>JAOTOL010001629.1:2450000-3050000 GCA_034440575.1 Imbricaverruca yamaguchii
ATATATATATATATATATATATATATATCCCTCCCTCCTTCGGCCACTGTTCCTGCTCGGCCGACCACATATGGATCAGACCTCTCAGAACGGGTGCGTCACCATTCCGCGAAGAGTCATCCGCCGGCGCGCCTACGTATCGGTGCCAATGACTCGGTCCAGCGCAGCCGAGCTGGCTGATCCTCTCAGCGTCGCCAGTAGCCGTCTCAGGGCGCGCACGGCATCTGCATGGCGATCGATCAGCCTCTATCAGGGTGGGTTCGCTCCGTTCGTTCGCTTAGCGCGTGGCGGCGTGACGTTGGTGGGTGCACACCGTGAGTTATTGGGCGTACAGCGGGTGCACACCGTGAGTTATTGGGCGTACAGCGGGTGCACACCGTGAGTTATTGGGCGTACAGCGGGTGCACACCGTGAGTTATTGGGCGTACAGCGGGTGCACACCGTGAGTTATTCGGTGCACAGCTAATGCACACAGTGAGTGATTGGCGCGCGCGACGTGGGCGAGGTCAATCACGTGCAGTGCAGCACCGACAAAGGCACATTCGTCTCATCTGTTTATCGAGGCTGGTCAAGGAGGAAAAGCCGTCGCCTCGCCAGCCGCGGCGAGCGCCCATTCGCACCAAGGCCGACCATCAATAAAGGGACGCCCAGGCCGGTGGCGGGCGCAAAAAGCGCTCGCCGCGTCAGCCGCGAACGCGTCTGCAATCTGCATCCACGCGCCGCCCCGAGCCGCGCGCAGCGCGCGGCGCACCCGCCACCCCTCGCGCCCCGTCAAGGCCGAGCGGCCGGCGGCGGGTCGAGCACCCCTGGCGGCGGCGGCGGCGGGCCGGCCTCCCCTGGCGGCGGCGGCGGCGGCGGCGGCCGGCCCTGACTTTGACCTGGATCGGCGGAAGCGACCCGGTTTCCGGAGAGTGAGGTAGGAACGAGGAAGTGACGGGGTGCGGCGGCCGGTTCCGGGTTCGGCGCGGCGCCCGACGACCGATACGGGGGTCGCTGGTCGCGCTCGGCTCTCGGCTGCTATGTCCGTGGTGGTGAGCAGGACTGGGCATGCAGTCGATGGTGAGCGGACACCTCAGTCCTGGAGGACATGGGAGCAGGACGACTAACATGGACGATCTATATAAGAGCCAGAATACATCCCGGCAATTATTGGATAAAAACGTGTACACAAGCAGGAGCTGAAATGTGAAAATCACTCTTAGCAATATGCAACTTGTTGTGCACCACTTTACATACCGTTAGACAGGCCCCTCCACCCCCCCCCCCTCCCCAGCGATGAACTTGGTACTTCCGTATTTTAAAAATTTACGATGGGACACTATGAAATGTCGTACCCAATGACGAGGTCTCATAGATAACATACACATTAACTGCAGTAGTCAATTTCATAAGCATCTGTCGTGTCTCGCAGTGCATTTAGCCCAAATGGAAGCACACAATCTTGTATAGCGCAAAGTTGCCAATTTTAAACAGAGTTGGCGAGTCGCCCACGGACCGGAAGCTAAATGACAAGTTTCGCAGCTGCACATGGACACCAGTAGACAAATAGAATTGGCTGGTGCTCTTCGACCCAGGCCCAGGATCGCGATCACCGTGAACACAAACATCCGTCAAACCAGGTGGCGAATTACAACTGCCAAGACTGCTCTGCCATATATAGTCTTCTGGTTCTAAAATTAGCGACGTCTGTCCTCATCTAGATCTCTGTAAACCCAAATGCGACTCACCGGGCACCTCCAGGAAGCTCAAACACCAGGCTGCTTACTGGTGACATCACATCCTAGCACATAATCGCCATGACTGAGACGGTTCCATCCACGGTGTCATCAGAGGATCAGTGCGTATCCGGTGATCAATGTGTCGTCAGATCAGTAGATCCGGGTGAGCCAATGTGGCGTCAGAGGATCAGTATGTGGGATCAGATCCCGGCGAAACACGACGTCACCAGAGGATCAATACGTGGGGTCAGATAAGGGTGAACCACCGTGTCACCAGAGGATCAGTATGTGGGATCAGATCCCGTCGAAACACGGCGTCACCAGAGGATCAGTACGTGGGATCGGATCCCGGCAAACACGGCATCACCAGAGGATCAGTACTTGGGATCAGATCCGGGTGAACCACAGCGTCATCAGAGGACCAGTACGTGGGATCAGATCCCGGATAGTCTCAGCCGCTCAGATTTCATGCCCCCGGTAACTGTCACTATCCGCAGCTAACCAAAGGACCACACCTGGGGAGTCTTAGGCTAATGCCTAACGCCTAATGCCTAATGCCTAATGTCATACGGCTCAGCCGACGTGCATCATAATGCACCGTTGCACACAAGCATGAGATACCGTGCAGGAAGTGCCACTTCACCGCGAGCGCCGCTTTTTGCTCACGTGATCCATCCGCGAATGGAAGAGGGGTGTCCGATAGGCGCGGCGCGATCTGCACTGGTTGGTGATTCGCACCCGTTGTTGTTGTTGTTTATTGGTTGGTTCACGACACACTTTGTGCACATTCACGGCTAATGGCGCCGCCCACACTGTTTCGCCGGTGGGCCGCGGGATTGGGAAATGTCCTGAGTGGCGCTAGAGTCGAACCCGGGACCTTTGGTACCCGTAGCCCGACACCTTAACCACTCGGCCATCCCGCCCCGGTTCGCACCCGTGTTGGTAGACAGAGAGCACAGGGCGACCTGTGCTGGTGGTACCAAGGTGCCCCGACCGACAACGGTACTGGGGCCTGCACTGGTGGCGGTGACAAATTATTCGCGAAATAGGGTGTAATATACCACTATTTGAACAATAAATTCACATCCTTCTCCAAGAAGTATTGATATCCTGCTCCTTGGTGCATGCTTATGAAGTCCTTGTGTCTCCTTTCTAACAATATCTCACTTATAAGCAACATGTGCATGCTCTTGACAAGGAATGGTGATATGCCAACACTTCACAATTCAATTTCAGGTAAACTGATTGCCTATGTCTTATGGCATACAACTGCATATGGTCATATGGCAGTTCACACGACACCATTGGCTCAAATTTGAGTCTGAAAAGCATCAAAAACATTTCAAATGACACTAATTGCATGGCACACTTCGGCCCCCTATTGTGCTCGTTTCGACATCTCACCCCTAACGAAAAACCATTATTTCAACCCTGACTGGTGGTAGGGGGATCTGCACGCACCATGGTCCGTGCACGGACCATGCTTGGCTGACCATGTACATGGCTTTCCCCAGCACCGTGCACGGTACTGGGGAAAGCCATGTAGTGACTCAGAACGGCGACGGTGCAGAGAACCCTGGTAAGGAACCACTTGGACTGCCGACAGCGTAAAGAGGGACCAGAATTAACATCTGAACTAACATAATACCGGTATACCGGTATTATTTATTTATTTATTTATTTATTTATTTATTTAACAATACATGTCTCCCCCCCCGGCTGTTGCTGGCCCTTACGGCTGGGATGAGGTGGGGGAGGGGGAAAAAGAAAAAAAAAAAAAAAAGGGAAGAGGGGGGGTGTTTTTTTTTTTCGTTATAAATACGACCGAAAGGCCTCGTAATTTGGTACAGCTGCTAATACCGTGCTTTAGGGTGTGGGCGGTGAGGACTTGTTTTGGTCTAGTCTTATTAGCTTTTGCAATTACCTTATCTTTATGCAGCTTGTTTTAAGGCTCCCGAAAAAAAATAATATTTTTAAAAAAAAAAAAAACCATACCGGTATAGCACCGGTCATTCACGGCGGTATAGCACGTGCTGTTTCCAGGGCGGCAATGCCACCATTGTCTCCCCGGGCGGCAATGCCACTCATGTCTCTCCCGGGCGGCAATGTCACTCATGTATCCCATGGGCGGCAATGTCACCCATGTATCCCACGGGCGGCAATGTCACCCATGTATCCCCAGGCGGCAATGTCACTCATGTCAGCCTCCGGCGACAATGTCACTCATGTCTCTCCGGGTGGAAGTGTCACCTACGCAGACCTGCATCTGCAATCGCCAGAAGAGTCGCAGGGTGAGAGGGAAACGCGTACCGCCGAGGGGGTACCAGGACCACACGGTGGTCCGCGCAACGTCGATGTAGTGCTGTGCACTCTCATTAGTTGGCTAATTATTTGGGATTTAGGGCGAGTCGACAACTATGCCATATTGCACCAAATACGAACTCCAACTAAAACGTTACCCCAACACCCGCATCCAGGCCAAACAAAAAAAAATGTCTCACCTGCAAAAACCTAACGTTGGCATTTGTCTCCAGAAGGGTCTGGAACTCGGACCAACCTGAGGAATTCGAATACGTCTCCGAGCCGGACTGAAGGATGGAGTTGGCAAAAAGCCTCGCCTGATACTTGTGTTAGTAGAGGGGTTATTTGCTTCATTGACTAATAATATTTAAAACAGGCACTACTAATGCGCATCACCTTTTGTGTCTCCAGTACGCTGGCAGGAGCTCTCTGCCTTTCCCATCTGTGAATAGTTTGGCGGCCTCCTGGACCTCAGCACGCACTTGAAAACACAAATACCGGCGTGACCTATTTCTGCCTGTGTACGAGATCCGCATGGGAGTCCCCACGGGAAACCCCCTTGACCCATTTAAAGCTTCCATGCCTTTCCCCATCAGCAGATGAACCTCGTACGACGCTTTCGGGGAGTCGTCACCTGCCTTCGAGAGGCACGACTCCCCGACTACCCTCGCCTGCGCGAGGTGTCCTGCAACTGGTCTGAGCCCCTCACCCCCACCCAACTCCTCCCCCACCCCCGCCCACGCCCTGGGCGACCTCGAGATCGAGCAGACACAGTTCCGGAAGACGTTCGATTGGCAGCGACCGCCGACGTGGTGGCGGTCGGGGGCGGGGGGGGGGGGTGTTCTGAGAAGTGACCCGACCCGACGCCGCGGGGCAGGCCTGATGGCCGTCCAGCCGCCGGGACAACTCTCGGCGTCTGGCGATGAGGTCAGACAACTGAAAACACGGACACGGCGGACGGCTGCCGCGCTTCCGGTGTTTGTTCGGGCGCTGCGTGACCTCTGCAGCCGATGCGTCCTTAAACCCCAATAACCGACCGACCAACCAACCAGCCGGTGCTTGTCGAGCCGAGCGCGGTGCCAGCGGCGGCTCGCCGGACGCGACCGGGCGTCGCGATCGTCGACTGCAACCGGAGCGGAGTGCTTCCGCGTCGGCGAGTGTGCCGTCTACGGCCGGGGGCCTCGCCGCGCAGAACAATATCGGAGCACTCCACCCCGGACGCGGGCAGAGTGCGGTGCCTCCCGTCGTTCAGTGTGTTCATGTTGAACATATTGGGGCGGGGAGGCGGGGTGCGGTGCCTCACATCGTTCAGTGTGTTCATGTTGAACATATTGGGGCGGGGAGGCGGAGTGCGGTGCCTCCCATCTTCAGTGTGTTCATGTTGAACATATTGGGGCGGGGAGGCGGGGTGCGGTGCCTCCCATCGTTCAGTGTGTTCATGTTGAACATATTGGGGCGGGGAGGCGGGGTGCGGTGCCTCACATCGTTCAGTGTGTTCATGTTGAACATATTGGGGCGGGGAGGCGGAGTGCGGTGCCTCCCATCTTCAGTGTGTTCGTGTTGAACATATTGGGGCGGGGAGGCGGAGTGCGGTGCCTCACATCGTTCAGTGTGTTCATGTTGAACATATTGGGGCGGGGAGGCGGAGTGCGGTGCCTCACATCGTTCAGTGTGTTCATGTTGAACATATTGGGGCGGGGAGGCGGAGTGCGGTGCCTCACATCGTTCAGTGTGTTCATGTTGAACATATTGGGGCGCGGGGAGGCGGGGTGCGGTGCCTCACATCGTTCAGTGTGTTCATGTTGAACATATTGGGGCGGGGAGGCGGAGTGCGGTGCCTCACATCGTTCAGTGTGTTCATGTTGAACATATTGGGGCGGGGAGGCGGGGTGCGGTGCCTCACATCGTTCAGTGTGTTCATGTTGAACATATTGGGGCGGGGAGGCGGAGTGCGGTGCCTCCCATCGTTCAGTGTGTTCATGTTGAACATATTGGGGCGGGGAGGCGGAGTGCGGTGCCTCCCATCTTCAGTGTGTTCATGTTGAACATATTGGGGCGGGGAGGCGGGGTGCGGTGCCTCACATCGTTCAGTGTGTTCGTGTTGAACATATTGGGGCGGGGAGGCGGAGTGCGGTGCCTCACATCGTTCAGTGTGTTCATGTTGAACATATTGGGGCGGGGAGGCGGAGTGCGGTGCCTCACATCGTTCAGTGTGTTCATGTTGAACATATTGGGGCGGGGAGGCGGGGTGCGGTGCCTCCCATCTTCAGTGTGTTCGTGTTGAACATATTGGAGGGGGTGGCCGAGTGGTAAGGTGTTGGGCTCTGGGCGCCAAAGGTCCCGGGTTCGACACTAGCGTCGCTCGTGACATTTCCCAATCCCGTGGCCCGCCGGCGAAGCAGTGTGAGCGGCGCCATTAGCCGCGAATGTGCATAAAGTGCGTCGTGAACCACCCAATAAACAAACAAACATGTTGAGCATACTGAACCGACGCCGGTGCATCCACGTCGCGAATCCAGCGTACACACTGCACACTAAGTTGGCTATGCATTCAGGCGACATATACTGAGCCGCCTGTCACTTGAGCAAAATTGCGAGTATTTGTCAGGAATTGATTGCAGGTTTGCCACGCGCTTGGGTCACGTCCCTTCTCCACCACTGGAGCCGCAAGACGCGTTTTTGCGACTTCTGTTTAGCTTTTCAGTTCTAACGTCATGTTCCGACAATAAAATGTGCGGTAGGTGACCTCGTACCTGCAGGCGCACCACATTTGTCTACCGTACACGACGCCGGATACGCTTGTGCACACGGGCGGAACAGCAGAGGGGGTGGGGTGAGGCGACGCCCTCCCCAAACTTGGTGGAATTCAGTGTTGCGCCTATTGCATCGCATGGAAAAATCGACCTAAAACCACTCGTACCACCTCCCACCTGCCCCTCCCCTACCAAAGACCGCGGCCACGCCAATGCTGGTGCAATCGTCACATCCGATTCCAAAATGGCGCTCGACCTTTGCTTCGGCCAAGGTCTCCGCATTGTTCATGCTGGACAATACACCGATCGGGAGTCCCCGTTCAGGGTGACACTTGCCGAGCAGCTGCACTGCGGCTGCGGTAGAGGTAGCCGCCCTGCCATTCAGCCCACTCGATTCTCCGAAGTGAGCCCACGCAACGCTGCTGGAAATGGATCACCGGCACCTCAGGTACTTTCCCACCCGCTGAACTCCGGCCGGTCAAGGAAGGTGTCGCCACTCGGTGTTTCATCCGTCCGCCTGTCCAGCTCGCGGTGGCGTCTGCGTGGCTCACAACACACATGTCTGGAAGGACAGGACTTCCCAAAAATTTGGATTGGGGTGTGGGACAAATGTTTTTTTTTTTTTTCTTTATGCTATTATTTCCGATCACTGTCAAATATGCCGCCAAACATAGGTCGCTATAGCCATCCATAGCCAATAGCCAGTAACCAGAAGCCCACCATAGGTCTCATATTAAATCTCAGCAATATCCGACGGGCGGGACAAGTGCCCCGAAAAGTACGGAACGCTATACAATTGCATTTCTTTACGTGTGTGTCTGTTTGTTTGGCCAGCCTGCCACCGCATGGTGATGTCGGCTGTTTCCGGGGGGCGTTTGTGATGTCAGTATTTTGTTGCTGTTTGTTAAGGGTGAAAGGGTATGAGGAGTAATGTGGTGCGGATGAGAGGAAGCGAAGAAGATTATAGTTGTCTTGTAGAGGCGAGTTGTGAGAGAGTTGAGGCGACTTGAAGAATGGCGCGTAGAGGTAGTAGAAGTTCAGACGTCTTGCAGGCAGATAAAGTAGGAGTCGAAGCTGAGCTGGTGCAGAAGTTTAGAGTTTGCCAGTCCGGTCCATTTCTATACCACACGAATACGTGTTCACCCGCGCCGATTTACTCTGATGAACGTGCGCATGCGGATCTTTTGGTTGAGTGTTCCACCAAACACCGCTGTTAATGTTGTTGTGCCTGCCTACAGAAGCGCATCCAAAGGGTAGACCCCTTAGGAACCAAAAATACACTAGGTAAAACAAAACATTTTGAGATTTTCACCCGGCAAGCAATTTTTTGTTGGCGCGCGAAGCGAGTCGAAAACCCTCTCTGTTCCGCCTTACGGTTTTTTTTCTGTTTGGGCCTCCTTAACAAAATCCTGGCTGCGCCACCCCTGCCCAGTTGTTGTGCGATCCCAGAACAGGTCATTACCTTCTCAATTCCCATTACCCTGGCAGCACGACAAGCAACCAATCAACTTGTACCACATCGATACATCGTATTGAATTATAGTGCTGGATTGCGGTAAACACGAGAAGTGTGTGGAACTGCTAGAAACACTCGTAGAAAGTACGTGTATTGTAGTGTGCGCTTGTCCAGTGCCAAGCATGCCACAGGATGCGCTTGTATGTACACACAGACGGGTCTGGTACGTTTCCGCTGTTTTTGTGTACATTGCATACACACAACACGATAACCATATATTGTGTGTGCGTAAGCACATGCAGTGTGCCAAGTGCAGTGTTTTAAGGCACTAAATCACTCCAGCCGTACACGGTTTTCAGACTGATGGACTGAACTACTTTCTGTTTCAACTAACAAGGTGGCACACAAACAGTACTGTATCATAGGCCAAGGCTGGACATCAACTTCAGAGCCAACTCGTGGTGGTGACCGGAAATGGATGCTTTTGAGCCGTCCGCACGGTCCGGATACAAGTTCACACACTGCATCTTTCGTCATCAAACAGAAGAGAAAGAATATTGGGTAATTTTTTTTACACATTCAACCGCTGGGCATAGCACATAGCGCCGCCGACTTCTCACGCCGATTGGTCGCGGGTGGAGTCGGTAAATCCCGTCGGTTGTGAGATTCGAACCCACAATCGTTCGATCAAAGGACCAACGCTCTAACACCCGAGCTACCGCGGTCGCATCGTCGAACGGGCACGCGATTGTGGGCACACATGCAGCTCCGAAGTCATCCGCACTGACACCGTCACAAGCTTCCAGACACGGTCGCGTGAGCTAGCCGACCTGACGTTCATTTCATCGATGATCTGTTGTCGATGATCTGTTGATCTGTTCTGTCGATGATCTGCTGATCTGTTCTGTCGATGATCTGATGATCCGACGTAGGCGAAATATCACCGGCAGCGCCACTAGCAAGCTGGCGCCGGAAGAGAGGAAGTTGGAGTTGCAAAAAAACCGAGCGATGCGAATTCAAAGGAAGCCGGTGTTGCGAGTGAATGTGCTGACGCTGTGGCTGCAACACCTGCCGCCATGGGTGAAGCTGGAGAACCATTGACGAGGCACAACGCATGGAGGCAATGGATGTTGCCAAGTTGGTTTTTGGAGCCTATCCCATACGGCTACATGCTAAGAGAGCGAGATGTTGGTGGACCTACCGTAAAGATAGTGGGGCCCAGACCTCACCATATGTATAGGAAACTCCATCCGGCCTGCAATGCTACATTCTCTACTCACATGTATCCTCCCAAGACACTTCCCTACGTTCTGTAAGAATGTGTTCAAGTTCGCAATTCTAGGCGTGGAGGGAAGGATGCAAAAACAATTATAGAATGAAATACCTTCAAAATCCTGAGAAACGTAGCGAACAAAATCGGATTTTAGGCCCATTCCGAGGCACTGAATCACATCGTGCGGCTCCACTTCGATTCGCTACCACAAATTACGCAGGCAGGTGATTTTAATGTACCTACATCCTGACGCGCAGCTGGACGAATTTGGACGCATTTTTCTGCAACCGGCGTCGGGCCGGACATCGAGGTCACCTTTCAATCGTCCGCACAGGATCGACACTGACCTCTGAAGCCCATAGCCGCGCATAGCTGCACGGAAAGTCGCAGCCGATGCTGTCAGGTCAGGTCAGGCCCGAATGTGGCCGGTCCGCAACCGAGCCGGACATCAGGACTCGTCAGCACGGCACGGAACGCGACGCGTCTGAAACGGGTCGATTGCAAAGCGTTGCCGTTAGAAAGGAAAAACGTGTCCGTTAGAAGGATGTTCAAGAGCTCTTGAGCTCTTCAAGAGCTCTCACACTGCCTAGGCAGTGTGAGAATGGGGAGGGGAAGCAAGTGCAGCGTACAAGACGACAGGACGCAGAATCCGTCGCATGCCCAACGGTGCACGTCGGTGCAAACAAAGAACTCTGCGGCTCGTACAGCTGCTGACCAGCTGATAAATGGCCCAAATCGGCCGCCTGCGACAGAGACTGACCGGGGCACAGCAGAGGCGGCAGTGCTGCCATCTACCAGCCTAACGGCGGCAGGTGGCACGCGCATGCGCACTGCGCGGATGCGCAGGCCGACACTGGGCGACCTGAAAGACACACACTCGCCCGAACACCAGCCGATATCACCACACGGTGGCAGGCTGGCAAAACTCACTCACACACACACACTCGCCCGGCACTGCAGGGGGGGGGGGGGACGAATAGCCTAGGGATAAGTTGCTCGTCTCACAATCGAAAGGTTGTGAGTTCGAGTCTCACCTGTCGCTACTCTTCGCCCGCGACCAATCGGCGTGAGAGATTGGCGATGCTACATGACTCAACGGTCGATGTGTCGTAAAACCAATAACCACCTGCAGTGGGGGACGAGTAGTCTAAGGGTAAGTTGCCCGTCCCACAATCGAAAGAGTGTGGGTTCGAGTCTCACCTGTCGCTACTCTTCGCCCGCGACCAATCTTCGTGGGAGATTGGAGACGCTACACGACTCGGCGGTCGACGTGTCGTAAAAACCAACAACTGTCACAGCACTGCAGTGGGATTCTGAGCAAACTCTGCCCCTCAGTGGCAGATGGCTGTTTGTTTGCCTGCCTGTTTGTTGGGCGGTTCACGACACACATGCACGACGGCGGCCAATGACAGTGCTCGCACTACTTTGCCGGTGCTCCGCGGGATGGGTAGTGTTGCGAGTGGTGAGAGTGCTGAACTCGAGACCTTCGTATCCAAAGTTCAACACTCGAACCGCTCGACCACCCCCGCCCCTTCCGTGGCGGATTAGCAGTCTCACTGGGCACCAATGACGAGATATCGACACTGACAGCTCATGGTCATCTCGTCCGCAGTCGGCACTTATGGCACAATGCACAATCTTACAACTGATCGGACTATCGGTGGGTGGAGATCAGCGGACTTCAGGAACATCAAATCACAGGTGCTACCGATGATGGACACGAGCTATCATATTATCATGACATGCCGATTAAGACTCTGAATTGGGGGGCGGGTGCTTTTGGAGGAGGGGTTTGTGTTAGTGTCGGTGTTGATGTCATGGGTGAAGACCCTGTAGAGCGGAGGTTGGTGTCATGGGTGAAGACTCTATAGAGAGGAGGTTGATGTCATGGGTGAAGACTGTAGAGGGGAGGTTGTCATGGGTGAAGACTCTGTAGAGGGGAGGTTGGTGTCATGGGTGAAGACTCTGGAGAGGGGGTTGGTGGTGTTATGGGTGAAGACTATGGAGAGAGAGGTTGGTTTTTTGGATTGCTCCGCTTGAAGCAAGCATAACATTAAGTATGTGGTGTGCAAAGGTATGCAAGCTATTTCAAACATTAAATGCATTGTACCAATTCCCCAACACCACCACCAACTCCGATGAAATACCATCAGTTTACTATTGCGTTTGCTTGTCACTAAGCACTACAACAGAACTTTCTTCTTACATATTATAAGCAAAGCAATTTTCAACAAAAACTCAACATAATCCTTCCATTATAACTGAATTGGTAACATAAAAAAACAGCATAAACAGGGTAAAGTCAACTTTTTTAACGACAAGCGAAGACAAGACGAAAGAGACATGCACAGTTGACATGCTGGACATCAAGAGTGGATCCAAGGGGAGGGGGAGGCCAATGGAGATGAGGTGCTCCCACGGGAAGGTCGAGTGTATCCTCAGCCCACTGAACGAAATTTACAGTCGAAGGCGACCCCCCTCCCCTCCCCCGGTGGAAAAGGCGACCCTGTGCAAAGGTCCGCCCCTGCTCAGTGGATGCTGTGGACGGAGGTGGTCCCCCAGATGCATAAGGGCCCCTCAGAATTTCGCCCCTCTTCCCTCCCGAGTGAAACCTTGGACCCATCAGCGTTGAACAAACAATGCAATGCAACATGAGAGTCCGGTTTGTTGCAAGTTTCACTGACCACATGAATTGTCGCGATGGTGTGTATCTTATCTGTCGGATCATGTTCGAGGAAGCCGGTTATGAAAGGAAGATTTTAATGACAGGCAGATTTCAATCAGCCCATGACCTACTATTGAAACACAATTGAAGTGGTTCATGACCCCATCTCCGCTCCCTTATTGTAATCTATATGCCCCCCACACATCCGCCTTGGCCATAGCTCCACCTCAACCCTGTACCTCTGTCTCCTAAACACTACCTGCACCACCCGCCACATCCGCCTCGACCGCCACGCCTACTCCACCCTGCGCCTCCTTCTCCCAAACACCACCTGCGCGCACCTACTATCGCCTTACGCCCCATCCCCCAGCAACCGCCTTGATCATAATGTAATCTCCACCTTGCACCGCTTTCTCCCAAACACAACTCCAACTCCAAACACAAACTCCGGTCCCGGACACTAACTCAGCTCTCCTGACACCTCTGTCGACCACACCATTCCCACTCCTCTGACGCCACCTCTGCTCACCCACACTGACGCCGACACTCTTTCCGCCTCACATCCTCTTGACCCTAACACTACCCCGATATATTGTCGCGACCAGCCCTTCCCACACCACCGCACCACTCTGGCCGGCTGACGCCCACCCCACTCACGCACGACCCTCTGGGCACGTCTCCGTCAGCACTGACGTGACTCGACTCCGGGCGGGCCGACCTGCAGCTTAGCTGACGATACAGCAGAGCAGTGACAGAGTCGTCTTCCTCGTGTCCTTGCCGTGCGGTCAGCGACTCAGCTGACAGTACATCAGAGCAGTGACGAGTCGTCTTCCTCGTGTCCTTGCCGTGCAGTCGGCGACGGACAAACCCTGGCTGACGTCCGACACCCACGGGCTGCAGCTTAGCTGACGACACACCAGAGCAGTGCCGAGTCGTCTTCCTCGTGTCCTTGTCGTGCAGTCGGCGACGGAGACCTCAGCTGACGTCCGACACCCACGAGCAGCTGCCAGAGGTCGTCTTCCTCGTGTCCTTGTCCTGTGGTCGGCGACGGGCAGACCTCGGCTGACGTCCGACACCCACGGGCTGCAGCTTAGCTGACGACACACCAGAGCAGTGCCGAGTCGTCTTCCTCGTGTCCTTGTCCTGTGGTCGGCGACGGGCAGACCCCAGCTGACGTCCGGCACTGCACGGCGGAAACGTTGCTCAACACATACCGCTGCCGGTGCAACGGCGAGGCTGTCCAGCGCAATTGGCACGTGGTGTGTCCGTATTGAGTTATGCTCTGCAATTTTTGTTTTGATAGACGGAAAGCGTAGTTACCTGTTTGCACTAGAGATGGTCTTTCATCAGCATCCATATTCTAGTAGCAAATTGCGTTGAGCAATTTAGTAATGATGCAAGTGAGACAAAAAACAATGAAGGTGCCATTCCAGGCTTCTTTCACAGCTACGCAGTGAGTCAATACGATAATGAAATATATGTAATAAGATGATATGATCAGGGATGCGGAGCCGGGAAAATTTTGGACGGCTCTGGCTCCGACTCCGGCTCCGGGAAAGTATCCCGGCTCCGGCTCCGGCTCCGGCTCCGGCTCCGCATCCCTGGATATGATTGTGGAATAATTATAAGGCAGAATACAATAAAGCAGAAATATGGTACAGTTTCTAATCAGGGCCTGGGGAAAGGAGATCTCAGAGGTGTAGAAAAAGTGCGAAATGCAAAAATGCATCCCATTGTCATTCGCCCGAATAGGCCTCTCCCCCCTCGAGAGGATGGAGTAGATCCGCTTTGGATCTGTTTCCAGAAAGGGATCCAGTATCTGACATTTCTTTTCGTTGTTGACAGTACACGCATACGGTAGAGAACTGCTATCGTACGATGACACGATCGCACGATCGCACGATCGCACGATCGCACGATCGCACGGTGACATCGGGCCGCAGTGACGCGTCGGCCCGCCAGCCACACTCGGGCCACACGTAGCACGGCCGCCCTGACGTTACCGTCTCAATCGGTGCGTGGCCGCCGGCTGCTGCTCATTGTTTATCTGTTGATTCACAACGCACTTTATGCACATTCACGGCTGATGGCGCCGCCCGCACTATTTCGACGGTGGGCCGCGGGATTGGGAAATGTCCGTAGCGGTGCGAGTGCCGAACCCGGGACCTTTGGTACCCGAAGCCAAGCACCTTAACCACTCGGCCACTCAACAAGACAGCAAGGGCCCCTTGTCACTCTGTACACTGAACCAGGCCCACCAAATCTGTCCCAGCCCCCCGTAATACTGAAAAGCAGCCCCCCTGCCGGGATTAGGAAATGTCCGGAGCGCGGTGCGAGTGTCGAACCCGGGACCTTTGGTACCCAGAGCCCAGCACCTTGCCCACTCGGCCACCCCGCCCCCGCCGCCGGCCGCCCACGTGCGGCGGCGGCCACCTCCGTGTTTTCCCGGCGACGGTGCGGGTGACGCGACGCGCGCCTCTCCGGCACGGGGCAGATCGGCACCAGGAAGTCCACGGTCCAGGGCCAGCTGTCCGGCGGAGCCGCGCGCCCGACGCAGCGCCTGCATCGCTGCACGCCCTGAAGGTCAGCTTGCACGTGCGGCGGCGGCGGCGGCGGCGGCGGCGGCGGCGCGCTTTTACCCCGCGACCTGGCGATGGCGCGCTGGAGTGCGTCGGTCGGTCGCCGAGCTGCAGGCGAGGGCGCGACGCTTCCGGACCGGGTCCGGCCTGCAACGCTTTGGCGAAACAGGCGTCTGTTGGCGACTTTCTTCGCGGACAGGTCGGGTTTGCTTTCTACGCCAAAGTTGGGCGCAGCCGTGCCGAGCTGGCACACCGCCATCACGTTCACTGACCATCGCGAGTGTTGCACCTAGCGTCACCGAGTTGTTGCTATGTACTTTCCTGAGCGCCACTCAGCGCTCTGTGTTGCCCGCGGTTGAGTCAAGTCGGTCCTGTGTAGTAGGAACCGCCCAGTGATCACATGTCGTCACTGGACACCGTCACTGAACACCGTCACTGGATACGATCACTGGACACCGTCATCTCACGTCACCACCGGGCATCGTCACCGAATATCACCACCGGACATCATCACCGAACGTCATCACGGGGCGGGGATGGCCGAGTGGTTAAAGTGTTGGGCTCTTGGCACCAAAAGTCCCGGGTTCGACACTGGCGCCGCTCGGGACATTTCCCAATCACGCGGCCCACCTGCGAAGCAGTGTGAGTGGCGCCATGAGCCGTGAATGTGCATAAAGTGCGTCGTGAGCCACCTGATAAACAACAACCGAACATCGTCACCGAACATCACTATCGGACGCCGTCGCCGGACATCATCGTACACCATCACCCCATCACCGGACATCAGGACACTATCGCACGGACTCCAGCACCGGTCCGGTGCTGGTGTCCGACGGTCTGCCTCCAGTCTGGATCCCGACGTGTTCTGGTTCAGCTGTTCTGGCTCAGCCGCGACCACGGGCAATGGCTGTGAAAATTGTCAAATAATTAGCCCGTACAAGAGCCCAAGCATAAACCAATAGCGTTGGGAAATGGCTAAACGTAGCGGAGCTAACGATGCAAAAGTCACGAAGCAAAGGAAGAACTAGATATTAAGTAAACGAGACGAAATGGCAAATGACGAATGGGAATCGCGTGGAACAAACCGACTTTTCTGTGGTTCATACATAATGCCACGTGTATTCCAGCAATAAGTGCCTTTGAGGGAGCTGGACGAGTAAGGGCAAATTTAAAATCCGCAGCGTAGCCGAATCTCCGTGCATATCATGCATGGGCGGGTTGTCTTGAGTGGCGGTAGTCACTAGTCTTGAAATATGCATGCAGAAGTAAAGTGATGTTCGATGCGGACCCATTGAGTAAGTTGAATTACCAAGAGCAGATAGGAAGAAAAGCGTCAAGTCCCCACGGAGTTAAATACAGGTTTGCGGAACATTAATCAACTGCGATACCATTGAGCTACGAGAACCGGGTATGGCCCCCGGAAGAATTGCGAAATCTGTCGTAGGCTGCCGGTGCAAGGAAATGTCGCCGCAAACACCTTTCTTTTTAGAGATCGAGAGTACGTGACGAAAAACATTGCGACTAAAGTCGATGCACTCAATGCACTCAGTTGGAAAGAGCAGATCAGGCTGAGCTTAAAAACTAAAACTTGAAACACTGCACAGCACCGTGCAACACTGGCGAAAGTTGGCCGCCAGCGGAAAAGCCGGCTCAAACTTCTGTGCTCGAGCGAATATGTGTACTACCGGGACAAACATTGCTGAAAATTTCAAAAGCGTGACGGTTGGTCGGACCGGGCCGGCCGGGCCGCTCGGGTCAACTACCGTACCATAAAGTCATAAAGTCATAAAGTCATATACACGGGGGTAGACTCGCTCGAGCTTCGCCCCCCCCCCTCCCCAAACCCCACAGTCGGTGGTCATCAAGACCAACTGGCCGACTCGATAATAGACTACGTCAACGCACCGAACACACTAGTGTTGGACCCACTGACCAGGTAGATAGGTAATCAGCTAACCACCCAGAGTAACCGGCCTCACGTTGGCGACTGACGGCTACAACGAGTAGCCGTCCCCGTCGGCTTTTGCGCTAATCTTCGTCTCTATTCCGGAGAGAGACCACCTGACGTGAGACGTAGGATCGCACGGCAACCCTGGTAGCTATTGGCTTTACGACACACCGACCGTTGAGTCATGTAGCGTCGCCAATCTCGCGGGCGAAGAGTAGCGACAGGTGAGACTCGAACCCACAATCTTTTGATCGTGAGACGAGTAACTTACCCCTAGACTAGTCGTCTCCCGTACGGCAATCCAACGGAAAGGCCAAACGTGTCAGCTCAGTCAGTCAGTCATGTATTTGGGTACTTCCACGTGGTGGCTGTTCTGCACCCAGACATTGTTGCGTGAGCACATCCGGTAGGGAACATTGCATCAGAAACATTTCGAACATACAGCGCACAAAGACTTGCACCTCTATAGTAAGACTAGCGACTCTGCGCCAAAGCACCTTTGAATGCAGAGCGACTCGGTGCTTGCCTGGTGACTGGTGGTAGCCTATTCCAAGCGACCGCGGCGCGGTATGAAAAACCTCGCTGGGTCTGCGTGAGTCGACATCTTGTGAGATGAAGCTCACCGACTGACCCAGCTCTGGTCTCCCTCTGCGATACTTGTGACCGCCAGGTAAACATTCTTCGTACAGCTTCCGGGCATTGCCTAATGCACATGGCTCTGTATACCTGGATGCAATCGTGCTCCGGAACCATCTCTGTAATCGTTAGCCAGCTCCCCGGCGGACCCGCCGACTGTACGACTGTCCAGTATGCCGCACCGCAGGCCGAGCGGCAAAAACAAAGCGCATTTGCCGACGTTCTAAGTGACGACTAAGTGACTTTTAAGTGACGCGGCTACACCAGCACCCTTTGTGTGTGTCCCGGGGACAGCTGGCGGTGTCGATGACCGCTCGCTGAACCACCACGTGGTGGGGCTGTTGTCACCTAATTGCCAGTACCCGTCCACCCGCCAACTGGCAGGTCGAATCGACGGGAACCGACGGGTTTAGCGGGGGCCATTACCACATTCCGGCGTCCGACGCCCCCCCCCCCCCCATATGCATGGTCAGGGCCACGTTCAGGGTCATGTGGTCGGGCCTGGCGTTCTCGCCAGCCAGAACGACGTCCGGGGCTGTGGGGATGCAGCTGGACTTGTCCTTTCGGTAGGGCCACGCTCCGAAACATGGGATTGGGCTGGGAACTGCTACCCCATCCACGGTCACATACATGGACGTGGGTAGGGCCCGGGAGTCGTTCCCCATCCGGGACGCATGCATAGACCGTGACTAGATTTAAGGCAGTCACAATTCCAGGAACAATGCAGAATCTCCGTATCTTTCTCAGTGTCAGAACATGTTCGCACGGCATGGGCACGTCGCCAGACCTGACGACCAAGGCTGTTGATTTATATACTTTTGACGGCGCAATTCACCCCTCATTGTTGGCTTCCCCTCCAAATACTTTCACCTTCTTACATGGAACCCCATGGAGTGTACCCCACCCAATCCATGGGTTCGCATATTGAGTTCATGAATTGTGCCCCCACAATTATTTTCAGAAACCAATACACGTGCTGATGACGTTAACGACGTCACGCCTGATGACGTCACCGACGTCGCACCTAATGACGTAGCCATTGAGGATGGACGAGGCGTGCGTATCGGTACGAACGCGTCTCGCCCATCCCCGTCCTCCTGCACACCTGCTGAACAACTGCTTCGTGATCTGTCCATGCGATCTGTAGATATACGCTAAACATCTGCTTCGCGATCTGTAAATACATGCTGGAGAAGTCGAACACTCTGGTGGCTTCGATTTATTCGGCTTCCCCAGTGCTTGGGATCCTAACTGCATCTAAAAGTCATAAATTATTCAGATTCAATAAGGTCAAGAAGGGTCCATCCAGTTAAGTCTGTGAATAGAAGATGCCATCAGTCAGGTAAAAAGACACACCCCAACCATCACCACATCATAAAGAAACCATCCACCAACATCCCACACACCGATCAATGACTATCTACCCTAGCTAGCTAGCCCTACCCCGTGATCCATCTCAACACATGTGGATTGAATGTCTTACCAATAATTTTTCACACTTCATCCATTCCTGCTTAACGGGGTCTGTGCCATGCACACTTACTTAATATAAATATCACCCCATCCATCACCAATTAGAACTCAAGAACAAGATTTTCCTGTCAATTTATGGTGGTCAAAAATGTGTCCACCATACTTCTTAAATACATTCGATGAGGTACTCCCCACAATATCAGCAGGCAGCCTATTCCACTAATCAACAACCATTAACTGAAGACCTGTTGTCGCTTAGCTGTCCTACACCTCAACTTGTCTAACCTAAATTGATGACCCCTACGTGATGCTTTAAACCGAAGGGTATCATTCAAATTGACCTGATCTAGTCCTCTAACAATTGTGCACATTCCAATCGTGCCCCCCAATAATGTTCAGCTGCCTTCGTCGGACCCGTGTGGCCAGCTGGTGTCGCAACTAGCGGATCTGAACGCTGCTCGACTCATCGACATTGTCGTGGCACGCGCCCAATCCTTCTCCACACATACAGAACAGCGCGCAGCACGCACCAACCATTACTTCATTTGCTACTTCTTCACCTGCCATTTGGGTTTGAAGGACTCATCGACTACAATGGTCATATAGCGTCTTCACTTCCAATCGTGTGCACAGAATCCCCCCACACACTCCACTCCTCCCCTCCATCTCCGGGGATCCCAGAAACACCACCACCGGACAACGTCACTGGACAACATCATCGAACGTCACCACTGAACATCACCATCCGACATCATCACGGACACTCTCACTGGACACCATCATCGAACATCACAGTCACCGTCACTGGACACCATCATCGAACATCACCACTGAACATCACCATCAGACATCATCACGGACACTCTCACTGGACAACATCATCGAACATCACCACTGAACATCACCATCCGACATCATCACGGACATTCACTGGAACATCATCGAAATCACTCTGGACACCATGATCGAACATCACCACTGAACATCACCATCTGACATCATCCGCATCAGACACACCACCATCAAACATCATCACCATCAGACACCATCCGCATTGTAAAGAATCTCCGACGCTTCCACGCGTCCCATCAGCCTTGGCGTCCACGGTCCGGTTGCCACGCTCCCGTGCCACGACCTCCGCCTCTTCCGTCGCCGTCCGTTTAGTTCAGGCAGTTGAAGTCATTCCACCCGGGCTTTTTGTACACACGGTCGGCGCATAGTGGCAGGGAGAGCCGGTTTTTGGCCGGTTTCTTTCACGTTCACCCACTCGGTGTGTGTTTGCGCGACGGTCTTGACCGCAGACGATAAGGAGCGTGCGTTTGGAGTCTCGGCGACCTTTCATCCCACAAGCTGGAAAAACGACTCAGACCAATCACCCTGCTTTGAGTTCATCTCCAAAACGGGAATGTATCCGACGGAAAAAGGTGTTTACTTCTGATCTCGCGGGTACGTTCGGCAACCAATCAAACGCCCAAAAGAAACCTAGCATTTCTGGGCAGGGGTCAGTGGGGTTACTCTGAATCCATTGTGGTGTTCGGGTACTTCAAACCAATGTCTTACCTCAATGCTTACAGTGAGGTGCAAACACACACAAGTCTGCGAGCAGTCTTATACACGCCCTTTCGCTGGACGTGAAAAAAATAGCCATCTCGCCATTAACGTTGTCAAGTTGCTCGGCGGCTAACGTGACTAAACGTGACGTGACTAACGTGGCCAAACGCTGATATGTAGTGCTCTCGTGTCATTGTGCTACATGAGGGTACATCTGTGATGTTCGGGACCCAAATGCCTTTCCGAAGCTGGGTCGGACCCAAGCTGGAGCCATCCAAGGCTACTTCTGCGGGAGACGAATTCAGCTTCGTGTTGTCGAGCTGTCACTCTGAGACGACCGCCGCCGCCGCCCGGTCTGAGGTCACCGCAGAGACCACAGAGCGGTCTCTGCCGTGACCGCAGCCACACCGCAGAGACACGCTCCGACAGTGGCCAGTGGACCACAGCCGGACTCTGCCCGCCACCTGGCGCACCAGTCCAATGACCCGAAGGTCTCGGGTTCGATCCCCGACACACGCAGTTTTCGCCAGCCCCGCGGCAGTCCCGGGCCTCCGCCGCAGGTGTCGACAGGACTGGCCGGCGGCGTTGACATTCTTTCCACGGCTCGCCGGTGTTTTTGTGCCCTCCACTACAACACGCGTCGCGGTCCAGAGGAGTGCGACGTCAACGACCCAGCTCTGCGGCGCGTAAAATGTCAGCTCAGTTCCGGCGAGTGCCCAGGAATGACTAGTAGGCACGTGACTCGCGATACGGCGTTCCTCCCCGCTCAGCCGCCAGATGGCAGGGCAGGCGTGCGGGAGTTCGGCCGTATTGGCGCCACTTCGGCTCAAGTGGCGCCAATACGGCGACGCTCAATTACCGGGGCATGAGTCGGGAATTGGCCGCGATGCGTGCGGAGTGCGGCGGAACTGCCGAACTGCCACGCCGGGGCGGGGGTGGCGAGGTCAAAGTCGGCCAGGGGTGACTGACTGGCAGTCGGTGACCTTCCGGAAGCCCGTCCACGTTGCATGATCGGATGCTGCAGTTTATGGATGATGGGCTTGCAAATTCGGCTATCTTCAAATATTTTATTGGTGCAATCTCGATGAGTGTTAGAGTTAAGCTTGCTTATTATTGGTGGCATGGAACAGGAGGAGGGTACGCACCAATCATCTGCACCCGTACGGCCGTACGGCTGGCGTTGAAATTGTTCAAAGTCCGCCGTGCAGGAGAAAAGCTGCAGCAGGAAAAGCAGACTATGATAAGTCAAAGCAGGAGAAAAAGAAGACAAGATTCAGTAGGCTGGCAGGCTGACAGAATTAGTCTGAACATACGAAACCAATCATTGTTCGGTACCTATTTCTCAGTTCAACCTTCTCCAGTCCAGTTTTACTCACCCCAGCCTTCCCCAACCCAACCTTGTCCGATCAGACAATACACCGTCTCACCATACCTGAGGTCACCCGCACCCAACCCTGCCGACTAGCCCCGACAACACGCACGTGCCCAGTCCTACATGGGTACGCGGTGCTTGACCGTGTTGGATTGTCGGAAGCGATATTGCAAGAGATCAGAGCACGACTACAACTACGACTACTACGCGTCAGAGTATGTGATGCCGGTGATGTCTGTTGCGGTAATATGTTTCACACAAGGTAGCGTGCCATCTATCTTTACGTTGCCACGTTCGAGCCGGCAGCGGCGGTGGTGACGGCGACTGCGGCAGCGGTGGCGGTGGCGGTGGCGGGGAGGAAGGGGGGGGGGGGGGGGGTGGCAGCGGTGGCGGTGGCGGCGGTGGGTGGCGGTGGCGGTGGGACGGGCTGCGGTGGCGGTGGTGGTGGCGGTGGCGGTGGAGGCGGTGGCTGTGGCGGCGGCGGTGACGGCGGCGGTGGAAGCACCGGCTGGGAGTCGGAGGCCATCGTCACAGGCTACATGCGTTGCTCCCTGTTCAGCTCCAGGTACCAGGACTCCACAAACTAAGCGACTTCGCTATTTGCTATGATGTTCCATGCACATCAATCGCGCCAAAATTGCCTGCTTCTGGGACTCTGCAAATTGTTCCGAGGCGCCAAATGACTGGCAAAGTCACACCCAGGCGTCTTGTCTTAGTCATAGCATCAGCAAACCAACATACATACATACATGAGAGTCCTACACAGGGGGGACTTGCTCCGCTTGTCTTGGGAATGACCCATCGCGCCACTTGCATTGGAGATCAGGGAGCGGCCGCAACGGCGGCACACTAGCTCCGCCATGCGGCCATTATCGGTACCACGAGCTGCTCACGGCGCCGTTTCAAGGAGTTCGAGGTACGGCGGCCCATGCTCGTCAATTCTCGCGATACCGTTGGGTTTTATCGGCGCGGAAGGTTAACCAAACAAACGTATTCCAACAACTGATTGCAATCAGTCTGGTGTGTACGATCTGCTGCCAAATGGAACACTCCCTGCAATATTCCATGAATTCGGATCAGGAAGGGAGGGGAGGGGAAATGCATGTGTTATAGTGGCGATGCTGCATAATGCCGAGGAGCAGGGTTGGTCTTGTACTTTGCAATCATGTGTGCGGATAAAATGTTTGAGCAATCGGACACGAAGATGGCTACAGGTTTACTTAAAACCTGTGACAACAGAACCTCAGTGGATACTTCCAAGTGGGTCCTAGTACTTTATCGCAAGCAGTTCCTTGTCAAACGGTCAAACATTAAATCTGAAAGAAAGGGAAATGTTCTGGATGAGAAAAAGAACGGAAATTTATTTTTCCCATCGTGCTTATGGATCAGCTGCGTAGAGTTCGTATTAAACATAAATGGTGTGGGGAACATAAAAAAAAACAGAGGGATCGTGACTCACTCAAGAGCATGATTCTCACAGTGGTTCATCAGCAGGCTAGTGAGCTTTCCAGCCCCAGCCGGATCCCGACCAACACTAGGCAGGAGTCTGTGAGGGTGAGCTGAGGACAAATGCAGCGCCAAAGACAGATAGCTCAGGGCTCAACTGTAGCACCGTACGTCCACGAGAAGAAGATTAACCGGCCAGAAAAGAATGCGCCACTGAGAACGAAGACGTTAACGCGACGGAGGACAGGAGATTGATTACACCTCAGTCCTCCCACTGCACATCTGGTCGGAACGGTCGTCGTCGACGCAAGGCGCCCGGTACTGTTGCCAACATTGATCTGTGGAGTCGGACGTCCGCTCAACACTTCTGATGGCAAGTTGCCACGAACATGCACATGAACAATTCGGTTTGTATGTACGCGGAGATGCGTGATGCGTCGCGCGTGAAATAGAGGGAGAGAGAAAGAGACAGAGACAGAGACAGAGACAGAGACAGAGACAGAGACAGAGACAGAGACAGAGACAGAGACAGAGACAGAGACAGAGACAGAGACAGAGACAGAGACAGAGACAGAGACAGAGACAGAGACAGAGACAGAGACAGAGACAGAGACAGAGACAGAGACAGAGACAGAGAGAGAGACAGAGACAGAGACAGAGACAGAGACAGAGACAGAGACAGAGACAGAGACAGAGACAGAGACAGAGACAGAGACAGAGACAGAGACAGAGACAGAGACAGAGACAGAGACAGAGACAGAGACAGAGACAGAGAGAGAGAGAGAGAGAGAGAGAGAGAGAGAGAGAGAGAGAGAGAGAGAGAGAGAGAGAGAGAGAGAGAGAGAGAGAGAGAGAGAGAAGAGAGAGAGAGAGAGAGAGAGAGAGAGAGAGAGAGAGAGAGAGAGAGAGAGAGAGAGAGAGAGAGAGAGAGAGAGAGAGAGAGAGAGAGAGAGAGAGAGAGAGAGAGAGAGAGAGAGAGAGAGAGAGAGAGAGAGAGAGAGAGAGAGAGAGAGAGAGAGAGAGAGAGAGAGAGAGAGACAGAGTCAACAATAAATCAATCTCGCGTGCACGCAGCAGTATCTTGGTCTCGCATACGTCACACTGCCGCGACACCACCATGCCGCGTCCTCTCCGTTGCCATGGTGCCGATATGGCAGCGCTGCCCCTGGTGTCTGGTTTCAGTGCGTCTGCGCAGGGGCTGCCATTCGCCGGCGTGCAGATGTTGCGAGACACTGCAGGCGATTGGATCGGTCGGCGTGAGTGGTTAGGTTAGGTTGGGTTAGGCTAGGCTAGGCTAGGCTAGGTTAGGTTGGGTTTGCGCGCGCGAACCGACACCGAACTGTGTAGCTGCGTCTTCAATATCATGAATCTACCGGCGGCCAACAGACACCGGATCACAGCACGTGCACTCACTGTGTGTGTGTGTGTGGGCGGGGGGCTCACTGTGTCCATCATAGTCGGCAGGTCAAAGTTTCCGGGAGAACAGACCACGTGCTTATTAGAGCTGTCACAGCAGCGGAACTGAGCAGACGTCACCAGAAGGGGACGGGGGATCGGGCACTCTTGAGCGAGGAATTTCCGCCAGAATGGTTGCTTACCCCAAATTGTTCGTGAAGCTTTATGGAGCTTCCTCCCATCAGTGATGGAAGCCTAAGCCATAATTAATATGTGCACACAAATAGCCCGCGGGCAGGGGCATTGTTTTTGCTTTGGATGGGGGAGATCGGTTGGAAGTCACACCACAAGGTTTCGTGTTAAAAGTTGAAATTATTGAGGGGAGAGGAAAAGCCAACATTTGGGGAGGAATAGCCAACATTCGGGGAGGAATAGCCAACGTGGAGGGAGGAAAGTATAAAATATACGCCCCTCGAGTTAGTTAGTTATTAGGCTTAAGGGCGCATCGACTACATTGGTCATGTAGCGCCCATATATACGCCCCTCGAAAGTATAAAAATAGACACCCATCCCCGTAGGCAAGAGTGGTGCAAATCACCTGTACGGTCCGACACACCTCCAAAACACCATCTCTCTTCGCTCCCGTGGGCGTCCCCTTAAACCAGACTGCACCGCTGGACACATTTGACGCGACCACGTCGGTGCGGGATGTGCGGCCACTGGTGCGGCGGGTCGAGCTGCCGGAGTTCGGCAACAGATGGCGCTTCCGAAGCACACGTGGTTTCCGAAAAAAAGAAACAGAAGAAAAAACACGTCATTGACAACTCAGAATTTTTTTAGCAAAAGCCGGGAGAAGACAAAATACTTCCGGACATTTCAAAACGGTGCACTCAAGTGCCCTCGGAAGTCTTCCGGCAAAAAAATTAGGTGCACTCGAGCGTTCTAGAGGGACAACTTATAACAGGCTTAGGGCCTAAAACCAGAGACGACAGGAACTGACCGCTACACCACCAAGCCTGTACAAATACAAAATTCTGCTGAACTGAAATACCTGCAGCCACACATGTCCGCAGTGTCGACGCGGCGTATAATGCATTTGTGCGTAGTTCTATCTTCAGCATTGACGTTACTCACGTTACTCGTCACAGTCTGACGTCACTCACGAACAACACCCACACCCCAATACAATGCAACCAAGCAAAAGCCCGTATCATTCAAATGTGGAAAAAATCAAATATGAACAGCATATTTAATGGAATTTGTTCAGCCAGAAAATCCCCATTGTGTGGTCGGACTTGTGCTCGACTCAAATTTTTTAATCGACTCACATGTGACTCATATATCTTGAGATCTGATTCGGCTCGCGACTCAAACAGACTGACAGAAATTTGAATAGATTCGGATCCGTTTCAGTCAGACTCATGAGCCCTATGACCCAAAGTGCACTTCCCACACACATTTGAATGATTTCCTCATGATTCGACTCATTTCTTAGAAAGATGTGATTCAACTCACGACTCAGGATATATTTTGGGAAAAGAATCGATTCAACTCGCGGCTCATCCAAAAGCGATTGATTCATGAGTCGATTCTTGATTCAACCCGAGTCGAGAACAAGTCTGCGTGTAGTGCAGTGATCCCGCAGTGCGCCGCGTGTCTTCCACCAAAGCCGGCCGCCCCCGGTTCCGGCGGCGAGAACCTCTTCAGTGGTCACGGCCGAGGTGGCCGCTGTGACCTTGACTCACATTTGGCAGCGGGCGGCGGCGCACCGCGCGGGGCTTTGTGCCCGTAAATGCGGACTGGGCCCGGCCGGCGCCGGGTCGCAGACACCATTGTCGCCGCCGCCGACGGGGCCGGCGAAAGTGTCGCACGCACGACCGCCTACCCCCCCCCCCCCCCCCCACCACCGCATCGAAGTATGGCGCCGGAAAGCGCATCGCACGGTGGTGCGGTCGATTGGTCAAAAGCCGCATGAGGAAAGTTTCCTGTTACTCAGAATGAGTGGGGTGGGGACAATCAGGCAGGATGATCGGGAGTGGATTATCGCACTGTCACGGGGCTTCCTCGAAGGAGCGCTTTCGGTGGAACAGTTCGCTTAGCGGGGCAGTTGCAGGCTACTGAATGTCACCTTTCTGCCTGAAAGGACCCTTTCCTTCGGAAGGGGCATACTTAGCTGAAAATCGGTTGAGCTGGGGAGAGGTGCACTCGAGGCTTTCCGAAGGGGCGCCACCTTTCCACGGGAGGAACATGCCCTCAGCGCCCATGTGTCCGCCGCTGGGAACAACAGCATTGTGCACGAGGGAGGTTGGCATACATTGACTGTGAACTCGACATGCCGTCCCCGCTTTGGTTAGTTAGTTAGTTATTTGGGCTTTAGGGTGCATCGACCAGGGTTGATCATTCGCGCCCAGTCCCCGTTTTGGGCTCATGGTTCGCACAACCGACTGCCACTCGTGAGGAGGGCGTTTTACCCCACGAACCGGGAAAGCCCTTCCAAGTCGACATTTCCAGACGCTTTCCTCAAGTCACGGCAGACGAGACCGATTTCTTTTCGTGTTTCGCGTCAAGTTCCCCGTCCGGCGAGCGTCCCGAGGTATTCCGACTGTCGCGGACACGTCGGCAATCTGCACTCAATCGCGCCAGATTCTGGTGCCGAGGCCGATTTGGCGCGATAAGACTGGAATCGGGCGCGCCATCTCAAGGCCAGTGCCATGGGAGCCGAGTGGTTGTCGTGGGGCCCACACGCGGCGGCGCGATCACTCCCCCCCAGCCGCACCCCCCCCCACCCCCCACCCCCACCCGCACTGAGCTCCATTGGAGGCGTCGACCAAGCAGAAATTCAATTGTACAATTGCACTTCTATCCTCAGCATTGACGTCACGGGTAACACCCAGACAACGCACTTATGCAATTACCACGTCAGGTGGTGCAGGCAGACGGATCCAGGAACTAAAGCTCCTGGATCCGGCTGCCTTAATCGCAAGAAAGCACTCGTCCGGGGGAGGGGGAACTTCTTCTGAGAGGCGCCTTCGACGAAAAATCGTTCAGCGGGGATGGGGTGTACTCTAGCATAATTTTCTTCCGCGAGGGGCGACATTGGCCGAACAAAAATTCGTTGAGCGGGGAGGTGGGGTGCGAGATGTACTCGATGGAGTCTTTCCGTTGCGACGCCTTTTCCCCGATCACAATCGTACCGGCATTTAGCTAGAGCGCTTCCGATGGGACTACGCGAAAACTAAAAACGATTCAAGCCCGTGCGTCCATTCACTAAGTTACCAAGTATTGGGGGCAGTTCAGTCTATGGTGTTCCGGCCACCACGATACGGGGCGGGGGACGCAAATACCGAGGCCAAAGTTACCACAAGCGAGCAGGCCCACAAGCAAACACCCTGTACACAAAGCGACACGGTCTCAACACGCAACACAATCGTAGCTGCCCGCCACCACACTCGGCTGCACTCTCAGTCACCAGCCAAGATATTATACATTACACATTCAGTTTCACATTTGACAGCGCCTACCGCACAAGACGAGTGTCCTAGGAGCGAAGAGTGAGTCTACTTCTCTCGAGGGCTGAAGGATTTGATGGATTCTCGGTTTGCGCCCGCTCGACAAAATGGAATTCCCATACATTCCGCGGAGCTATTCGCGAACAATGCAAGTTGCTGGCTAAACGAACAGCTACATAAATTATTGAAACATTTCAAACAAACAGCATATGATTATCCTAACCAACTACCGGCAAACAGTCTTCCAATGACTGGTTCCGCTACTTCGTTAATTACAAATTGTTCTCGGAGATATTCAACAGCTGACTGGGAAATTGGGAAACAACGCAAACAGCAGTCGCAACAGCTGACACCAAGACGTACACGGTAGCGACGCCCAGCGGGCTCACCGGAACTTTAACTAGTTATGGTGAGGAGTCGATCCACATCAAGTTACCTTTTTTAGAAGGTACACCGATGCTGTTTTTCAAGCCCGCATGACGTCACCCGAAGGTTTTTATAATATGGTATGGCCCACATAAAGCTCTCGGCCCCAGCGAATAAATCGACTACAAAACGATCGGTGGGCAGCGCCGTAAATTCCTTTCCCTCGTTCTCAAGCTCGTTGCATCGTATATTTCCTCATGAATGGCTACAACCAGCTGGAAAGAACCTTCACAAGGAAAAAGGTTATTATTTGCCCTTTAAACCACTAACATTTTAGTATAGCATTGTTAGACCTCCATATATTCCCTCATGGCGTGTCATGCGCTTGCTCCCCCACCCCATATTTTGGTCCATTTTCAACCCATCAAAGCACCAGGTCCGCCCCGCCTGACTTGCCGATTGACTGGGTATCTCGGTAGCGACACAAAGTGAGCCGTTATTGCAATATTGCCGCTACTGTTATCATATATGCGACTCCATGGCAAGCCCCGCATACTTAACACAATTGGGAAGAAACAAAATCTGCCAAATGATAAAATTATCAAGGGACTTCAACCCTGGGCCCCGCAGGCAGCTGTCGCGTCGTATCTTGTTCCGTGTTCATACGGATAGCAACTTGGTGCGTCTGACTAATCAGAACGGCTCAGCTTCGCACGTGGTCCCTTCGTTCCGCTTTCGGTGGAACAATTCATTTAGCGGCGCAGTTGCAGCCTACTGAAGGGCGCACTTTTGCCTGAAAGGGACAACTTTTCCTTCGGAAGCGGCGCATTTGGCTGAAAGTCAGCTGAGCGGGGGAGACGTGCACTCGAGGCTTCCTGAAGGGGCGCCACCTTTCCACGAGAGGCACCCCTCAGTGCCCACGCATCTTCCCCTGGAAACAACAGGCTTTACTTCAGATCAGCTCGGATCGCCAGCCAGCCGACCGACTTCGAACCGCTTCCCGGCCGGCCACACTCAACACCGCCCGCGCGGTGTCCACCTGTGGCGGAGCGGCGCGCCGGACCGACCGGCCGTGACCTTGGCGGCAGGGGCGCCGGACGCGGCCGCGTGTCGGGTGCGAGCCGGGCCCACGTGGACGCCAGTCATCGTCACCTCATCAAGCGGCGGCGGCTCGGCCGGCCGCACAACTCGCCGCGGCAATTATTGTGCGCGCGATACTCATCACGCCGCAACAAAGACTCGCCAGCGCGAAGGCCGGCCGCGATGGATGGACTCCGCGCGTGCCGGAGCAGATTCGCACGCAGCTGCCGCGACTTTCCGGCGGCGGCACCTCCGGGCCAGGAGATGCCCGACGAACAAACAACAGCCCCTGGGCTCACGCGCTGTCGTATCATGTATTTACACCTTGGAACGTGCGGCCAAAAGAGAACAAATAAACGAGCTAGTGATAGATTTCGTGTCGCCCTGGTGATCTCGTCAAACCAGGATGACCTCCTGAAGACCATTAAATAGGATACTGCTTGTCCGGGGCGGATCAGCATGCTGAACATTCGGGCGACCATAATGCACTGCCCACCACCGGGACCTTCGCCCTCGCTGTCGACTCCTCAAGGTCCAGCGTCGTCAAGCGGATGTCGATAGACCACGCGTCGCCGTCCCAAGCACGCGCGACACTGGTGCAGCATCGCCATCCGACGTCAAATCCCAAACTGCAGTTTCAAGAACGATCGCCAGATGGCACGTTCTACCTGGTCAGGCCGCTGGCGCCGGCCGCCAAGCCCGGGTAGTGCGGCACGGGAGCCACGGCCGACGTCGGCGTCGGCATCGACGCCGGCGGCGCGCCGGCCGCCGTCGCCGCGGTCACGTTCGTGGTCGAGGTCAAGCCTGGGGTCGAGGCCAGGGTCGGCAGCGCGCCGGCCGTCGCAGCCATCATCTGGCCGGCGGTGGCCGCCGAGTACGCCGGATAGCCGGGGATGACGGGCGCCGGCGGCGGGTAGAACTGCGGCAGCGGCGCGGCGCCTGCAACACACGCACAGCGTCAGCGCGGGGTGCCGGTCTGCAGGACGGCTGACATTTTACAGGCCGTACGACACGTCACAGGGGATGGCCGAGTGGTTAAGGTGTCGGGCTATGGGTACCAAAGGTCCCGGGTTCGACACTAGCGCCACTCAGGACATTTCCCAATCCCGCGGCCCACCGGCGAAACAGTGTGGGCGGCGCCATTAGCCGTGAATGTGCATAAAGTGTGTCGTGAGCCACCCAATAAACAAATAGACAAGTCACAGGCGACAGGCACAACGGCCGCACACACGTCAGCTACTGATTGTATTGGATTGGATTGTGACTTTAAGACACACTCAGCAGCTGAGGCCCTATGACGTCGGCTCCCTCTCACCCTGGCAGGAAGGGCGAGCATCGCGGGGAATCGAACCACGTACCTCTGGCTTGCCATACGCTCAGCTTAACCACTGAGCTACCGGCGCCCCCGTCAGCTACTGAACCACCAAAAGCTGCAGGCCATGGCTCTCAAACTCGTGCACACGGAGGCAGCGGAAAAGCGGCAGAAAGGCGCCAACGGAAGTGGCATCAAAGGCCAGCGTCGCGACGGCAGGAGCACCGTGCCATAGCACCGCAGAATAGCACACGAGCACACCATCACTACACAGCCAAGGCCACACGTCAGCGAACATCGGCCACATCAGATGCCCACTGCACTGCACTGCACCGCACTGCATTGCACTGCACTGCACTGCACTGCACCACACTGCACGAGAAAGCCGTCTCCAGCAAGCTTCAGGCTTGACGAGCCGCGACTACGTACCACAGCGTGTAGAAGTTAGTTTTCAATTGGGCGTCGAATGTCAATAAAGGCAGTCTGGTTTTGACACGAAAGATGTGACAAAAACTGGAAATATACAGCCATTACCTGCACGACATTATGTGATACATCTTCATGTCAGTGCAATGCTAAGCAGAACTACAACAAATATGCAGCTGAAGCGAATTCATGTGATCTGAATTTTACAGGGCATGAACTTTTGGGGTGAAGCTGCCATGAACCTTCGAATATGCAAATAAATACAATTTCTGACGTCAGATGCGGCTACGTTTCTTATTTAGTGTAATTTTCAGCACACACTTCTGAATTTGGCCACAATGACGTACCATGCAGGGGCAGGCGGCGCGGACAGGCGCGGGTGGTTCACTGGACAGCGATGTGGAGCAGGGTCGCAGGCGGAGGGAGCAGAGTCGCAGGCGGAGGGAGCAGAGTCGCAGGCGGAGGGAGCAGCAGAGTCGCAGGCGGAGGGAGCAGAGTCGCAGGCGGAGGGGGAGCAGAGTCGCAGGCGGAGGGAGCAGAGTCGCAGGCGGAGGGAGCAAAGCTCGCAGGCGGAGGGAGCAGAGTCGCAGGCGGAGGGAGCAGAGTCGCAGGCGGAGGGAGCAGCAGAGTCGCAGGCGGAGGGAGCAGAGTCGCAGGCGGAGGGAGCAGAGTCGCAGGCGGAGGTAGCAGCAGAGTCGCAGGCGGAGGGAGCAGCAGAGTCGCAGGCGGAGGGAGCAGGGTCGCAGGCGGAGGGAGAGCAGATCAGAGTCGCAGGCGGAGGGAGCAGAGTCGCAGGCGGAGGAGCAGGGCAGGCAGAGTCGCAGGCGGAGGGAGCAGAGTCGCAGGCGGAGGGAGCAGAGTCGCAGGCGGGGGGAGGGAGCAGAGTCGCAGGCGGAGGGAGCAGAGTCGCAGGCGGAGGTAGCAGCAGAGTCGCAGGCGGAGGGAGCAGAGTCGCAGGCGGAGGGAGCAGGGTCGCAGGCGGAGGGAGCAGAGTCGCAGGCGGAGGGAGCAGAGTCGCAGGCGGAGGGAGGGGCAGAGTCGCAGGCGGAGGGGCAGGGGAGCAGAGTCGCAGGCGGAGGGAGCAGAGTCGCAGGCGGAGGGAGCAGAGTCGCAGGCGGAGGGAGCAGTCACAAGCGGAGGGAGCAGAGTCGCAGGCGGAGGGAGCAGAGTCGCAGGCGGAGGGAGCAGAGTCGCAGGCGGAGGGAGCAGGCGGCGCCGCACGCCATCACGCGGCGCAAAAGACAGATACAGAGAGCGGACAGGGTGGCGGTGTTCGGCACAGCCTATATCGGAGACAGCCAGCCTGGCTGGCCACAGGCGGGCGGCCGCAGGCGGGGAGGCGGACTACAGGCGGGAAGGCTGTCTGACAGGCGGAGCGTGGCTCAGGCTGACGGAGACGAGCCGGTCCGGGAGCTGAGAAGGTCTGCGGCGACGACTGGGCGGGGCGTGAAACACGACGAAAGCGCGGCGGGACACCACGGCATGCGGCGTCGTCATCGGAAGTGTCAGACACCGCGGGCAACGTCACAGTAAAAAGGCAATGTATTATCGGCCGATAACCACCACCAGACGGTCACAAGGAGGATACGTACGGCCTGTTCCACACATGCGCCCACTTCCATCATTCTCGCCACGACCGCCGACATGCAGTTGACACCTCCCTTTCAATGTGCATATGACTCATGGACAAAGAAACTACAAAACACGTCTATGCGATTCGGTGATGGATGGCTGCAGGAGGAAGGATAGTTTCGCACACTTAGAACAGCGAATTAGCCGACGCTTTCCTTTCTTTGGGGTGCGGAGAGCATGGTTGTCGTACGAACACCTGCACCAAGTAACGTGTATAGTAGCTTCAGAGAAAACGAGTAGACACGATGAGCTGCACTGCTAAACATTGACACGCCAATAATTTGATGCATTGCCATGCTAGCCATAACCAACAAATCTTGACCGGCGGCGCACATACAATGTCAACAGCCGCAAGTCCGGTTCCACGAAAAGGTTGGAAAATTCGGCTTCCAACGCCAGTGCATTCATAGGAATCGCTTGATGCAGGTAACGAAGGCCGCCCGATCACTACAGCAGGCTGCACACACCGAATGCGGCTATCGAGGGCTCATCGGCAGCGGCAGCGGCATCGCAAGACACCGCTCCCCCACAGCGCACCATTGCCGTCGACGGTCGCCCCATCGCCACGGCAACCGCCGTGGCGCCCGCATCCGCGCGCCATCTCGGCCCCACCGCCGCACGGCCGGCGACTGCGAGACACGCCCCAACGCAACGGCGTCGTGCACACGACCACACACCGGCGTCCGCGGTCGGCGGACGCGGCGGCGATCGCCGCGACGCGCGGCGGCCGCGGCGCACACTACCGGGACGGGCAGCGCGTGTGCGTGATGATCGGCCGGCCGGCCCGCTCGTCGCCGTCGACGTCGACGTCCGGCCGCTCGGCCACGTGCACCAGCACGCTCGGCTGGCTGCGGCGACCCTCGTGCAGCTGGTGCACCTCGCCGGGCGCCAGCTCGGCCACGGCCGCCAGCAGCGCGTAGTCGACGGCCGGATGCGCCTCCGGCATCGGCTCCCAGCCGGACGGCGGCGACGCGGGCGGCGAGATCAGGAACTGCTTGTCCAGCTGCGGCGGGTGCAGCAGGCCGTCGTCCGGCTGGCGGCGCGGCGACGCCGGCTGCGCGAGGTAGCACTTGACCGGCGAGCCGCAGACGGTGGTGTTGTCGAGGCGGCGCAGCGCGCCGCTCGCCGCCGCCGCGCTGCTGTAGTTCACGCGGGCGCGGCGGAAGTTCTCGAAGTACTGGAACTGGGCGGCCGGGTCCAGCGCCGAGAACGTCGCCTCGAAGGCCGCCCTCACGCTGTCGTCCACGAAGACGTCCAGCTGCAGGTTGGCGACGTGGATTGAGGTGGGAAGGTCCGAGTCGTCGACCGTGTCCAGTTCATCACCCTCGTCCTGCGACTGGCACTGATGACTCGGCGCATTAGAAGAGCCGTTGGCTCCACTCGCTCCGTTGGCTCCGCTAGCTCCACTGGCTCCGTTAGCTCCGCCACTCTGCGGCTCCCATGAGCCGCCACCCGACATGGCTGCAAACTATGTCATCGCCGAGACCGACACCCTGGACAGCCTGACCTGCTAAACTTCGTCATGCCAGCAGATAAAAAATGTGAAAATGAGCACAATGAGAAACAGAAATTCCTGTGCACGCAGCGCGTGCCTCAACCAGACATGCTCCTCGGATTCCCGAATATTTGGATAGAGATTCAACCAATCGAAAATCATTTAGTTTTGTATTCACCTTTACTAAACTGGATAAGTACCACAATCTCACAGCCGTGTGACATCACGAGATACCAAAAGCAAAGCAGCTTCCTCATTCCAAGAAGGGTCGTTCCAGGAGGGCCGATACGATAGTAAATTAATGGATGGAAGCCCATGATTTGATTCCGGAGACTTGTAGCCCACCTCTAGCCCATAATTAAGACACACCGCTACATGTCAACAGCTGACAAACTGCATGTTCCTTTGGCCATCTAACAACGCCATATTGATCCTTCCGTCAATATCAGTACCACGTCAATACAAATTCTGCAAACCGGGAAACATCCTGCCCTTAAAACAACAAACCCGATGCCATCGCTTGTATATGCAACTTAGTAGCGTCGATCAAGACGGACTCACCGAGTGCCGACTTACGCCTGGGACTATCCGCCTAATCGGCACCTGCCTCGATACAGAGTAGTCTTGTGCTCGCTGGCATTGCAATTAAAATGGCCGAGCCATACACTTGAGAAGCTGTGTTGACACCGTTTAATAGGAACATAGGCGAACGTGGTAAAGGACAGAAGGCATTGCAATTAATATAACCGAGCAATGAACTTGAGAAGATGTGTTGACACCGTTTAATACAAGCATACACGAACGTAGTAAAGAACACAAGTCAATGCGAATACCACATCATACAAAGTCGATTCGATAGAGAAGGCAAGTCCGGTGCGATATAGCCATTCTCATCATCAATCACCGCAATCCAGGTTTAACAGCCCCACCCCCAAAACTCATCGCGCACGATGTATGGTCGTGAGCACGTGAATCGTCGCGAACTGAAGCTACGTGAGCACGGGTGTTTTGGTGCATCCGGGCCATACCACTGCCGCGCATGCTTCGTCGCAATTTTACATTTTAAGATACTTGTTGGGACGCTTTTGGCAAGACACAAGGGCAGTGAGGAAACCAACCGTCTGGAATACACATTTAATTCGCATCACTGCCGCAATAGTGAATTGTCAAGTTTGTTGTATTAGAACAATAGTAGTACAACATAAGACGCTCAGAGAGAAGGTTCGCCGAATCGGCGCCCAGTGTCACTTGCTGCGTCAAATGCAATGGGCAGTTTAAGTCAAACCACATCGTCGACAGGATTCATGCACGAAGCTGGATGAGTTGGTGAGGATGCTTCTTGCGGAACGGACGAGTCTGTCATGCGCAGACCGAACATCAGACGTCTCAAATGCACACATCAGCCAACGCATCCGCAAGCGGCCCTGGGCCCTGAGCTTAGGATAGCGCGCTACGGGCTGTGAGCCAGGGCTCGTGGACCTGATGCCCGGAGCCAGAAGCTGCATGGGTCTGTGCATTTGTGGCCAAACACTTCGCAAACTACGAGCTAAATTTGTGGCGAAAGCTGTAATATAGAAACTACAACCGGCGAAAAGTTGGGAGCTACGGGCTACATTTGTAGCAAATGTCTGCGAGGTATGCGCTATATTTGTGGAAGAAATTGTGAGCTATGGGCTATATTTGTGACAAAAAGCAGTGAGATATGGGCAACGTTCGTGGCAAAAAGCAGTGAGATATGGCTCCATTAGTGGCGAAAATCCATGAGCTATGTTTGCGGTCAAAGCCCCCCGATCGCCGAACTGCACGGTCGCCGCCGGCACGGGACCGGCCATGAGCCGTGATCGATGTTCGGCGGGCGACGGCTGTACGTGGAACTACCGTAGATACCGAGTGTGGGGAGAGCTGTGGGCTGTCGTGGGGAGAGCTGTGGGCTGTCGTGTGGAAAGCTGTGGGTTGTCGTGGGGAAAACTATGGGCTGTCGTGGGGAGAGCTGTGGGCTGTCGTGGGGAGAGCTGTGGGCTGTCGTGGGAAAGCTGTGGGCTGTTGTGGGAAGGGCTGTGGGCTGTCGTGGGGAGAGCTGTGGGCTGTCGTGGGGAAAGCTATGTGCTGTCGTGGGGAGAGCTGTGGGCTGTCGTGGGGAAAGCTATGGGCTGTCTTGGGGAGAGCTGTGGGCTGTGTGGGGAGAGCTGTGGGCTGTTGTGGGAGGCTGTGGGCTGTCTGGGGAGAGCTGTGGGCTGTCTGGGGAAAGCTGTGGGCTGTTGTGGGAAGGGCTGTGGGCTGTCGTGGGGAGAGCTGTGGGCTGTCGTGGGGAAAGCTATGTGCTGTCGTGGGAAGAGCTGTGGGCTGTCGTAGGGAAAGCTATGGGCTGTCGTGGGGAGAGCTGTGGGCTGTAGTGGGGAGAGCTGTGGGCTGTCATGGGGAGAGCTGTGGGGTGTCGTGGGGAGACCTGTGGGCTGTCGTGGGGAGAGCTGTGGGCTGTCGTGGGGAGAGCTGTGGGCTGTCGTGGGGAGAGCTGTGGGCTGTCGTGGGGAGGGCTGTGGGCTGTCGTGGGGAGAGCTGTGGGCTGTCGTGGGGAGGGCTGTGGGCTGTCGTGGGGAGGGCTGTGGGCTGTAGTGGGGAGGGCTGTGGGCTGTCGGGCTCGGTGACGAGGCGAGCTCTCGTACTCGGACCATCTCGCAAAGTGATAGCTCACTCGGCAACGACACGAGTGAGATACTAAATCGCGCAAATTCGTGGGCTGAGATGGCGTCTGTTCAAAAAGAAAATTGTCTGAGAAGGCTAACTGGTGCAAACATGCAATGCTAACCAATGCCTTGCCAAGCCCGATTGTCTGCGTCATTAGTTTAACGACTACAAGGACAAATTTTCGCCTGCAAACATCCGAGCCGTGTTTTGATCCATTGTGTATTCAAATTCTGTCACAAATACAAAGTCACAACAAAAAGTAAATCCCAACGAACTTCAGCAACGACAGCAGCAACACAATAACCTGAATCCAGGATTACCCAAGGAAAGCAGCTATTTTGTCCTTAGCCAGCCCAAGAGAAACATCAAACAAGTAGCAGCATTCATATCACGATATATACGACGACCATCCAAATCGAGGTTTTGCAGTGCACTGCACCCATGAATACACCATCTAAACAAGTGTTTTCTCATACCGTTCCCAAGTGCAAGATTTCTTCCAGCAATCCAACAAATCCAACACATCCAACTACAGGCGATTCTATTCGCTTTCGTACCCGGTGTCCCGGTTATATCACTCCATCGTAAGTCTATTGCAGGCCAAATTTTGGCAGACCAACGAAAACCTACATGCGTCTTCGCGTATCGATCGCACTTGTGCCGTCTGTGTCCGCCCTCCATTCTCCAGACCGCCGACGGTGACGCGCGGCGGCGCCATCTGCGGTGGCGCCACCTGCCACACTGCGTTTCCCAGCCCGCCCGCTAGGCGTCGTTACTCGCCTGTGGTAGTGACAGCGGCGGGCGCGAAGGCGGCCATTTGCGGCGCGGCCAGCGGCGGCTGCAGCGCGCTCGGTGGAAGCACGGCGCTCACTGAAATCCGACCACACGCACTTTACCCGCCCGGCCGAGCCGGCGCCACGTCACCCCCTCCTTTTCCGGCTGTGGTCCTGCACGTCGACACCAACACGATAGAACAGAACAGTCGGCAAGCTTTTTATATTCTTTAGCTAGTTAGTTATTGTAGTTTAAGGGCGCATCGACTGCGTCGCTCATGCAGCACCCATATTGTTTTAGCAGCACGTGACTCAAAATTACTTATTCCAGAGTTGGGAAAAGTCCAGTGCATCTAGATCGTCGCCTTCGCATATTATTCCACCAAACCTGTGCTTAAATTGTCCAGGACAAGCCGTAACGAAACCACATTGTAAAGCTCCCAACATGAACAGAATAATTGCAACCTAAGTGTGAACACTTCACCCACTGAACAATCGGTTAAGGTTCAGACACGGCACTATCCAAGCAACAAATACTGATGTCACGTATCTCCTACGCATCTCTCCATGTGTCAACACCGATACAATTCTCAACTATGCTATAATAATACCAGCGGAATGCTTCCTGAGAGCAGGTCATAAATGCCGATGTGCTCACCAATGGCCAGGTAGGAGCATGGTCTGCGTTTTTGTCACCAAGCTCCAGTGTTAAAATAATGGTGTTCCGGAGGTGTGGAATGTCTGACCGACTACGGCAGGATGTCGAAATTCGCTATGGACACGACATCATTTAACATAACAGATAAGTTATTCAAACACAGTGCTGATCCAACAGCGTACTTATACGCGAACCATTTTCCTCTGTTTACCTTGATATAATTTATGGGTGACTATTTTGGCGATAGCGATAAAAGATACTTATCGTCATCAACTGATATTGTATAACAGACCACACCATAGGCAATATTTTTTCCTGGGATTGTGCTAAGAGATGTTCGTGTATGAACGGTGAGCATCAGCATGATAATTATTAACAAGAGTGTTTGAAATTAGATATGAAAACTCATAACGGCTCTTCACGAATCACGATGTGGATACTCCATTGTGAGGGACGTCAATTCAGTATTCAGAAAGTGGTACATTCCACCCTATTCCACGACTAACTTATCACTGCCAAGCGCCTGACTGCAAGCATGAAGAAAGCGACCGACTGCAGGCCACCTCACACCAGTACGCCATCTGCCGCACAAAAACGACCGCTCTCGCATTGCTTCGGTTGGTAATTGGAGTTTACGGGCGCATCGACTACATCGGTCATGTAGCGTCCACCTGGCATTGCTTCATCCATACACCATGTCGCGTCAGTCGTTGCTTTTGCACCCGATTTTGGAAAGGGAGTTATCTATGTGCATACAATTTCTCCAACATATACGTGTGCTCGCAGCGCAAGTGCTGCACTACGACTGAAACGCGTTTCCGGCTGGAATGCGACTTTCCACTGGCGGAGCTCCCGCATTATCCGCTTCCCACACTGGGACGTGTCCAAGCCGGCCGACAGCCGGCCCACTGGGCAGGGCTAGCAGGCCGGGCATGCACCACCATCCGGGCCAAGAGCGGTCCGGCTACGTCTACCGACTCCATTCGGGCACCGCTGCACGTGCACACATCCGAGGACACACTGGAGGAGTGGGGGTGGGGTTGGGGCAGGGTTGGGTGGGGGTGGGGGCGGGCTGGGTGGGAGTGGGGTGGGGTGGGTGTGGGGGAGGTCAGTCAGACACAGGCTGGACCAGAATAACGGGACGAACGAGGCGCGTCTAGAGCTGAGAAGAACACAATAGAAGCCGCCCAGCGAGAAAACACTGCGAGGAAGGAATCACTGAGATGATGGAAACGCAGGCGACAACCTCCGCCACCCGCTAGTGCTGTTGACCCAGCAGAGGTGCGGGAAGCTCTGGAGGATGGAACATTATCGGCGGACAGCTAACTCTGGGTGGGGCGTGAAAAAATGTTTGGCCAAAAGGGCAGTTTTGGGCCCAAAGGGCACCTTTGGCACAGGCGGAGGTTTGGGGAGGAAATTTGGGACATTCCGGCAAAGAGGGCACTTTTCGGTAAAAAGGTTACTTTTGGCCAAAAGGGCACTTTGGTCTCATGGGGAGGGGGGCTGGCCCCCTCCAGTGCACCTATGCAGCCGTGCCATTTCTCCGCCACCGCCACCTCCGACCGTCGTGACAACCCGCGGCGGCCGATCGCCCGTCACCGGCCCAGTGCGGCGGCCGCGGCTCAAGCTCTTAAATCTGTGGAGGTTATGACCGCTTCGGAGTTGTGGAGGTTCGACCTGCGGAGGTTATGGCCGCTTCGGAGTTGTGAAGGTTGTGACATGTGGAGGCTATAGCCAAATAGGAGCTGTGTAGGTTGTCAACTGTGGAGGTTATGACCGCATCAGGGTTGTGGAGGTTATGAGCCGTGAAAATTACGATCGCACCAGAGTTGTGGAGGTTGTGACCTGTGGAGGCTACGACCGCTTCGGAGTTGTGGAGGTCATGCACTGTGTAAGTTATAACCTGCGGATGTTACGAACGCTTCTGGTATGTTGAATTGTGGAAGTTATGAACTGTGGAGATTATAACATGTGGAAGTTATGATACACATCCGTCGCATTCACCGCCGTTCCTACTGGCAGCTGGCCGGCCGCGGAGACGCCGGAGACCAGAGCCGGGAGGCATGTCACGGACCACGGTATTTCGCGACGAGAGGGATATACAGCGGTGCCGGCGGTTGGACTGGAACGGCGACAGGTGGAACTCTTCTGCACACACCTCACAATGTCATCCCAGGTACGTGTCTTAGGCTCTAGCTAATACGACCGGCGTACAACCTGAACGTGAAATGTAGCAGGCACCCCGTCCGAGCCTGAAGATGGGGCACAGCCGTACCCGCTCAGACCACGTGATCGCTTCCTGCCTCGTGTGTGGGAAAGAGGATTTGACCGGGCTTTCTGCACGGAGAGGTGCGACCCAGCAGCTTCCGAACGCAAGGACTGCAATCCAATCTTCCCTGGCGGAATGGTGCTGGTGGTGGTGGTGGTGGATTGGTACTACAGAGCGTGCCGACTACTCCAGCCACTTGGCGCCAATTATCTGGCGGGGGACACGAGTCGTGGCCCGGCTGCGGTCCGCCGCGACCGGGCAGCGGGGCACCGACACTGACCTGTGAGCGGGGGCATGCCGGGCAGACTGATGGGCGTGGTGACGGGCATCCCCGAGATGGACGGCAGCGGCGCCGGCGGCGGCACCCCTGAAACTGAGCCGCGTCCGTCACGGCCAATCCCGACGTCACACAGGTCAAGTTGGTTGGTTATTTGGGCTTACGGGCACATCGACTGCGTTGGTCATACAGCGCCCATTCACACAGGTCACACAGGTCACAGGCACACAGGTCACAGCCGCGGCGCACATTCCGGCCATGGCAAACGACCCGTTTAGCATTGGACAGCGAGTCCACAAACACCGCCCAAACAGCGCACCACGAAAATACACCGGCAAACGAACCGTCGCCACCATCAGTGCGAGCCCATCTGGACCAGGTTTGCACATCACGAAGCAAGGCACACGGCAACCGTACGGTACGCCGCCGGTAGCAGCCACAGCTGCGGGCAATTCGCCAGCCGCACGGCTGGCCTCCCGCACGTGGCGCCACATCATGTACCCGTTCCCGCCGACAACCAATCCCGACGAATCCGATCCGACACCCGAGCCGTCGCGTGTCGTCGACACGTGCATCTCCAGCCGCAAAGTCTGTGGCATACGGCCGGTGTCGACGCGCCAGAGCCCGCTCGGGGGATAAACACCCGGACCGATGACGCCACGGCCGCCGCGACTGCACACACCGCGGAAGCGCCGGCGCATTCCGGCTCCCACGGTGACGTCACCGACTGGTCGGCTGGTTGGTTGTTTGGGCTTACGGGCGCATCGACTGCGTTGGTCGTACAGCGCGTCACCGACTAGTTGGTTGGTTGGTTGTTTGGGCTTACGGGCGCATCGACTGCGTCGGTTGTACAGCGCGTCACCGACCCGACTGCCGCGCCGAGAGGCACACCTGCTGGAGCGCCGCCGCATCCCGTGCGGGGGCGGCGCAGGCCGGGGTGGGGCGGAAAGCCCCGAGCTAGTCAGTTAGTTATTAGGGCTTTAGGGCACATTTTCCAACTCTGCGGAAGGAAGTTGCTCAGACCCTAGAGGTCCAGCGACACCTCCCCCTCCAATGATTGTGCACTGAGTATGTCTGGATTTCCATACTCCACCGGGGAATTTTCCCCCATGCACCATGAGGCGGTGAGTGCCCTTTTTATTAGGGCTTTAGGGCGCATCGACTACATTGGTCACGCAGCGCCCAAAAGCCCCGAGCTCTTCTGCACGGACCGCAACAGCTTCGGCCGGCGTACGGTCGGGTCCAGTCCGCCCGCCCGGTCGACCGGCGACCTTGCGAACTGACCGACGCGCACGTGGCCGGCCGGGCGGGACGACCGCCACGGCTGACGGCGGCGCGGCACGGCCTGGCGGCCACACCCGCCACTGGCTGGTGACATCTTCCGCAACGGACGGCAGTGGATGGTCACGACTACCACGCGCTGCTTCGACGCCCACGCCGCCGGCTGCCAGTTAGTTATTGTAGTTTAGGGGCGCATCGACTGCAAAGTTCACACAGCGCCTAGTTGCCGGCTGCTCGTAGTTCAAATATGTTTGCAAACGCGCCAACTAATCCTAACTTAACCATCACTACACATTCGAAGTTCAACCAGCGATTGATCCATTGTGTGTGTGGGGGTACTATTTAACTCTATGGTGTACCGATAGAGTTAAATAGTTCACGTTACGAAAGGCCTCGCCAGATTCAACACGCGGCACCCATCCTGCTGAGCCGCCGACAGACGCGGAAGCCAGCACGTGCCCGCGCTGCTGCACGGCCGGCTGCCGAGTGGCGGGTCGGTGAAGGTCGGACCCCCAACCACGCTCCACTTCTCAAGTTCGCATGACACGATTCAGTATCCAACACATGACCTCGACCCGCTAAATGCGGCAACGGGAGTAGACGACGGACGGCACATTTCCACCGTGTCGACCTTCACCCGACTAGCAACCAGCGACTAGCGAAGTCAGGCTTTGTGATTGGGTGGTGGTGCGAGTTGAGATTCAGCCGAACAGTTCAAAACCTGTGATAAATTGCCCCCTCTCTCTCTCTCTCTCTCTCTCTCTCTCTCTTTCTATCTCTCTCTCTATCTATCTCTCTATCTATCTCTCTCGCTCTCTCTCTCTCAAGCAAAAAGACGCGTGGTCGGGTGTCACGAAACGGCAACGCAGCTGAGAACGCCAGCACATGCTAAAGGCCAGGCGGTGTTACCCGCATCTCCGGTAATCGCGGTCGCCCGGTCTGACGAACAGCAAGACACGGCCAAGTCCGTGTCGAACACCGTGGCACAGTTGTTAGTTAGCTGGGATTAAAGGGTCGAGTGCAATGGTCATGTTCATGTAGCATGGCACAGTCGTGCCGCGACGAATGGCTCGACAGCATGTGGATGGACCTCGTCGAACTCGATTGGTCGCACTCCAGCGTGTTGACGGCAGTTGGGATGGCCAAGTATGCGGGATTCTGTTGTGCTTGCTTTCGCATGCGAGAGCGCGGACACAAGAATATCGACTGTAGAATTCGGTTTGGCTGGGCTTCGCTACACACACCGCACACCGACGGACAGTACCGAACCGAGGAAGATCACAAGTCTCTCAACACTCAGTCGCCTATCGTGGCGAAGTTATCAACGTTTGGTTCGAACGAGGGGCATCAACACGCCTGCAAACTTTACCGATAACAGTTAATCATCACACGTGCTGGCGGTGGTTGTTGGTTCTACGACACGTCGACCGTTGAGTCATGCAGCGTCGCCAATCTCTGGTTGGTTGGTTATTGATTTTACGACACGTCGACCGTTGAGTCATGTAGCGTCGCCAATCTCTCACGCCGATTGGTCGCGGGCGAAGAGTAGCGACAGGTGAGACTCGAACACACAACCTTTCGATCGTGAAACGGGCAACTTACCCCTAGACTACTCGTCACCGCCTGCACGCTTTACCGCTAACTGTTAAGCATCACACGTGGTTGTTGGTTTTACGACACGTCGACCGTTGAGTCATGTCGCGTCGCCAATCTCTCACACCGATTGGTCGCGGGCGAAGAGTAGCGACAGGTGAGACTCGAACCCACAATCTTCCGATCGTAAGACGGACGACCTACTCCTATACTACTCGTCCCCTTAAGCATCACACGTCACGTACCTGGTGCGGGCGCCGTGTGGGCGGCGGCGAACGGATCGGCGGCGGCGGCGGCGGCCGGCGGCGCGGTGAACACGGCCGGGTTGAAGGTGGGCACCGCAGTCACGGTGGGCACGGCACCCATGGCGGCCGGGTGTGGCGGAGCCGCGGCGGGAGTCGTCACGGCCGCCGACGCCGTCTGAAACACCGGGCACAGCCGCTGATCGGTGCTGGCCGCACGGCGGCCGGCGAGACGAGACGGAGCAGCTGACGTAGACGTGGAGGTGCCGATAGGATATAGATTTGCTAGGGGGAGGGGATGGCACATGATTGGTTGGTTGGTTATTTGGGCTTAGGGGCGCATCGACTGCTTCGGTCATACAGCGCCCATGGGATGGCACATGAGATGAGAGTGCCTGGTCAGTGTGCAGTCTGCGGTCGGGGGTGACGCTGCTGGTCAGTGGTCGGTCTACGGTCAGGGGGGCTACGGCCGCGGCCTGAAACACCGGGCACAGCCGCTGATCGGTACTGTACGGAGGGCGGGCGGCAAGACGAGACGGAGCAGCTGACGAAGACGTGGAGATGCAAATAGGATATAGATGGGGTAGGGGGAGGGTATGGCACGTGAGAAGAGAGTGCAGGAGCGGGAGTGTAAGCGGAGATGCTTTTTCAGTCCTAACTCTAGCTGTTTTACGACGCATTCAACTGCTGGGTCTTATAGCGTCGCCAACGTCTCACACCGATTGGTCGCGGGTGGACTCGGTAATATCACCGGTTGCGGGATTCGAACTCACGATATTGTGATGAAAAATACAATACCCTACGGATTGAGCTACCCGCCCCTGCGAAGATGTCAACAGCGGCGGTAAAATCTTGAAGGGGTGAGGGAGAAGTGGAACGAGGGAGCATGGCGATATAGATGACGTGTAGGTAACAGAGTGAAGGGAGCCCTCTGGTGAAATGGGGTGGTGGGCAAGAAGGAAAGCTTGCTGGAGGAAAGAAAGTACATATAAGCGATACCGAGTGAGAAGACGAGCATTATGGTACCACTTCAACCACGGACAAAAGAGGGAACAAATAATGAGACAGAACGAGAGCACGGAATACTGACGGTGCGAATATGAATCACGACATAAATGACATGCGCGTTGGAGAGACCCAGGCGAGGAGCAGCGCAAAAGAGACACCTTCGTGAACATACGTGAAGCTAACCTGCCGCCACTTTTTCTGGTGACACAGGTAAAATCTTCGCAAATGTGTCATCGTCATAAGCCAGGTCACGACAAATTACACTCAAACGACGTACATCCTCCGAGCGTCACCGACCGACATGCGTCACACGTCGATAGCAATCGTGTTCAAATACGGGCACGGGCCGGATGCACCGGCCTGACACAGGCCGGCCGGCGTCCAGGCCGCACACGGAACACCGCCGTCCCTTCGCTCAACCACAACGACCATCGGTGATGAGCTAGACCACGCAAACGCCCACTGCACGGCGCCGGCGGCGGGCGCCAGGTAGCGCCCACGCAGCGCCCGCCCGCGCTCGCGCCCATCTGCGGCTACTCCAGCGTCACGACCTGCAGTCACACGCGGCCAACGGCGGCACGTGTTGGTCTGTGGTTGGTCTGCGGTCGGGGACGCTGCTGGTCAGTGGTCGGGGGGACGCTGCTGGTCAGTGGTCGGTCTGTGGTCGGGGGTGACGCTGCTGGTCAGTGGGGTCGGGGGTGACGCTGCTGGTCAGTGGGTGTACGGCTGCTGGTCAGTGGTTGATCTAAGGCCAGTGGTCGATCTGTCGGTGGTGACGCTGCTGGTCAGTGGGGTCGGTGACGCTGCTGGTCAGTGTGTGGTCTACGGTCGGGGGTGACGCTGCTGGTCAGTGGGTGGTCTACGGTCGGGGGTGACGCTGCTGGTCAGTGGGTCGGGGGTGACGCTGCTGGTCAGTGGGGACGTCGGGTGCTGCTGGTCAGTGGGTGGCTGGTCGATCTGCGGTCGAGGGTGACGCTGCTGGTCAGTGGGTGACGCTGCTGGTCAGTGTGTGGTCTGCGGTCGGGGGTGACGCTGCTGGTCAGTGTGTGGTCTACGGTCGGTGGTGATACTGCTGGTCAGTGGGTGGTCTACGGTCGGGGGTGACACTGCTGGTCAGTGGGTGACGCTGCTGGACAGTGGGTGGTCTACGGTCAGTGGTGAGAGGCCAGAGAAGCGCCGCTCGTCTGATCTGCTGCATGAGGCCCGCGAGAGTCGGCATCCGCCGTCAGAGTCAGTCAGATTCGTTGAGGACTCCACAATAACATGGCTTTTCAGCCCTCTCGTCAATACATTGCTGTAAAACTATATGTATAATCCTATTTCTCATGTCAATAAACAAGAGTCAATTAAAAATCATCTGGACATCTAGTCGTAACATTGGCAAGTGAGTCACACGCAGGGATGAATTGATGCAATGGGATCTTGGAAGTGATAGAAAAACATGCGTTCATCCGATTCGTGAATTGCTTTTCCCACTTTGCGTGTCATCACAAATTCTTTCCTTCTTACCCTACAATGAGTATTGTACATCTTAGCTAAAAGCAGCAAATTGAATCGTCGTCCAATAGTACTCTTCAGCCATCCACGAGCTGAAAGGAGACAATTTTCTGGAGAGGACAATGCTCTGGATGAAGTCCCGGAAAGGCCATTTTTCTTCCGGGCCTGGTCACACGGGACTGCTAAATTGTCACTCATCGCTCTCACGGGCTCACGAGGTAGGTGACTGGCCGTCTCCTGACGGTCGAGCGAATCTCCTGACGGTCGAGCGAGAGCGACGCACGGCCGTCAGCGACCCTGCATCCGGGGAGCGATAGCGGGACACGCCAGACGCTCGCCAGAAGTGTACCCGACGCACGTGACGCGCGTCGTCGGCCGACCGGTCGCACCTGCGCGGGGACGGCGCCGCCGTGCACTTCCGTGCACACGAGCACCGCATTCCGACAGTGTGACTGTCGGCGGGAAATTCCACTCCACCACAGGGGCACATGTGCGCAGCGACCGCGGGAGCACATGTGCGCACCGACCGGGGAAACACATGTGCGCAGCGACCGGGGAAACAGCGAGGGTGGGGTGGGGGCACCTGGCACCTCCGCGGGGCGGCGGTCACCTGACACCTACCGAACGGTCCGCACCACTGCGCACACCGTCCGCCACATCCGCTCCTGACACGCGATCTTTCGAGGCCAGTGTTCATGCGTGGCCATCGCATTTGCGCCGGCCGGCGCCGATCCACCCATACGCGTAACCCCGGACGTCCCGAACAGGACACCGCCACCGCCGACTCCTGCACCGACGAGATCCTTAGTTAGTTAGTTATTTTGGCTCTAGGGACCGACAAGGTCCCAGCCAACCCGTCGTGTTCCGGCCCGCACCGTGGCGCCGCATGCCTACAGCTGGTCGGCCATGTGAGTTTTACGGCGCGTCGACCACGTTCGGTCATTTAGCGCCCACGCACGCCTACCGTGAGCGCACCGGCAGCTCTTCCGCCCCCACCTGCGGCTGCTGGGGTGCCGGCAGGCCCCCGGCCGCCGCTGGGGCCGCCGGGGGCGCCGTGACCGGCGGCTGCGGCGACGGTCCGTTCGTCCCGCCGGCCGGGGCCGCCGACAGCTGCACCGTCTGCACGTGGCCGGCCGGCGGCTGCTGCTGCTGCTGCGGCGGCGGCACCACGTTCGGGATCCGGTGCAGGTAGCCGTAGCCGATGCCGCAGCCCAGACTGTGGGGCGGACGGGGGTCAGCGGTGGGTGGGCGGCGCCGGTCGGAGATGACCGGGCGGACAGGGGGTGGGGGGGGGTGGGGGGCGGCGGCACCGGTCGGAGATGACCGGGCGGACAGGGAGGGGGTCAGCGGTCTGCAGACGGCGCCGGTCGGAGATGACCGGGCGGACAGGGGGGTCAGCGGTCTGCAGACGGCGCCGGCCGGAAAGAACGGGACGTACAAGCGGCAATCGTTAGGTATTGTAGCTTAAGGGCGCATCGACGGCATATGTCATATAGCGCCCTAAACACACACAATCAGGCGCAACACAGCACCAGTCCGGTACAGCCGCGAACGAGTACGACACAGCCTCGGGCAGGTATGGAGCACGTCAGTTCGTTAGTTAGTTATTGTCGCTTAGGGGCGCATCGACTGCGCAGGTCATATAACGCCCATAGGCATGGAGCACGTCGGTCCCAGCCATTGCCGGAGGCGTCTGCGGCGTGGTGGACCACACCGATTGGACCACATCGCCACCCAGTGTCGTCACCGCCACACACTAGCGTCCGCGAGTCAGCTGGTCACACAGTCGGCCCGAGACGGGGCAGGACAACGACTAGACCAATCAGCCAGAATCAGAGAGATATAGGTGGCGTTGGTAATGCCAGCAAATGTGTAGCCGATACGACCTATGAGCACGTGAGCTAACCAAGCAGCAACTAGTCCACAGGGGCTAAGTGAGTTACAAAGGAGTAGTCACAGACAGCATGACAGCGGTAGTCGCAGAGACAGCAGTGGTCACGGATACAGCTGTGGTATCAGAGGCAGCGGCGGTCGCAAATACACTGGCAGTTACAGAGAGTCGGTCGCAGGCGCGCACTATGGGGCCAAGGTAACCTTGTACGACCCATTCACGTCAATGATGGGAAGAGCACACTGTCTCCGAAGTACGGAACACGCACGGACACGAAGCGTGCTGGGGCTTCTCCACGCTGATTCTAACACAACCTTCCGCAGAACCGCCCCGCTCTGTTCGGTACTCACCTCCACGGAAACATCACCCCATGTGACTATCCCCGAGAGATTAAGGGCGCATCGACTGCGTCGGTCATGCTGTGACTATCCCCGATAAGAACCATATCATCCGGTGAAAATCCGTCCATCCGCACAAGCAACAAACTCGGTTCATTCTGAGCCACTGCCTGGGGTCTCGGTTCATCCTGAGACACTGCCTGGCCACCCTAACCCTATCCGTGATAGTGAGACAGCCCCGTGCGTGCCAATGACACGGCGTCCTCCCGGTGACATACTCTGCACTCCCGCCAGCAGCACACTTCAACACTGGCAGCACATCCACTCTGATGACACACCCATCAATTCCAGCGGCACACTGTTCATCACAGTGGCACACTCCATCGCGATGGCACATTCATGCCCACTCTAGTGAACAATGCCCATCCTAACAACGCATTTTCCCACACCAGTATGACACAACCCCTGTCTATCTATTGGTTGGTTGGCTGGTTATTTGGGTTTAGGGGCACCCTGTCCATCTATTAATCAACCCCGACCCAGCCGAGTGCGAGCCACGCCACCGACCTGCCCTGGCCGCCCCAGTTGCCGTTGGGCGTGATGGTGACCTCGCGGCACGCGTCCAGGCCCGAGTTGTAGACGAACAGCTTGAGCGGCTTGGTCTCGTGCGTCTCGATCAGCTGGAACAGGTCCTCCGACTCGTGCAGCACCGAGTCGGCGCCGATCACGTAGTCGGTGTGCGCGTGCAGGCCGGCCAGCTCGGCCGGCGAGTTGGGCTCCACGTCCTGACGGTCAGGTAAGATCATGTCAGGTCGGGTCAGATCAGGTCGGGTCAGATCAGGTCGGGTCAGGTCAGGTCAGGTCAGGTCAGGTCGGGTCGGGTCAACGGCACACATAGCGGAAACCGGCCTCCTCTGTACGGGAATCGCATGACAATACTAGGTGGCTGAGTTACATATGCTGCTAAGCGTCAGGTCAAGGCGGGTCAAGTCAGGTCAGCTCGCGCCACCGGAACTCCTGAGCTATTGCCGAGGCGCTCGAAACACTTCAGGTGTGTAGGAAACAGATGTCAGCAAGGAGGAAATATCAATGACCGCCAATGGTTGGTTGGTCGGTCGGTTAGTTGAGTGTTAGGACGCATCGGCCAGGTTTGGTCATTTAGCGACCATTCCGCCAATGGTGTTCTCCCGGGAAATATTACACCTTCATACGAGCACGAACAATTCAGCTGTAACTGCCAATGCTGCTCCCAGAAACCGCGCTTTAGTTTCTAAAACGTGAAAAGATGCAGTCCGCCTGCCGCGAATGGAGGGTGCTACTCCGACGTCAATCACGAGCATGATGAAAACCTTTCCGTATCGACCAGCTGCTGGTCGAAGCCAGCCGGCTGGCAAAAAAGTCCGCTCAGCATCAGGCTTGAAGCAAGCTCTCCCACACCTCGCTGGTCGAAGCCGGCCGACTGTATTTATAGATGCAGGTGTTTGTTTATTGGGTGGTTCACGACGTACTTTCTGCACGTTCACGGCTAATGGCGCTGCCCACTCTGTTTCGCCGGTGGGCCGCGGGATTGGGAAATGTTCCGAGCGGCGCTAGTGTCGAACCCAGGACCTTTGGTACCCAGAGCCCAACACCTTAACCACTCGGCCATCCCCGCCCCTTATAGACGCAGGTGAAAAACGACAGGAGAAAAACCCCCCAGAAAAACCAATACCCAAACACCGTTTGTGTATCGAAATGTGGTAAATTATAGACTTAGGGAACGTTATGCAAGCTATGCAATTCCAGTAAGGTGTGCAGCGCCCAGAATGACCGCTTGGGACTCGATCACACATGACAGGGGCGTCACATTGCACAACCCTCACCAGCCTCTACACAGCCATCGCTTACATCCCATCCTGGCCCCAGACCGTCTACACAGTCGTCGCTTACATCCCCTGCTTCTCACAGACTGTCTACACAGTCGTCGCTTACATCCCCTACTTCTTACAGATCGTCTACACAGTCGTCGCTTACACCCCCGTTGTCCCCAGACTACTTACACAGCCATCGCTTACATCACCTGCTGCCCCCGGACTACTTACACAGTCGTTGCTTATATCCTCTGGTGCCCCCCAGACTATCTACACAGTCGCCACCTACATCCCCGATTGATTTATTATTTGGGCTTAAGGGCGCGTGGACTACTAAGGTCATTTTGCGCCCATCCACCTACATCCCCGCTGTCTCCCCCACGATTGTACACCTAGAGCGATCGCAGCCGGGGAACGTTCGACCCTTCTAGAGGGAGGCGGAGGCGTATGGTGGAGGCACACGAAGAAAACGGCAAGCCGGGTGCAACGCGAGCTCCACGGCGTACTGTGGCCGAACGGTCATCCTCCATCCACGACGGGAGGCACAGGATACCATGCGGTGTGCTGGGTATTTGGTTGGTTGTTGCTCTTACGACACATCGACCGCTGAGTCATGTAGCGTCGCCAATCTCTCACGCCGATTGGTCGCGGGCGAAGAGTAGCGACAGGTGAGACTCGAACCAACAACCTTTCGATTGTGAAACGGGCAACTTACCCCTAGACTACTCGTCCCCGATGCGGTGTGCTGCGCCGGCGACAGACGCCGACCTGGTGCTCACCTGCCGCCACTGTTGGTCACGAGCCGCGCCCGCCGACACCTGGGCAACTTTCCGCCCGTGGTGGTGGATTGGAGTTCAGGGGCGCGTCGACATCAAGGGTCATTTTGCGCCCATTTTCCACCCGTGCTTGGACCAAACGTCAGTGTAGCGCCAACAAAAACTCCGGACGGGGATGGAAAGCAGAGTACCTGCACTTTTGCCCGAGCTTCCATAAAAGTAACCAGTTGCGCGGTATTTACCTACATAACATCAGGTAAACGGCATCATGTTCCGGGAGTATATCATTTTCCCTCGTTCGTCGTTATCTTAGTCGAGCAATTCTTGGGGGGGGGCGACCAGGGTCACATCCGGCCGCCGCGACCGGGACTGATGGCCCGGCCAGCAACAGCCAAGACAAACACACATGCACGGTGGGCAACGAGTGCGAGAGACGACACTGAGACGGCAACCTGAGACCACACGACTCGTACGATGCAGCAGAAAACCACACGAGTAGCCTCACTGAGCCGGGTCCTGCTGCAAAGTCTAACTCAGGAAACACCCAGGATAGAAGTCGGATTTGTTCCGAAAAGCCGGTGCCGACCACTGTGCACTGAGTGCCTCGTATCCAGTTGCATGGACTGCACGGCGGTACCCACGTGTGCAATCCGATTTAGAACATTATCACCGGATCTGCACCTGTTCACGAAGTTAAGTCACACTACAGAGCAGAGGGGGCGACCAGCAGTCTTATCACAGGAGCACCTGATATCACGCGGTCTACCTGACAATACCAGGCGAGCCTGAGAACGACTCAGAAATTGATCACTGTGCCGCTGTGGTTTTCTGGGAAGTAATGGACGCATTTGCTTGAAATTACCCTCCGGACGAGAAGCAGAGTTGGGGAGAAGCACATGGTACAAAGATCCTCTCTATGGCAACCCTGGTGCTCATAGTCGACAATTTACTTTTATTCATCTTGTAAACATATATATATATATATATATATATATATATTATATATATATATACATATATATATATATATATATATATATATATATATATATATATATATATATATATATATATATATATATATATATATATATGCATATTAAGTATCACCGCCGCCTCATGGCGTGCACCGTATGCAAATGATGCCGCAGCAGGAATGCGAAGTGTGTGAGTGATTGTGGTTTTAGGGCGCATCGACCATGGTTGGTCATTTAGCGCCCATGAATGCGAAGTGCAGCCTATCGCGAGCACCATAGCCTGGCTCAGTGAGCCAGCTGGCGGCACCGCCCGCAGCGATACACAGCGCAGATCCAGAGCTAGCTAGAAATCTGAATACCGTCAGGCTGACAATGACGCCGGCTGCGTGCCGCCGGTCCACATGACACAGCTGATGACACAGCTGATGACGCAGCTGATGGCGCAGCCGAAAACGCGGCCGCCGATGGCGGCCGGGAGCGGCGTAACCTGCCGCACGACCGGACGCCAGCCGGCGCTCACCGCTCCCGGCACGGCCCCGCCCCGCCCCCGCACCTCCCCAGGCTCCGGCCTCCGAGCGGAGCCAGCGGCTCCCGCCGCCGAGCGGAGCCGGCTGCTCCGCGTCGTCACCGGCCACGTGGTGGGCCGACTGTGTCGCCGCCGGGCTCACAGTCACGAATCAACCTGGCGGCCAGCCTGCGGCGACGGCCGCCTCCGGCCATCACCGAGACGGAGACGGAGACCTGACCTGACGGGCTGCCGACATAGCCGACGGCCGACCCGTCACATCGGCCCACGCCCTCGACTATACGAGGGCACACGGTGACCGCCATAATCGCCCACCCGTCGCCGGGAAATTCCGGCAGGTTAGCGGCTGCTTCCGCTTCAGCATCCGCGCCACTGCACATCTCTGTCTGCCTGTCTGTCTGTCTGTCTGTCTGTCTATTTGTCTGTCTGTCTGTCTGTCTGTCTGTCTGTCTATTTGTCTGTCTGTCTGTCTGTCTGTCTGCCTATTTGTTGTCCTGTCTGTCTGTCTGCCTGTCTATCTGTTTTGTCTGTCTGTTCTGTCTGTCTTCTGTTGTCTGTCTGTCTGTCTGTCTGTCTATTTGTCTGTCTGTCTGTCTGTCTGTCTATTTGTCTGTCTGTCTGTCTATTTGTCTGTCTGTCTGTCTGTCTGTCTGTCTGTCTGTCTGTCTGTCTGTCTGTCTGTCTGTCTGTTTGCCTGCCTGCCTGCCTGCCTGCCTGCCTGCCTGCCTGCCTGCCTGCCTGCCTGCCTGCCTGCCTGCCTGCCTGCCTGCCTGCCTGCCTGCCTGCCTGCCTGCCTGCCTGCCTGCCTGCCTGCCTGCCTGCCTGCCTGCCTGCCTGCCTGCCTGCCTGCCTGCCTGCCTGTCCGTGTGCCCGTCTGTCGGTCTGTCTGTCTCCTCGATCTCCGCTCCCACCGCAACCAACAGAATGCGAGAGTCGCCTTCGTTTGCGACCGGCTCCGGGGTGCACACCGAAGCGACGCGGCGGCGTCTCTGGCGGCAAGACCGGTCAGCCGCAAGACTCGCCGCAACTACGCGGCCGACGCACAGCAGACCACCGCATCTCGATCAGGCGACGGCGACTTCACCTCTGCAACATTCCGACGTGACGTCCGCTTCTGAAAAGCTCACCACGAGGAAGTGCCCCTCGTCGCCAATGCAATCGGTCCGACTTCGCACTGACGTCTCGCCGTGTTTCGTCACCTATGCCACAAGAAGTCCCCCTCGTCGCCAGTGCAATCGGTCCGACTTCGCGCTGACGTCTCGCTGTGTTTCGTCACCTATGCCACAAGAAGTCCCCTCGTCGCCAATGCAATCGGTCCGACTTCGCACTGACGTCTCGCTGTGTTTCGTCACCTATGCCACAAGAAGTCCCCCTCGTCGCCAGTGCAATCGGTCCGACTTCGCGCTGACGTCTCGCTGTGTTTCGTCACCTATGCCACAAGACACGTCAATCATCAGCACGCTGATGCTGATCTCGCACCCTCAGACACCCAACTGGGCCGCCTGGATGCCTGGACTGGATTCGGCCGTTTCCAGCCGAAATGCAGGCATCCTCGCACGACTTCTGCGATCCCTGTCCCGCGACGATTCGCAACGCAGTCGACAACACATGCCGCACAACATCTTGTGGGCCATCCCACGGATCTGCTTGGGCTACCCCAGCGCGAAATGGGTGCCGCCCAATACACACAACACGAAGACCTGATTTCAACGCGCTATCACAAACCGCCAGCAGTGTTTCGCCTCCTGGGGAAGGGGTAGTGTTCCCAGCCTTCCGTTCGGGTCATTTTCCCGTCACCACATGAACTCATTTTGAGCCCGTCCCTCGCAAAACACACCATGCCGGCTGCTGCATCATGCCAGATATGTAGCAGCTTGTACCTTCAATGCCAGATCGCTTGGGCTTCAAAACCTCCAATGGTGTAGTTCTCATGATTTTCGACTCCGATTGCATAATTATGTGTTCCAAACTCAGCAGCTCCTAGTTTTCTGGAACGCCGATGATGGACCAATGCGGCAGAGTGCGATACTGTGGATGATAAGTGGCCTGAACAGTCCACCGAGTCGCACACCAGTTAGTATCCTTCTCTTCCTCTCATAAGGCATCTACCAGAGCAACGGATTCAAAAGCGTTATCCGAGTGTGTCGATGTGCATTTTGCACGGATAGTATTACCCGCCTGACAAATAATCAATATTGTACGTTCAATTTCCATTTCATAAATGTTGCGCTCATCACATATCGTCCTGATGATCGTCGGCGAACATCAAAGGGGCGAGAAGCTTCGCGACTGATAGCCAATGGAAAAGTTTAAAAAATGCTTCGAAGGGGACAATTTTCCCCCTTCGTTTCCTGCGCTACCGCGTGGAGCCCACTACTTGTTTGATAACGTCGCGTAACAGTACGTCAACCTAGAAGTGCGACTCGCCAGTCACCGCATGCATAGTCGACCGGCGTCTCTGCATAAACGCGCATGCGTTTGTGACGTGCGACAAAATCCCGACCAGCTGCGTCAGCAACAGGCTTCCAACAAGCGACCATCACGATTCCACAAAGTGTGACGTCCACAACAAATGCGACTGTCGCGTCAGGCCGAACGCGGCGCATCAGCGACGGTGCGCCACTCCGCTGTCCGGGAAAACCATTCGAAGACGCAGTTCGCCAATACTGCGCCACCTACGCGCTACTGCCGACTATGATCAACACAGGCCTGCACGGAACCGATACAGTGGTCCAGGTATGCAGCTCTCGGTAGGTACTTGGGTTCTGACAAATAAAATTATGAATATAATACATACCTATCGGGTATATAATACAATGTATACAATATATACAATATATAATATATATAACATATACCATATATAACATATAAACATATATACATATATATATATATATATATATATATATATATACCCACATATATAATATACATGGTTGGTTATTTGGGCTTAGGGGCACATTGGCTGCTTCGGTCATACAGCGCCCAATATAATATAAATGATATATATCATATGATTCTATTTCCATGGCAAACAAAAATCGATCACCATCCAAAAACAGCAAGCTGTCGGCTGGCACAACTTGCCACAGGGAAATTTCAACCTCCCGTCCTGCGCGGAAAACACGAATGAATCACGTATCTCAACAGAAACCCAGCTCAGGACAATGCTGGAGCAGGTTCTGAGAACACTGCGTGCAATATATGCAATACGAAATGGCGCAGTGTGCTCACCAGCGCCGGACTTGGCGCCCTCGGCGCCCTGCCACCAGCGCCCTCGTCCGTCGTCCGGCCACACCACTCACCAGCACGTGCCACACGTTCTCGTTGGCGCCCTCGAACGAGCAGAACCGGATGCTGACGCCCAGCAGGCCCTGGCCGCCCCACACGGTCGACGGCACGATCTTCACCTCGCGCACGCGCTGCGTCTTGCTGCTGTACACCATCATCTTGGTCTCCTTCTCCACGTGCGCGTTCAGCAGCTTCTTCAGCGTGTCGTCGTCCACGTCCTGCAAAACATCCCGACCGTGAGTCAGTCACCACAGTTACCTTGGCGAATCATGCCCTGCAATTGTCCTGCAACAGCTTCCCTACAATAGTGAGCTAAGCTACTTCAAACTCCAGCCATCGATATTGACTTCCGATCGAACGATCGATATGTAGCTGATACTTATCAACGCCGTCCACCTCCGGGCGTGATAGAACACTTGGGCTTAAGGGCGCGCCGATCACGAGGTCATTTAGCGGTGCTGGGAGAAGACGCTCGAGGCGTGTCCCGCTGAGAAGGGAGACGTGTCACACTGAGAAGGGAGACGTGTCACACTGAGGAGAGAGACGTGTCACACTGAAGAGAGAGACGTGTCCCACTGAGGAGGGAGGCGTGTCCCACTGAGGAGGGAGACGTGTCACACTGAGGAGGGAGACTTGTTCACGCCGACGGGGCCGGCACGGGCCCGACTGGTGACGCCGACCACGAGGTGGTGTCGGGCAGTGGCCACGTGCCGGCACCCGGCTGCCGGGCCGTCCAGCTGCCGTTTGCAGTACGCCGGCTCAGCATGCGCTGCCGGTTGAGCGAGCGTACGACGGCATGCCACCGCTGGAGCGAGCGTACGACGATCTGCTACTGCTGGAGCGGGCGTACGATCTGCCGCTGCTGGAGCGAGCACCGGCGCGTGTGCCGGGTGGTGGTGTCGAGGCTCCGGCTGGAGACGAGTTTGTACCCGCGGCGGGCCAGTCCGGCGGCTCGGCGGCGGCCACCCGCTCTGCACCGGCAGGGTCGACCTGTCGCGCGCCACCGTCACGCCCGGCCTCTGCGTCGAGTGGCGTACCGCACAGCACGCCCGTCGCCGTCGGCGGCGCGGCGGCCACGGCCGTCGTGATGGCCGGCTGCTGCAGGCCCCCGGCCGAGGAGCTCAGCCGCCGCGCCGACCACCCGCTGCTGGTCACCGCTGCTGGTAATCATCGGCGACCGACGAACGGCGCTGCCGCTCCTCATCGTCCGCGCGAGTGATGCGACAGCGGCGGCTGCACTGCCTGCACGCGCGGGGCAGGTGAGGAGGACATGCCCCCCCGAAACATTCAGGGCGAACACGATCACAAAGTGAATCAATGAATAGTGCACTACGAGTCTTCAGTAGCGCAACAGGAGTCGTACTTATTGCACAACGAACAATTCAATACGTAGCGGACCACAAGTGGTGAATGAATACGTAGCATGAAGAATATTCCACCAATATCAAAGACCTGAGAATGTCCTGAGGTGCGTACGAAATTGTCTCCAAATACGATGAACTCGAACATTTGGCCCAGCTGGCACGAACGAGCGGTTAGAAACGTCACCGTGGGAGAAGCGGAGAAGGGGAGAATGGAGAAGGGAGGAGAAGGGGAGAAGGGGAGAAGGGGAGGCGCTGCCGGACCACTATCCACGCCAACATCCTCCTGGACCAAACCATTTGCCCACGCTGGCACGAACGAGCGGCTGGAGACGTCGCCGCGGTGGTGGTGGTTGTTGGCTTTACGACACGTCGACCGTCGAGTCACGTAGCGTTGCCAATGTCTCACGCCGATTGGTCGCGGGCGAAGAGTAGCGACAGGCGAGACTCGAACCCACAACCTTTCGGTTGTGAGACGGGAAACTTACCCCTTGACTACTCTTCCCCGACCGCCACCGCGGGAGAAGCGGAGGCGGGAGAAGCGGAGAAGGGAGGCGGAGAAGGGAGGCGGAGAAGGGAGGCGGAGAAGGGAGGGGGGGGGGCGGATAAGGGAGGCGGAAAGGGAGGCGGTGAAGGGAGGCGGAGAGGGGGCGGAGAAGGGGAGGCGGAGAAGGGAGGCGGAGAAGGAGGCGGGAGGGAGGCGGAGAAGGGAGGCGGAGGGAGAGGGAGGCGGGTGAAGGGAGGCGGACGGGAGGCGGGATGGGAGGCGGAGTAGGGAGGCGGAGAAGGCAGGCGGAGAAGGGAGGCGGAGAAGGGAGGCGGAGAAGGGAGGCGGAGAAGGGAGGCGGAGAAGGGAGGCGGAGAAGAGGAGACGCCGCCGGACCACTATCCACGCCAACATCCTCCTGGGCCAAACCGTCGGCGAGGTCCAGCTAGTTAGGCGAGGTCCGGCAGCGACACCGTCCGACCTCAGCCGTGTGCAGGAGCCGATGTCAATCGACCGCGCAAACAGAACGATGCCGACATTCCACCGTGCCTCGTCGTACTAGCCGAGCCTTTGCCGTAATTGGCACCGCCAGTTTCCTGTACGGCATCGAAACAGACCCCGACTGGCCATGACCGCCTTCGGCCAGCCCCTCACACGCCCCTGTACGCCAAGTGCACCTGACAGACTTGACACACGGACTTCATGTGCGCATGCAGGAATCCTGCACGATGTATCTCTTCATCCGGGGTGCACCATCTTGTCCCGGACACACGCCTGCCCGCTGATCCTTTGCGCCCACGGGAATTATTCGAACGAACAGCCAGGGGTTTCAACCTTGGTGAAGAATTTCCGGCCTGATGTCACGGCTTTAATCACATGACGTTGGCATTCTCATCACACATACACAGCCACAGAGACGATATTGTCCGCCTCGTTGGCTCAAGTCAGTACAGCCATGGCCTATGGTCTCCGCTATGATGGCAAGATGACGTCCGGAGTGCCGGTTAAATAATGGTTTTATGTATGTCGAACAAAGGGCCATTTTCTGGAATTCGTGTGCATTTATAATGCTTTTGATGCCTCAGACTCAATTTTTCCAATTCTGGTCCCAATACAGAGTTATTGGGTGTAAAATTTGAAAATGCTTGGTCGATCTGTCGTGGAACGCACCAGCAACGAACATTCACTTTCTGAATTTAGCCAGATCTTTGCATATATGCTCGAAGTGAGAGGATCTGTAGAGCTTCCCATCTTCGAAGTCCACCTTCCCGCATCGAGAAATGATTAAACGCCACCAGAGCTCGGTGCATACGTCCACCCAGCAACACTAAGTACGACGGCTGTGCAATGTCGGCGGCAGCGAGTGTCCGTCCGTCCGTCCGTCGCTCTACGCCCACGGTACGACCGTTCGAACACTGGACGCTAGATAATACTAGACGCTCGAAAGTCGACGCTCGATATCGGACGATAATTTGCCAGTGTACGGAGCCCAACGAGGCACCGACCGAGCGAGGCTAAGTGTGAATTAAACGCGTGGGTAAAGTAGAACATCCGCGCCATGTCAGTCACAGATAGCGCATTGCATGCAGTGTCCACACAGCCAGGCGTCTTCAAACATTTATGGAGAGTGATAACGGATGCAATACACTCACCAAATTGCATGACTGAAAGCAGAAATGCAAGCCTCGTCAGACCTTTGACCCTGAACTCGAATCCGAGGCTCACAAACATATTGATTACGCCAATTCGGAGCCCAGGCCGGATGGCGAGAGCCAGGTGCGGTGTGAGATCGATGTTAGCTCCCGAGCGAGGGAACGTAGCGACACCGGTCTTGCTTTAAATACCGACTGGGAGTGCATCAAGATAAACATAGTGGTCGAAGACGGCAAGCTTCAAAATGGAAGTGCAGACCAGTCAGCGAGAAAATAATTACTGGTAATTTTGTAGTGCAGCGTGAATCGCTCTTCAACGTTACCTACCATCACAAAAGCCGCCGCGAACCTCTTTCTTTCAACACAGATGAAGAAAACGTCATGCATACTTGGGTAGAAACAAGTAAAAAGCAAAACTAAAACAGCACATCTGGCCCCGAGACCAGAAATTGCACCGCGTCACGGTGCAGCAAAGCAGTAGTGACGGTCTGAAAAGCGTGACGCTCGTCCCGCGTCGGGTTGTCCAGATGAACGGGCGCACCGTATACACAGCAGTGAACTCGCTCGAACTTCGCCCTCGGTGGTAATCAACTACGTGTCTGGAGAATCAGAGACGCGGGTGCATGACGCATGGCGAGACAAGCCAGTTGACTGGAAACCAAAGGCTGACGCAGCAGGAAGCCCGAGAAGTAGTAGATCAGAGGATAATTGATAAGATCTCTGTCGTCGCATTTTACCGCGGGGCCTCTTAAGCACGTTCATATGCAGCAGACCTGTAAATGAATCATGCAGCCACAACGGCGAGATCTACCACATCACAAACTCGGGGAACACGTGCATCAGAAACAACTAAAACCGGTTTGGCCTGGGATTTGGCCACCAATTATTAAGAAATGAACCAGACGGGATACGTGCTTCGAAACCGTGACAACGCAGGAATTTCACGTGGCGGATACAGCATGACCACAACAATCGGAATACAGGCACCACTTGAAAACCTACATGCATCACGAACAGCACATTTCCCGGACGAGGAAGTCGTCAACAACAACCGCCAGGCAAAGAAGTGCAGTGGCAGACCACAGGCGGGCCGCGGCAAACCGGTTTGTTTTTTTCCGCCCGCTCGACGACGGCCCTGATTCAGCGCGACGCGGCGCCGGTTATCCCGCGGAAAGTCCGTCCGTCATCCGCGCGGCATTCTGGCGCGCATTTGTGGCGCCAACTCACCAGCCGCGTGCTCTCGATGGCCAGGATGAAGTCGAAGAACGCCTCCAGGCCGGCGCGCTGGCCGGGCGAGTTGTCCTGCACCTGCAAGGCGCGGAAACGGGCGTCACACGCGTCGGCGCACCACTGCACGCGCCACGAGAGGCGTGCCAAGCGTCACCGCGACAGACAACACTGCCGGTGGCCAGCACTGTTGACGGGGGAGACCGGCGGTGGTGGACTTGTGCTTTAGGGCGCGTCGACTGACAGGGGGGGAGTGATTCTTTTTAGGCGTGCCGGACCATAAAGGTCATTTACGCCATCGTTAAAGGAACACGTTACATATGTATCTATAAAACGAGTGCTGCTATCAAGGTACAGGCAAGTGGACATTTACGCTAAGGGGATTTTACGTTATACTTTGTGCAATGTTTTTGGTTGCTGAAGGTGGGGGCTGGGTTGGGGACGTCTCCCTCATATCTAGCTGGTTTTAGTTTTACTTTACTCCTCCACAAAATAATTTGTGGTTTGGGTGTGGTTGGGGTGTTTTGAGAGTGTCGAGTTGATTTTTTCCTGGTGCCGGCTTTAGCCTACTATCGGAGAGCACGGAGTCGACTGACGGGGTGGGGGGGGAGCGGAGTGGGAAGATGGCTAGGGCCACCCTTCACGAATCGTAGCATTCCCTCTGTGGCGCCGCATGGCAGGAGATGTCAAATACTGCCCCCGACACACACACACACACACGTGCATACCATGAATCATCACACACCACCAGCCGGCACCGCACGACGTGGCCCTCCGCGCCGTCCGTGTCACCCCGCCGCGCGGCTACTCGGAACGACAGCTCCCCGGGTGGCCGGGCCAGTCTCGCCGCTCGCACCCATTGTCCCGCTAACAGGCCGACACCGCCACAAAGGCGCCGCCAGGCCACCGCCGCGGCGTTCGGCGCCTGCGCGGAGACACTGACTGGTCAGTGTCTCCGACACTGACTATCCCAGCTGACCGGACACCGGTCGCACTTCCCAGCTGGCGGACAGACGTAGAGCCGACCGGGTCTCTCCCGTGGCGCTGCCGGCGGTTGTCTGTCGTTTGGTTATTGGCTTTTACGACACATCGACCGTTGTCATGGGCGCTACATGACCAAGTAGTCTACGATCTAGTTACTAATAACTAACTAACTCGACCGTTGTCATGCAGCGTCGCCAACCTCTCACGCCGATTGGTCGTGGGCGAAGAGTAGCGACAGTCTCTTAGTCTGTCGATAGTCTCGAACCCTAGCGATAGTCTCGAACCCACAACCTTTCGGCAGTGTTCTGTTGTTTAACGCTTTATTTAGACGGGTTGGTTGGTTATTTGGGTTCAGGGGCTCATCGACTGTTTCGGACATACAGCGCCCATATTTAGATGGGTTAATACTTTCACATTCGCCTCTGTTCTGTGCGTGGAGGATGGCTGTTTCAATCCAGGTAAACTGGGTGGTGAAATAAGGCAGGTAATATGCAAGCACCGGAGCTATTTTTCAGGCAAGGATTTTGCGTGATACTTCAGCGCCACTTGGTTTCTGGGCATCCCGCGTGTTAAATTCTCAGAAGCGCGCCGGCTGGCATCTCCCAACTGTTATCCCCAAAACTCCGGGTAGTGCGGCGTAGCACGCGAGGTACCAAGAAACCAGGATGGACCGAGTGTTTTGCGCCGCCACGCAAAACACTGGTTTTGGAAACAGGGCCCCTGACCCGCGTTTCGTCTGATATATTTCACTAAGCGATTCACTTTGATTGAACTAAAGCAGCAAGCAGCAGCAAACACAGCACAAAGGCAAATACGTAAACCTTAACATCTCCTCGTCACCGGTCAGGTCTGGTGAGCTTTCGGTCTGGAGTCTGGTTATTCAGATTCGGTGAGCTGGTGAGTTGTCACTGGTCAAGTCTGGTGAGCTTGTCACTGGCCAAGGCTTGTGAGCCACCATCCCTGGTCAGTGGTCAGGTCTATATAGGGCGGCAACAGTCTTATTCCACTGTAGGGAATGTACAAGGATCGGGTCAGGACCAGGTCGGATATATGTCGGTTCAGGCCGGATCGATCGGATCGGATCGGATCGGACATGATCGATCGATTCAGGTCATTCAGTCAGAATACATACGTGCATTGTGTGAAGCAAGATATTCGTACATGCAGAAGGTTGAAAACAGATGTTTTTGTGTTCATATATATATATATATATATATATATATATATATATATATATATATATATATATATATATATATATGTGTGTGTGTGTGTGTGTGTGTGCGTGTGTGTATACGTGCATGTGTAACGTAGTTTATATTAGGTACCATTTTGGCCACCTCATTCATATGACCGTATGAGCTCATATTAAGCAGCCCCTAATGCTAGAACACCGTAAGCGAGTCGACCTGCCGCCCCGAACTGTGACGCGCCTAGCAACCGTTTTGTCGGCCGCCCGGCCGGCCGGATGCGTAGTCAGCGCTCTGAGTCTGTGGTCCCGCGACGGCTGCGTCCGCTGCCGGCTGCCACGACGGCTGCCGTCCGCGACGCAGTACTGTCGTCATGCCGGCCGTGTGCCCAAAGAACTAACCCCTTCCTGGACTGTCGTCATGGGACCACAAAAACTGCCCGGAGCTTCCCGGACGCCAGAGCCGCGCGGATCTGCCGCGGTCGGCCGCATCTGCCAATTGTATGCCAGTATTCCGGTCTCCAAATTCAGAACGTGTAACGTTTACTGTCGACGGCCTCATTGAAACATTGTACGAGCGTCCTTCTGAAACGCGAGAAGTGCTGTTCATTGCCGTTCATTTGCTTTTGCCACTGCACAATATATCACGCGCAGAAGTTTGACTGCACTTCCCTGTTAGTTTATGGGCGCATCGACTGCAAAAGTCATATTGCAACTGTGCCCTTCCAAAATTAAAATTTGCGTTTGTAAGTGAAAAGAGTATGTCCACATGTGTGAGCACGGATGTTCATAGTACCATTAGTGCGTGACTCCTGGCACACCGGGACCGACCTCCCCCCACCCCCCCCCCCCCCACACGCCGGTCGCGTGTCTCCGCGACCAAGACCACCACGGACAATGCAGTGTAGGCTCACCGACCGTGAGCGCATTTCGGCACACTTCCGTCCTTGAAAAGATACCAAGAAGACACAGATCTGGCCACATCACACACACAACATACCAAGAAGACGCAGACCTGGCCACATCCAGCGCTGCCGAGTCCCGCGCGATGACGTCTACCCCATCGCCGACCACAGCTCATCCCCCGTCGCCGTCAGCAGCACCTGCACCATCACATGAGCCGCGCGCCTCGCTATCCCGTGATGCCGTCACCAACCGCAGCAGGCCGCCGCCATATACGCTATGTGCCACGCCGTCCGCTGATGTCAGGAGTGAGAACATCACGCGGCGCCAACTGAAGGCGGTCGTCTCAGGGAGTCAGTCGGAGCGATTACGGGGATAGGCGACTTCCGTGGCATCTCAGGCACGTGGAGATCGCTCATCTGTGGGAGGCTTGCGTCACCTTCCGGGAAACTCGCCCGTGATTATCGGTGGTGTCGTGACACAGCTGTCACGGTTTAAAGCACGCCAGCGGCATCTGCCCACGTCGAAAGAAGTATTCATAGGGAAGTACAATGAATGATAAACATGTTTTTTAAACCAGTAATGGACCTTCCATATGTTTGTTTTTGAGGATAGGACACGAGCACCCTCTCAAGCAAATATTTTCGTCCTTAATCATAATACATATAGGAGCACACTAGATCAGAATCGGGTCCGAAACCAACAACTTGAGTCCCCCAAATCGTTCTAACAAAGTCGCACCTTATATATTTATTTACTATCTTTCTCAATGCACCATACCTTCCCGTGAAGTTAAATACCGCCATTTCATTGAGTTAATATGGAGCATGGAGTCACTTTAAGATTACGTGATAATAATTCGTAGGCAAACAAAAACATGTTCCTTCAACATATGAACAGTATCAAGTACGGCGTTCAGCCCCTCAGGCTAGCTAAACTTCGCCAAAAAGACCTAATGTCATAATGTCGCAAAACCGGCTGAAAGCTGAACCGGCTGAAAATTCGAACGCCTCTACTATGAAGCTCATATGAAACCATTTCCATCGCAAGCATCAATCTGATCTAGACCCAGCAATTCGGATAATCAAACCGATCAACCAAGCGGAGGCCAAAACATTCCCAGGCTGAACAAACAGCAAGCCCGAACTGGGGCGGACTTTCATCCAGGGAGCGGCGACAAACGTGACACGTCACACCTGCCGCACTGCGCTGATAACCGTCACACCCACCCGCCAACTGTCACACCGGTGTGGCCGGTGTGTCGGGCCGTCAAAAGACAGTGACGGTGCGGCCACCGCCGTCTATCGTAAGCGACCCGTTCGGCGCAGCACCGGTGTCCACTCTCTCCGCGGAACTCGTTTACGACGAAAACTGTGGTTTCGCACCGCAGCATGACGAACAGCCGATGTACAGCCTTCGCGGGCTCCGACATTAGCCCGCCCACAGGTCGCGACGGCAGTCGGGCACGAACGAGGAATCTCGGGAGACACGAGGAATGTCGGGAGAACGAGGAGTGACAACGAGGAATTTCGGGGACGGAATGTCTGGAGGAACGAGGAATGTCGGGAGCAACGAGGAATCTCGGGAGACACGAGGAATGTCGGGAGCAACGAGGAATGTCGGGAGGAACGAGGAATGTCGGGAGACACGAGGAATGTCGGGAGCAACGAGGAATATCGAGAGGAACGAGGAATGCCGGGGGCAACGAGGAATGTCGGGAGCAACGATGAATCTCGGGAGGAACGAGCAATGTCCAGAGGAACGCTGAATATCGGGAGCAACGAGGAAGCTCGGCAGGAACGAGGGCGCCAGACATCCGGAGTGAATTCTACATCACAGCCCATCAGAGAAGCTCCCTCGTGACAGTGCCAGCCGGCCGGACGGTCGCCGCGGCCACACATCCTCCGGCTGCTCCGAGCCGGGTGGTGCCGGTCCCAGTCCAGACCGTCGACTGGTCACCGGCCAGGGTCAGCGGGGCCGCACGCGCTGCCGCCGCCCGTCCCGGCCGGGGCACTGGCCTGGGGTGTGCCGGCGCCGAACGGGGTCACAAGTCCACGCCGCCGCCGCTGTGCGACATGGAGTGCTGCACGATGCATGACGCAAGCGCGCTCCTGCTTGAGCAGATGCCGGAGAAGCAGCAGGCGGCCAGCTGGCGCGACGGAGTAGAAATATCAACAGATTACCCCCGCCCAGCGTCCCACGGCCACAAACATGCGAAATTCAAGGCACGGTTACCCTGCTCCTCCCCTGGTTGCGGCTTCAGTTAGACCCCGCCCACCGGCAAACCGGCAGGTTAGTCCTGACGCGGGTCCGTTTAAATCCCGCCCACCGAACAATCGGTAATGTCAGCTACGGCGAGGAATGGGGGGTTCTTTCTCGACCCCCTCGAATTCGAAAACGGTACGTTGAAACGAAAAAATATGTCGTGTTTCGTCACCTTCGTCCTCTGTTAGACGAGTAGATTCCAATAAAACTTTCATCTAAGGTTAATTAAGGTCAAGGAGGATCGTCAAGGCCGTGACCGAAATACATTACAGCCATGGGCTTTTCCGCCAACCACCGTGTGAACTGACATCGAAAACGGGTACTTAGTTTTCTCATTCAGAAGCATATATCACTTCAATACGATTTTGGGATCTGAGTTGATCTAGGTTGAGATCTGGGATCGCGAGGTCCGCTTGGGGTCACGATATCAGGTGATCTAGAAAGAGGTGGAATATTTTACTGCGTGGTTTACGATGAATAACTTAGCGAACAACCTGACCCCAGAGATGTATATATTCGTCATGCTTACGCTAGGAACATCCAAAGCCAAAAGCAGACATCATGGAGAGCCATGATCTGACCCCGAGGGATCGACTTCTTGGATCAGCCTATGCTACCATGCGATGAGTGATGCACCACACAATGTGCATAGGATTCGAAGTCGCGCTGGCATTCGCAGAAAATGACGCAAATTAGTGACAACAGGCCAAAGTTGGAGACGTGAAGACAATAGGCCAGGGCGGAAACAAGCACCGATGGAGACGAGCACCGGTGGAGACAAGCAGCGGCGGCAACAAAGCAGTGGCGGGAACAAAGCACCGTCGGGGCAGCCGCCGGTCACAGCGGGACCGGCGCCGCCTGGCTCCGCCTGGCTCCACCGGGCTCCGCCGGGCTCCGCCGGGCTCCGCCGGGCTCCGCCGGGCTCCGCCGGGCTCCGCCGGGCTCCGCCGGGCCCCGCGCACGACGCCAACTCTGGCCGCGTCTGCACGACACGGCAGTGCAGACGTCCCGAGCCGAGACCACCACCTGTCCGCCGCCGTCCGCCAGGCGAGCGCCGAGCGGATAACCAAAACAGCTTGGCGGAATTTCCGTCGGGGCCCCGTGGAAAAGCCCACCGCCGCTGACAGGTGCCACCGGCGCCGGCCACGTGCACAGGTGCAGGCGGAGGTCGCGCGCTCGTCGGAGCTCGTCGGAGCCAGCTGCGGCGCCCAGCTCGGTATCTCGCGCATCACGACAGGGCTTCGCCTCGGCCCATGCCGCCGATTACCTCACAGATAGTATTGCACTCTTACACAGACGTTCTGAAATGCTGTATGTCGCAGCTCGCGATAGGTTAGCTCTTTCAAGCGTCAGCTAAATGAGCCAGCAATCGCATGCCTTTCTCGGCGGTTTGATCACATGAACGGATTCATCTACCAGACTTGTCATTCAGTGTTCATTCCCGCAAATTTCGAAGTTGTTGGGAGACATGAGTGCCATTCATGGCGGTAGGCCGGGGCGAGGACCAGGCTGACATAACGGTCCGGATGCGCAAATACACCACACGTGTACAGTCTAGATACCCGGGGACGATGGTGCATCATACTGAAGTTCAAAGCCACACAAGCATTCGTCCCCTACGACCTCGGGTCATCACCCACGAGACTCCGTAAGAAAACGCTGCCACATCAGGATTCCATCAGGAATTCCATCAGAAGTTGACAAGAGCGTTGGCATCGTCGGGCAGAGCGGAACAAAGTGGCCGCTCCTGCTGGCCAACGCCAGCCAGCAGGTAGCTTTGCGCCGCCTGACTCTCTGGTATGGTTTTGCACCACCTGGGCATGGCCAATCCTCAACCAGCAGCGATTCACATTGAGCAACAAATCTCAACAACATTTGGTTATGTTCCAACGTGGGAATATCAAGAAGAAACCGTTGCTGGAGGATTGAGACTCGATTAATATAGTGAACGTAGACATTGACAAAGCCTTCAATAACGGTCCACACAAGCGTCTAATCTATCAGCTGGAGCGGCACGCGATTGATGGGAAACCCTACGCTGGATCGAAGCATGATCAAGGCGAAGAAAAGAAAGGGTAGCATTACGTGGATGCCCGTACTCGGAAGGAGGCTACAGGTGTGCTAGTGCAGTGCAAACCTACTCGGCTTACCAGTGAGCTACACAACTTAAAATGTGGGGGCTTATGACATCGCATCCGGATTTACCAAAGTGTAGGATATTAAGAGGTGATAAGATTGAGGCGCTTAAGATTGCAAAAGGATTAGATAATGTCATAAAAGAGGAGCAAAAGAATTAGATGATGCCATTCTGAATGATGCCGTTCTCTTAAGGGAATCACCAGACAAGGGATGGTGTAGCACAGTTAAATGAGCAAGAAGTCTTTAGTTAAAGGGTAGACAATCAATGGAAATGGAATATGCCAATTGGTCACGTTGTGGGGAGTATCTCACTGAATGTATTTATGATAGAATGGATCAATTATCTGGGCCCCAAGATTAAATTATAAGTTGTACAGTAGGCGGATAGGAATTGGGGTGAATGGAGTAGCACTGATGCAAGTAGGTGTCTTAGATCACGCTTACCCATGAACATTTATACTGGTAACAGTGTGCATGGCTGCATGATTCCGAACCGGCCTTCGAGCATGTGATGCCTTAATATGCTATTCTATGCTTATGTGATGCTCGTTATGTGGTCATGGTAATAAAATGAGGCGGATAGTCCTATATAATGCAGAACAGCATCGACAAGGGAGATTCGGCCTGCTTTCTCTTCTTACAGCATGCCCCATTTATCGGCTGAACCCTGTGGTTGAACCGGGCGGTTTTCCATTTAAAGGTGCCCTGTGGCTCCAATTGAGCCAACCGTATGACTTCATGGCGGTATAAAACAGCCATGAAGCCGTTTTCGGGACCGCCCGCCGACGGCGGCAGAGACGGTGCGATGCCCTGCGCACCGGTTCGCCGCCGCCGTCGCCCCTCCGCAGTGACCCCACAAGGACGGAATTTCCAGCAGCCGACTGCACGCGGCCCCGAGCGACGCTGCCGTCGGTCGGCTCGACACGGGCCGCGGCGCGGGATAGCTGCCGGCTGCCGGCACGGCACGGTCAGTGTGCAACATGGTCTCCAGCTGACGTCGTCCGCATACTTGACGGCCGCTCGGCTTTCTCCGGATGGGGAGGGCGATGAGTACAAGTTCCTTGCTATGTGGAGGATGCTAGTTACGGGATATTGCAGAAACGATGCGAGCTTGCCAGCAAAAAATGAGTATTTTATTACATCGACATAGCTGCAAAGAAATGAATACGCATGCCGATTGTATACGTTATAATTCCCCCGATTAATATTCGTTCAGCTTAGAACAAAATTGTCATTCACAGTAGCACATCAAGGACATCGGCATCATCCTTTGGATACATCTGTATGTACGCGAGTCTCAGCAGTTGTCATCCTCTGTATACGGAGGCCATTCGCATGACGGGTTGCAGTGTGTGCAGGGCCACCCCGGTACAGTTCCACCCGACACCCGCCGGGTGGACTCGGCCCGTCCGGCGCCGGTGCAGTTCAGCGAACGGCTGCCACCTTGCCAGCGGCAGCAAGTGCCGCGTCGACCCCCGACTGAGTCGAGAACGCCATCGAATGCGCGGCTTTGCGGAATTCGCCTAAGTTTGGACAGGGCTAATGACAGCACGTCCGCTGCCGCTGCGACTGCCGGACGGCACGCGGGCACACACGACGAACGGCGGAAGTGCGTGATCGCACATCGGAGGGCGTGGCGGCGCGTGACAACATGCCATTCGGAAGTCGCATGCCGAACACCCATGCCCATGCGTCAGCTTAACAGCTAACTGCGGACTACAGCACGAAGGAGAAGCGAGGAGGGACATTCCTGATGATGCCGCGCGCAGTTTCGCACGTCGTCAATTTCGGCGCGACCGATGTGCCAACTCATCAAAGGCCGCCGCCTGCACTCGAACCCTTCCGAGAATAAGACGAACCTTGGGTTCTTTTGCGACGCATCCGGCTGCTAGGTCGCATAGCGCGTCGCCAACCTCCCACGCCGATTGGTCGCGGTGGACTCGGCAATCCCGCCGGCTGCGGGATTCGAACCCACAATCTTGCAATCAAGAGTCCAACACACTACCGACTGAGCTAACGCGTCCCCCAAAACGAACCCCCACCGAACCCTCGCAAGCAGCAGAGTTCGCGCGATTGCAAAGACGAGCGGGCCCATCAAAATTAACATCACGCACGACAGATACTGGTCAAGCTGTCGCCTGTGTGCATAGCACCAATCTGGTATGACTACTCCTCTCCTCGTTCCGAAAACCCAAACAGCCAACCAGGGGACGAGTAATCTAGGGGTAAGTTGCTAGTCTCACAATCGAAAGGTTGTGGGTTCGAGTCTCACCTGTCGTTATTCTTTACCAGCGACCAATCGGCGTGAGAGATTGGCGACGCTACATGACTCAACGGTCGATATGACGTAAAAACCAATAACCAACCAACCAACAGCCAACCAGTCCAGGCCAGCCAGCCAGCCAGCCAGCCAGCCAGCCGGCCAGCCCGGGAACGGACGACATCGCACCGTCACGAGCCAGCAGTTCATCACAACCAGCGCCGCTCCACATCGTCACAGCCTGGCTGGCGAACGACGGTGCCCCAGTGTAAGAGCACCGAACGCAAACATTAACACCAGCGCTGTGCGCGTCGTATGAACGGAAACGACTCGCGAATGGGCTCCGAGCGGTTCCGGGTACGACCGGCTCGTCAACGCGGTCCCGGGTCCGCCGCCCCACGCATCAATTTACAATTCCGTGCACGAAGGCCTTGCCCCCCCCCTCCCACCACCCCCGAATTGAGTGGCCACCGGCACACAATACACTGACCGGGCAACACCGCCCACCACCGCCGCTCTGACATAATGGTCGGCCAGCTGGTCGCACAGCACGCCCACTGTCATAACACGCCCACTGTTATGACACGCCCACGGAGCCAGATGTACGTCCAGTCGACCAACACGCGCTCACGCTAACACAGCTGTACCATCGTCGGGAAGCGCGTGCCTGTGATCAACAAATGCACGTAAAGCAAACAAACCAAAAACGTACGCCCGGTCCACAGTCGCGAAACCGGAGACGATGCCGGGGAGTTGCCGGTGGTTATGGACCTGCCAAGATCACGACAAGATCACGACAAGACGAGCACGACAAGACGAGCACGACAAGACGAGCACGACAAGACGAGGCTACCTGTCCGGGCGTGACTGACATCCGAGATCACGTCGAGGAAGGTTGACGGCGGACAGTATGGTCTGAGCGAGGGTCACAGGCGATCAACAGCAAGGGAGAGAAGCGCTCGATAGCAGTCGACCGGGACGGATCGTCAAAGCAGCGGTTTGTACTGTATTGCATTGTCACCGTTATCAGACAAAATCTACAAATGGAATATTCCATCGCCTTCGTCCTACAAGAAGTCATACAATACAAGTCCATAATGGAGTTCAAGGAAAACTGAAGTACGCATGATAAATGGATAGACAGCGGAAAAGATGATACATCCGAGCACGGACGACATAAACGATGAGGAAAAACGTTTGGACGGCGCTTCACCGTCTGGTCCGCGAGAGCTAGGCCACCAGCTGGGGGCACGAGGCGGATAGTCTGGTCGGCAGCATGGGAACGTCGCCCGGTCCACAGTGCGACAGACCGGCAGACGACGGGGAGTTGCCGGTGGTTACTGGACCCCTGCCGAGGCCATGGCTAGGTCCATCTGCCGAGACCACGACGAGGTGGACAGTCTGATCGGCGGCAGGCCGGAGACTGCACGAGGGCATGCCCTGATCACCGGATCATACGACAACACCAGCACCAACGACAAGAGGTGTGTGTGATGACGGCGTACTGCAGACCACTGTAGATCCCTGCCGTCGGAACCGTATTAGATTGACTGCATAAGTCATATGGCGGTAGATAGATCACACAGCAGCACCGGCACCGACGACAATAGGTGTGTGTGGTGACGGCCAGGTCACCGCAGGCCTCTGCCCGGCCGCCGTCGCCACGCGCCAGCGAGCCGCCGTCGCTCGCCGGCCGTCCCGTCACGCCTGTGCGCCGCTGCCGACGCCGGCCGGCGCCGTGCGACAACGTCGACAGACGCGGACAGCCGCGCCGCACAGTGCGCTGCGCCACACTGTGCCGCGCGACCGGACCTCCATTGTGCGCCGATTGTTCCGTGTCGAGTACAGCCGACCCGGCGCGATCGCCGGTCGAGTCGACCGACCGACACCGGGGGCCCCCGGCCATTGTCACCGCCGACCCGCCGAGGTGCGGAACTGAACAAGGCCATCAAAACGCCGGCCCCGCATAGCGGCCACCGCGCGTCACCAGCGCGAACCGACAGCATGTGGCCAGTTCCGGGACGGGACATGCTCGTTGCGCCTGTTCCAGTCAACGTCTCGAGTCCGCCGTTACGCCTAAAAAACGGTCAAATTGCATCGTACACCCTCCGAAGAACCTTTGGTTCTCTTCAAACGCGCTCCGCTGACAGTCCCACATAGCGTCGGCATTCCCCACCCCCGCCCTCCGGCTACGAGGCCGTGCCTCGCCGCGAATGCCGTCCGTTCGCACGTTCCAATTGTCAGCGGCACGCGGCGGCGGGCTGTGCACTATGTGGACGTAAAACCCGGCGCGGCGTCCTTGGTGCGGGAGGCGGTGCCGGTGTCAGCGCGGCTGACGCCCGGCCGACAGCCGGTAACGTCAGCCGGTAGCGTCAGCCGCCGCACGCCGCGCTCAGCTCCGCACCGAACGGCCGGAAGCCGGAGGTGCAGGCGGAGGTCACGCGCTCGTCGGAGCCAGCTGTGGCGTAAGCTCGACATCTCGCGTATCATGACAGGGCAACGCTCGGGGCTTCGACATGGTTAGTTAGTTATTAGGGCTTTAGGGCGCATCGACTACATTGGTCATGTAGCGCCCAGCTTCGACATGGCTAATGCCACCGATTACCTCACAAACAGACGTTGCATTCTCACACAGACGTTCTGAAAGGTTGTGTGTTGCGGCTCGCGATACGTTAGCCCTTTCAAGCGTTAGCTAAATGAGACAGCAATCATGCAATCAGGCCGCGAGAAATAGGCTGCTCCTGCACTGTTGTCATCCAGAAAGTTATCCTCCTGTGAATATTTTCGTCTGCTTGTTCTTGCTGGATAGTTGAATAGTGTTGTTTGACGACTGGACCATTTGCTTGTTGATGACGTACTCAAAATTAACAGGAAAGCACCAACAAAACACAAAATGTTGGCGCCACAAAGAAGAAGAAAACTACGGTCTCCGAAAGCAATGACCAAAATATGTTCTATCTCCACATCTCGGATCCCAGTATATAAATCCAACCCTGCCCAGACACACCACAGACTGTGCTGTGCCAACTTCAATGCACAGAGAACAGCTCTGTGCGTTGCGTTGCGTACAGGACTCTGTTCAAACTCCCCTCCCCCCGCCCCCTCCAACAGACGCGAGATGCCGGCCGCCACTGAACGTGCCCGTAGTATTGCTAGTGCCCGTAGTATTGCTGCCACGTGCCTGTAGTATTGCTGCCACGTGTCAGTAGTATTGCTATGTTGTGGCCGTACCAAATGTCATGCCTGCAGTGTCTGGGAACAACATTTCCTCACACTCGTCCCGGTGGTCACTGTCCATCGGAGAGATTCCCGACCAGAGGGACCGCTTCCCAATCAGAGGGCCACATCCCGACCATGGATGGGGGGGGGGGGGCGTTTCCAGACCAAGGGAGCCGTTTCCACCATTGGGAGGGGGGCGTTTACCAAGGGGCCTTTCCCACGCTTCCCAATCAGAGGGCCATATCCCGACCAGGGGGCGTTTCCCGACCAAAGGAGCCGTTTTCTAACTAGAGGCACCACTTCCCGACCGGAGGAACCGCTTCCGGACTAGAGAGCCAGTTTCCCGACCTTGGGGCGTTTCTCCACCGCGGGCGGAGGGGGGGGGGGGGCGTTTCCAGACCAGAGGGCGCGCCGACGACCAGACGAACCATTCAGGAAGCAGAGCTCGTTTAACGATCAAAGGGCACGTCTACGGTGGGAGGGCTTGCTTCACAGCCAGCGGGGCAGATGGCACACTGGACAACTCGTCCACCAGCCAGACCGGTTGCTTCCTAATTTGACGGCTCCCTTGCACGACAGAGGGATTGTTAACGCGCCGGATACATTGTTTACATCTCATGAGCCTGGTTAACGTGCCGGCGGACGAGAGGGAGGGGTCGCAGCTCGCGTACCAGGACTTGCCTACCGACCAGAGGGATCGTTCACTCATCAGTTGGCTCGTTTACCGACCGGAGAGCTCGCTTACCGACCGGAGAGCTCATCTACCGACCGGAGGACTCGCTTATCAGCCAGAGGATAGTTGGTTATTGGTTTTACGACACATCGACCGTTGAGTCATGCCGAGTGGCCGCGGGCGAAGAGTAGCGACAGGTGAGGATCCACAAGCCACAATCTTTCGATTGCGATACCGGCAACTTACCCCTACACTACCTACTCGTCCCCCAGCCAGAGGATGGCCGGTAGACCATCGGCGGAGGTCGAGCCCTGGCGACACTCCACCCCCTCATGGTAACCAGATCTGGCGGTCGCCAGAAGGCCGCCCAGCGGAACGGAACGGCCACGGAGTGGCGCCACCCGAGCCACGAAGTGTGCAGACACTAAAAGAAGGGCCGGCATGTTTGGACGTACACGCGGAGACGTGCACGACGCGTGCAGACTGGCCGGCCGATACGTGACGCACGTATCGCGTGACATCCTCTTCCGGCAGTCGGGAGGCGTCGCCGGAGCGCCGCGGGACACGAGCGGGACGTCGCGCCGAGGCCACCCGTTCCTCGGCGCGCACCATATACACGAGCCGGACGAGCAACTTTTACCGCCGGCCGCCGGCGTCACGCGCCAAACCGCTCACTCATCGCAACCGGTCGGGCGACGTTTAGCCAGCGCAGCGCCACACACACACCATTCCCGAAAACTTGACACTGCCGCCGCCGCCCGACCCCCGCCGTCCGTGAGCGGGGGGGGGGGGAGGGGGCACGGGGCCCGGCCGCCGCGAGGCCCGCGGGTGGTACCGGGCAACACGGGCGTCGTTTCGGGCCGTCGCAGAGCCGGCTACCTACTGGGCGCCGGGGCGGGCGGACGGCCTTGTTGACGGGGCTCGGCCGGGCGAGGTGACACGACACATCTGATAGCCGACACGGCGGCAGGTTTTTGTGGTCGCCGGTCCTGCGAAGCGGTGGGGAACTCCAGTGCGCCTGCGGCGACAGAACCGGCACGCCGTCCAACTCTGCGCCTGTCCGCGTGCGTGCGTGCGTGCGTGCGTGCGCGGGCCAGTGCTAAGCCGCAGGCGTCCGGGTCACGTGGCGGTCACACCGCCAGGAAAATACGGCCCGTCAACTTTGGCCGAATCAGCTGGCATACTTCCCTATTTTTTGCAGGTCTATCGTGGTTGGAACATATTCTTTTTGCCAGTAAGTTGCTTGACGAAGTGACGTACGCCATAACCGGGGCAGGTCAATACAAATTGACGCACACATGACAATGTTGGCAATGCGGAGCCGATTGTGATCGGCTAATGCCTTTAAAGTGAACTAGCGTCACGCCAAGGCCTTTGCGAATGAAAAACAGCCAGTTTGACAGTCTGGCGCCAGGAAAATGAAAAACAAAGATCATTGTTTGCAATGCATTTCAGGTCACACTAGGACATCGGCCCCGAGTGATCGGCCTCGGTTCCCCTCAGACAAATTGCTCAGCAAATTCCAACCACCATGTGATTCGAAACACTACTTCAGCGCGAACCAGCTATAATAGTTAAAATAGTTGAATAGTTAAACAAAAACGGACTATCTTCAAACAAGCGATACAAAAATGCATGCACGGAGAGCAAGGGTGACACATGCTATTCCTTCAACAAAAGTACCGAAGATCAATGCTAAAAACGAAAACACGAATCTGTATTCAGCATAACACCGTGGAGGTACGCCACACCAGCTCCGTGTGACGCCTGAGGCGTGGAGGTCCCAGGCGTCCGCGATAATTCGGGGCTGACAACACCCTAGGGTTGGCTCCATGTGACGCCTGAGGCGTGGAGGTTCGCCAGGCACGCGCCGTCCGCGATAATTCAGGGCTGACAACACCCTCAGGGTCGGCTCCATGTGACGCCTGAGGCGTGGAGGTTCGCCAGGCACGCGCCGTCCGCGATAATTCAGGGCTGATAACACCCTCAGGGTTGGCTCCATGTGACGGCTGAGGCGTGGAGGTTCGCCAGGCACGCGCCGTCCGCGATAATTCAGGGCTGACAACACCCTCAGGGTTGGCCCGTGTGACGCCTGAGGCGTGGAGGTTCGCCAGGCACGCGCCGTCCGCATAATTCAGGGTTGAAACACCCTGTGCGCCAGAACACGCGGGGTGTCCTGCAGTTACCACTCAGCGGACTTGCGGCGCGCCTGGTAGGCACCGTTCGATGAAACTCGACCAGAACACGTGGGGTGTCCTGCAGTTGCCACTCAGCGGACTTGCGGCGCACCTGGCAGGCACCGTTCGTATGAAACTCGACCAGAACACTGTCCTGCAGTTACCACTCAGCGGACTGGAGGAGCACCTGGCAGGCATCGCATTCCGCGGAACTCGACCCGAGCATGTGTGCTGTCCTGCACCGTTACCACGCAGCCGACTCCCATAACGACCGCACTTGGCTGTGGAATCCGCCAATATGTATAATGCAGCCATGCATGTGTATGTCGGAATGTAATATACGACGGCCCCGAATCAATACAACGACACTGGGCCAGTTCTGGTGGAGCTGGACAACGGGTGATGGCGTGCACAGATGCAGACGACGGAATGCAGACATATCAGTGGACATGCCGAGTGCTGTGGTATACAAGATGGGCTGTACAACTTAACGTACACTCACTGACGGTACGACATAGCGGAGGACTCTACAGTCGAGGTGGCAAATGCAGCGACCGAAAGCCCGGTGAAGACAGGCGGACTTCTGGCGGGCCCTTCAGTTAATTTCATTCAAATCTTTGAAATCAATACAATATTTATACAAAACATAATAATGATAATCATCATGCATCTTGTGAGGCACATTTCAACATTCTGGCCAGCAAGCTTGTCGTACACATTGATCAATTTGGATGATATATCACAAAGTACTTGGAAGGTTTTTGGCATGCTAACTGGTGGAAACAACAGATAATGTGGTTGATAGCTCAAACCAGCCGAACCGCAGTCGATTCGACACCTCTAAACCGCTCCGTTCGGCGCAACGCCGCACCGCGCGTCAACAAGCGCAGTGTCTCACTCCGCGCACAACACATCATCCCAGCCAACACAAGGGCGCTGCATGACCTCTGCAGTCGATGCGCCCTTAAACCCAAATAATCAACCAACCAACCAGCCAACAGAACAGGCGAGCGTCCGTCACGAGACCACCATGTCCGCGCACTGCAGCCGTGGGTCGGGGATGGCCGAGTGGTTAAGGTGTCGGGCTCTGGGTACCAAAGGTCCCGGGTTCGACTCTAGCGCCACTCAGGACATTTCCCAATCCCGCGGCCCACCGGCGAAACAGTGTGGGCGGCGCCATTAGCCGTGAATGTGCATAAAGTGTGTCGTGAACCAACCAATAAACAAACAAACAAACAACACTGCAGCCGTGGCCGTGCTGGCGGCGCGGCCACCGCGAGCGACACATCTCGCCGGCGTCCGGGCGAGCATTCCGGCCACGCCGTGTGCCGACTGTAGGCGAGCTGCCGGGCGCACCACTCGCCCCGTCCGCCGGCGTCACCAGCATCACGGCCTGGCGTAAAAACGACCCCGAGCCTCGCTCGGTGCGGGCCGGTACAGAGCAGTACCAGCACCGTGGCGTGGCGTAAAACAAGGCCCCCAGCCTCGCTCCGTGTCGGCCGGTACAGAGCAGTACCAGCACCACGGCCTGGCGTAAAACAAGGCCCCCAGCCTCGCTCCGTGTCGGCCGGTACAGAGCAGTACCAGCACCACGGCCTGGCGTAAAAACGGCCCCGAGCCTCGCTCCGTGTCGGCCGGTACAGAGCAGTACCAGCACCACGGCGTGGCGTAAAACGGCCCCGAGCCTCGCTCCGTGTCGGGACAGCAGTAAGCAGTACCAGCACCACGGCGTGGCGTAAAAACGGCCCCGAGCCTCGCTCCGTGTCGGGTACAGAGCAGTACCAGCACCACGGCGTGGTGAAAAACGGCCCCGGGCCTCGCTCCTTGTCGGCCGGTACAGAGCAGTACCAGCACCACGACGTGGTGTAAAAACGGCCCCGGGCCTCGCTCCTTGTCGGGTACAGAGCAGTACCAGCACCACGACGTGGTGTAAAAAACGGCCCCGAGCCTCGCTCCGTGTCGGGTACAGAGCAGTACCAGCACCACGACGTGGTGTAAAAAACGGCCCCGAGCCTCGCTCCGTGTCGGGTACAGAGCAGTACCAGCACCACGACGTGGTGTAAAAACGGCCCCGAGCCTCGCTCCGTGTCGGGTACAGAGCAGTACCAGCACCACGACGTGGTGTAAAAACGGCCCCGGGCCTCGCTCCTTGTCGGCCGGTACGGAGCAGTACCGGCACCACGGCGCGGCGTAAAAACGGCCCCGGGCCTCGCTCCTTGTCGGGTACAGAGCAGTACCAGCACCACGACGTGGTGTAAAAAACGGCCCCGGGCCTCGCTCCGTGTCGGCCGGTACAGAGCAGTACCAGCACCACGACGTGGGGTAAAAACGGCCCCGGGCCTCGCTCCGTGTCGGCCGGTACGGAGCAGTACCGGCACCACGACGTGGGGTAAAAACGGCCCCGGGCCTCGCTCCGTGTCGGCCGGTACAGAGCAGTACCGGCACCACGGCGCGGCGTAAAAACGGCCCCCAGCCTCGCTCCGTGTCGGTCGGCACAGAGCAGTGGCCACGTTCCAACATGCACAGTCATCGCCACGCTGCAGTACGGCGACGGCTCGTCGGCCGACCGGCGTCAATGGGCGCCGCGATCCATCCGCCATCGACGGTGCACGTGGAGCCAGAGGCGCAGCCGGGGGCTCCTTAACAAAATATAAATGCACTGGTTGGAACACGAAATGGTGCATTTGCACGACATCAAACCACCTTCTGCCACCACCCACACAGAAGGCCCTCATCACTCGGCCGCACGCACCACTGCACTCGCCATCTTGTCCATGGGGGTAAGTTGTTCGTCTCACAATCAAAAGGTTGTGGGTTCGGGTCTCACCTGTCGCTACTCTTCGCCCGCGACCAATCAGCGTGAGAGATTGGGGACGCTACATGACTCAACGGTCGATGTGTCGTGAAACCAAAAGCCAACCAACCATCTTGTCCAGCTCCAGGAATCACACAACGGCCGCGTACAACCAAAACCGGATGGAGCCTCCAGCCGCGCAACGTCCTGAAATGCATTTTTTCTCTTGTAAAGTTGAGGATGTCAGTCGAAAGAGTCAAACTCCTGATGACGTGAAAATAACCTGGCAGAGTAGTAGCAAAAATCGACGGCAAGGAAGTGACAGACAGATGAACACCGCATCTGCTGGTAAGATCGTGATGGCACAGGCGACAGGAATCGAGCACGGTGGAAAAAGTAACAGCTACTGCGTTTGAGTGTTGCGAAGCTTCCTGTCAGGAAATTCAGGAAGTCAAAACTCTGTCCGCAGCAGATCAAAACGACTGTCAGATGTCGTTCTCCCGGTAAATTTCGGAAGTGCAGCGCAATGCATCCGCGTCGAGCCATCTGCAGCGCATCTGCGACGACCTTTGGACGATTCAGAGGCCCAATCCGCCGAGGGACTATACCATGAGACACCTCACGGTGGGTTGTCGCAAGTCGCCGGCATCGGGGTCTTCCCCAGACCGGAACCGGTCAAAATCGTACACCGCAACTGCTCATGCAGCTGGAAATGGTGGTGAACACGTGCATGTTATGCAACGCACGCGGCGCTGAAAACTGCCACGCGATACCAGGCGACAACTTCTCAGCCGTGCGATAGGCGTGCGTAGCGCACACTGCACGCACAGAGGAGCTCAACAGGGCGTGCTCGCATCGCAGCATACGCATGATCGATTCAAAGTTGATGATGATGATTATTGGGGTTTTAGAATGCGTCAACCTCATGGGGTTATATTGCTACAATAACAAGATTGCCTAAGCACGCGTCAGAATGTCACATACGAATATAAAACGTCGGCAGCTATTAAAGCACTTGATATAAGATCTGGGGAAGTAAATTATCAGTTAGGCAGGTGCATATATTAAGTCAAATCCTAAAGGTGATACACTTTCGTGCGCGACTGATTTTAGCGGCACACGCGTCTGTTGCGAATACTTCCAAGGGTTGGACCTGCGAGCAACATGTATTTGCATTAAAAAAGTTTGACACCATCATCATGAATTCACCTATCCGACCATGTGTAAAGCTTCCCAATCAATGGTCGAAACTTGTTTGCTACGAAGGCTGCACATTGAAATTACCAGCCCATCATCTTTATGCGCGAAAAGAACGACAGCTTTAATGCGAACACATGGACAATTACATGATCGCAACCATGACACTTTCATCCCGGCCGGTCTTTCCTTCTTTGTCGACCGACAAAGATGCAAGTGCACACTGCAACATATAGCTAACTGAGCGCTTGCTACGATCTGGTTCTTGCATTTCAACTGCCGTTCTTCCACTACGAAAAAGGAGCATCAGAAAGTACCTTTGCACCGAAATACAGTTACGACAACAAAACATTTCGCTGCACTTCCGCAAGCACACCTTTCATCGGCGTGTTTAAGTTAATGACAACAAAAGATTAATCACAAAACGGCCTTCGCTTACCACGCAGCACAATGGATTATTAGCACGTAATCTGAGAAATCCAGTAGTGCCAGGTGTGGCAATCGCTTTAACGCTAAGACGACTCAAGCACACGGCATTAGCTCGGAGCATCATGCAAGGCTGTACCTAATCCTGTAAATGCACCGTGGGCGTTTGCTGCTGCACGTACCGGGAAACGCGCCGCGGGAGCCGCGTTCGGGCCCAGGTAGCAAATCGTCACGCCCGAGCACATCCTCTCAATGTTACTCATCGACGGACAGGCAGAATGCCGACGTCGGTGACTGGCGTGACCGGATTCGACGGTGATTCACAGTGCACCGCCGGTGCACCACAATCGCCGGACCAGACCGCTGAATGCCGGCGCAGACTGGCCGGTGATTCACGGTCGACCGCACACACGCCGGGTCTCCGGGTCAGGCAGGTGAATACCGCACAGGTCAAATCAAGGTTGGTTATTGGTTTTACGACACATCGGCCGTTGAGTCATGTAGCGTTGCCAATCTCCCACGCCAATTTGTCGCGGGCGAAGAGTAGCGACAGGTGAGACTCGAACCCAAAACATTTCGATTGTGAGACAGACAACTTACCCTTGGACTACTCGTACTCAGGTCAAATCATGCAGCGCGCCTCCTCCCGACAGGGCGGGTCAGGGTTAAAATAATGGCTTTTCGTTAGGTGTGAGATGTCGAAACGAGCACACTGGGCTGTCGAAATTTTCCATGGAATTGGTGTCATTTAGAATGCTTTTGATGCCTCAGACTCAAATTCCAGTTGATGGTGCAGGCACTTCGAGCTGATGTAGGTTCCAAGGAGCAGGATGTCGATACTTCTTGGAGAAGGATGTCGATTGAGCGTTCAGAAAGTGGTATATTCCACCCTATTTCACGAATAATGTATAACTGGGGCGGGTCCACGGGAATAACACCGGTCTGTTCACGCATTTGCTGGATCTTGGAAAAGGATATCCCACCTGGAAGAATACATCACATACTGGACGCGCATATCGTGTCCACTGAAAGCTCCTTCAGGAAATCAACTAGTAAACGGTTAACCTCGTCCAACTTACTACGTTTCCGCGAAGTTGAAGACGGATCCTGCAAACTCTCCCGGTCAAACGGTTCGGTGTCTCAACTGTGAGATGCCTTTGGGAAACCTGACATTCCTCTAAGGCCCTACAACAAAATTGAGCCCTGAGTCCAGGACTTTAATCCTGCGATCGAACCCCTGGTTAATTTTCGTTTTGTTTATTTGTTTATTGGGTGGTTCACGACAGCCTTTATGCACATTCACGGCTAATGGCGCCGTCCACACTGTTTCGTCGGTGGGCCGCGGGATTGGGACATGTCCTGAGTGGCGCTAGTGTCGAACCCGGGACCTTTGGTACCCATAGCCCGACACCTTAACCACTCCGCCATCCCCGCCCCTGGTTAATTTTTGTACCAGGAGGTCATATTAAACTTGGGCTAATGACGAGAAAAAGATAGACTGGGCTGACCTGAGTAGATTCAGAAACATACCCTTGATACGCATCGGTTTAAATGTCGACCCTGCATACTGCATTCTGAATCCTCCCTGGACAAAGAAGCCAGAGCTTTGGGTTCTTTTACGACGCATTCAACCGACAGCGTCGCCAACCTCTCACGCCACTGGATCGTGGGTGGACACGGTAACGCCGCCGGTTGCGATATTTGAACCCACAACCTTGCGATCAAGAGTCCAACACTCTACCGACCCAGCTACTGCGGCCCCCAAATGAGAAGTCAGACACCGTAGCCCTGCAAGCCCTTCGGACACGAGCGCATGGCGGCCCTGGAAGTGGATCCTGAAAAACAATATAAAGCCCAACAAGCCGGCACGTGAGCACACATGAAATCGCACCGAACAGACGCGGGAACATGCCTGCTCCGGCACAAACCAAGACAGAATAGACCGACGTCAAATTAATACTTCGCCGTTGTTTCGATGGACTGAAGGCTATCAATAGGGAGATGATATCCTGAAATCTATAAGATGACATCCGGAAATTTAGCAAAAATTGAAGTAAACTTCAAAAGCAGGTCAGCAGAAATAGCTTTTCCCCTATTCCGTGTCTTCTTCCTCTGGCTGTTAAATCGTTCTCGCAGGTGTATGTTGAACGAGTGAGTAAGGTGGTGGAAGGGACCCCTTATAGATTGACGCCTCGAGTATGTTGAACTTCTTTTGGTTCCTTGTGGTTGCTTTTTTAGGGTTGAACAGCTGTCCCGATATCGAGTGTCTGTCAAATTATGCAGCCATTATGTGGGGAAGAAAACCAATCAGCACGGAATAATCTTCGAAGTGGATATTGCGGAGGGACGAAAAATACCATAATTTGCCACACCAGTTAATTCACGTAATAACTGCGTTGGCAGTATTCAACTCGCGGCGATGGCACGCAGGACAGATCAATGACTACCGTACAGTCACGGCCAGTTTGGCTGCAAGCCATCCGTCTGGCGGCACGGACACACTCCGTCAGACGCCGAAGAAACGGGGAACAGCGCGTCGCCAGTAGTGGTCGGTCCATGGCCTCCGAACAGCAGCCTGCGTACAAGAGTGGCTGGATACGCATGGTGTGGCCGGGGGGATCCGAGCGACAACCTTCGTAAAAGGGTGGGCGGATACGCATGTTGTGGGCATGCGTATCCGCATGGTCTCCGATCGATAACCTGCGTAAAAGGGTGGGCGGATACGCATGCTATGATCAGGGGGTCTCCGATCGATAACCTGCGTAAAAGGGTGGGCGGATACGCATGCTGTGGCCAGGGGGTCTCCGATCGATAACCTGCGTAAAAGGGTGGGCGGACACGCATGGCCGGAGGACCTCCGAGCGACAACCTACGTAAAAGGGTGGGCGGATACGCATGGTGTGGCCGGGGGCATCCGAGCGACAACCTACGTAAAAGGGTGGGCGGATACGCATGCTATGATCAGGGGGTTTCCGATCGATAACCTGCGTAAAAGGGTGGGCGGACACGCATACTATGGCCGGAGGACCTCCGAGCGACAACCCGCGTAAAAGGGTGGGCGGACACACACGCCGCGCGAATCCAGCCGTCGCACATCGCCCGGGCCTCCCCTCCCCCATTGGCGCCACGAACGGCGGCCCGACCCGGCGCTGGGTCACGACGAGGCCGCCAGGCCAGAGGTCGGACGCGACCGGCGACGGCCAGAATTGGCACGGGAGGGTGGTCTCGGTATTACCGAAACCGCCGCCGACCGCCGGCGTCGCCGCCAGCCGCGGCGCGCGTCGTAAATACCGGCCGGCGCGTCACGAGCCGCGCGAGCGCCCATTGGCCGAGCGCCGGTACGGCGCCCGCCAGCCGCCACTATATAGTCGCGGCGGCCGCCGCCACAGCAGACAGAGCTGCCGCGCGGTCAGGGCCAGCTGGACAGCGCCGCCGGGACCGCACAACCGACCCGACCGTGTCAACCCTTCACACCGGCACCGTGTGCGAACGCGGGCGCGAGCATCCCAGCAAGGAGGCAGACAAGGAGTCGGCCGCAGACGAGCGCGCGTCGATCGCGCCGGTGCCGTGTCCGCGGGTGAGTGCGTGCGCGCGTCGGTGTTGTCGCGCCGCGGCGTCATGATCGCCGCGTGGTGTCTGCTGACGGCGGCGGCGCTGGCGGCGCTGGCGGCGCCCGCCGCCGGCATCCCCACCTGCCACTGCACCTACAAGAGCTGCCAGCACGAGCAGAGCGTGTTCGACTGCACGTACGGCGAGGGCCGCGACCAGTGCGACTGCTGCCGCGTGTGCCTCAAGGGGCCCGAGGCCAGCTGCAGCCCGCTGGACGTGGCGTGCGGCCACGGCCTCTACTGCGACCCGCCCAGCGGCCGCTGCCGCTCCATCGACCGGTCGTGACACGGGCCCGGCAGGCAGGCGGCGTGACCGGCCGCGGGGCCCGCGGGCGACGTCGGCGGACGGCCGGGCACGACCAGGGCGCGATCAGGGTGCGACCAGGCCGCCAAAGAGGCGCGCGACGCGTCCGCCAAGCAACGGCGCGGCCACCCGGCGAGCCACCGTCACGTCCAAGTCCGCTTCACCGACACCCGGGATGCTATGTCTACTGGGACATCCGGGGACGTGCCTCCCGGAGCGCGACAGCTCCGACAGGCCGTGACGTCCGCGGTCAAGTGTGGGTCTGTGGGTCAGCGGCGCGGCCGCGGCGGAGCCGCCCGGGCGCGGACGGAGGTCGAACGCCGCCTCCCGCGCATCCGGCGTCGTGTCGCGGGTTGAACGCCGGTCGCGCAGCCCGCACACTCACTCGCGGGTCGTGCGCGTGCACGCCGGAGACGGCCACCGCAGCCCGAGTGCCGCCGTCCGACAGACAGAGGCGCGCCGATTCAGCCAAAGAGCCAAGTATTCGCGAGCGGGACTGGTGTGTGTGTGTGTGTGTGTGTGTGTGGAGCGCGTGCGGGGGCGACGCCATGCGCGCGGGTGTGTGCGGATGAACTGAGCAGGCGCTGTGGACCTGCCAATACACCAGTACAAACAGTTTCTCGTGATGTTTGAGGGACTCTCCCTGACTGGCGGTGCCTTGGCCGCAAACTCACGATACTTCGGCTGGTTTTAAAATTGCGGTCAAGAGTGTTAGTGTGGTATGGATGGCGGCTTAACTTGGGAGGGATGTGCGTACGGATTTGGGGCATTCGCTTCGGTAAACCCTGGAGAAAGTATCCTGATGTTACATCATGCTTTCAATGTCACGGACAGATGATAAATATTCGATGGTAAAAACTGTTGGAGAATCTGCCCAATAAGGATGCCGATATAGGAAGAAAAATGACAGGCCGTCTTTCTCTGGATATTGACATACCAAGCGGAATGTAGAATGTTCTTAAATGTTCAGCTAATATCGGAAAGCATCATTCATCTGATAAACTATGAATACGGATAGGAAGAGAAATGTGGGCAAGATGGGCCACAATTTGTCAATTCATCTATAGATATCTGGTCAATTCCAACGACGTCTAACATGCTTGTTAGGTTGTTCACGACGCACTTAGTTATTAGGGCTTTAGGGCGTATCGACTACACTGGTCATGTAGCGCCCATTCATGACGCACTTTATGCGCAATTAGAGCTAATGGGGCTGCCCACATAGTTTCGCGGGTAGGCCAAAGGGACATTATATAGCATTATCCTATAAAAAAATACACTCCTTGTTTTCATTTATGGGTAAAATGCTGTTTCACAAAGAATGACTGATGAAGTGCCCAAGATTCACTGGAAAGTGGAAGCCGAGACCTTAATGACACAGACTTGAAAAAAAAACATACTCTCCGTATTCTGTTCCAGACAAATTTTCCTCTCCAAATCCAGGATTCGAAAGCACAAATCCAATCATGTACAAAACATGCTAACGTGATGTGATCAATTATTGTAAAATCAAGCCATTTATGACGTTAGGTATCATCGTCCGTCACCGCGGGTGACGTTTTGCATACTTTTGGGATAGCTCAAGCCACTCCAACGTCATTTTCAGCTACACGGATAAGAATCTGAGCAATCCCAGTGGTTATGAAAAAGAAAATAAACATTCAAGCAATAGTACACGTTGCAATCAAGATTAACGGCCATTATTGTCTTGCTTACGTGGCCTCTGTACAGCATACATGCATCTGGATCCGCTTAGTAGGCTGTGACCTTACGACGTACTCAGCAGATGAGGCCATACGGCGTCGCCTGCCTCTCGCCCTGGCAGGAAGAGCGGGCACCGCGGGGAATCAAACCCCGTTCCTCTGGCTCGCTAAACACTCAGATTAACAGCTGAGATACCGACGTCCGGACCCTCTTAGCAGCTAGCCATGTAACTGCTGTGTTTTGCTATCGTTACTGGGCTGGTACCTCCACTGACAGCGGAGGCACCACTGCGACTGCCACTGACTGTTACACACAATCCAAATGAATTCCTAAACTGCCTCTAACAGCCAGACATAAACAGATAACACATCTGATCAGTAAGTTGTGCACATAATGAGCGACACTGCGGAACAATGTCGACGACCATGCTTGAGTGCGCTTTATTTTGCAAACAATATGGTTCGACCAAAGTAATGGAAAGCACAGGACCAAACAGGTCCTGTGAATTGTTTGGCATTACAAGTAGGAAAATCCCGTTCACACGCAGTGGTCAACTTAAGCTGCATTTGTGAGTGGGAAAACACATCTCAATATGGTCAATTTATAACTTTTTTTCCGAACTGGCATATTTACATTTAGTTACAACGCTAGCCATAATGATTAAAGGGAACTGAGTGTCGCAAAATGCTTGGCTCACGCTATGTATCGCAATTGGTAAATACGTTAAAAAAACAACTGTCCTCATGATGCATCAGTCTTTAAACACTTAGACTGGTCCCATGGCTACGGCCCAACAATCGTCGCTCGTCATGCGCTAACAGCTGGTTCGTCCTCTGAATGCGTGGGGTACGCAACCAAGCAAGGCCCGTCTGAAATTTGAAGCGGGTCGCCATTGAATTTAGTGAGGTGTAGTAGTCTGAAGTCAACCAACAAGCTCAGATTGTCGCATGCGCAAAAAGAGGCATGCTCAGAAATACGACGCAAAGAACAGGAACTTTCTGTCAGTTATTGTCGAATCTTTTTGTACCGCAACAGGCATGACGATACAGCATTCATGTTTTGCTTACTGGGCATATGTGGTGTTAAAATATCGACTTTCCGTAATACCACGACACTGTTATTACGCGTTCACAACTACCCCCTCTCCCCCCACGTCGTCGGCGAGTCGCCAACACGCGACTGCTGGAGGCAGCCCGATTGATTATTTGGGCGCATCAACTGCTACTGGTTATGTAGCGCCCATATGGAGGCAGCCCAGACACACACCTGCACCACCATCCCGTCTCCGGCAACCCGCACGCACATCCGACACACACGAAGGTCCTGTGAATCACACCTCGACACGCAGTGACGACCGGCGCAGAGGACTGTCCCACGGGTGGTTGTTGGCTTCACGACACGTCGACCGCTGAGCCACGCAACGTCGCCGATCTCTCGCGCCGATTGGTCGCGAGTGAAGAGTAGCGGCAGATGACTTGAACCCACAATCTTTCGATTGTGAGACGAGCAACTTACCCCTAGACTGCTCGTCCCCGGACTGTCAGACAGCCGAGAGGTTGGGGGCGTGCTGGAGGTGGGGGTGGGGTGTGTGTGGGGGGGGGGCACCTGCTCGCTGTCGACCGGCAGTCCGACCTCGACCGAGTACCGCCACTCACCGACCATCGGACGCGCACCACCGCCACGGCTACAAAACAATACGGCAACTATAAATGCTTGCCACAGATAAGGTACGCATAGCTACGGCTACCAAACAATACAGCAAGTATGACACATTATGCGCGCGTGGCTGCCAAACGACACAGCGACTATACATGTTTGCGACAGATTAGGTACGCATAGCTACGGCTACAAAGCAATACAGCAACTATGCATGTTTGCCACAGATTATAATACAGCAGCCATGCATGCTTGCCACAAATCATGTGCGCGAGGCCCCGGCTACCAAACAACACAGCAAAGTGTACAGCAGCAAGGCTACCAAACAATACTATACATGTTTGCCACACATTATGTGCGCGCGGCCACAGCTACCAAACAATACAACAACTATACATGCTTGCCACAAATCAGGTGCGCAGCCAAGGCTGGACATCTCACCAAACCAGGGGCTAAAAGCTTAGGTACTTAATTTCAGGAAATATTTTCAGACTGAGCAGGGAAAATGATAAACTAGCATTGGCAGGGTACCAAACAAGTGTGACTCAGACGCCGCCCCCACCCCCGACCAACCTGGGATCTCCAGTCGTGTGCACAGCTTAAATCAAGCGAAACATGAAGGCGTGCATCTTCCGTGGCAACGAAATTTACGGGATGGAACGGTGGGAACTTGTGGTTTCAGAGAGATGTTTTCGCACCATAGAGAGCCAAGATGATTTAGAGTGCAGTGGGAGAGTCATGCAGCTCCGGCAGTGGGCATGCAGCTCCCGTAACTCCGCGTCATGCCAATACCACCGAATCACTGAAACATCTCAATACATTTATAATTTGGCGGATAAGAAATACTGACTTAGTGGGGCAGAAATCGGCGATACTGGTTACTTTTTGGGCCGCGATAAGTTAGTTATTCGCGATAAGTTAGTTATTTGGGCTTAGGAGCGCTTCGACTGCTTCGGTCATGCAGCGCCCATAACAATGTTAGATTGACAGCTTGTGATGATTGGTGCCAACAGTAGTACACGAACATTCAGAATACGGGCAGATATCAGTGAAACAGTGAAAGAAAAGAGCAAGCGCAGTCAAACATCAGTGAAGAAGAGTGGCGATAAGTGAGACTCGAACCCATGCTCTTTCGATTGTGAGACGGGACACTTACCCCTAGGATACTCGTCCCAGAACCATGCACATTGTGTTACAGCCTGCCATGGTGCGTGGAAACTCATATAAAAGGCTTGTCTACAGTACGATAAATTAGCATTGGAGCACACGCGCGTCATACACTATTATTCTGTCACAATTTTCTTCTTCTCCCGAGGTCAAGAAACCGGCAAGTTAAGTAAACCATACATATAAATATATTTATATTTAATAAACTGATGATTGGCATGATTTGTATGTCCTGGAATATATTTCGCATAGCTTAGGTATTTGTTCCACCACCACAATAGTAGGGGCGGATACAGCGAAGGGAGAACTTCTGGAATGTGCTCCTCCATGGAAGGGAGCACCCCTCTAAGAAGGCTCTAGTGCACCCTCTCCTTCTCAAATACTTTCTTTCCCAGAGGCGCCCCTTGAAGAAGAAAAAAAGCTCCATTCACCGTACTGGAGTGCAGTGATAAATTATTCGCGAAATATGGTGGAACATACTACATATTCAATACTCAATCGACATCCTTCCCAAAGGATTATCAACATCAAGCTTCTTGGTGCGTGTTTATGAAATATCAATGCCTCGTTTCTAACTGTGTTCCGTTTACAAGTATGCGCATGCTCATCATACGGGATGGGGAATCGTGATAACGAACATCCGGTAGCGCAATTCAACATGAAGGAATTACTTATGATGTGCTATGCTATGCAATGGCAGTTTATAGCACGGGTGCTTGTACCGTTATCGTTGATTTCGGTGTCACCAAACTAGGCACCCTTTAAAACACGCAAAGCAACTGGAACAGTAGCATGCACGCAATTGTTTCAAAACCGGGTTTGCAGGACTTAACCATGTTTTAAGTTTTTCCATGACGATTGCGACATCCTGCTGTACTTGTTTCAACATTCCACACCTAATGAGAAATCTGTTTTTTTTTTCAACGCTGCTGAAGTGCACCTCCCAACTCCTCCGCCTCCGCTGAACAGATCTTCAGCTGAAGTCGCCCCCTTTCGCACCTTCGTAGTGACGCCCACCGAATAAGTTGCGCCCCTCCAGACAAGTGCCCCCCCATGACGATTCCTGGATCCACCCCTGCACGATAGCTGTCTGGCAACTAACCGAATCTAAAGCCCAAACCTAGCTGGCTGTTGTTGATATTGGTGCTTATGGGCACAACTGTCGGTAAAAATTATTTTCTGCGGAATGACTTGAATGGTGTGATTTCAGCTGATCTTCAGGACGCATACCCGTGTGTTACGTAAGCACTACCCGAAAAAAAAACCATTCACTTCCTGTAACACGCAGCGCGCTAATTCACACGTTGAATAATGGCCACACTTACCAGCAAATGGCAGTCAATAAATACATGATGGATTGACCGGTACCTCCCACCTTCGTGAAAGCAGCACCATTAATCATTGGGAACCATGACCAGTCAACTTTATTATCACACAGAAGCGCTACTTTTTGGGGTGTTATTGCTCATCGTCACGCAAATTTTTCCGGCCAAGACTCCAAGACCCGATCACTTCCATTCGATTAGTTTGTAAAATGAAGACAGCAAAAGCTCGAAAAAAATAAACAAGGACCGCACACAACATGCATAAACGCAACGGTTTTCCGCCTCAGGCGCTGCCCAGCACTTACTGTTTTTGAGCCGCCATCTCCATTGCGATTTGTATCCAACACCCTTGGCATAATAACAAGCCAACAAAGTAACCATAGCGACGAAGCACAAACAACAAAACGATCGCGCGCGAGCCGTTGGCAATGGACCGCACACGTAGCAATGTCGATTTGCACGTCGGATGGGACGAATTTTCTGAATCCCAATCGGGAATTTCCCTCCAGTCAAGGTCCCGCAATTAATCCCAGCTACCGCGATTGAGTTCTGCAAAAATGAGACAAATGAACGCTCGTGCGGATCATTGCAGCTGCCAGCTGCATGCGATGACCTAACTAAAGATGACAGCACGGCATGAACAACTGGGCCGACAAGATTAAGCGATGCAGGATGCACTTAATTGCAATCGGTTCAAACTATAATTCCTATCAGCTCCCGCATTTCAACGTGATAAAAAGCTGGTTTTTCGAGATGACCGCAGTAGCTTTACACAAGTCCATGAAAATCGCATACTTAAACGAGTTGAAACACTCCGTACGCTTATACGGAGGGGACGAACAAGCCCGCGAATCACACCAGTCACATTTTCTGTGAGAATGCAATCCAATGCGCACGTGCCCACTTGGCGCCCCACGTTTATCACCCGAACGCAATGTGAATGCGATGAGCGGTGCACGGCGCCGAGACCATAACACTCCTGTCCTCAACTCACCGACCAGACCACCAATCGATGAACCTATATTAGCGCACGACTGACCAAGGTGCATCGTGCCATGAACAGTGACAACATATTCGTGATATAAGGTGGGATATATCACTTTCAGAATACTCAATCGACATCCTTCTCCAAGACGTATCGGCATCCCGCTCCTAGATGCATGCATATGAAGTCTTCGTGTCTCCTTATGTCGTTTGTATGTGGCACATGTATGCTCTCTATAAGGAATGGTGATATACGAACTTTTCTCAGTGCAATTTCAATTAATGGGATCACCTATAATATGATCTGGCATGCAATACCAGTGTACAACATAGTTAGCATTATCTTTATCCCGTATATAGCTCTTGAATTATGCATATCAATACAAATGATAAACGTACAGTCATAAGTAACTGAACCATCAGCTTAACTTTGAGTGTAACACATCAAAAGCATTTTAAATGACACTAATTCCATGACAAATTTCGACATCCTACCGTGCTCGTTTCGACATCTCACACCTAACGAAAAACCATTATTTTAACCTTGGCCATGAACGACGCCGGTGCCACTGCAAGCCACGGTCCATGCTCATCCGGCGATCCGACAAAGCTGCGCGAGACACCCGCCGGGCACAGACGGCGCGGCTCCGCCTGCCTAGAGCGCGTCCGACCGCCCCGCAGCGCTTTGATCCTTATCGAGCCGCATCGGAGTGGAATAGTCTGGCCAATGCAGCATTGCGTGTCGCCATTCTTCGCGGACTTCGGGCGGCTATCCGTGAACATCGGGCTAAAAACGGGGGTTCTGGGATAAGGTTGAGTCATATTCTATATATGTGTAAACAAGCTTTTTTGTAGTGAATGCGATAACTATCGAGGCATCAATCGTTCATTTTTGTTGGGCATGCCCCAAATAGATTTCCCATGACTGCATGATAAAATGTCCTAAAAGAACCATCCACGAACCGATCGACATGATGACGAATACAATGCCATACACATTGTGATTGGCCGTTCGGCAAACGTTATGCTAGAAAGAGAGGTTTTGAGCTTCGGCCAGTTATAGCCGGATGTAACAGGCCAGATTTTATCGCTGGCCTGCTTAAAACTGGTTGGAACCGGCTTTTGCCAATCCTGTTTCGAGGTGTCAGTCGTTTACAATCAGTCGTTCACCAGACAACCTTGAGGATGGCGTGACAATGTATCAGTCATGTTTCAGTGGCAATGCTCCGACTTATTTGGCCGTTTCAATTCGTATTCCAGGGCAAACAAAGGAAGCCAATGGTCCTCTTGGTAAACGTACATTCGCTTCCAGGTATTCTACAGCTTGGAAACTTTGTAGTCCAGCCACACCGGGAACAATCAACAACAAAAATGATGCTTCATTGGCATCGCGCTAATTCATCATATGGTAGTAGACAATGGTATATGGTCGTCCACCTCAACTACCAGGTGAATACTTCTTTCCCCAGATTCGTATCTACTTCCGCCCAGAATACCATCAAATGAACACCCGTAGTGACAGATCTGGCAAATGCATGCTTGCCTGCACCTAATGTGACAACTGTTCATATCGATGTCACAAACGGGAATAGTGGGCAAAAGAATGCGCTTCCCAAAACCAGTACCAAGCACACCGAAATGCCGAACGAAAATTGTTGTAGGCATTAACTCTCAATATGGTTATTTGTGTGCTTACTTTCTCACATTTATTCTTGAATCTTGGAATCAGGGGCTCTTCTAACGAAAGAAGTGATCCAGAAGTGATCATGTGATCACGATGACCTCTGATTCGATAATCTGGAGAAAATCCCTTTGTCTCTTGATCCCTTTGATTGAATCCCTTTAATAATTCCGACAATCTAAACAAATCGGAAGATTCCGTTCCATTAGCCTTCGCCTACCGTGCACGATTCACCACTCTTCCCACTCGGGGGGAGAGGGGACAGGGTCGTGACTGCACCACTCGCCAGTCCACCCTCAATCGAGATGCGCCGTGAAGAGCAGTGCGTGGCGCATCAGTAGCTAAATCGAACGGTACAAGAGCTTCATGTTCATACCTGGGCTCCTAGAGGGCAACAGGCGGAAGACTAGCAAGGGTAATAGGCCAAAAGCTAGGAAGGGTCATCTAGATGTCCAGGGTGGTAATAGGCTAAGAACCAGGATAAAAGGGCAACTCTTCCTGATTTGGATTAATTTACTATCTTAATTACATGAAAAAACGAGCTCAAAGTTGCTCCAGTGTTCACGCGCCTGCTCCAAACATGCATTTGCACTTTTGTAAACAATGACAACTCGGGTAAGGGGCGGGGATGGCCGAGTGGTTAAGGTGTCGGGCTATGGGTACCAAAGGTCCCGGGTTCGACTCTAGCGCCACTCAGGACATTTCCCAATCCCGCGGCCCACCGGCGAAACAGTGTGGGCGGCGCCATTAGCCGTGAATGTGCATAAAGTGTGTCGTGAACCAACCAATAAACAGACAACTCGGGTAAAAAATAGAGATGCCAGAAAAGTTAACAATTCAAGAATACAACAATCGACGGACTCGACAGGACGGAAACAACAACACGAGCGCCATCGCCGACTACCATGTGGATCTGGTTGAAAACCACTTCACCGCGACCCCCAGTCGCTCGGCCACGTCACTCGAGCAGTACCATGCACGTCTCGGATAGGAAAAAAACTACCCCACGACTGGAAAAGCGTACCGGGACACACGCTGATATTTCACAGAGCATGCCTGGTGTCACAAACACGCACACACCCACACAAACTGCTCGACGCGCTAACCAGCGACAGGATGGTTGGCTGGTTATTTGACTTTTAGGGCGCATCAACCAGGTTTGGTCACTTAGCGCCTAACCAGCGGCAGGAGCGGCGAGTCTATGGGATCCAGCGAACGCTCGTCCGCCAGCAAGCCTGGAAATTCCGCCGCCGAGCCAGGCATTTCCAAATGCGGTCGCCGCTATCTATTCGAATCTTCACATAGAATCCTGCTGCCCCAAAAGCGGCCGGCCGACTTAGCTTCGCGCCACAGAGCGAAAAGAACACGCATGGCCCCAGCCACGGCCCGGTACGTGCCGTGCTTTTGCCTGCCCTCACGTGCTGGAACGGAGCAAGTCGCCAGTCAACGGGTGGCAGGTCCAGGTCAGGACAGCAGCAGACTGCGCGCGGCGACAGAGGACGGCAGTCAGAGCTATCGGGCGGGGCTGGGACAACGCTGACCTAGAATTCGTCAGTCATAACATTACCACCTCCGAAAACTTTCTTTCTCATTCTCAATGAAAGGCTGAGCTTTGCTCCTTGGCAATGAAGTAGTGCAAGCATATGGCACCATTGGTGAAAAAGTTCACGTATATAGGTTCTTAAACCCAGGCTTCTATTTTAGTTCATACACTACGTGGGTGAGCAAGAAGGCTTAGGCTATATCTCACACTCGTGGAATTATTTTGGTCCACTTGTTCCCAATCCTATTATGTCTCTGTCATAGATCACAAGTAAGTGCCTAGAAGTACACAAAACAATTTCTGGCGTTAAAATGAGAAGCAAAATTCGAACGCAAATTATTCTCCCTAAGATACCCCTCACCATGAGCCAGTGTGTAAAATATAGCAGATAGATGGCTCGACTAGGCGCATCAATCGCACCAAAAAAAAAACGCGATAAAAACGCGCATCGAGCATGCCAGCCGCAAAGTAAAATACGCACCAGAGACCACCCTGAAAACATGGCCCGCCACAACAGAAGACGCACAACGTGCGCCAGCAGGGCGTCCGACACCACTATTAAACCTACTACAACTCGCTGAATTATATTTGGCCAAAATATACATATATGGTGCAGCGGCGCGCGAAGTAGACAATACCAATTTCAATTCTTTCTCGTATCACCACAGTGGATTCATATATTCCTACGTTCACAATAACAGCACGAAAAACTTTGCGAATATTTCGGCACAGAAAGAATAGCGTGACATTGGCAATCACAGTGAGTCTCCGTTTACATTTAACTGGGGTGGTGGAGTCTGTCGCGAAATACTCCTTCATATGGCATCGAGTACAGCAACGCAAACGTCATTAGACAAACCTGGCGCATTTACCACGTTTGTCGACGTCCGTCTTGTAAAATTACTACACATTCATCTTCTCCTTTTTATACTGCACACGTCCATCAGAACGCGCACCGGAGTGCCAGTGTAAGGCGCCCCAGCACACCAAACGATGCACCGACGCACAGAAGTGCCGGTGTAAGGCGGCTCAACACACCAAACGGTGCACCGGAGTGCCAGTGTAAGGCGCCCCAGCACCCAAACGGCGCGACGACTCAACAGTTGGGGCGTCGAACCGGACCTTGGCGGGAAATAATCTGAGCCGGTGCGCGTATACGGCGCACCGACTAGCCAGAGTTAAAAAAACGCCATGCATTTCCGACTGGGTCACGAGTAGCTAACACGCGCCCATGAGGAAAGTTAGGCAGGAGGACAGTCGACGAGACCGAGCGAGACCCGATCAGTGCCGAACCTTCAGCGAGGTAATCTCAGCTGGCGCCCACAACACACGATCAATTCCTCTCACTTCGACAGGCTTCGAAAGCGTCCTAGAACAATGCACAGTGCGGATGTAAAGAAACAGGATAGTGCACATGGATTCGCAGTGCTCAGACTGACAGTACGCACTTCATCAAGCCTTCTGACTTGAATTACAATGTAAGTAATTCGATGTGAACTACTCAGTAATGCATTAATTATCCTCCTATAATACATTAATTAAAACTACATTAGGTAAAACTGATAGGGTTCACTGGCATGATCTGCCTGTAAACCGACACCGCAGTTAGGCGGCACGCCCCGAGGGCCCAACCTCACCTCGTTTACCGCAGCAGTCCTCCGTTTACTGGGCCAGAGAAATCTGGACAGCCACATCGTGTGTAAGTGTTGCGGCGGGGAATCCGACAGCAAACACGTGAACAAGCCTAGTTCGCAATAATGCATAAAATGGAACCGCTGTAGTGCATATATGGTGAGGCTGTGTGTGACCGCATAACCTGTGTGTGTATGCGCATGACAACATCTTCATATAGGAAACCATTTTTTCCCCTATGCATCGATTGAAATTTCGGGGGCCGCCTGTAATGCCAATGAAGAGCTTTTCACCAAGGTGTTATCACAGCATAATTGCCACAGCATAATGCTCCCACTGCCAGCCAGCCTACATGTACATACTAGTGCCACCTATTTCAAACGTGCATGTTTGAGAGTTCACATTTATCCCGTAGCATCTCCAGGGACGACTGTTCGAACGATGCTGCAGTGCGACAATCTCTGTGCGATTTACAATCCGACAATCTCTGTGTGAACGACACCGGACGTTTCTACGACTTCCTCAACGACGACCCCTGCCCCGAAGCTCCTGAGAGCCGTCCTTCCGCCGGCGGTTCAGAGAGGCCACCGATTCGGTCGGCGACCCTCCACCGGAGGGCAGGGCCGAGGAGTGCCCTGCAGGTGCTGCAGGAGCTGTAGCGTCAGTGGCTGGGAGGACCGCCACTGACGCAGCTGTGACCACGACGGCGAGACGACCACCACCGCGGTGAGCGTGCCGGCTGTCTGACGTAGGGTGGGGGTTGATGAAGGTAGGGGGTTGATGAAGGTAAGGGGTTGATGAAGGTAGGGGTTGATGAAGGTAAGGGGTTGATGAAGGTAAGGGGTTGATGAAGGTAGGGGGTTGATGAAGGTAGGGGGTTGATGAAGGTAGGGGGTTGATGAAGGTAGGGGGTTGATGAAGGTAGGGGGTTGATGAAGGTAGGGGGTTGATGAAGGCAGGGGGTTGATGAAGGTAGGGGGTGGGGTTGGGGGTTGTCAGTCTACACCAGTAGTTGTGACCCCACAGTGGCGCGGTGGTGGGCGAGGTCTGCAAGGCCCACACTTCTCCCTACGAAGTAGCTTGCCACTGGCAGCAAGCAAAACCTGTGCCGTTGCTTGCTAAATTACATATGAACTGTGTACGCATTTTGTCCGAATAGCCACCACTCCTGAAGAACCACAAGAGTTCCGTGGATGTTCTCTATATTGGCTGGGGTATGGCTTGTATTTAGTGCCATTTCAGACAAGTTCCAGTGGCATCACAACATATTAAACTTTGTTTCTGTGCTGAAAATATCAAACATCACTCCAATTTGATCTCCAAAGAGGGCAAGTGGACATACTAGATCTTGCATGCCAAGGCATGGTTCACCAAAGACCTTGAGCAGCTATCACATTTTTCCTAGGTCACATGGGCTGGCAGGCAAACTGAGTGGTAGCAGCAGGAAATTGTCCTATAGAAACTTCCAGAAATTCCCAGTAGTCATATGCTATCATGTATACAGTAAGCTCTATGCTAGATATTTGAACATAGGTGGTCTAATAACCCATTGCATGGAGATGCAATAAAAGCAGGATCAAAGCAAAGAATGAGATGGAATACAATTAAGGCCAGAAGTGCCAAGATATGAGACAATTACATTGAAGTAAGTTTGAACAACTTCATAATGAAAGCAATGTTCGTTAGTAGTTATAACAGCTTTATGGTGTATTCACCACATTGGTCATAGAGCACCCATGCAGTGGAAGCAAGATGTTGAAATACAAGGAAGTGATCAAACAATCATGTTAACCTAGCAGCACATAGCTTTAAATAACCACCTGAATAGCAGCACACAGTTTTAAATAACCACTTGAAAATATTTCCCAGTTATAAATGACCATTATATTTGAATGAAAGGATTTATATCAAAATCACCAAGAATGACCAAGGTGGGTTACAATGAAATGACTGCACACCAACTGCACTTGTATTGATCTGCCAGTGTACAATGGTTTGAATATATCTTGAAACAACAAGCAACCATTGCAACCTTAAAAACAACACCCATGCACAACTTTGTGGTGTCATTAGTAAATGACCTAAGATGGCCTCGAGGTCAATTGGTTTACATAACACACCCTAGGTGTCCATTTGAAGGTACTGGAATTATCAAGTTGCTGTCTCAAGTTATTTGGTTGTTATGGCAGATAAATCAAATGAGGGGGGAACCCACCAGTGACTTGCAGGTTAGTCCACATCTCAATCAATAACAACACATTATTTGGCACATCCCTATTCATAACTTGGTGGAGCTAATCTCTTGTTACACCAATGAATTGGCTGCATCTGGACCACTCTGTCCATTTTCAGAAGCATGGGCTCAGCAGAAGCATCAAATTAGGTTTGATGATACAAGGTCAAAAGCTTTAGAATAAGCTAACAAGATTTTGAAAGTAACAATAAAGAGAGTCAATTCCCATTCCAAGCTCACCACCCTTGAAACAAATGCAACATTAACATCCTATATGTAATCAAACATCCTCAGGGCTAGTTTTGGTCTGCCTAGTTTACATTGCTAGCCATTAGCATAAATGAAATGCATGAATGGTCAAAATTATACCAAGATTGGAGTGATTGGTACAAATACTTGCAGTACCACACCACTGGATGAATTGGGCCACATTTTGGAATTAGTCAGGCTTAAACAATTTTGTTTCATATTTTGTTATGTTTTTTGTTTAGGATTTTGGTTGTAAGACCCAGCACTGAAGGACTATATGTTATAATGTAGAAGTAGTATATATAAAAATAGCTGGGCAAGCAACCATTGGTGCTGTAGGCCAGGGTGGAACAGCATTGGCTTGTGCCAGTCATGTATGTGATGCCTAAGAATCATAAAAGGTCTGCACAACTATGTAAAAAGGGTAAATTTGTCTTAAAATGCATTTTATTTTATTTCTTGGAATTCTCGCAAACCACAGTAATATTCTAGCATTACCCCAAACACTCTTAGCCAATGTCAGCTGACTGCTAATCAGGTGTTGATGACATCACAAAGTATGGATAAAAATGTCCAACCAAATACACTGAATGAACCTGGAGTGTCACCAGGTATATTTTAAAGTAGTTGGTGCTTTACTCATTAATGGAAGTCAACAGGATGACCTAAGTGTGAGGGGAAGTACTTGAAGATTATTGTGCACCTAATAGAACCTTGTGCTGCATTGTGCAGAATGGACCTACAATTGAAGCCAATTTGCTTTACAGTTCATGGCACAGAATGCATGCCACCTACTTTGGAGTCTAATGACAAAGACATAAAAAGATCAATGCAACTATGAGCCACAAGGGCCATTCTTGGTTGCACTCTGGACACTCAACCAGTTGCCCACCAAATCTGTCAGCCAGCCCTCCCTGGGATACTGAAAAGCAAACCCTCTATTCTTATAATTGTCTATGCTGTTTTTAAAGATGTTCAATGTGCTGCCACCGACAATGGTTTCTGGTTCCAGTGTAATGAGATGTAATAGGTACTCCATTACTCCACCACTGATGAGCAGCATCATATATAAGTTACGAACATTATCATGGGAAGGCGACATGTGAATCAACATGTATCATGTTATGTACACACTTCCATGGCTGTAAACCAAAATGTGTTAGCAAATGATGCATGCCATATTGATATTGCAGAACTTACCCTCAAGACATGGTAGCCCTCTGTTCCACCACCCGGGATGTCAACGCTCATTGCACTTCCCATGTTCTTGAACTATGCAGTATCGATGGCGTAGGAAGAAGATCGGAGCAGAATTTTACTTCCAGACTGCGGCGGAGTAGGTACGTTCAAAGGCCAAGAACAGGTTGCACGATGAAAAAAATACCTATTACAAATTATGCATCATTCAATGAATCCATAGTATGCTCTGCACAAAACGATATAGAAGCAAACCAAACAATGTGAGTACCAGCCCAATTATCCAGGAGAACGCAGGTACCAGGGAAACTGTGCAAATATAAATTTATAATACTGATTTCGTGTGACTTTTATGGACACATCAGCACAAGACTGGACCGATATGTGATATTATGCGCCACGTATGTAGAAGTTGATGTGGCAGGTCATACTAGAACTTATCGACATATGTTGAATTCTTTGGTAAAAATACTATTAATTTGTCATTAAATTTATATATAAAATGTGTCGTTCCATGTACAATAGGCAGTCCTCAAAATAAGTAATTCATTATTTCACCAATATATTGATATCTCAGGAGTACCTATTTCGTTTTCTTCTTCTAAACAAAACACGACCGTCAACTAAATCATCGAATCAATGGGACTGGAATGACAGGTGGTGGTTGCACGCTGGTGCGGAATATATTAAATAATAGGATGGGTGCCGAGTGGTGAACTGCCTTGGGCAAAGCCAAGACCGGGCTATTATACGAGGGTGTGGGCGAGGCCGCTCTATCTTTGGCCTTGGGTGAACGTGCTGTTGACGGTTAGTGTCTTGTTTTTCACGATGTTTGGTGTCATAGTAATATTTCTGTCTTCTCCCAGCGTTTTTCTTTTGGCTGCATCGTTTTGCCTCCTCTATGAACTAGGTATCCACCTAGATCTGAACACCAATCACTTGGCCCCCCATGCCCCCACCAAATGATATTGGAGTTTGGTGATCTTAGCTCAACCCTCCATGTAGTAATGTGTTTAACAGAAAATTTACAACCCTAAAAAATGTAACTTAAAAAACTTAAGCTAGCCTGACCTGTTTTTCAATATTTTATTCAAACAATCTCCAAAACAAGCTTTAAAAGTTTCAACTAAAACAAAATCTGAGCCTAGAAAAACCTAACCCATTTGGGTAGGTGTTATTTGCAACTTAGTGTAACAACAAGATGAGTTTTATTTTACCTCCATGAATCATACAAGGGGGTTATGCTAGGCAAAGTTAGGTTAGGCTTTTGTTGTCAGCTTTAAAAAAGGAATAAAACATTCAGAACAGTTCTGACTAGCTCAGGCTAGGTTAGGTTATTTAATCATGAAATTTTGGTTTGAAAAGTGTACATTGAAATTTAAAGAAGGAGGAGTGGCAAATCTGCCCACCCCTCAGGTTTTTCATTGATAACTGCTGATTTTACCAGCTGATATACACCATTGGTTGTGTATAGGCTTAGATATGAACAGCACATTGTTTAAAGAAAGAAAAATGAAAAACGACCAAAAAAATTTGAGTTAGGGGTCAGTAAAGTAAATTTTTTTTTAATCAGTGCCAGTCTGCAAATATTGGTGCTGATGCACTTCCCATATATTGGCAAAAGGAAGTGTTCTTGGCAACACCAGCGACTTGTTTGATGTATATTGTGATGCTACATTGTTACAAAGTCATGTCAGGTCACCAAGGTCAAGTCAGGTCAAGTTCATGACAGGTTGACCACCCTGGAGGGGTGGTTGGCAAAATCTGCCCACCCATCCAATTTTTCATACACAACTCCATATTGTACCTGCCAATATACTCCATTTTTTCCATACCTTCTAAAAAATGACTGGCACATCAGTGAAAGAAAGAAAAATGAAAATCAGCCAAAAAGTTTTGAGTTATGGTCCATTAAAGTTTAAAAAAAAATATCAGTGCCAGATCACAAAAATATGTGCTGACTCACTTCCCGTATATTGACAAAGGGGAAGTGTTCCTGACAACACTAAGTGACTTGTTTGATGCATATTGTTATGCTATATTAATTAAAAATCATGTTAGTTTGCCAAGGTCACCATGACAGGCTAATGGAACCAAACTTGGTCAACAGGAATGTTGTCATAAATGTAAATGGCTGTCATGTGATTGATGTCACTTTGCATGTTACTCCCTACTTATCCTGAAATATACTGTTTGTCACTGTGTGCCTAAGCTTTCTATACTTTATTCATGCAGTTCACTCCTTTCTTTGTGAATCAGATTGTGAGAGCCACCCAATGGAGTAGTCAGGTGGGCAGCCAGGTTCTGGTAACTAGAGCAGGTAATGACCAATAAAGTGCTCCTATATAGGTGATGTCAAATGGGTGATGTCTGAGGTCAAATGGTGGATCTAGCATTTGTGTTGCATCATTGGTAATATCCAAAACATTATTAATGACAATTTTGGAGCATTTAAAGACAACCACAGAGATCCAGAACAATGACAAGCCATGCCACACAAAACCAGCAAATATTGCTATTTTGACCTCATTTGACCTTTAAGATATTGACCTAAGGTCACAAAATTTGCATACAATAGAGTTGGCTATCATGCCCATCCACCCTGCGAATTTTGTTGCTCTGGCCTTAATGGGAGCCAAGATATTAGGGGGCAGAATCCACCCCCCTCCAGTGCCCATAAGTTTTAGAGACCATCCAGGGTGCATGTTAATAAAGACATAAAAGATCAGTGCAACTATGAGCCACAAGGGCCCTTCTTGGTTGCACAGTACACTCACCCAGTTGCTCATCAAATCTGTCAATCAGCCCTCCCTGCAATACTGAAAAGCAAGCCCTCTATTCTTATAATTGTTTCCTATGCTAAAATGCTAGTCTATGCTCTAATGCTACATCTTAAGAAAACAATTGTATGTTATATTACCTAAATGTATTGACATATAGTTATATACCACAACAGCTACAGTCAAGTAATCCTACAGGACCTTATTTTTGTGCTCAGAATATGACACCACTACACAATAATTGTCTGTTTTAATGTTGCTCTTTACAAGTGGTTAGACGATTTCCATCAAGAGGAATTGTTTGGATATGTTTGGATTTGGACAAGTTGTTTGGATATGGACAGCTTGTTCATTTATTTTTATTCAGTAAACACAGTACAATTGTTGGTTTGGCTATGCAGAAACAGCAGTAGAGCTATTTGTTGTATGATGTCATAAGTGCTCATTATCCCTCCCCTCTTCACATAGATACCTACCTAGGTTGGCATGTGGCTATGCAGGAACCTAAGTAAGTAGTGACATAGATAGGTGATGCTCTAGGTATCCACTTCTACCTGCATACCTATCTGCTGGGTGTCAGACTGGAAGCTAATTTGTATGCACACCTCGTAGCTAGGTAGTCTTTCACCAGGCAAGAAGCCAACCATGCATTGCAATCATGGTGGGATCATCAGTGCATCAAATGCATTCCTTTCAATTGATTTTTTCCTCAAACTGATGCCTTCTCTCCTCTAGATCTATATTTTTTTTTTACTCCTTCCAAGTATGTTTTCCCCTGCCTAGGACATGTGTCCTTCGGCCATGTGCTACCTGTTGGTGATTTTTGCCTGTGTTGTGTGTGGTCAAAGGGAGACTTCCAGAGATCATTTGCATTGCCTGGCATAATTTTGAGTCTATTCTTCCCATGCATCACAATGGACCTAGCACTAACATCAGAATTAGCTGGTGTTGCATTACCAACATTGTATTTTTCTTGTCACTGTGGTAGAAAATCATGCCACCATAACCAGACTCCCTGTCAGTAGAGGGGCAGGTAGACATACAATTATGATCCACACCACCAGGGTTGAATTCATATCTTGGGATTCTCGATGTGCTGAAGATAACTTGTGAGTCATCCAATTTAGAGATAATAATTTTATTTCTATTGGCAACAACTATAGTTCCTTTCGTGTTTTCCAGTCAGTTCCAATCATTCTGTCAATGAGCAGCAAGTTTACAGTTATTATCAAACATTACCATTCCAGCGAGGAAAGAGGAACCTTTTTCTGAAGAGAATCGGTTTTGGATGGCAAATAATTCACGAGCTGCCTCTTTTTCCAAGTCTGATCGACACATGCGTTTTCAGCAGCACACCAACCGACCATGCTACCATAGCGAGCTGCTTCTGGGACACCGCCATGAGGAGTGCAGCGTGTCCGCGCCTGCGGCGGTGCCTGCTGCCGGCGCTGCTCTGGCTGACGGCCGCCAGCGCCCAGTCGCCGGCCAGCACTGCCGCCGCCGCCACCACCGCACCTCCCACCACGCTCGGACCGCCACCGCCGGCGGTGCACAACCTCAGCGACCAGAGCGTGCCTCTGAACCAGCTGGTGAACGAGAACGCCGTCATAGCGCCGCCGCAGAACGCGTCCAACACGACGGCGGCGGCGGCGGCGGCGGCGGAGGTGGGAGTCAGCCGGCCGCCGCCGCTGCCGCCGCCGCCCGAGAAGACCAAGTGAGTTCCCGGGCGGTTATGAGTGCCTTGGTGGGAATGGAGGCGCTTCCTTGGTGTTCGGAATCCACCCTGCAAGGCATGCCAATCCCGGCAAAATCTTGCTGCATGACCTCTGCAGTCGATGCGCCCCTAAACTCCAATATAACCAACCAACCCAGCAAAATCTTGTTGCATATGGGGAGGAGATGGCAGCGTGGTTCAGGTGTTAGCTAGGTACCAAAGGTTCCGGGTTCAATACTCGCACCACTCGGGACATTTCCCGATCCCGCGACCCACCAAATGGCACGGTGCGCCGGTGCTGAGCAGCGCACGGGGGCATGTGGATTATGGTCAGCAGTGTGTCCGAATTCAGTTTCAGTTGGACATGTGATGGAAATAAATGTCATTGCGTTTTCGAGTCGAGGTTGCAATTATACTAATTTGTATTCATATAATTTATATGTGGTTGTAGAATGCAATTCTGGTTCTTTGTAGTTGCACGTCTACACAACCAAGCTTTGAAACTGAAGGGGGTAATACCAGGTGCATTTCATATCAAGATCTCTAGGATGCAACTGACTTAAAATAGTAAACATGGAAACAAATGAGTAGACATGCAACAAACTGTGTTGGCTGAAGATGTAGCTTCTGCTTCCCCTCTCGTTGCCGACCTTTTTTTATCTGCCTCTCCACTCTTCGCTTATAGCTCTCTGCTACACTTCTCCCATCTCATGTCCGTTATGTGTCGTTTTCCACTCGAATTTCCTAATCTGGACACACCGAGAGTCAGGCTGCTGCCGACGATACGTGTAGCGTCAGACCCGCGACGCCTATGACGTTCGGGCCCGCCCGTGCCGCCGATGAGCCCATTGCAGCGCAACGTCCGGTTGCAGGGAGAACAAGACCGCCGAAGACGTGGACGTCCTCCCAGAGGCAGGCGCAGCCGAGGAGGAGCATCTCAACTCCATGGCGATCTTCTTTGTCCTCGCAATACTGGGTACGGCTATCTTACGGGGTCCTGGTGCTTGCCTTTTTATCTGCCTCTTCCCACTCCTCACTTTCATCTCATTGCTGCTCTTCTCCCCTCTCTTCGATGGCTTGGTCGCCTTCTCGTTGTATTTGTTACTATCTCATTTTCGTGATTGAGCGCCATAAGGCCACTAGCAAATGATGCATCCTTGAGTCCCAACACACCGGTTAATTTACTCACGTTGTACCACGTGATGCCTCCGTTTGCAGCGTGTCTATCATGTACCTTTCCGGTACATTTCTGACGTGTCTCGTGTAATTTTTGTTGTTGATAGCGCTGTGTATTCTGATGATCCACTACATGTCCGGCTCCAAGTTCCGCCGCCTTCCCGCCGTGTGACGTGCTACCTCCGTCGACAGCGCTGTGCATTCTGATGATCCACTACATGATCGGCTCCAAGTTCCGCTACCTCCCCGAGAGCCTGGCCGTGGTGTTCCTGGGCGCCCTCATCGGTCTCCTGCTGGAGATCCTCTCCAAGAGCGGTGTCGCCGACTGGCAGGTCAGACGCGAACCGGGGCGGCTGGGAGGGAGGTCGGGTAGACGGTGACAGGGACAGACAGACAGACGGACAGACCCACAAACACCCACAAACTAGTTTTTTTAAATAAAAAATCGGCATTACTTGTAAGCGGTTTTCGACGGAATACAGTAAATATGAAAGTTATAAAGCGAATGTAATTGTTAATGAGGAAAGCAATTAACTTCCTGTGACAAAGAACTTACCAGTGTTTCAGGGGGGATTGTATACGTCGGACAGACGGGTCAGACGGTGGTCAGATGGGTCGGCCGAGCCCGGAGGTGAGCTCGTGTGGGGATGGCGCACAGCCGGCATGCTCAGAGCGGTGTCGGTGATGGGTCGGCCAGGTCTCGCCTGAATCATGCAGGTCCGGATAAAACCAGACTGGTTAGGGCAGTCACACAGTCACACTAGGGTGAGGCTAACTTATACAGAGGTCTTGGGCGAGCTTGAGTAGATTGCACATGAGTTGGAAAAGCGTTTGCTTGCTTATTGGGTGTTTCACGACGCACTTTATGCACACGCACGGCTAATGGCGCCGCCCACACTGTTCCGCCGATGGGCTGTGGGATTGGAAAATCTCCCGAGTGGGGGTACGTTGTGCCTCGCTCAAAGCTCCCGTTCCGTTCCTCAACCGTGGCGCTGGCGCAAGCGTTGTCTGAACTCCCAGTCGCGCTCGAAGCGCCCTAAAGCCCAGATAACTAACTAACTAACTAAGTAACGAACTCCCGGTCGCTTCACAGAGGGAGGAGGCGTTCTCTCCGACCGTGTTCTTCCTGGTGCTGCTGCCGCCCATCATCTTCGAGTCGGGCTACAACCTGCACAAGGTCAGCGCCGTGAGACGTCTCTCGCACGCCCCCGGCGCCGGCTGACCTCGTCTGGTCGCGAGGAGCCCGCGGCACCGATGCTGACGCTGCATGCGATAATGCTACTGTTGTCTTGATTATCTGCATCTGTGATTATACTTTGACAGTGTTTATTTTTTTTGGTAGCAAACTGTCTGCATATGTTTTACCACTTGCTGTTGGTTAGTTATGTGGGTTTATGGGCGTATCGACTGCGTTGGTCATATAGTGCCGTACCACTTGCTGTATGACTGGTGTAATGGTCAATATTGTTTTGACATTCGATGATATGTAGTGCAGTGCAATGCAGTGCAACGCAGTCTGACGCGTGGTGTGGTCGCCAGGGCAACTTCTTCCAGAACTTCGGCTCCATCATGGTGTTCGCCGTGTTCGGCACGGTCATCTCGGCACTGGTCGTGGGCGGCGGGGTCTACCTGCTCGGGCTGGTCAGTGCTCGCGCAAACGCGACCCTCGTTGGCCAGGGTTTGTTCATGTATGGTGTGGACATCCGGTGTCTTAGTTATGGGCGCAAAATGACCCTAGATGTCCAAGCGCCCCTAAACTCCAATCCATCGCCACATCTGGTGTCGAGCTGTCCGGGTGTAGTTCAGTTGGTCTCGGTGTGTGCATTGTTTAGCCTGGTGGGGGAACGAGTAGTCTAGGAGTAAGTGCCCCCTCACAATCGACATGTTGTGGGTTCGGGTCTTACCTGTCGCTACTCTTCGCCCGCAACGAATCGGTGTGAGAGGTTGGCGGCGCTACATGGCTCAACGGTCGACGTGTCGTAAAGCCAATAACCACCACCAATTTGAGTTTGGTGTTATAAGTTGTGGTTGTACTGGTCAGCGGTGGTCGCAAAATCCCGACCCTCCAGCCGAGAAGTTGGAGGGCCCGTCGCGCAAACGAAAGGCTGTGTCCGTTCGAGTGCCACCTGTCGTTCCTCCTTGCCCGTGACCAATCGGCGTGAGAGGTTGGCGACGCTATGTAATCTAACAGTCGTTGCGTCGCGAGGCCAATAACTGCGGGCCCTCCTCTGCTGCTTTGTGGGCACATGCTGTGTGAACTTCCCGGGTGCCGGCAAACAGGATGTATTGCAGGTGTGTTCTGTGTGTATATAGGTTCAGTGTTGTCAGCTGTGTGCGCTATGCTATGTATCCTATCATAGATAACATAGGTAGTCATACGTCACTTGCGGTGCACTGCTCGGAGCCAGTTAACTGCAAGCTTGCATGTCCCCCATCAAGATGAGATGACTGTGTTTGGTGTTCCTCTACTGCTAAACAACATCTCAGACTGTCGCATTTTTTTTTTTACATATAGATATTCAGATAGCAATTTTCTCTATCGCTGTGTAGATAATTTCTTTATTACTGTAGCCGATTGCCGATGTAGATTTTGCACGCCTGTGAGGTCTCCGGTTGTGTAATTGAAAGAAGTCAACATTGCTGTGTGTTCAGTTAAAGTAATTATACCTCGGCACTGTTTTTCACGAATTAATAGGTTGGAAATGTGCCTTAATTTAATAGCCACCTTTTTCCATCTATTTTGTTCAAATTGCAGGAGAAAGCTTTTGGTTCTTTTGCGACGCATTCAACTGCTAGTTCATATAGCATCCCCAGACCCTCACGCCGATTGGTCGCAGGTGTGCTCGATAATCTCAGATTGTGGTATTCAACCCCACAAGCCTTAACGCCACATCGACTGAGCAAGCGCGACCCCGTCCAGCTAGTGTACACAAACGAATCACAGATGGCAGCAGTGCAGCGGGTGGTTGTGGCCGCAGGCGGACGTCGCCTACCGGCTGTCGTTCATCGAGAGCTTCGCGTTCGGCTCGCTGATCTCGGCCGTCGACCCGGTCGCCACGCTGGCCATCTTCAACGCGCTCGACGTCGACCCGGTGCTCAGCATGCTGGTGTTCGGGGAGTCGATCCTCAACGACGCGGTCGCCATCGTGCTGACCACGTGAGTCGGCCGGGGCGGCGGAGGGTTGTGCGTGGGGTGGGGGTGGTCTTCTGATAGGGGGGGGGGGGAGCCGTGCGCCACGTGAGCCAGCCAGGGTGGGAGAGGGTTGTGCGTGGAGTCGGGGGAGGTGGGGCGGGGATGGCCGAGTGGTTAAGGTGTCGGGCTATGGGTACCAAAGGTCCCGGGTTCGACTCTAGCGCCACTTAAGACATTTCCCAATCCCGCGGCCCACCGGCGAAACAGTGTGGGCGGCGCCATTAACCGTGAATATGCATAAAGTGTGTCGTGAACCAACCAATAAACAAGGAATCGGGGTGGTGTTTTGGTGAGGCGGTGAGACACGTGGTGGGTGGTTCGGATGGGTTTGCCGCGCCCCGGTTCGGCGGTGGGAACTGACCACTTCAGGCCCCCTCCCCATTAGAGTACTCCGGCCGCCCGAGTACGCTGGGCGGATAAAGCTATGACGGGATAGATATGGGCCGATGTGTGTGTGTGTCGGACCCCGAGGTTCTGTCAATGTGACGTTGGTTCAACCGGGCGGTGCCCCCGCTCATCCGTCCATGAGTCTGGCCCTGTTGTCGTCCGGCCACGTTGTCCATTTATCTACATGGGGTTGTTGACGCTCCTGTTGCACGGCCGTGGAGTTTGGCCGCCACGCAGGCCGGTCAGCATTCGGACCGTTCCTGAAGTCGGCACCCCGTCATCGTGCACTGAACAGTCTTGGGAGTGTGGCCCTCCCGTAGTCTGGCCGTGCTGCCGTTCCTTCAGTACGGCTTACGAGTCAAGACTGTGGCCACCGTGCAGTCCGACCTCACTGTCTCTCCACGGCCTAGCGCCGTTCCCCGATATCCAGCCCTCCTGCTCAGGCGCGGGGATTGCCGAGTGGTTAAGGTGTTTTGCTCTGGATGTCAAGCTCCCGGGTTGGACACTCGCACTGCTCGGGACATTTTCCAATCCCGCGACCCGCCGGCGAAGCAGTGTGGGCGACGCCCTTAGCCACGATCGTTCATGAAGTGCGCCGTGAACCGCTCAACAAACAAACACACAAACAAACCCTGCTCCTCGCTACAAGATCTATGCAGTCGGTGCGCCCCTAAACTACAAGAACTAAGGCAAACGCTGCTCGTCCGCGGTGTCGTCTTGCCGTCCGACTCGAGCCCATTTTTTGCTGAGTGCCTCTTGGTACCAATACAAGAAATACAATACAATACAATACAATACGCCGACACCGCCGTCCGCGCCGCCCGCAGCACGGCGCTGGAGTCCGGGTCGCCGGCGATGGCGCACATGTCGTCCTCGGAGGCGCTGGTGCACGGCGTCGGCCGGTTCTGCTTCATGTTCGTGGCGTCGGCGGCGCTGGGCGTGCTCAGCGCGCTGCTGGGCGCGCTGCTGTTCAAGCACGTCGACCTGCGCACCAACCCGAGCCTCGAGTTCGCCATGATGCTCATCTTCACGTACGCGCCGTACGGGCTGGCCGAGGGCGTCCACCTGTCCGGTGAGTGGGCGGCCGCCGCCGCCGGGCTCGCCCCGCCGCTGGCGCGTGCTGCTGGCTTGTCCGCCCCGACCCTCGCCCCCGCTCTGCTCACCCCCGCAGTGGGCCAGCTTTATAGAGGTGGCTGGGATGTCGTCAGCTTGATGAGCAGAGCAGGCGGTGTTGATTGGTGCTACTTCACGCGTGGTGTATGTGTACGCGGCAGCTTTTCCTTTTGTTCTTTTTTTTAACTTGGATGGTCGTCTACAGACATGCCCAGTAATAGACCAAGTCATCATTTGACATGCACATACGTACGTGTACGTGTGTACGATAAAGCGAAAGCATTTAACATAGGCTACAATAATTTCATATGCAAGTGCATCCCCGGTACATTCGTACTTCGTTCGTACTGGGGCGGGGACGACCGAGTGGTCAAGGTGTTGAGCTCCGGGTACCAAAGGTCTCTGGTTCAACGCTGGCACCACTCATGGCATTTCCTAATCCCGTGACCAACCGGCGAAACAGTGTGGGCGGCTCAATTAGCTGTGGTCGTGCATAAACTGCGCAGTGAAACATCCAGTAAACAAATAAACAATACTTGGTTCGTACTACAATAATTATAATGCAGTCGCATACTTAAGAACACTATCGGAGGGTAGACAAGTGTATCTCAGAACAAACCAAAACGGGGTACGAGTAGTCTATGGGTAAGGTGCCCGACTCCCAACCGGCAGGTGGTGGGTTCGAGTCCAGCATGTCGTCGCTCTTCGCCCGCGACCAATCGGCGCGAGAAATTGGCGGCGCCCCGTGGCAACAGTTGACGCTTCGTGAAGCCAACAATCACCGCCACAAATCAGAACGGCGGCGTTTTCTAAATTGTTCTGCCATTTTCCTCGGGGATCCTCGCGAACAATCCGTCCCGAACTGTAAGGGACATGAAACAGAACATGAGCTCCCTGACCTACTACTCGAACTGCAACGCATGGTGCAATGAACGGCCAAAAATGGGGGAATCAATCCCACACATGTGAACATTATGCAGAACATTATGCCGCGCAGGCGAGCATTGTGCGTGGAGTCCTGCATGCCGCCAGCGAACTCATTTTAAAACTAACCGGTAAATTTTGGTAGTCCATAGAGATAGACACAGCGTGTGGTGGCATATACAACGGAACCAGCATTACCCATTTTCAGCTTCCCTTCTGTATAGTGCTGCTGAACACAATTCAAACTTGAAACCAGCGTACCATATATAAATATATAGAAATATATATAAATATATAAAAAATTAAATATATATATATATATATATATATATATATATATATATATGAAATTGCATATTTGCATTCCATCTTGTAACATTAATCGAATAATTTGTGTTTACATTTGACTCTCAAATGAAGACGCCGTGATTAATTGATACCTCCTAGCAGCATCACTCTTGCAGTCTTGGCTGTGATGCCTTTCGTCGGCCTGTCGGCATCTAAGATATCGGTTTTATCTTCCCTGTTTTTTAGGGGGAGGGGACTTGCATACTATGTGCATGCATTCTCCACTGGACATCATCCTGAAATGCTTCTTTTAAGTTTAGACATGACCGTGAAATATCCGCTGTGTCCCCAAATGTGGTGGCTTATTTCCATTTATCGTCGCCGTTTCATTGGCGAAGTGTTTACTCGAGATGTCCGAAACTGACGTAGGTGCCTATGAAAGCGATTTTTCGTCAGGTTTCAGGTTCCACGCCATGTCACTGCTGAGGTTTCACTATGACGCCGGTCAGGTACCACCTGATCAATAATCAGGCAGTGCCGCGTCGTTTTTCGCCGGACGCTACATCGCGGTTCAGGTCTCGCTATGGTGCGGCCCAGGTGCCGGGCGGCTTATGTGGGTCATGTCATGCGGTTCAGATTCCGCCACGTAGTGGGTCTTGTAGCGCCACGTCTAAGTTCATGTAGCGCCACATCCCGGTTCAGCTGGTACCACATCCCGGTTCAGGTTGCACCACATCCCGGCTCAGGTTACACCACGTCCCGGTTCAGGTAGCACCCCGTCCCGGTTCAGGTTGCACCACATTACGGTTGAGACAGCGCCATGTCCCGGTTCAAGTTACGCCACATCCCGGCTCAGTTAGCGCCACGTCCCTGCTCAGATCACACCACATCCCCGTTCATATCAGACATCTCGGTTCAAATATTTCGCCACTTCACCACACCGGTTAAGATAGCACAACATCCCGTTAAGTTCAGTATTACACCACATCCCGGTTAAGATTACACCACATCCCGGTTCAGATTACACCACATCCCGGTTCAGATTACACCACATCCCGGTTAAGATTACACCACATCCCGGTTCAGATTACACCACATCCCGGTTCAGATTACACCACATCCCGGTTCAGATTACACCACATCCCGGTTCACATTACACCACATCTCTGCTCAAGTAGCGCCACATCCCGGTTCAGATTACACCACATCCCGGTTCAGATTACACCACATCCCGGTTCACATTACACCATGTCCCTGAACCACATCCGGTTCAGTACACCACATCCCAGGTTCAGATTACACCACATCCCGGTTCACATTGCACCATGTCCCTGCCCAAGTAGCGCCACATCCCTGTTCAGATTGCACCACATCCCGGTTCAGATTACACCACACCGTTAACAAGTAACATCCGGTTCAATTACACCACATCCCGGTTCACATTACACCATGTCCCTGCCCAAGTAGCGCCACGCCCCTGTTCAGGTGTCCGTGCCGCGGCGCCGTTTACCGCGGCGCCAGCTGGCCGCTGACCGGTCATAAGCGCAGCCGCCGCGCTAATGGGCGCGCCACAGGTGCGCGCGCGCGTGAGTGGAGCCGGCGCGGCCGCCGGGTCGGCTGCGCCTTGTGTCGACGTCGGGTGCGGTGACCAGTGCGCGCGTCGGCAGCCATGGAGTCGGGCCTGGGGCTCACCGAGGAGGTGAGTAGTCTGTGTGTGCCTGTGTGTGTGCGCTGGGCGCGTCCGTCGCCGCTAGTGTGTCGCTCAGTAGGTTACGCAGGTCGTGGTCTGTCGCTGCGCGAATGCGGTAGTGCGAGGTTTTGTGTTGTTGAGGTTGTATCTTGTGAAGAAAAAACGGTGTAAAAGACATCCGTGTATGGGGCATAAATATCATGTGATTGGAAAGGAGCACCTTAATGTGCGATTACTCAACGTTTCACGGCGGAGTCATCCAATGTCAGAATTTGTGTGTTTTATTAATTAAGACACCTTTTGTGGCTAATTATTGAACGTTTCTGTGTTTGACTACCCAAATTTCTTTTGGTCTTTTGTACCGAGTGATATTTAAAGCTAGAAAGGTTAGTAAAACCATTCTTAATGTCAGTAAGTTTAAGAGCCTGGCTTGCCTATACTGGTGTTCAACGAGGTAGTCTATCTTCATTCTGCAAAAGATGTTTTGCGTTCTGAATTTAATTGTTTGAAGATTTTAGAACCCTTGCCCCATAAATACGTCATGGGATAATGCAATTTTGAAGCATGTCGTCCACTCTGTTAAGCACTCTGTAGTCTCGTCTTTCACCCATGCATTAGACTTTGTTGCTGAAGATGTACGGCATTAGAGGGGAGGGGCAGCGATGGCGCCAGATATCTGTGTCCAGAATGTGCGGAATGTTTGGTGACATCAAACATGCACTCTGAGTGGGTGGTGTAAGCGGATTGTGGCTTTGAATCGATACATGGGGTCAAGATTCATCGGAATTTATTTAAGGTTTGCTGTAATCAGCTAATTTTAACTTTATCACATCAGGCAATGGTCGTCATTTGTTTTCCAGTAAGCTGTTACATACTGATTATCATCTTCGCACAAATTCTTTAGATATCCAGGAAAAAAGAACAAATAATGGTTTCAAATGTATCCAATTGTGTTTACGTACATGTCGGAGATGACGAGGTTAGCGGAGGTTGAACATTTCTGCAACCTCGTAATGGGGAAGAAAATCCGGCCCAGGCTGTGCTCCTCACCAATATGTATGGTATCAGTAATTCCGGCGGGCGAATTTGCATGCACTGACGGTCATGTGCGCTCCTCTTGTGCTGTATGTGTAGATGAACTTAGTGCATGAATCAGCATACCGTTGTGGGATTGACGGCTACGCTAGTGAAGTGATAACACAATCTGTTGTTGGATTGACGAGCGCGCTAGCGAAGCGGAAGACCGGCCTGTTGGGAGCGATTGTGCAGTGTGCTGTGCTCAGTGCGCGGCTGGCTGGACATGCTTCCACGTCTGCTGCCAACCCATGTACTGGCTGCGATAGACTGGCTGGCACAAAATTGCATTTGGACTTAATTCTCTCGGGAAATCCGATGCTCTTTTCAGCTCATGGCGTTTTGAAACGCCGCATGTCGTATTTCAGGAGGAGGAGAGGATCAGGCTGTGGAGACCCGACCCGCTGGTGCCGCCCACGCCGGCCAGCCACCCCGCACTGCACCCGGTCATAGTGGATGGAAAGGTGAGTTAAACCCGCGCCACACCGGGCATATGTCCGCCCCTGTGTCCGGTCACAGTGGATGGAAGGTGGTTAAGCCCGCGCCAACGGGCACATGTCCGTCCCTGTGTCCGGTCGTAGTAGATGGCAAGGTGAGTTGAACCCGCGCCACACCGGCCACATGTCCGCCCCTGTGTCCGGTCACAGTGGATGGCAAGGTGAGTTAAACCCACACCACACCGGCCACATGTCCGCCCATGTGTCCGGTCACAGTGGATGGCAAGGTGAGTTAAACCCACACCACACCGGGCATATGTCCGCCCCTGTGTCCGGTCACAGTGGATGGAAAGGTGAGTTAAACCCTCCACACCCCGATCGATCATACGACTCTTAGCCTCGTTATAGTCGATGGTGACGTGATCATAGCCCAGTCATCAGCTGGGTCCGGTGGTAGCGTGCGCGCAGATTGCTCAGTATTTCGTGGTCGTCCTGGTGGACCCCAATCAACTGCTCTGTTCAGGCCAACCAAGCAGCTCGACCACCTCGGTCAGGTCCCGTCCAGGGGGACGAGTAGTCTAGGGGTAAGTTGGCCGTTTCACTAGTGGGCTCGAGCTTCACCTGTCGCCACTTTTCGCCTGCGACCAATCGGCGTGGGAGATTGGCGACGCTACGTGACTCAACGGTTGACGTGTCGTAAAACCCAGTAACCAATCAGGTGCCGACCAGGCCGTCAGCGACCACCCGCGCCGTCAGATGCGGCGGCCGCCCACCCGCCCGCCGTGCGCATCTCACTGACACCGTGTGCACGTTCGTGTGGACTGCGTGCACGTTCGTGTGGACCCGTGCACATTCGTGTGGACTCCGTGTACGTTCGTGTGGACTCCGTGTACGTTCGTGTGGACTCCGTGTACGTTCGTGTGGACTCCGTGTACGTTCGTGTGGACTCCGTGTACGTTCGTGTGGACTCCGTGTACGTTCTTGTGAACTCCATGTGCGTTCTTGTGGGCTCCGTGTACGTTCGTGTGAACTCCATGTACGTCGCGTTGACTCCGTGTACGTTCTTGTGGACCCCATACACGTTCGTGTGGACTCCGTTGACACTGCAGACCTTTGTGATGGAGTGTCGTACATGGACTCCATGTACGTTCGTGTGGACTCCGTCGACTCTGCAGACCTTTGTGTGGACTCTGTGGACTCGGTGGATGTCGGCGTAGTCGCGAGTCGGCCACTCCGCGCCACCGACCGACCCGCCTCGCTCGTCGGCAGCTGGGGAAGTACGTGCGCGTCGAGGGTCGGGACCTGCTCAACGTGGCCACGCACAACTGCCTGGGCATGGTGGGCGACGCCCGGGTCGAGGCGGCCGGCCTCCGGGCGCTGCGCAAGTACGGCGTGGGCGCCTGCGGGCCGCGCACCTTCTTCGGCACGGTCGGTGAGTGGCGCTGCGGGCGGCGGACCGGCGGCAGGCTGTGGCGACGGGGTAGGGATGGCCGAGTGGTTAAGGAGTCGGGTCTATGGGTACCAAAGGTCCCGGGTTCGACTCTAGCGCCACTCAGGACATTTCCCAATCCCGCGGCCCACCGGCGAAACAATGTGGGCGGCGCCATTAGCCGTGAATGTGCATAAAGTGTGTCGTGACCCAACCAATAAACAAACAAACAACAGAGTGTGGCGACTGCGGCGACTGAGTTTCGGACCGTAAAGACATAAAGACATAAAATATTAGTGCAACTATGAGCCACAAGGGCCCTTCTTGGTCGCGCTCTGCACACTCAACCAGTTGCCCACCAAATCTGTCAATCAGCCCTCCCTGTAATACTGAAAAGTAAGCCCTCTATTCCTATAATGATTGTCTATGCTGTTTTTAAAGATGTTCAATGTGCTGCTACTGACAATGGTTTCTGGCAGCTGGTTCCAGTGTTCTACTACCCTGTTGGTGAAGAAAGTTTGACTTAACCTTGTTCTGCTGTGGTTAACTTTAATTTTGAATTTATGACCTCTAATTGCATCATTTCTGGTAAATTCAAACATTTCCCCAAGATATACCCCTCTCCAGACCATGGACAAATTGAAAGTAATTTATATACATTCAAAGTGCACATACGTGTGCGAGTGCTTTGGTATGCCTTTGTATGCCTTCGTATGCGAGTGTTTTTGTATCAATGTTAAGATTATGGTCATTCGTTAGGTGCGAGATGTCGAAACAGGTATGATCGGGGTGTTGAAATTTGTCATGAAAATGTTAGTGGGAAGGACGATGGGTCAGTGTTTAAAAAGTGCTATACCCCACCCTATTTCACGGGTAGTTTATTGCTATGCCGGATGCTTCTTAATGATGAGCTCGAAGCTTTTCAGTCTTTACGATTCCTTGTGCCTTCTTTCGCTGGAGTGTATTTGTCGAAATTCTGTGTAGTTCGGACTATAGTGCTTCAGTGAATGTATCCTCTGGTGGTTTATAATTCAGGTGCAGCGGTGTAGCTGGCTCATTTATTTCGGAGCGCTGTTCACAAAAATAACTCAATGACTCAAATGTGAGTGAATGTGTATGTGAATGACTCAAATGGCTGAAGTAGTCGGGTCACCCCGAGGCACCATTCCTGTACCACCGCCCACCACCAATCACCACCATCAGTGTTTTTGGCTTGCTGGTTTCGTTGCCACACTGCATGTGTTCATGTAAAGTGAACATCATTTTGTCGACACGTTCGGCGAACGTCCGCCCATGGATGATGGTGTCCGCCGCGACCGGCGCGTACCATGAGCCGACGTCGTACCGGCACGGTGGGGTCGCCATGGGCGCTATAGCGTCTGTGGCGACCCCCAGCCAGCTGGCTAACCAGACCAACGCAGTCGATGCGCCCCTAAGCCCAAATAACCAACCAATCAACGATGGTGTCGCCCTGCACACAGACGTGCACCTAATGGGCGCAAAATGACCCTAGATGTCGACGCGCCCCTAAACTCCAATCTAATCCACAGACATGCACCACCTGGGCGCTCTATGACCAACGCAGTCGATGCGCCCAAATACCCAACTAACCGACCGACCAATGAACCCAAGTAACCAACCAACCAGCCAACGCCGGTGTCGCCCCGCTCACAGACGTGCACACATGGGCGCTCTATGACCAAGTAACCAACTAACCAACCAACCAATGAACCCAAATAACCAACCAACCAACGACGGTGTTGCCCCGCTCACAGACGTACACCTGTGGGCGCTCTATGACCAACGGAGTCCAACGGAGTCCATGGCGCATAGACCAACGGAGTCTATGCGCCAAAATACCCACCTAACCAACCGACCAATGAACCCAACCAACCAACCAACCAACCCCCCAACCAACCAACCAATGAACCCAACCAACCAACCAATGAACCCAACCAACCAACCAATGAACCCAACCAACCAACCAATAACCCAACCAACGCAACCAATGAACCCAACCAACCAACCAACCAGCCAACGCCGGTGTCGCCCCGCTCACAGACGTGCACCTGGAGCTGGAGCACCGCATCTCGGCGTTCCTGGGCACCGAGGAGACGGCCATCTACTCGCTGGGCTTCTCCGCCGTCAGCTCGGCCATCCCGGCCTACGCCAAGCCCGGCGACGTGCTGTTCGTGTGAGTGGCACGAAGCGAGCGGTGTCGAGCGAGCGGTGTCGCTCGCCCCCCGCGCGTGTGTCGGGGACGTCTCGTGGCGTGTATGCGGGTGGCGCGTTCTGTTGCCGTTCCGTTGCGAAGTTTGTTGCCATTCTGTTTCTCGGGGACGAGTAGTCTAGGGGTAAGTTGCCCGCCCCACAATGGAAAGGTTGTGGGTTCGAATCTCACCTGTCGCTACTCTTCGCCCGCGGCCAATCGGCGTGAGAGATTGGCGACGCTACATGACTCAACGGTCGACGTGTCGTGAAACCAAAAACCAACCAACCTTCTGGTTCTCTGTTGCCGTTCTGGTGTCGTTCCGTGTGTGCCTAACGCCGCCCGGTCTTGGTGTGAGTGGTGTTACGTCTTGTAGGTGTGAATGTTGCCCTGTCGTGTTTGTGGAAGTGATGCCGCACCATTTATATTTGAGTGGCGCCTGATCGTGTTTAGGTGGGTGGTGCTACACACTGTATGTGTGTGAGTGGTACCACACCCTGGGTGTGGGTGAATGTTGCCGCATCGTGTTGGTGTGAGTGGTGTCACGTCCTGTTCCTGTGAACCTTGACACGCCTTGTTTGTGCGGGTAGTTCACTATGGTAACTTTTCGGGATGTCTTGTGACTGTGATATCCGATTATAGCAGCGATGACCAAGAGTACCAGTAGCTGCATTGGCGCCCGATACCGGAGAGTGGTCATGGAACTCGGGGCACGCCAAATCGTGGTGTGGTGTCATGACTGATGAAAACTTTGTGTCGCCAGCAGCCGACAACTCGCTGTGTTTCAGAGACGAGTCGGTGCACTTTGCCATCCAGAAGGGCGTGCAGGTATCCAAGAGCAAGGTGTTCTGGTTCAAGCACAACGACGTGGACGACCTGGAGCAGAAGATCGCAGAAATGATTGACGGGAAGCAGAAGGTGAGCATTTGTGATTATGGTATGCTTCGTGACGGTAGACTGGCCGTTATGCTAACTGGAATTTATACAATATTTCCTCTCAGGCTCTGCACAGCTTTTCATCGCAGCTCAGACTAATGCGCTGTTTTTCCGCGTCAAATTTCCCCCCAGGTTAACGGCCACAGTCCGTTGGTGCCCCTTTTCAGATTGCATTAACATATGGGGTGGTGACTTGCAGTTTGTCTGTCTTCATCTCCATGCTCCTCGCCGTTACTGAATACCACACCAGGCAGATGTGCTTCCGACCTGCTTGATGTTGGATCGCTGCAACATATACCAGTCGCTAGCATGATGCCTTGCATGAATGCGCCTTTCCAAAGAAGACAAGCGCAGGTCCCTTGTGCATTCATTGTAACCTTCGCCCCTATGCCCACGGACGGCTGTAGTGCATACAAGTGCAAATCAAATATGACATGACGTGATTATCGCCTATATGGATTTGAGCCGGTCAGAAGTAGAGACAAAATCTGCACTGACCAAAATTGGAGCCTACGTCTGTTTTCTTTGATACTGCAGAAACATGCCGGAAAACAATAAGTGATTGCTACCTGCATCCAACAACTAACCAGTGAGGCAAGCGACCAATCAGCCAACTGACCAATAAACAAACCTATCAATCATTCAGTGACCAATCAACCAAGCAGTAAGCCAGCCAACCCGCTAACCACCAATCAACCAACCGACGAACCGACCAACCAACCAACAATCGAATACCTCGGCCAACAAACCAACCAGCCAACCAACAAACCCACCCACCTCCGCCACCAGGAGGCAAAGCCGGCGGCGGCCGCCAGCCGGCTGTTCATCATCGTCGAGGGCCTGTACCTGAACTGGGGCGACATCTGCCCGCTGCCGGAGCTGCTGGCCGTGGCGCGCCGCCACCGCATCCGGTTCATCCTGGACGAGACGGTGTCGATCGGCGTGCTGGGCCGCCACGGCCGCGGCGTCACCGAACACTTCGGCGTCCAGGTGCGTGCGCTGCCAGCGCTACGGCCACACCGTGCCGGGGCGCCACGGCCGCGGCGTCACCGAACACTTCGGCGTCCAGGTGCGTGCGCTGCCAGCGCTACGGCCATGTGGCCACACCGTGTTGGGCTGGCACGGCCGCGGCGTCTCTGGATACTTCAGTGTCCAGGTGCGTGCGCTGTCAGCGCTGCGGCCATGTGGCCACACCGTGCCGGGCCACCACGGACGTGGGGTCTCTGGACACCTCAGCGTCCAGGTGCGTGCGCTGCCAGCGCTGGCGCCGGGCCGCCAGCGCAACACTTCGGCGTCCAGGTGCGTGCGCTGCCAGTGTTAAAATAATGGTTTTTCGTTAGGTGTGAGATGTCGAAAGGAGTACAGTAGGATGTCGAAATTCGCCATGGAAACAATGTCAGAAATTATAAGTCCTTTGAACAGAATTCTGATCCAACAACTTACTCATACATACGTGTTTTTCTTTGTTTTGGGATACCTAGTTTAGGGGTAGCTATTTCACCGATAACACTAAAAATACATATCCTTATCAAATGATATTGTAAAACAGACCACAACGCAGGTAATCTTCGTTCCTGGAACTGTGGTAAGAGATGTGAGCAAATCACAGCCTGCACTGGTGAGCGTCAGCCTGATACTTATCAAGAAGATTCTTTTGGAGATTAGATCTGATGACTTCATAGCAACTCATCATGAAACAGGATGTTGATACTTCGTTGGGATGCATGTCAATTTGGTATTCAGAAGTTGATATCTTCCTCCATATTTGATGAATAATTTATCACTGCTGCCAGTACTGCGGTCATGTGGCCACACCATGTTGGGCCGCCACGGACGTGACGTCTCTGGACACCTCAGTGTCCAGGTGCGTGCGCTGCCAGCGCTGCGGTCACGTGACACACCGCCGACTGGCAATTTGTTTTGTTATTGGCCCACTAGCCGATGAAATTGCTTAGGTGGGTGGTGAGTAGTCTAGGGATAAGTTGCTCGTCTCACAATCGAAAGGTTGTGGGTTCGAGTCTCACCTGTCGCTACTCCTCGCTCTCGACCAACCGGCGCGGAGATTGGCGACGCTACATGACTCAACGGTCGATGTGTCGTAAAGCCAATAACCAATACCTCAGTGTCCAGGTGCGTGCGCTGCCAGCGCTGCGGTCACGTGGCCGCACCGTCGACCGCCCTTTCGATGCTTTGTTTTAGGCCCACCAGCCGATGAAATTGCTTAGGTTGTCATAAGCACCGTTTTACACTCGAACGCTGGCGCCGTCGGAGGGTTGTTGCTGCTTGTTGTGCTCTGCCTTGTGTCGCTCTCGCCCGGCGCGACGCCGGGTTTCGGGCAGCTGTCTGTGATGACCAGAGTCCGTCAGCACCTCTCAGTCGGCCACGGATCACTATGCTCTTACGGCGGTGCAAGAGCCATTGATACTGGCGCGAGGTGGCCGAGTGGTTAGAGCTTTGAACTCTGAATGCATCACTGGTACTGTGCCTTGCTTAAAACAGATGTTCGGGTCGTTATTCACAGTCAATTCTGCTCATTTTTATTGTTCTGTTTTACTTCTGCTTTCCCGCCGCTTCAGTTTTTTTTCTTTTGAGGACCGGAGTGGGAGGTAGTGATGGATGTTGGCAGTCGATATGAGGTACACAGTCTCTGTGTGCTGGGAACGTAGACGTATAGGCCACCAACTTGCCTACAGCATAGGCAGTCGATATGCGGTATGTCGGCGCTCTGTCGCGCGATGACCACCAACTTGCCTACAACTCCGTCAGGTCGTTGACGTCGACCTACTCTGTCCCCAGGTGACCGACATTGACCTGATTTGCGGGTCACTGGAGCACGCGCTGGGTTCCGGCGGTGGTTTCACCAGCGGGTCGTACCACGTGGTCGATCACCAGCGACTTAATGGACTCGGTGAGACGCAGGCCACGGCATGTCATTGCACGACATAGGCGATCATCAGTCAGTACTAACGCCACCTGCTGTACATGGCTGTTTATCTTACGTGTCCTAGTCTATTGAACATCGCAGAAATATCCACTTAGTGTTGTGGGTTTTCAAGAGATCTCCTATAGCAAATACATTTTCTTTTTAGTGACTTGGCTGTAAAAAAGTGAACATGAACGCATTTCAGTTCCCTTGCCAGAGCAGCCCAGTGATTGTTTAAAGGGGAGATGGGCACTGCTTGAGGCCAATTGTTAGGCGGATTGTTGATGTGCATTAGTTCCGCTAATCTTTATCGTTTGCGGTTCAGGCTGCGTATTCTCGCTATGTATTCTCGCTATGTATAGTTTCGCTAATCCTTATCGTTTGCGGTTCAGGCTGCGTATTCTCGCTATGTATTCTCGCTATGTATAGTTTCGCTAATGTGTATCGTTTGCGGTTCAGGCTGCGTATTCTCGCTATGTATTCTCGCTATGTATTCTCGCTATGTATTCTCGCTATGTATAGTTTCGCTAATGTGTATCGTTTGCGGTTCAGGCTATGTGTTCTCTGCCTCCCTGCCGCCGATGCTCGCATCGGCCGCCACAAAGGCGCTGGAACTGATCGACGATGACGTCACAATGACGACACGACTGGCGGCGGTGTCCGAGACACTGCACGCCGCCCTGTCCGCCATCGCCGGGTATGACGTCACAGGCGGAGAGTGGTGTGTGGTCTGGTCACGGAACGGTGACGTGGACTGCTCCGGGTGTGGATGTAGGGTTCTGGGTATGATGGTGTGTTTGTTGGAATGCATAGGAACTCATTGTATAGCGCGAGTGTCTCCTTTAAGAAAATAATATCTGACAAAGGAGCTTTGTATTGAAAGTGGATGGCGGAAAATGCTCACCATGTTGAAGCACTATTTCGCGGACCGTTCTAATTTGATATGCTTCATGTTCTAGGCTACAAAGTCTAGGTACTAGGTAGTTCCATGGTCAGTGTAATCGATGCCCCCTTGAAACCAAAATAACAATAGCAAGATTGTAGATCTTCCGTTTGGGATGTTTTCCTAACATTTCAACTGACATTAACACACTCTCTCTCTCTCTCTCTTTCTCTCTCTATTTCTCTCTCTATTTCTCTCTCTCTCTCTTTCTCTCTCTCTTTCTCTCTCTTTATCTCTCTCTCTTTCTCTCTCTCTCTCTCTTGCACGTTCACCACCAGGATCTATTGTAGCAATCCGTCGGCTCCGCCTGACATTTGTTGATATCAGAGCGCTGGCTGGCGTTTTCAGACTGCGTCTGGTGGGCGTGCCGATATCGCCCATCAAACACCTGCATCTGCAGACCAGCACTGGCGAGCGTGACGGCGACCAGCAGCTACTGCAGCGGATCGTCGATATAGTGGGTGCCGCGCGCGGCAGTGTCCTCGGTGTTGTTCCCGTTTACGTGGCGGGTGCCTGATGGGTTGGCGTCGCGCCGGTGCTGGCCTGTCGCCCTGACCTGAGTTCACTCGCGACCAGTCTGGGTGGGTGGGGCTAAATGACCAACCGGTCGATCGCCCTAAAACCACAATCGCACACACACACACCACACAGTCTGGGTGGGAGGTTGGCGACGCTGTGCGGCCCGGTAGTGGAATACTTCGTTAGGTTCTTTAAGGCCCAAGGTTTGTCGCCCCGACGAACCATTTTATTGTTGGCGCAACCGCGCGCTTGATGATTTTCCCCAGCATGGAATAGCATTGTAGGTTAGCTTCGCTTACCTTGTTAGCTCACGCCTTCTGTAAATGGCTGAATATGCTGTTGGAGATTATGGACAACACATTAGAGCTAGTTGCTGTTGGAAATTGGCTGGCGGCGCACGGGGTCATATCAGTGATGAACTAGTCTCTCGAGAACAACACACATCATGGGCCGTATGGGTGCTGTATGACCAACGCAGTCGATGCGCCCGTAAGCCCAAATAACCAACCAACCAACATCATGGGCTGTCCTCCACTGCCGCAGGTGCGGGACGAAGGCGTCCTCCTGACCACCGCCGCCTACATCGCCGACCAAGAGGTGAAGCCGCCGCCGCCCAGCATCCGGCTGGTCGCCGCCGTCCACCTGCTGGACGAAGAGGTCCAGCTGGTGCGGCGGGCACTCGACACGGCCGTCGCGAGTGTTCTCTGACCGTCGTGTGCGTCGAGCACTCGGCGGCGGGCCGGCGCTGCTGTGGCTTGGATTGATGCTGTCGTATGTGCCGAGCACTCGGGGGCGGGCCGGCGCTGCTGTGGCTGGGCTTGATGCTGTCGGTGGCGAGCGGTGGAATTCGAAGCGAGCGAGAATATACCGTGTGCGATTTGCGAGGTGTTTTCAAGGTCGGCGTGTTTTCGTGCTACCTGTAGGTAGTTGTCCAGCAATGGGACTTTAGTGGGTGGTGAACACTTCGTAACAGATTTCTTCAGATGTTTATTCATTGATCAATTTATTTGGAGTATCTCTTCGTTTTTGATGACACCTTTCGTCTTTGGAATGAACACTATCAAAGTAGAATCATTTTGCTTGTCCTGTGAGGATGATGGTCTTGTATAAATATGGAAATATTTGTACATATTTAAGCCTTATCTCGTATCTTCGAAAGTGTACGTTTTAGGTGATAAAAAACATGTCATTTATCGATGATGTAAACTTGGATCTGAACACATCGGTTGCAATAAAGTGCCTTGTCCATAGGTCACGGTCCCACTTCGTTTTCCCGAACCAATCATGTACTCGAGGAACATGATGATGGCTCCGTTGTGTGCAATTAGTACTGCAGGGAGCATGGCCAGACGCGATGCCTCCTGCCGTCCCCAGCTGACTCCCCGCGGGGGCTACTTGGTCATGGTATTGAATGTGCCCTGGAACCCACAGAGCTAGAGGGACTTCCTGTGAAGAACCCGGCCCGGGGACCTCTGTCGTGTGTGTAGGATGTTCGTGCACGCGTGAGACACTACTCGAAACACCGTGATAACCCGTTTACCCCGTTGAACCCATTGACAAACGGTGAAGGCCATTTAAGATGAACGATTTTAGGTGAAACGATCGGAAACGAGTCAAACCTGAGTCGAAGTTATTTTCAAGTGTCGGAATGAGGTGTCGACGGCGACTCCCTCGGATAATTCTTGCTGCTTGTTATGCTCTGCCTTGTGTCGCAAGGCTAACGTTGCCAACGCCATGCTAACGTTAAACACACAACCGTGAAAGACGAGCACTGCGGCGTCGCCTTCCGTCCCGTCTGCTATGGCGACTGCGCCAACGTCTCACGCGCCCGGTGTTGACGGCCGCGCGGCGCCCGTGTCCGCTGACGCGTCGCGTCGTCCTGTCCGGCAGGCATCATGGCGATCCTGTTCTGCGGCATCGTCATGTCGCACTACACCCACTTCAACCTGTCGCCCGTCACCCAGATCACCATGCAGCAGACCATGCGCACGCTCGCCTTCGTCGCAGGTGGGCACGCGCTCGTTTTCGGCGGCCCGTGGCGTGCGAACGTCACGGGCAGTGTAGCGTTTCTAGCCAAGGGGAGTTCCTGTCCAAGGACTGGGGAAGAGTAGTCCAGGGGTAGGTGGCCCGTCTCACAATCGAAAGGTTGTGGGTTCGAGTCTCACCTGTCGCTACTCTTCGCCCGCGACCAATCGGCGTGAGAGATTGGCGACGCTACATGGCTCAACGGTCGATGTGTCGTAAAACCAATAACCAACCAACCGAGATGTCCGGTCAGGGACCGGACCGTTTGCTCAGGTTGGACACACCATTTACACTGCTTGAAGAGTCGTTAGGTTACGGTGCTGATGCATGCGTGCATACAGTAATTACCTGTTATTTGTGATCCCGCTGTACCTTAATCCAGGGAGGCACAGTGAGGTCGGTGTGGATATGTCCGAATGTTATGGGCTTCTTATTTCCATGAGTGGCACAATGTAATGTCAAGACATCTGAATGACTGGGGTAATGGTACTTTCAGTATCGCCGCCCAAACTGCGAACTATGTTTGTTTAGTGGCTCTCAATGACGCTACACGGTAACGAGTGTGCTCCCATGCAACACACCGGCTTGACAGCGTTGTCTGGCGTCACCTCTTGGGGGGCAGTCTAGGTGTAAGCTGCCCGTCTCCGAACCGAAATGTTGGTGTTCGTGTCCCGCCTGTCGCTACTCTTCGCCTGCAGTCAGTTGGGGTGAGAGATTGGCGACATTGTGCGACCCAAAGCCAGTGTCCTGAAATTCTGATATTTGTGTGAAGATCAGCATTCGGCAAATGGTGTCGACATAACTTTCCTTTTTGACATTAAGTGCCAATTTTTTTTTTATTCTGCATTTGAGTGATATTTCGGTAATTGAAAGCACTTACGGTTTTGGCAACAGCGCTTCCCAGATCGATAAAGGCCACAGAAACAGACATCTTTTGTTCAATGGGCACTATCTATTTTCATTTGCGCTGTTTTGAGCATCAGTTGTCTTGTTAGACGTCACCCTCCCTCTCCACTCCAACCTGAAAATCAAAAATGAATTTCAGAACAGTGCCCGAGGCGGTCGGATCGTCGCGGCGCCAATAACCCCCGCCGACTTGGTTGCCGCAGAGACCTGCGTGTTCGCGTACCTGGGGCTGGCCATCTTCAGCTTCGGCCACCAGGTCGAGCCGGCACTGGTCATCTGGTCTCTGGTGCTCTGTCTGGTGGGCCGCGCCTGCAACATCTTCCCACTGGCGGCGCTCGTCAACTACTTCCGCGAGCACAAGATCACCAAGAAGATGCAGGCCATCATGTGGTTCAGCGGTGCGTTGTCGCCGACGGGGGCTGGGGGCGGGCGGGGATGGCCGAGTGGTTGAGGTGTTGGGCTATGGGTACCAAAGGTCCCGGGTTTAACAGTCGCACCACTTCGGACATTTATCAATCCCGCGGCCCACCGGCGAAGCAGTGCGGGCGGCGCCATTAGCCGTGGTCGTTCATAAAGTACGTCGAGAACCACCCAATAAACAAGCAAACAAGCACCCGTGGCACGGGCATGTGGCCAGAGCGCATGTTGTCTGCGGTGAACGAAAACTTCCGCCTGTGTGTTCCCGCTTCTTCACGTGCATTCTTCCGTCCGTTACTCTGCTGTCTGTCGAGTCCGGGTCCGGCCCCGCCATCCGCCGTGACCCGGCCCCCGTTTGTCTCACCTGGCCCCGCCAGTTTGACCCCGGCCCGCCGGTCTGACCCGGACCCCGCCGGTCTGACCCGGCCCCCGCCGGTCTGACCCCGCCCCGCCGGTCTGACCCCGCCCCGCCGGTCTGACCCCGCCCCGCCGGTCTGACCCCGGCCCGCCGGTCTGACCCCGGCCCCGGCCGCGCCGCAGGCCTGCGCGGTGCCATCGCCTACGCGCTGTGCCTCCACCTGGAGTTCGAGACGGAGAAGCGGCACGTGCTGGTGACCACCACGCTGATCGTGGTGCTGTGCAGCATCCTGCTGCTGGGCGGCAGCACTCAGCCGCTGCTCAAGTACCTCAGCGCCGACAGGTTCAGCGACGACCTCAGGTGAGGCTGCGCTGCGTGGCCGACACAGTCGATGCGCTCCTGAGCTCCAATAACAGCGAGGATGCGTTGCGTCCGTCGGCTTGAGCGGGACGCGTTTTGTGCTGCTGCGGTTACTCAGTAGTGTATTTCCCTGCGTGAGTACTAACTATGTGGGTTTTAAGGTCGGCGATATGGACACAAAATTGGCCTGTAGCCGAGGCACTCTTGAATGCAACACCACCGCTACATCAGTGCATCAGTCGCTGGTTGGTATATCAGTGTTCTGTATCTCATGTATGGTGTGAAGTTCCGGGGCGCGCTTCCACGAAGTGGTCACCAATGACGTGAAGGATATGACAGTCGCCTCGTTTTATGCATGGCTGTTATGCAAATATAAGGTCCACGAAGATTGTCAAACCAGCCATTGCATCCCGCAGGTAATTGGAACAGCGCAAGGGGTGGCCTGTCGCGTCCGTCGATGCCGATGCTGTGCATGTTGTGAGGGCCAGGAATGTCCGCGAACCGTGGCGCATCAAGGTTGTGATCATGGAAAGAATTAAACTCTTGATTAAATTAACCTAGCTCGAACAAGCTGACTGGCGGATATATTTCGACTGTGGCTACCCGGTGTTGGTATTTTTTTCTCTTCAATTTCTCTCATGCATCTGAGCTATCATGAGCATCAGGTTAATGCTTTTCATCGTCACAACTTTGATCATGCTTAAAGCAGCGCCGAGCCTTATAAGTACACCACGGCCTAGGTTGGCACTGGTGGCCTCGGTGATAGCCGGCATGACCTCGGTGTCAGCCGGCCCGACCTCGGCGTCAGCCGGCCCGGCCTCGGCGTCAGCCGGCATGACCTCTGTGTCAGTCGGCATGATTCCAGTGCCAGCTGGCATGACCTCGATGTTAGCCGGCATGACCCCAGTGTCAGCCCGCGTGACATCGGATGACATCGGTGTCAGCCGGCCCGACCTCGGTGTCAGCCGACATGACCTCGGTGTCAGCCGGCATGACCTCGGCGTCACCCCGCCCGACCTCGGCGCCACCCCGCCCGACCTCGGCGCCACCCGGCACGACCTCGGCGACCATGACCCGTGCGGCGGCGGCAGGTCGCGGCGGCGCCGCCGCAGCCGGCGGCAGCGCGACCTGAACCTGAGCAAGACGTGCGAGCTGGGCGCCGCGCTCGACTCTGAGCACCTGTCCGAGCTGACCGAGGACGAGCGCGACACGGGCGCCAGCGCCGGCCAGCTGCGCGGCTTCGCCAAGTGGGACTACCTCTACTTCAAGCCGTTCCTGACGCGCCGGCTCACGCAGCAGGTGGGCTGCGCGGCCGGCCGCGGACGCTGGTGCCGGTGTGCTGGTGATGTGCTGGTGTTGGTGTCTTGGTGCTGGTGTGTTGGAGTTAATTTGTGCTGATGTGCTGGTGTTGGTGTGCTGGAGCTGATGTGCTGGTGCATTGGGGTTGATGCGTTGGTGCTGATGTGTTGGGCTGATGTGTTGGTGGTGGTGTGTTGGCGCTGCTGTGGTGGTGTGTTGGTGTTCATATGGTGGTGCTGATGTGTTGGTACTGTGATGGTGCTGATGTGTTGGTGGTGATGTGCTGGTGCTGTGATGGTGCTGATGTGCTGAAGCAGATGTGTTGGTGCTGATGTGCTGGAGCTGTGATGGTGCTGATGTGCTGAAGCTAATGTGTTGGTGCTGACGTGCTGGTGTTGATGTGGTGGTATTGATGTATTGGTGTTTGTGCTGGTGCGGATGTGCTTGTGCTGACCAACCGGAGCCAATGGCGGTCTCGCCGATCTGCGTGTTTGCTCCGGATCTCATTGAGCTGTTCTGTGCAGGCCCGTTCCCTATTTCTATTCTGCACACCCTCTGCGTGTGTCGTTTGCAAATCGACAGTGTCGGTGCTGCCAGATTGTTTGGTTTTAGTGCATGCGTCCAAGGCCGAGGTGTAAAGCTGTCCGGCGGCTAGGCGCTTGGATGGATAGTTGGGGTTGGTAATAATGGTAATGGTAATGGTAATGGTTCCGGGCGGTCGGCCACGACGTCATTCGGCACCCGGTGTAGACGGCCGTCCGGCTGGAGCGACGTGTTAGGTGGGCTGTGCGGTGCGCCGCTGCGTCGGACTGAACATGCCGTGCCCGTGCCGCAGGAGCTGCGGGAGGCCAAGCTGCAGATGACCGACCTCGCCAACAAGGTGTACGAGACGATCCGCGTGTCGCCCGAGGAGTCGGAGGAGGAGGAGCTGCTGGCGTGACGTGGCCGTGACGTCAGCGCCGGCGGCCGGCCGGTCCGCGGGCGCCGTCATGATGGAGTGAATACTGTGAGCTCGCCCCGCGTTTGTGGACGTGAGTGTGTGGTGTCAAGCGAGACTAGTCCGCCGAGACTGGATTGCGAGGCCAGTCCGTGATGGCGGACCGCGCGGGCCAGTCGCCGCGGGGGTCAGGACGGCGTTTGAGAGCCGTGCCGCAGTCGGCGCCACACCTCGTCGCGCCGGCTCGGGCGATGTGTCCAGCTCAACACTTCACGGTTGTGACACGGGCACGCGCGCAGCACTAGTCCGCGGGTAGCTGCTGCGGCCGGTGGTTTGTGGTTTGTCTTGCCGCGCGTTTCCGTCCACGCCGGAGTTGCGGCGGCGTCAGTGCCGACTGCGTTGTTTCGGTTTGCCAGAGGTGACTGCGTTGTTTGCGGGAGCATCTGGTGGGCGGTTTGCCAGAGTTGACTGCGTTGTTTCGGATTGCCAGCGCTGACTGCGTTGTTTCAGATTGCCAGAGCTGACTGCGTTGTTTTGGGGAGCGGCTGGTGGGCGATTTGCCAGAGCTGATTGCGTTGTTTTTGGGAGAAGCTAATGGGTGGTTCGCCAGAGCTGAATGTGTTGTTTTGGGGAGCGGCTGATGGGCGATTTGCCAGAGCTGGTTGCGTTTTTGTTGTTGTTACAGCTGATAGACGGTGTGCCAGACGGTGCGCGTGTTCCGTGCTACGATGTCGGTGCCTGGCGACTCTGCCGGTGGCCAGTCGCTGTGATTGGATCCCGTTTGTTTTGTGTGGCGCTAGCGCGGTCATTGGTCCAGGTTATATGCATGATATTCGACGACGCTGCTTCAGACAAGTGTTCCGAAGCCGTCTTCTCCCGCCGAGGTGTGGTTGGTGTTCGATGTGTCGCCTGTGCTCTGAGCGCAGGTGGGCGGCGCGAGCCTTGCGCCGCCCGTGTGCCATGTTTTCCGGTCAGGTTGTGTGATATTTGTTCGGTGAGAGGCCCCGGTGGCAGTTGGGACGTGTCCCTCGGTGACGCGCGGTCGTCACTCCTCTGGGAAGTGCAGAATATACGCTGCTGGCGGATGCACTCAAACGCGTTTGACGCCAGGTGTGAGTGGGCGCTACATGACCAAAATATATGTTAAAAAAGAAACAGAGAATCAACAAAAGGGGGAAAGAACAAAAGACAAAGAAAAAAACACTAACCCCACGTGAAACCAACTAACAAACTACGAACGTTCTTGCAATGTCTAAAAAACTGGCGGTGACCCGACCCCAACCCCCGAACTACACCCCCACCCCATGGCACCGCTCGGACTGCCAAATCTTCTCTTCCGCATCAGCTTCAGCCTCGACCAGTACCACTATCTCATCTGCCTACAAGTCGAATCAACTTCTACTCCTACGCTCCAAACTTCAAGATGACTCAGCTCTATCTCGACTCACCTCTATAAGCCAGCTTTGCTTTTCTTCGCTTCCTCTTATTCTCACCACGTTACTCCTCCTACCCGTTCATCCTCACCAAAAACCAGCACAAATCACTGACACCGCAACCGCCCACCCGGAAACAGCCGACATCACCACACGGTGGCAGGCTGGCCAAACACACAGACACACACGCACGCTGACCGACGCAGTCGATGCGCCCCCAAACTCCAATAGCAACGGCAGGTGTGTGGCGCTCGTTGTGCGAGGCGGGCGGAGTTCTGCTCCGATGCCCGACGCTTCGTGTGGGCGCCGAGCCGCAGGGCGTGGACCGCCCGCACGTGCTTGCGTCTCGGTAGTTGCGGGCGAGGCTGAGGCACGAGCGTGTCAGCTCCCGTATGCGTGGTACGAAGGTGCGCCATCGTGGTCCGACCTCGACGGATTTCAAACAGTCATGGTAGTTTTTTGTTCAACCATGGTAGTTTCGTGTTCAAGTGTCTGTTCAACCCAATATTATTCATGAAGTGCTCTTAATTCACGTGCAAGGAATGAGGCTCGCGAAGGCATTCCTTCTCACGGGCAACTTTCAGCAACGTTTGATATAATACGGCACGTCGAGCTCAAATTCTCTCACTGGGAGCCAACTTTGTTTTTCCATGTTGAAGGTACTAACTCCCATCACAATATTTCTACAATATTTATTCATCGATCTTCTAATATGTTCAAAAAAGTTGCTCGTGAGCACGTTTACACGTTTACGCGCGCGAAAGGCTTGGCATGTATCGTGCCATACCGCAGCTGCCACTTGACATCTGTCTCTGGTGGTGCGGGTAATTTCACGGTTCAGATTATCCGGGACTCTCGAATTAATTACCAGGGGGAGGTAAACTATTCGTGGCTTTGGACACGAAAACCCTTACAGGGTGACGTCAGAGCTTTCGCCGACTGTGAACAAGTGAAAACACCGGTCTCCGTTCACATTCGATTTATTTACACATTTGGTGCATTCCGTCCTCACACCGCCATCGCGCGCCTCGCGCGCACAAACCGGCCAGCCCAGGCCGACCACTTCGCCAGGTGTGACGTCAGTGCGCTCGCGGCGAGTGACGTCACCGGAGCTGGCCCGCGCTCAGGTCCACCGCCGTGCGACGGGCAAGAGCGTGGCACGTATCACATGACGCCGATCCGTCCACCCCGCGCCGACAAACGCCCGCTGACCCCGGCCGGGGGAAGGCGCCCGCCGCAGGACGCGCACACCGACCGGACAAAATTAAAAATCGCCGCCGAAGCCGACGCTGCACCCGACGCTCGCCCATCGCCGCCCCGGGAGAGACGAGGAGAGAAAACAGTGCGGACACTCATGCACAGTCAGGCAGTTAGATAGGAAGGAGAAGGGCCGCAGACAGCCACACGGCGACCGTCCCGCCCCCCTCCCATGTGGAAGTAAGAGTGCGGACACGACGCAAACCCGCCACGCACGCGTGACACGCACAAGACCCGGCCAGGCCGCACACCGGCCGGCCGCTCTCCGGGCCCGGCCGACTCGCTGCGACAACACCCCAGGCGGACCCGACGTCGCCTGGCCTGACCAGACCCGACCCGCAGCCGACCGGCATCACTTGTACTGGCGCCCCGTTCACACGTCCGCATCGGCACCAGCCGACTCCGCACGCAAGTCCAGACCGGCGGCACCGCTGTGCCGACAGCAGCGCCTCTGCCGGCGGCCGGCGGCGGCACGGGCCTGGGAAACGCAGCCCGCAGCCCGCAGCCGCCAGCTGGCGCGACGGCGGCACGACTCGCCGCGCCTGCGGCCGCTGCGACACCCTATCTGACCTCCTCGGCGGCGGGCGGCGTCTGGGGCGACGCGCGCGGCCGCTGGGGGTCGTAGTTGACCAGGCGTCGACCGACCAGATACCTGCCGGGCGTGTCGGGGTCACCACACGCCCGACCCGGTAATGGCGATGATGATTATTATTATTCTTATTTGTTTTATGACATGTCGACCGTTGTTGAGTCATGTAGCGTCGCCAATCTCTCACGCCGATTGGTCGCGGGCGAAGAGTGACTCGAAAGAGAGAGAGACTCGAAACCACAATCTTTCGATTGTGAGACGAGCACCTTACCCCTAGACTACGCGTCCCCCGCACAACCCGGTAATACAGCAAAGGAGCTCCCAGAACATCACCAGGTACCGTTCATGTCAAGGTAGTTTTCCCGCAAATATTAACAATTAATAACACCTACATGACAGCTACACTCCATGTTAATGTCTCAATGCGATTGCGCGCAGCTAAATATTCTTATAAAAATCATCCAATAACACTTAGTTTCGCTCCATCCATGCACACGAAGTGCAAGTCCGTTTATATTTACGACAGAATATCACGATATGTCAGGACGTAAATAACGCGACGTAAAGGTAGCCGTAATACAATACAGCTTGGCTGAGTTATACTGGCCACCAAAAAGTGCACCGAGGCAGTACGATATCACTTACTTGTCGTTCTTGATATGTTCGTAGAGTTTCTTGAACTGGTGGTACTGGAACACCAGCACGGTCAGCAGTGAAGTGACGATCACCAGGAACGGGTAGATCTGCCGCTGCACCATGTAGAGACTGGAGGAGCGCACCACTGCCGACACAGCAGCGCCACACTCAGTGGTGCCCTCGTGGAGCACGAGGGGGAGAAGTCGGTGGAATGGCGCCGACACGGAAGACGTGGGGGCAGCAAGCGACATGGTGGGTACGAAAAACATACAAATACACACACACTATATACATACACACACATACATACATACGTACAATACATACACAAGAGTGGGCACATACCGAATGGGCAGATTACTAACGATGGAGAAGAGCAAGCAGCGAATACAGTTAAGACATAATACCAAAGCCCACACGAGTGGCATGTCTATAATCGAGGCACAATTTACAAGCGTGAGTCGGCAATGACTTTAGGACCGGCCCACGTGGTAACCCTGAGTATTTATGTGGTCGGTCTCGTCTTCGCTAGCGAGACCAACGCAATACATGCACATCTACTCGCCATGAATACTCACTTAATACATCCAAAGTGACTAAATCAATGGCGTATATGCAGAACTATTTACATTGATTGGACCACACGTCCAAAGTGAAAACACCACGAAGCAGAAGGGACAATCGGGACGCCTCAGAGAACATTTGAACGCCAGCAAATCTTTTCAATTTTACCGGAAAGCGTGTCATTCGGAAAATCAGCGAGAACGCACGGACGAGCAGGTGCATTCGTGGATGAGCGGCACAAGACCATGAACGAACGAACGTGTGTGCTCACAGACGAGTGTTTAAGGGCGCATCGACTGCGTTTGTCATATAGTGCTCACAGGCGAGGCGCGCGGACAGACAACGAAGGGGCGGAGACGGAGAAGCGAGCAACTGCTGCTCCAAAGAGGCGAAAGGAGACGGTGAACGAGTACGCATATCTTCCACGAACTTGGGGGCGCAAACGCGAACGAGCACGCATACCACTCCCGGAAGATATACAGGAAAGAAATGGACGAGGACGAATGAAATCGATAACGGCGCTAACAAACACATACACCATCCACGGTCGGTTGGCGTATTACCTGTACTTTAGAGCTTAATTTGCATGGGAGACATAGTGCAAAAACCGAGTCACTTACGGAAGAGTGGCGCAAACGAGTGAACAAGCACATATGGCACGGCGAGAGCAAGGCCGAGCAGGATGACCAGAGGCAGGGCCAGATCCAGCAGTACGGCTCGCAGCTGCAGGTTCCTCAGTCCGTTCAGGTACACCTGAAGTCCGCACAACACGACGTCGGCAAACCTCAACACCACACCCACCGCCGGCCGGCGCGCGACAAATAACAGGCGCATCGCTTATTGGTTATTGGGATCAGTTCTTCGATAATAATTCATAATCATTCGATAATCATCGATATCAGTTATTGGGGTTTTCAGGGCGCATCGATTACAGTTAGTTATTTGGGTTTTAGGGCGCATCAACTGCAGTGGTTATACAGCGCCCATCGCATCGATTACAGTGGTCATGCAGCGGCTTCTGGCGCAAGGATATTAGGGAAAGTGACATAACGTGTCCAAATGGACAACAACCATGAAGTGCAAAACAGCTTTGGACATTCACGTAAGTCATGCCATTTACAAAGCATTACAAAATCACTGGCTTCCCTTCCACCAGGCATTGCGATAGATGGGAGGTGTGAACCGTCGAAGGCCTCTCCCCCAAACCTCCAAATTGTGGGGCATTGGGTAGCTAGGCAATCCGGCAGGATTGTACAAGGTATCCAAGCTCTGGGCACCTGTTCGGCAGTGGTCATGGACCAGGGGCGACATGGTCAGTACCCACAGACAGTGGTCATGGACAGAGGTCATGGACCAGGGGCGGCATGGACAGTGGGCATGGACAGTGGCCATGAACAGCGGCCATAGACCAGGGGCGGCATGGACAGTGGCCATGAACAGTGTCCATAGACCAGGGGCGGCATGGACAGTGGTAATGGACCAGGGGCGGCATGGATAGTGGTCGTGGACCAGGGACGGCATGGACAGCAGCCAACTGACCTGCTCCAGGGCCGCCTTGAGCCACCAGTTGGGGCCCATCATTGTGATGGCACAAGTGATCTTCGTGTACAACACGCCCAGCGCCCAGTCCTGCCAGCGACGACGGAGTCGTCAGTCCCGCACAAACCACGGACGTCAGTCCCATAAACAACACTATGGTAGTCAGTCCCACAAACAACACTACAGTCGTCAGTCCAACAAACAACACTGCAATCGTCAGTCCCACAAACAACACTACATTAGTCAGGATCACAAACAACACTACAGTCGTCAGTCCTACACAAACTACAGTCGGCAGTCCTACACAAACAACACTACAGTCGTCAGTCCTACACAAACAACACTACAGTCGTCAGTCCTACACACCACTACAGTCGTCAGTCCAACAAACAACACTACATTAGTCAGCATCACAAACAACACTACAGTCGTCGGTCCAACGAACAACACCACATTCGTTAGTCCCACGAACAAAACCAGTCGCCAATCCAACCGACAACACAGTCAGAGCACCAGCGGAGTTGGCAAGTGACACAAACACAACATTGGTCAGTCTGATCACCATTGCGGAAGTCCGCCCCACGACCAACAGCGGGGCCATGTGTGTGCACGGAGCCAAACGTCACCAACCCGCTCGAGACTCCCAATGTGCACCAATGCCTGCAGTTGCAATAGACGAGCTGGATAGGGACACAATAACCACATCATCTTCAGCATTCAAACGGAGCATTGGACCCGATTGATGCCCATGTTCGTCGTTTATTTTTTCTCTCGCTCACATGATCATTTTGTAACTATATCTCAGCGCCTACCATGCACCTTAACCCACGGAACCTCCCCTGAACTTCCGGCATCACCTGTCTACTGCGATCACTCCCTGACCAATGGCGTGTCCAGCGAACGAGATTTACGACGGGGACGAAATGATCCCGGCCCACTTATTTCCGCGCAATGCTACGGACTGAACACAATATGAATCATGCTGCGGAAGACCAGTTCCGCGAGTTAACAATTTCAAATACAAGCTCAATTTCGTCAACGTTACGGGTGCACCCGGTCCCTACAGCTCCCCCCCCCCTCTCCCCTCCCGCCCCCGCCGACCTGGAACACGAAGAAGACGGGCGTCTGGTTGAGCGGCACGCGGATCGGCACGATCACCACCACCTCGAGCAGCAGGCCGTAGCAGAGCGGGATGACGCCGACCAGCACGACCAGCGCCGCCAGCGCGCGCAGCGCGGCCGCCGACCACTGGCGCAGGCGCACCGCCAGGCCGGCCCAGCCCAGCGGCAGCCAGCTGGCAGCCAGCGCGCACACGCGCACCAGCAGCCAGCAGGCGTACAGGCCGCAGGCGGCCGTGTACAGCTCGTGCGCCGGCCCGTCGACGATGCCCAGCGCCAGCAGCGAGCGGCCCACGTGCACGGGCACCGTCAGCATCAGCACGCTGGCCACCAGCAGCGTGATGCACATCAGCACCAGCAGGCCGCCGATCTGCGGGCGGGCGGGCTCCGGTCAGAGCCGGACGAGCGGGCGGGCTCCGGTCAGAGCCGGACGAGCGGGCGGGCTCCGGTCAGAGCCGGACGGCGCACGTTGCCGATCTGGGAGTGTGAGGTCCGGTCAGCCACAGACAGCGGACAGCGCACATCTGCGGGTGCGAGGTTCCGTTGGCGGGGGCTCCGGTCAGAGCCGGACGGCGCACGTTGCCGATCTGGGAGTGTGAGGTCCGGTCAGCCACAGACAGCGGACTGCGCACATCTGCGGGTGCGAGGTTCCGTCGGAGCAGGTATTTCCGATGTGGGAACCATCGAAAAACCAGTCGCATGATCTACCTGGTGATCTTTGGCCCGGCCGGCCAGCACCGGAGGACGGCTCATCACGGGGGAGGAAGGTCGGTGACACACCACCCACAGGCTGTCGACCAGGAGACCAGTGGGCAAGCCCGGCCAAACACCGGGCCGGGTCAGACGACGTGCATTCCTCCCGTGATGCATATATTACGTCACCCACGGTAGCCAATCGCCCGCACCATCAACACTGAATAGTGCCCCACGTGCGGTGACAGGGTAGCCGACTACCCCTAGCAGTTTCAGAGTTCTCGCTCCCAACAGCTATCGGTTGTTTGTTTATTGGGTGGTTCTTGACGCACTTCACACACGACCACGACTAATGGCGCCGCCCACACTGTTTCGCCGGTGTGCCGCGGGATTGGAAAATGTCCCGAGCGGTGCGAGTATCGAACCCGTGACCTCGGGTGCCCAGAGCTCAATGCCTCAACCACTCGGCCATCCCCGCCCCGGACAGTTATCCACATCTCACGACGCAGCGACGCGGCCGCCGCCGCACCGGCGCACCCACCCTGACCGTCAGCCACTGCGGCCGCGGCCGCACCGGCGCACCCACCCTGACCGTCAGCCACTGGGGCCGCGGCCGCACCGGCGCACCCACCCTGACCGTCAGCCACTGGGGCCGCGGCCGCACCGGCGCACCCACCCTGACCGTCAGCCACTGGGGCCGCCGCCGCACCGGCGCACCCACCCTGACAGTCAGCCACTGGGGCCGCGGCGGCACCGGCGCACCCACCCTGACCGTCAGCCACTGGGGCCGCGGCCGCACCGGCGCACCCACCCTGACCGTCAGCCACTGCGGCCGCGGCCGCACCGGCGCACCCACCCTGACCGTCAGCCACTGGGGCCGCTTGTACGGCTGGAAGCCGACCGGCGCGTCGTGCATGATGAGCGCCTGGTGGGCGGCGCCCAGGCCGCCGCCGACGCCGCCGTCGCCCGCGGCCGCGCCGCCCGCCGCGCCGTTGGGCTCGGCGGCGCGCGGCGGCGGCGGCACCGGACCCTCGTAGTTGCCCCGCTCGATGTCGTCCTCCTGCGGGCCGGGGGCGGACAGTCAGACACGGCGCCGGCCGGCCCGCAACGGGTCGGGGAACACGTGGACACGGCACAGTCGGCAGCAGGATGGCGGCCCGGAGATGTGGACAGGACACAGTGTGCAGCAGGATGGCGGCCCGGAGATGTGGACAGGACACAGTGTGCAGCAGGATGGCGGCCCGGAGATGTGGACAGGGCACAGTCGGCAGCAGGATGGCGGCCCGGAGATGTGGACAGGACACAGTGTGCAGCAGGATGGCGGCCCGGAGACGTGGACAGGGCACATGCAGCAGGATGGCGGCCCGTGGACGTGGACAGGACACAGTGTGCAGCAGGATGGCGGCCTGGAGATGTGGACACGGCACAGTCGGCAAGGATGGCGGCCCGGAGACGTGAACAGAACACAGTGTGCAGCAGGATGGCGGCCCGAGACGTGGACAGGACACAGTTAAGCAGGATGGCACCGATATATGGACAGACACAGTATAAGCAGGATGGCGGCCCGGAGATGTGGACAGGACACATGTGCAGCAGGATGGCGGCCCGGAGATGTGGACAGGGCATAGTATACAGCAGGATGGCGGCCCGGAGATGTGGACAGGGCACAGGTGAGCAGGATGGCGGCCCGGAGATGTGGACACGGCACAGTCGGCAGCAGGATGGCGGCCCGGAGATGTGGACAGGACACAGTCGGCAGCAGGATGGCGGCCCGGAGATGTGGACAGGGCACAGTCGGCAGCAGGATGGCGGCCCGGAGATGTGGACAGGGCACAGTGTGCAGCAGGATGGCGGCCCGGAGATGTGGACAGGACACAGTGTGCAGCAGGATGGCGGCCCGGAGATGTGGACAGGGCACAGTGTGCAGCAGGATGGCGGCCCGGAGATGTGGACACGGCAATAACAATGCGGCCCAGATGTACAAAAGGTTTTTTTATTTAGTTTTAGGCATCACGTTTATTTAATAAATTATTTAAAATAAAAGTTAAGATAATGTAAAGTTAAATATTTATAAAAAAAGAAAAAAAATAGTTTTGAAAATAGACAAGGCAATGCGCCCGGACTGACAGGTACAGTATAAAGCAGGATGGAGTGGGTTGGCACAGACCGGCGACGGCGAGAGGGTACGGGACGGGGAAGCTCGAGACAGGCTGGAAAACGCCGAGGTAGTCTGGGTCAGCATAGGATAGGCAGGGACGGAATGAAGCAGGACGACACGTTGAGCAGCGATAAGACACATTGGGCCAGGGCATAGCCGACTGAGGGAGTACGCCCGGGACGAGCCGGGAAGGCGTGCGACAGGTTACGACAGCCTAAAGAATGCCGGGAGATGCTGGGACAGACCAGACAAGATTGGACGTGCTCTGATCGGGTTGGATCAGGGTGGAACAGTGTGGGGAAAACGGGAACACGATGTAGCTATTCGGGACAGGACTTGGTGAATGGCATGCCCTTCCTGGAAGGGCCAAATGCGAGTGCACTACAACGATATACACAATCGCGTGTCTGGAGTTAGTAATAGCGATGATCTTACTGCATCTCAAGGCTCCTCGCATTGACATCAAATTGCAATACAAAGAATAGACCTGAAAGAGATACCACATGTTTTGCCCAGCATTTAACTATAGCTGCACACATACAACAACTTGGAAAGTGTAAAGCGCAATACGTCAGCATTTCAAATTCAATATATTATACCCAAATCAGTGCTAGTCCCCAGCTAAACCAAACACCATGCGCTCGGCACCAACCTCTTCATTGAGCGTGACGTCTCCGAGCAGATAGGAGCGCAGATCGGTAAGCCAGGCCACCGCCACACACCACCAGCGCACCAGGCTCTTCAGCCACACCTGAGGACACAGGATAGTGAGCCACACCACCACCACCACCGCCACACACCACCAGCGCATCAGGCTCTTCAGCCACACCTGAGGACACAGACAAGTGAGCCACACCACCACCACCAGCGCACCAGGCTCTTCAGCCACACCTGAGGACCAATAGGAGCCACACCACCACCACCATCACAACACACCATGAGCGCATCAGGCTCTTCAGCACACCTGAGGACACAGACAAGTGAGCCACACCACCACCACCATCACCACACACCATGAGCGCATCAGGCTCTTCAGCCACACCTGAGGACACAGACAAGTGAGCCACACCACCACCACCATCACCACACACCATGAGCGCATCAGGCTCTTCAGCCACACCTGAGGACACAGGATAGTGAGCCACACCACCACCACCATCACAACACACCATGAGCGCATCAGGCTCTTCAGCCACACCTGAGGACACAGACAAGTGAGCCACACCACCACCACCATCACCACACACCATGAGCGCACCAGGCTCTTCAGCCACACCTGAGGACACAGACAAGTGAGCCACACCACCACCACCAGCGCACCAGGCTCTTCAGCCACACCTGAGGACACAGGATAGTGAGCCACACCACCACCACCACCGCCACACACCACCAGCGCACCAGGCTCTTCAGCCACACCTGAGGACACAGGATAGTGAGCCACACCACCACCACCACCACCACACACCATCAGCGCACCAGACTCTTCAGCTACACTTGGGGATACATCGATGGGCCACCACACCACTATCGCCACCACCACGAGCGCACCAGGTTCTTCAGCCGCACCTGACGATACATCCGTGGGTCACTACACCGCCATCGCACCACCTTCAGCTGCACCTGAGGATACATCTGTCGGTTACCACACCGCCGTCGTCACCACCATCAGGGCACCATCGTCTGAACTATGCCTGAAGTTCCGCTGCACTAGAGGGAACAGTTTAGTGGTCAACACCGCCGCCACCACCAGCGCACGCCACCAGCCCACCAGACTCTTCAGTCACACTCCTGGACACATCCGTGGGCCTTTACAATTAATGTCAGAAACCGCGAAAAATTCAACAAGTGTACCATTGCTTTCCGGTGAAGATACAAGAGATTTAAAAAGTGAATGACATAGCTGGCGAATTCCGACATCCTATTTTTTGACATAGCACACCTAGAAATACATGAATCTTATCATGAGCATTGTGCTGTGTTGCTGACCGGTGGCACAATGGTACAACTGCCCGAACAGAAATGACTTCCACGATGCACTTCGCTGTGGGCAAGGCGTATTTACTTCTTGGCTGTGCCATGGCGTGTTTTCTCCAAAGTACGAGCACGGTGTCTAAAGGATGCACTTCCCCTTCCCGAGAAAATCCCTTGCCATACGTATCCACTGATGGAGTGCCCTGACGTATGACCGCTGATGGGAACCTTGGAATGTGCACCATGAAGTACTACCCTAGGATATTAACGCTCAAGGATTACTTCGGTGTCTTGCTGATGGAATTACCTCGGTGTTTCTACTGATGGATTACCTCACTGTCTCTGCTGATGGATTACTTCGGTCTATCTGCTGATGGGTTGTCTAGGTGTCTCTGCCGATGGATACACTCGCTGTCTCTGCTGATAGATCACCTCGCCGCTCACCTTGCTGACGGATTGCCTTAGCACGTGCACGACAGAGTATACCTTGGGACGTGCACCCCGAATGAGCGACCCCACTGCACACGTTACCTTCGTGTGTCCCTGCTCGAGTAGTGCCGGCAGGAAAACCTGCAGCAGCAGAATCTGAAGGGACGGCTCCACTACCGGGCCTTCGCTGAAACCAGACAGGGACCGGTCAGCCGAGAACGGAGGAGACGGCCAGCCGATAATACGGGAGACTAGCATGCATATAAGACTGGAGAACACGAGAGACCATCATGCGGAGAAGACGGTCAATGGAGAGCATGGGAGACTGACAAGAAGACGGCCAACAGAGAACACGGAATACTACCATACAGATAAGACGATCAATGGGGAACACGAGAGACCATCATACGGACAAGGCAGTCAATGGAGAACACAGTGGACTATCATACCGATAAAGCGGTCAATGGAGAACACGGACTATCATCTATACTATCATATGGAGAAAACAGTCAATGAAAAATACGGGAGACCATCATGCGGAGAAGACTGGAAAGTATAAATAGAACACAAAGCACACCGTAAACGGACAAGAAAAACGGCATATTGATAAATGAGGGCACACACACAAAAAAAAAAAACAGATGAGACGGTCGACGTTTGCTTTGTTTGCATGACACGACACGCTCGCATCGACTCACTTGACCATGGAGACGTTGTAGGGAAGGAAGCGCGGCCAGCAGTACTGGATGAAGCGCACCGGCAGCCACAGCATCAGCAGCACGGTCGTGCCGAAGATGATGACGGACGCGATGAAGCGCCGCGTGTGCCTCAGCACCGGCAGATGGATCATCTGACGAGTGGAATGGGTTGGTTTACTCCCTTGTTTGTTTGCTTGTTTATTGGTTGGCTCACGACACACTTTATGCACATTCACGGCTAATGGCGCCGCCCACACTGTTTCGCCGGTGGGCCGCGGGATTGGGAAATGTCCTGAGTGGCGCTAGAGTCGAACCCGGGACCCTTGGTACCCATAGCCCGACACCTTAACCACTCGGCCATCCCCGCCCCTAGGCGAGTGGGTTATTGCGGGAGCTTGCGGGAAGGGGTCCCTGCACTGCCTGTCAAATAATCACAAGTGGCAGCAAATGTACCATTAGGAGGGTCCGGAGGCCCGCAAAGGTGAAAATTCATACAGAGTTTCAGACAAAGCCAACGCTACAAATGGCTCAGCTGGCTAAAGCGTCCATCTGTATTGGCCTCTTCCGTTCTGATAAAACGAAAAAAGTCATCGTGCCGCTACTCACACTCGCATTTCGCCCCTCCACTACTCCACCGAGAGGGTCAGCTAGCAGATGACCCGGTAAACAAGCAAGAGGTCAGGCTAGGTCGGAGCATTAGCCCCACCTTAAACTCTCGGTTCAAATCGTGCTATTCAGCTGAGTTGCCGGACCAGGTGGTGGGTTACGGTCGACGGAACGCGAGCTTGTTGGCACCTTGCGGCCATAGTCACAAAGCCACCGGTGAACATTCAGACGAAATGAAGGCCTGGTGAACAGGCCTTGTGGAAAAAAACAACGCCTTGATTCTCTGCGCAGGGAGCGTCGCTGTCCATTCATGAGGCCGCCCGTTTGCCATGCAATCGTGATTTCGCATCCCTTTGATCCCACCATATGGAAACTAACACTGGCACCGCCATTTTAGGCGATGGCCCACACATCCTCACCATCGTCACAGCCAGCCGAGGCCTCACCTTCATGGAGCCGACGCCTCGCTTCCAAAACAGCGAGGGGAAAGACGAGGACGGGGGCGACCAGCCGGCGGCTCACCTCCTGTATGGGGTTGAAGTCGGGGTCGTTGAGATTCCTCAGGAACCAGAGCACGCCCGGCCGCAGCACCTCCCTCAGCAGCAGGATGAAGGAGGCGAAGTAGAACACGTAGATCATGCCCACCAGCCAGTGCAGGAACATGCACGAGCCAGGCGCAAACTTGAACGCCTTCTGACGATCCTGCCACGGGCAACCGAGCACGTTAAACGAGTGGAACACCCTGAAGAGTGCGGGTGGTGGTTATTGGCGTTACGTCACGTCGACCGTTGAGTCACGTAGCGTCGCCAATCTCTCAGCGAAGAGTAGCGACAAGTGAGACTCGAACCCTTAAGCCTTCGATTGTTAGAAGGGCAACTTACCCTAGACTACTCGTCCCCCCCCTGCAGAGAGCAGGACACACGGGACACGCTACATTGTATCACGGGACAGTCTATTGAATACATCTAAGTTTAATACAATTGGTTTTTATAACGACGGATGAAAACCATGATTGCATCCAAACAGCTGGAGTCGTATGCGTACCAATCTCTCCAGAAACCCTGTGAAAAGATCTGTGACATCTCCATCAGGCTACATCGCCTGGAAACCATAACAACCCAAAGACCGCTCCACCCACTTAAATCGGTCCTCATCCACCCGGAGACCACTACCACCTGAAGACCGCCCCATCCACCCGAACACATCTTCACTCACCTGGATATCGCTTCACCCAACTGAACACTAGTACATTCTGATAATCACCCCACACACCTGGGCACAGCCTCACCCACCTGAAGGCCAGCACATCCACCTGCAGGGCGTCACACCCGCCTCGTGACCACTACACCTGCCCGCAGCACCTGGAACCCGCTCACCTGCAGTCAGTTAGTTATTAGGGCCATCGACTACCTTGGTCATGCAGCGCCCAACCCACCTGCAGACTCGTGTCCAGCAGGGTGAGCGAGCAGACGTCCAGCCACCAGCCGCACACCAGCGGAAACACGCCGATCTCCACCACGGCCAGCATCGACACTTTGACCACCACGTAGCACACGCCCAGCACTCGCTTCGCCCTGCAGCAAAGAGGTTCAATCAGCTTGTCGGCCCGTCGGCCGGCTGTGGTCGGTCGGCCGCGGCAGGGCACGCCAAGGCCAATGGCACACTGGGGTATGCGTGTGCAGATGTAGACCTGTTTGTTTGTTTGTTTATTGGTTGGTTCACGACACACTTTATGCACATTCACGGCTAATGGCGCCGCCCACACTGTTTCGCCGGCGGGTCGCGGGATTGAGAAATGTCCTGAGTGGCGCTAGAGTCGAACCCGGGATCTTTGGTACCCATAGCCCGACACCTTAACCACTCGGCCATCCCCGCCCCGGATGTAAACTTAATGTGCTTATTGTTTGACTGCAATTCCGAGGTCAGCCCAGCGCTCTGGAGGGGACAAAACAGAGACACACTAGACCGCCACACACTACAGGTGTGGCGTGATGCTGTGTGGGGCATCGGGTATGTGTGGTATGTTTTTGCCGCTCGTGTATTGTGATTGACGTAGTGTGGTGTGTTTGTGCCACTCGTGTATTGTGAGTGAAGTAGTGTTGTATACTTTTGCCGCTCGTGCATTGTACGTGACACAGTGCTGTAAGTCTCGCCACTTATCATCTATATTAATATTATCATCATCTACATCATATCATCACATCATATCATCTACATAATATTGATTACCTTTCAGGTAGAAACATCTGCTTCCCAGAAAGTGAGATTGTACTGAAATGTCTTTGAAAACTGCCTGACTTCTGACCAAGTGGCCTGATCTAAGGTCACACCGTGCAAATGTAGACTGATAAAGCGATGACTTCAACTTTCGCCTGAAGTGTATACTGCTTGGAAAGTAATTCCAAAGAAATGGCAAATCATGTATAAGGTCAGAACACACAGGGTCAGGTCACCTCAGGTCATTAGCTGGCCATCCGAGGTCATGCCGCACGACTTAGATGCAGTGTTAGATTATTCGTAAAATAGGATGGAATATACCACTTTCTGAACGCTCAATCGACATCTTCTCTAGAGAAGTATCGACATCCTGCTACTTGACGCGTGCTTATGAAGTCTTTCGTGTTTTCTTTCTAACAGTACCTCGTTTGAAAGTATCATGATCATGCTCTCGATAAGGGATGATGATGCACGAACATTTCACAATGCAAGTTCAGGGAAAGGGATTATCCATAATGCGATATGGCATAAAGCACCAGTGTATAGAATAGGCTTTTTTCTCGCTATCCCTAATATAGCTCTTCATAAATTATGAATATTAAAACAACCAATGAAGGTGCAGTCATGAGTACACCATCGGCTCAAATTTTAGGCTGAAAGACATCAAAATTATTTGAAATGGCACTAATTCCATGACAAATTTCGGCATCCTACTGTGTTCGTTTCGACATCTCACACATAACGAAAAACCATTATTTTAACACTGCTTAGATGGCGCTGAAACCGAATTCAAATATGACTTCGCGATGAACATCAACATTCCATATAAGATGGCATTGTGTTTAAAACACATGATATTTTACGTGCTGAAAATACATGATACTTACCTTATACCATTGACCCTCAGCCCGGCAACTTTAACCTTGATTACAATTACCAGCCGACAAGTTGTTTGCTTTGATGAAAGGACATGATCTTAGCTTAGTATTTCCCAGGTCAATGACGTTTGACGACGTCGATCCGAAAATTGCACGACATGCAAAAAAGGAAGACGTACAAGGTACTGAACATATGTCTCTTCGTCTAATCATTCGGTCGCTACCTCGGAAAAACCTGCGATGGGAGGGAGGTGCTCTCGAGAACCTTCCGGCCTGGCAACGGTCAACTTCTCGTTGGTTATTGGTTTACGACACATCGACCATTAAGTCATGTAGCGTCGCCAATCTCTCACGCCGATTGGTCGCGGGCGAAGAGTAGCGACAGGTGAGACTCGAACCCACAACCTTTCGATTGTGAGACGAGCAACTTACCCGTAGGCCACTCGTCCCCTGGTTAGCTTCTCGTCACGCTTCGCAACTCCACGCCGCGCGGCGCGCCTCCCCGCTCACCTGTTCATGGAGAGCAGCGAGGCGAACGTGTGCAGCAGCACCAGCAGCAGGCCGATGATGCAGTAGCCCACCAGGGTGGTGAGCAGGCCCTCGAAGTGGGACGACATCACCACGTCGCGCGCGCGGAACCCCATGATCGCGAAGTGCCCGATGTGGTACGGACAGAACGCTGCCGGAGAGGGTGGCCGTGGTCGGAGCTGGACGATATCACGAGCCAGCAGAGGCATTCAGAGGTCATGGGCCGTTGGGATTGGATTGTGGCTTATATGACGCACTCAGCGACTGAGGCCATATGGCGTCGCCTGCCTCTCACCCTGGCAGGAAGGACAGGCATCGCGGGGAATCGAACCCAGTACTTCTGGCTTGCCAGCCGCTCAGCTTAACCACTGAGCTGCCGACGCTCCTAATGGGCCATTTGAGCCATGTTGAGGTCAAGGGCTCTATCACTCAGCGTCTAGTAAGACGAATGGCCGTTGAAGCAATATCACCATTACACCATCCAACGTCATCTTACAATGCATGGTACCAGATGAGATCATCCCCTATCATTTCGAACGAGGCCGCAGACTGAGTGTTCGTGTTCCAACTACCAGCTTTTTCAACTAGCACGAAAATAAACTCAGGGAACCAGGCTGGTGATGCCATAACGCTTTTGAGTGCCGATAATTTGGCAACGAAGAACCGTAATTTCGCGGAATGAAAACGAAGAACTAGCTTCATTTCTAAAGACGGTTGCATTCGAACTGATGAGGATCTCACTTCTCATCCGTATCATTCGATACGGAATCAACTTTTCCAGCTCAGTCAGTTGTATCCAGAACATTTTTAAGTCCAGCATTTGCTGCGCCGAATATCATCCTGAGCCGTATTTCGCATTTCGCACGGACCACTTCGCTTCAATGTTTAAACGCGATCAACGCACTGAGCGATAGTGCTGCAGGGCAAACCAAACGCACGGAAAAAAACGTCTCAAAATCCTCCAAAACGTCAAGGTTCAGACGACATTAAGACAGCCAAGCGTGGAGATGGCCAGTCCAGTTCCGGCGCACCGCCACTTCCCATCGGATGTGTCCGACCGGTCGTAAGCCATCCAACACAATCACCACCCTACACGAGCTACACGGCAGGCCGCACCACCGAGCCGACCGGCGGTGGTCGTGACTCTTCCGACACACTCAGCAGCTGAGGCCACACGGTGTCGCCGGCCTCCCACCCTGGCGGGAAGGGCGGGCACCGCCGGGAGTCGAACCCCACACCTCTGTCTCTCCAGACGATGGGCGCTAAATGACCTTGTAGTTGGCGCGCCCTTAAGCCCAAATAATCAATCAATGTCTCTCCAGACGCTCAGCTTAACCACCGAGCTACCGACGCCTGGGCGCGAACGATCAATTCTGGTCGAAGCGCCCTAAAGCCCAAATAACTAACGAGCTGCCGACGTCACCCGCCAGCGTCGCCCGACCGACAACTCACCGAACACCAGGATGAAGAGTGTGTTGAGCGACACCACCCAGAACACGTGCTCGAGGAACACCAGCGAGCCGTCCAGGCCGAGCAGCCGCTCCCAGGTCAGCTCCTCGGCCGCGCGGTCCCAGTCCATCGGGTTCCAGTTGTTGTCGTCGCCGGCGGCCGGCCGGTCCGGCTGCGGGCCGGCCGACGAGAGACCGCGTCACACGTGGTGTCACGCGGTGTCACGCGTAGTGTTACGTGGTGTCACAAGTAGTGTCACATGTGACGCCACACGTGGTGTCACACACGATGTCACACGCGGTGCCACGTGGCATCGCAAGTGGTGCCACACTGGTGGCGGTGTCACACGTGGTGTCACCACGTGGCGTCGCACGTGGTGTCGCACGTGGTGTCACCACGTGGCGTCACACGTGGTGGCACACGTGGTGTCACCACGTGGCGTCACAAGTGGTGCCACACGTGGTGTCACACACGATGCTCAAATACTCGCTCTTCGTTAGGTGGGAGATGTCGAAGCCAGTACAGCTTAACGCTCGAAATCCACCGTGAAAATGACGAATGTGTCGTTTAAAATGTTGTCATAAGTCACTGAAAACTAGCTTTGAGTCCATGGTATGTTTCTAAGCCCATAATATATCTTCGCTCGAAGGGCGCATGCTAAACTCTGTGGTTGACATTGACTACATTGTTGTACATTGGTATTGCACGACATACCACATCGTAGACCAGTTGTCCGCCTGCAATTGTGCCACGAGAAGCGCAATTGCAGGCGGTGTGTCCGAGTTGGGGCACACCGCGTCATAGTACGCTGCAGCGCATCACGCGCTGTTAAATCACGCCCCATTCCGCCACACGTTGTCACACCCACCACCCCGTCACACATCACATCACGCCGAACCCCGCCACACGCAGTAACACGTCGTCGCACCACGCCACCCAATCACACGACATCGCATCATGTCCCACCCCACAACACGTAGCAACACGAGGCTACGCCACCCCGTCACATCACGCCCCGCCCCGCACATGCAACACGTCGTCACACCACGTAGTACATCACGCCGCCACGTCACACGTCCACAAGAAACGTAGTACTGTTGTTCTGTTTATTGGGTGGTTCACGACGCACTTTCTGCACATTCACGGCTAATGGCACGCCCACACTGTTTCGCCGTTGGGCCGCGGGATTGGGAAATGTCCTGAGCGGTGCTAGTGTCGAACCCAGGGACCTTTAGCACCACGGCAGTACGTCGTCACACCAACTAACACGTCACAATGCCACGCCACCCCGTCACACGTCACATAGCGCCACACCACATTAACGCCACACCAACGCCACACTCGCGGGTGTGTGGGCCGCCACCGTCCCTACAGCACGACCGACGACAGTGCGCCGCGCCTCACCTGGAACACGTGCCAGTCGATGCCGCCGGCCGCCTCGTCGCCGGCGGCCAGCGCCGGGTCCTCGTCGGCGGCGTCGAGCTCGTCGGCCGGCGGCGGCGGCCCCGGCGGCATGGCGTCGTCCATCGCCTCGTCCTGCGGCAGCGCGGCCGTCGGGTCACCGAGGTCATCGGCGCGACGGGGTCACACCACGTGCGGGGAGACTGGTCACGCGTCGGCGAAATATCGGCACAAGGAGTTGGTTGGTTATTGGTTTTACGACACATCGACCGTTGAGTCATGTAGCGTCGCCAATCTCTCACGCCGATTGGTCGCGGGCGAAGAGTAGCGACATGTGAGACTCGAACCCACAACCCTTTGATTGTGAGACGAGCAACATACCCCTGGACCACTCATCCCCACGGCACAGGGAGAGCTAGTTAGTTAGGTGTTGGGGAGCTTCGACGAGAGTTCACCATTCGCGCCCAGCGGTACAGGGAGAGGCAGCACCAAGCGGATGGTGGTCAGGCGCTGGTGAGAGGTGCCACCCGGCAGGGATGGCGCACCAAGGGGCGACGGGGCGTCGGAGGTCACTGGCGTGACGGGGACAAGTGACGCGTCGGCGGAATGCCGGCACAGGGAGAAGAAGCGTCAACACGCGGATGCACGGGGAGACGCCACCCAGCAGGGATGACGCACCAAGGGGTGACGATGACGATGCATTGGTGCTTAGGGGCGTGTCGACTGCCAAGGCCATTTTGCGCCCACACACCAAGGGCGTGACGGGTTCAGGACCCGCACGACGGAAAGACACACGGAGCATCGAGCACTTCCGGGGACGACATCCTCCGGGAGAGGCGTGGGGTCGAGTTGGATGGGGACGACGTTTTGTGCCAGTGGAAAGTCTATGATATCACCAGACGTGATGTTTGGTGTAGGGGATCTACGGGGGCGTTGAGCTGTCCAGGTCGGCTGTTGTACGCGGGCGAATTATGTGCATGGCATCGACTGCCAACGTGAACAGGTCCACGTGCATGAAAGGGACACCATGGCACTATTCATGACTGCCATTTCGAGGTCGGTAGCCTTTATAGTGCATTGTTCAGCAATCTACATGGGCCTAGTCATGAAGTTCAGCTGTGCCGGTGGATTCAGTATTCGTTTCGAAAGGTAGTGACTGGAATGGAATTTGACATCATGGACAATGTTTCCGTGCTATGAAGCACACCGAGAGTCTAGACTCTGAATTACACTTCGTATGTGCTACCAGTTTTTGGATGAAGTCTTAGTAACATAGGCACCATGATCTTCATCTTGAATTTCACAGCACTGTGATCTTCCTTTTCAGGACAAGCATTTTCTTCTCCCTTGCTGCAACTACACTCGCATGTTCATGTGCGACCCCTCCAAGGTGCATTGCAAATACTATCTACACCGCCCATGAAAACTGTGACAGGAGGCACGAAGTATGAGGTATAAATTTTATCGTCACTATCACCTCCAACCAATTACCCTGATACAGCTAAGGTACTTGGCATAGCTATCTAAAATAATGATAGCTATGCGATACATGAATACATGACATACGAAATGATAATTGGTATCCTACAAATGATACCTATGAGACAGGGAGACTTATGCCGATTTTTGTGGTTAGCTTGAGCTTATGGTGGACCTGTACCGAGGTGGGTGGTACCTCGTGGTGGTGGTTATTGGTTCTACGACACGTTGACCGTTGAGTCATGTAGCGTCGCCAATCTCTGACGCCGATTGGTTGTGGGCGAAGAGTAGCGACAGGTGAGGCTCGAACCCACAATCTCTGGGTGGTACCTCGTGAGCGGGCAGCTCCTGCTCCAACCAGTCGGGCCCGCCGCCGTGCAGGATCTGCTCCCGCAGCCACACCAGGCTGATGAAGGCGCACAGCGTGCAGGTCACCACCACACAGCCCTGCAGACTGTCACTGAGCAGGTTCTCGCTGTGGGCGGGGGTGAAGGTCACCACCACACAGCCCTGCAGACTGTCACTGAGCAGGTTCTCGCTGTGGGCGGGGGTGAAGGTCACCACCGCACAGCCGTACTGAGCAGGTTCTCGCTGTGGGCGGGGTGCAGGTCACCACCACACAGCCCTGCAGACTGTCACTGAGCAGGTTCTCGCTGTGGGCGGGGGTGGGTCACCACCACAGCCCTACAGACTGTCACTGAGCAGGTTCTCGCTGTGGGCGGGGGCGCAGGTCACCACCACATGGCCCTGCAGACTGTCACTGAGCAGGTTCTCGCTGTGGGCGGGGGCGCAGGTCACCACCACACGGCCCTGCAGACTGTCACTGAGCAGGTTCTCGCTGTGGGCGGGGTGCAGGTCACCACCAATGGCCCTGCAGACTGTCACTGAGCAGGTTCTCGCTGTGGGCGGGGGTGAAGGTCACCACCACACAGCCCTGCAGACTGTCACTGAGCAGGTTCTCGCTGTGGGCGGGGGTGCAGGTCACCACCACACAGCCCTGCAGACTGTCACTGAGCAGGTTCTCGCTGTGGGCGGGGTGAAGGTCACCACCACATGGCCCTGCAGACTGTTACTGAGCAGGTTCTCGCTGTGGGCAGTGGCGCAGGTCACCACCACACAGCCGTACTGAGCAGGTTCTCGCTGTGGGCGGGGGTGAAGGTCACCACCACACAGCCCTGCAGACTGTCACTGAGCAGGTTCTCGCTGTGGGCGGGGGTGAAGGTCACCACCACACAGCCCTGCAGACTGTCACTGAGCAGGTTCTCGCTGTGGACGGGGGTGCAGGTCACCACCACACGGCCCTGCAGACTGTCACTGAGCAGGTTCTCGCTGTGGACGGGGGTGCAGGTCACCACCACACGGCCCTGCAGACTGTCACTGAGCAGGTTCTCGCTGTGGACATGGATGCAAGTCATCATTAGCTGTTCTTCAAGTAGACATGTTACATGGGAATGATGCGGTTATAAATTATTCGTGAAATAGGGTGGAATATACCACTTTCTGAACACTCAATTGACATCCTTCTCCAAGAAGCATCGGCACCCTGCTCCGTGATATGAAGCATTTATGTATCCTTTCTGACAGTATCTCGTTCATAAATAGCTCGTGCATACCCTCGATAAGGAATGGTGATACACGAACATTTTGCAATGCAATTTCAGGTAAAGGGATGACCTATAATTTGGTATGGCACACAATACTAGCCTATAGTAGTTATTATTATCCCTATACCGAATATGGCTCATCTTAAATTATTAATCTCAAAACAAATGATAAAGGTCCAGTCACAATTACCTATAGCATCAACTCAAATTTTAGCCTCAAATACATCATAAGTATTTTAAACTACACTAATTACATGTCAAATTTTGGCATCCTGTTATGCTCGTTTTAACATCTCACCCTTCATTAAAAAAACAATATTTTATCCACGGAATGATGTGACATCAGAAGCAGAGCTGTGATGCCACGAGACTGGCCATCGGCAATGTAAGCAACTTCCCATTAGTGGCTCAAATCATCACGATCAAGACATCCTTTTCTCTGCATTTTCCTTACACTTCTTCAGTTCGTTCAGACTCATGCACCCTGGAACGCATGCAACCGTCACTTGCAACCCACCCCTGGTGTGTTCTAATTCGACCATCCGAGCCGATAATGATGACAATGAGTAAACACATTGATCATCCTCAAGTTGGAACCCTGACACTATAATTTACACTTATAGCTTCACTACCAATCATGCAAACAGCACCACCTCTGTCACTTATTACCCATGAAGCAAAATCCACCTCGTGCTTGAAGTTTAAAAAGTGACTTTCAAGTCGCGTTTCAGTACAATTCAATGAATTTTTGCATGTCTGATACGAAATAAAAATACACTCGCTTTTCTTTCGCACCTCGTGCGAACACCTGCCTGACAGTACATAGGCCATTCCTCTGCCCGTCTCACAACGCAGCCACACACCGCACTCACGTGGACAGCATGTCGAGCGGCAGGCCCAGGATCGAGTTGACCGAGCCGGCGAAGAGGCAGCGGTAGATGCGGCAGGCGGTGAGCGGCACGATGCCCAGCCAGGCGAACGCCACCAGCGTGTAGTGGAACCAGAAGCGGACGGCCGTCGCCACGCTGCCCACCAGGCCGGTCAGGATGTCGGCGATCGGCAGCCGCTTCGGCATGTCCGGCGAGTAGACTGCCGGCGAGCGCGCGCGCGCGCGTCAAACTCGGCACGCCGGCTGGCTCGCGGCCACGGCTGGACGGTCAGGCTCGACTGCTGGTGTTGGGGTTCAAGGGCGCATCGACCGCAGAGGTCACGCAGCAACCTCTGGTGTTGGGGTGTGAATCATAACGACAGAAACAGACAGCGGAACGGGTGTAGTTTTGGCGCGCATGTTTTCTGTCCAATAAGCGATCATACACAAGAAGTAGACATCGACCCGCATGTCCAAGTGCTGGCGAGACTGGGCCCGAAGGCTTGCGGAGGGGTTTTGGTATGGCATGGTGTAAGCATAATATACACATGAAGACATGTCAGCTAGGCAGGTGACAGGGCAACACACAGGCGAGGAATGTGGCAGGAAAACGGCGAGACTGCAGCACGCGGCCGCACACTGAGGGAAACATCCTCAAGTCAGCAAAATCGATGATATCGAATAAAGAGGTATGAGGACATGATGATATCCCTCAGGAACAAGTCATGAAGCAGCAGTTGCCCTGTACCGAAACAGCTGAGCATATATATTCCCTGGGAGAACATACCAGAGGGGCCATAAGAGGCGCTTGTTCTGTCCAATAAGTGATTGGAGAGCCGATTGGAGAGTGAAGTGTGGGTGGCGCACTGTACAGAAGTTCCGACAATTCCCATCGGCTTGTCACAACACAGCTGCAGCACTTGCTACTCACATCTGATCCAAGGGACAAAGACATCAACAGCATGTCCATTCTATTCCCACATTCCACGAACTCTTTCACTTAAACAGTCACCCCAGTCAGTCCCGGGCACCAGCCCGCCGCGAACACCCACCCCGCCCCCGCCCCACCAGCGGCGTACTGGGCGTGAAGGAGAAGCGGTGGTTGCACAGTTCGCAGTACTCCTTCCTGCTGTAGCGCAGCCACTGGATCAGGCACTCCTGGTGGATGTACTTGATGCTGCCCGTGCAGATGCACGGGTAGAAGAGCGGCCGGTCGTGGCTGCCCTCCGACCGGCACACCCGGCAGATGTCTGCCGACAGGCGTGCGATTAGTTAGTTATTTGGGATTTATGGCGCTCCCGCCAGAATTGATCATTCACAGTCGGCACACCGTCACAGTGGGGCCGCGGTCGGACACGAAGCGTCGTCACCACGAGACAGCCGACAGGAGTGCACGTGGCACAGTCATCGTCACCACGAGACAGCCGACATGAGGCACGTGGCGCCGTCATCGTCACCACGAGCCAGCCGACAGGAGTGCACGTGACACAGTCATCGACACCACGAGACAGCCGACATGAGGCACGTGGCGCCGTCATCGTCACCGCGAGACAGCCGACAGGAGCGCACGAGATAGCAGACAGGAGTGCACGTGGCACCGTCATCGTCACCACGAGATAGCAGACATGAGTGCATGTGGTGCCGTCGTCACCACAAGACAGCCGACAGGAGTGCACGTGACACAGTCATCGACACCACGAGACAGTCGACAGGAGTGCACGTGGTACCGTCATCGTCACCACGAGACAGCTGACAAGAGTGCACGTGGTGCCGTCATCATCACCACGAGACAGCCGACAAGAGTGCACGTGGCATCGTCATCGTCACCACGAGACAGCCGACAGCAGTGCTCGTGGCGCAGTCATCGTCACACACCAGTCGGACACAACACATCGTCAGCACGAGACAAGCGACAGGAGTACATGTGTGATATGGCCACTTCCAACGTGGCACGTGCAGTCTCACTATCACAGACTCGCGAGGGAGCACATCCATAGTCGTCACAGAGCAAACGCCGACAGGTCAAACAAAGCATGGTCACCATCACGTGGAGACCGAATGCCGTGAACCACTCAGAAGCAAACGAGTCACTCAATCATCCAGCATCATTAATATTGTGTGTAAACAAATCTGTCTAACTGACAGTTGGCCAGGCTACCTGGCTAGTTGCAGTCACACTGACAAACAGTGGCGAACTCCAGATTGCTATTCAAAGTGATGATCAGATATGCAGTGCTACACAACACTTCAATCTGATGATCACTCAGTATGGCTCGGGTGCAACCTGCTTGCACTGTCATCTCACCTTGCTGTGAATCGTCATCCATGACTATGCAGCTGGAAGGGCTGGCCTATTTGTTGTCAGCCCGTCATTGGGCGAGCATGTTTAGCACCAGACCTACGTGTACTCCATCACCTGCAACATGGCAACTCTCAGCCAACAGAAATAAAGCAAAAGTCGCAACTACCTTTGCGGAAGGTTTCTCGCACAATCGACTGTCACCCAGAAATTGTGCAAATGAAAACTCATGATGTTCTAGTGAATAGTGGAATGTAGGTGAATGTAAAAGGCAAATATGAAGCAAACCAGAGTGATGCTAAAGGTATTTAATTCTCCTACATCCTAATAGCATGCAGAGTATTCATCACAACCCTGTGATGTCACCATGCTAAATTACAGGGAATGGATACATATTGACACTGGAAACAGGTCATCTCACTCACTCCACTTTCAAGACATTTGCTGTTTGCAGGATATATATGCATGATATAGCTAGCAATTGCAACATTGACATTTTAAAGATAAGTCACTTTCTACAAGAATATTTTGATATGCATTCTACTTAAATATTTCCAACATACATGTGTACCTCAAGTACAGTTACCTCACTTCCATACATTAATAACAAATTTAGTTATTAGTCATTGAAAAATATTATAACAGGCTTCATCTATTTCATGCATGGTAGAAATTACCTTGTTATGATGTCAGAGACCAGACCATAAAAGCAGACTTTATAAATAATTCAAGGTCATCTCCAGAAAAAAGAATGACCTGAGCTCCTCATGTTAAATAGGGCTAGCCTCATAGCACAGTAGGTTTTAGGGGATCAAACATCAGTAGGTTTGGAGATTCAACATCAGCATGCTCTAGGTGAACAAACATCAGTGGGCTGAGTTAGTATTTTATTTTGAAACTTTTCATTATTCTTCATTATACATTACCTCACCCAACCCCATAGTCCCCCATACATTTCCCATATTCTAGGAAAGAGGGTGGGGAACAACATGTAGCTGCATTGTTAAAAATGTGTTCATGTTGTTTTCAAATGCTACCTGACATTTTCACCATATTATGTATATATTGTTTGGATAACTTAGAAGACATTCTGCCATTGCTTTTTTAAGCTAAAATGATCAGAATACTGACACAGAGACATATCAGCAAAAACTCAAGCATATACAAATATCTCCAGGTGTTCTTTGCACATATTTTTGCTCAAAGAGAAGCATATGCAATTTGCTGCATAAAAGACAAAATATTATGAGCCTCATGTTTGGCTACTATTGAGGATTTCAATTATCCAACACCAAATGCCAGTTATGAGCAATAGTTCCTTGCACTTGAATCCATTTGAATCATATTTTCAAACATCTGTTCCCAGCTGTGAGTGTCAATTTGTAGCTATGTATGGACAAACTGACCCTTGCAGTGATGTTCATCTTTGAGGATGTCTTTTTTACCCACTGTCACATCACAAGTGGTATCTCTGCAACTGTTCAAATGATTCTTAAAACTCATGTTTGCAAAAATGGCACTTCAGTCATTTATATGCAGAGACATAGGTACTTAAACTTGTGTTGCTTAAAACTTGAAAGCTGGGTTGGGGATGGCCAAGTGGTTAAGGTGTCAGGCTATGGGTACAAAAGGTCCCGGGTTCAACTCTAGCACCACTCAGGACATTTCCCAATCCTGCGGCCCACCTGCAAAACAGTGTGGGCGGCTCCATTAGCAGTGAATGTGCATAAAGTGTGTCTTGAACCAACCAATAAACAACAAACAAACACTTGAAAGATTGTCACATCAAAAAGAAACCTAAATCAAACTGATTAAAATCACAATCAGACAGAAACTATCAGAAACACATCCTTAGCCAAAAAATTGTTCTGGAAGTTTATTCTAAGTGCTAAATTAAATAAAATATAACCAATAAATATCAATAATAGTCAACATTCTTATTAAATATCATGATATCCATATACATATATCCTGATATTAAATAGTGGATATCTTACTTATAGTGACTTCCCAAAGAAATGCTTTGGGTGGGAGATGTTGGGTAAGCTCTAACAAGTGCAGTCCATACATATGTTTTTTTCTCTTCAATTTCCATGAAGGGACATCTTCTATATAAATACTGACTGCTAATTAAGACATAAGTAATTCAACTTTATTGCTCACATCGTGAGTTTTCACTGTAAAAAAAATCATTCAAATTACATAAGAAAATACCAGAAAAACACTTCTGGACACAAAATTCACCTCGGGGCTTCTTCTGTATATTTAGACATGAAATTAAATTGCCTTCATGAAAAGATAAAGCTGGTGTATACCACCACAGCTCATGGGAACTTTGTTTCTTTCAATATTTTGGAAAAGTTCAGCAGTGACTAAATCTGGTAATAGCTGTGGTAATTTTTTTTACACACAATTGCCTCCATCAAGGAAACAAATGGGTTATGTTTGTTCGTGTAGGGTTAATTTAGGTTTTTTGTTTGATTTTTGAAAACCATAAAAAATGAAATTCTTTAAGATTATGCTAGGTTACATTAGGTTGCATCAGGTTTTTTAGTTGAAGAAAAACAAAATTAAGAAAATAATTTGGTTAAAATTCTTCTTTTATTCTTTGCAATTTCCTTTTCTCCAAAGCGATGCTAGGGTAGGTTAGGTTAGGCAATGTTGCACTTTTATTTTATTTTGGAACATTTTTGTATGCTATATCACCTAACCAAAGGCCATTTTTATCATTATTTTCCTCAACCTGAAAAGCAACCATTTACACAGAAAATGAGTGGTCCCATCATCTTCACATTCATATGCATTGCATTGGCATAGTAAATTCCAGGAATTAATATAAGACTTACCACTAGTTCCACCAGCCTCCACAAGTTTCACACTATTCAACCCTGGTCGTTACAGCCAGGCTGAAAACAGTGGCTTTTTGTTGCTTGTGAGATGTTCAGATGAGTATAGTATGATTTATAAATATGCGGTGGAAGCATGCCAATTAAAATACTGTCTTTCAAGCTCCATTTGAGCCAATTGTGTACTCATCAGTGCACACGTTCTCGAACAACTTATCACTGTACCCCACTTAGGTACCTAGGTACCTCAGCTTCATGTGTCGATATTTATATAGTAAACTGGCAGGTACCTACCTATTCTCAACACATACATTCATACTCCGTTGGCATGTGTCGAACGAGACACCAATCTCTCCTATCTTATCAACACGAGAATAACCAGCTTGCAGGACGGACGACACACAAGTAGCGCCGCAATGGAAAGATTATACGTGATATCAAGTAGAATCAAAGGAAGAATTGCTCACACAGCTGTTCTCCAAGCTGAGTAAAGAATTCAGCGAGCATATTCACGTGTGTTGAGTAACCACTATTTTTCGATAAAAACACTTTCCATTTTTGTCATCAAAAACGTTGAGTCTACTCACAATTTTAAGTTTATCAACATAAATATGGATTATTCTTGTTTATAACATTCCAATAAAGAGAAAACATCCATACTACGCACTTCAATGCAAAGCTACGTAATTATGTTAACAATCAGCTGAAAATTTTTCCTTGTACCTGTGACTGATTGATTGGCCTCCATTGGTAGAGTGGTTTGGTTTTGTACCTGGAAGTGGCATTTGGTGATTTTGTGGATGGTTTGTGGTTGCTTCTATTGAAGTACATTTTAAATCAGGTATACTGGCAATCATTTTGTTACATCTAGGCATACGGGAAAGAACGAAAAACCTTCGAGTCGAACGAAGGGTATTACATTCGGTTGAGGAGTGGTGAGGAAGGTAAGAAACTTACCCAAGCTGTCTTAGGCATATCCAGCGCATTATATATTATACTAATGTACGTTGCTACATGTGAGTGTTGCAGGTTAATTTTGCGTTTTTATGACTTATGTGAACACGTGTGGCTTTCCTTTGCCTTATTCACGATTCACCTTTCCTGGATTTCTCTCCTGTTTAAGGTCATTATTTAATGAGGTCAAAGTTAGGTATTTAGAGCCATAAGGGTTCATCTCAATATGGGTAAAGTTATGGCTAGGAATTAATGTATCATGGGAAGATGAAAAGAGACTGAAGCATCTTATCAGGGATATATTCTGATTTATAGAGAAACTACACCATTGTGATGTCATGACATATATGGCACCTTTTACATCTGCTAAATTATTTCTGGGAGAGAGTGGAATATGACCATGAAGACTGAGACAGCAACATCCTTCCCAAAGAGGTATCAACATCTTGCTTCCTGATGCATGCTTATGATGACTTTGTGCATTGTTTCTAACAGTATCTCCTTCACAAGAATTATGCCTATGTTTACCATAAGGGAGTATGATGCATATGCAAAGCAAGGCTTGGTGGAAGGATTGCCTATTCTGTGATCTGTTGTTCATCTTCTATGCAATATTAATCTATGTTATAGTTATGATTACCATTATCCTGCCATATATGACCTTTGTAGTCAGTGTGGCCCTAAACTACAATAACTGCACTGTCATTATCCTGTATATATGTGTTCATAAATCAGGCATCTTAAAATAATTAAGAACATTCAATCATGAATATGCTGCATCAAATTCATCATAAAAATTCAACTTGGTATACAAATTATCTGAACTTGATATAAAAAGGTATATGAAAAGCATCTCAAATGACATTAATTCCATGGAAAATGTTTGCATTATGCTGTACTTCTTTTGCCATGTCACCTTATGGAGAACCATTATTTTAACACTGTATCACATAGCCAATATCACATGGCTACAGAGCAATTCTGGATCTGCTGGCAGGTGCACCTTTTGATAGAGTAATTATATTTGTGAGCATATTATAAAATGCATATTGGCTTCAATCCCATCCCATTCATTCAAATATCCTCTGTCTGTGCAACCTGGAATAAAAATGAGGTTTATTGAACCTATTTAATGTATCCTAACCTATAACCTAAAGCTGTAATTCATTAGTTACAATATTTAACTTAATCAGGTTATTGTGCTCTTATGACCAATCTCATCAGCATTGCATGCTTGAAGAAAGGTTCACTGATATCTGCCCTGACATACGCATTTAGTTCTACATAAGTTGTCCAGTCCACTGATCAGCCTAGTAGTTTGGTACTGTTGATCTTTCTAGCATACCTATTTCCCTTTCTAAGGAAGGGCTCCATGCTTGTACATAATAATCATAATTGTACATAATAGTGTACATAAATGTACATAAAGTTAGGTTCATATAATCAAAGTACATTAACAAAAAATTTGTCTGCTCTTATGTTGAGCACTATAAATCAATACCAACATTAAATCCCTATTTCCCAGCCAAATTACATGCATTTTTGGTATTGGTGCAGTTTAAGGTAGAGAGGTTTTACACACATTTTATCTCCATGTTTGTTATTATGGCTTTAGGACACATCAACTACATTGGTCATGTACTGCCACCATTTTAGCTCCATGAAGTGTACAAAGTGGTTAGGTTTTGGCTTGGTTTTGTTAAGTTGGATTAGGTTAGGCTTTTGTTGTGCATCATATTAATAATAAAAAAATTAATAACTTTTTTACCTTTTAGCTTAATTCAAAACAGTTCAGCCTAGCTTATGCTACATTAGGTTAGGGTATGTTTTTATTTTAGCATATTTGTGGACAAAAATTGTTTTGAGATTTTCAATAAAAAAGGTTCCCTTTCTTGCATGGGAGGTTAAGCTAGGCTAGGTAAGGTTAGGTTACATTTTTTTGTTTGATTTTACACAGCATTTTTGATGCTATTACCAAACTCCAAACCTGTTTTTGGGTATTATTTTGCCCCCAATTGAAAAATATGCATTTGCAGAGTAAATAGGTGGCCACATCATGTTCGGCACATTTATATACATTGGATTGAAAAAGAATTTCCAGGAAATCAGAAATTACCTAAAACTGAAAATTTACTTATTTTTCTTAAGTCCCATTAAACTAAGGTCCTCAAATCTTTTCCCATTAAATGGCATCCACCACCATGATTTTATTTGTGTGGTTTGTTGTTCTTGGTGTGGAGTGGCTTTATTTGGATATAAAATGTGAGAGAAAATTTTCATTCAAACCTGTACCACCAGAAACTTGGTACACACCTTCCCTTTTGAATCTTGAGCACTTTATCAAGTAACAGTTCATTATCAAACAGCACCATTCAACCTCTTGTACCTTCAACCTTAAATGTGAGAAGAAATGAGAGTATGATTTTCTGGGGCAAATATTATTATAGATGCTAAGTCCAACAACAGTAAGGCCTTCTAACCCTGTCCACTACCCCATTTATATATAATATATATGTGTATATATATGTATATATATATATATATATATATATATATATATATATATATATATATATATATATATATATATATATATATATATATATAAGTAAATGTCCTCTATATGGTTGATGAAATTTGCTCTTCTTGAGTTACCATCCAGAACATTCTCCTCTCAAGAAACATGATTCATATTTCTTTCATGCTGAATGATGCTGTTTGACAATTGCAGCTAGTTTGCTGATTGTTCATAATATGGTCAATGCTCACAAGAGAGCACAAAATGAAATTGATTGTGTCACAAAGATATATGAAGTGATCTTTTCTAAGTTAGATTACAAAATGCTCTGCACATCAAGCATGCCACAATGTAGATCAAACCCTGGTCTGACACCTGCATCTCTTGGTCTACAACATTTCCATCAATCCCATGCTGCTCCAGCTGGTGAATTAGATGCTTTGTGGTATTTCATTAAAAGTTTTGGCACAGTGTAGGTACACTACATCTGTCCTACCTCCATTATCAGGGTTCCATTAGGACAGGTTCCCACCTATGCTGGTCATGTCAGAGCAAAGGGCAGTGTCTGTGGTTCTTCCACACCATATAATCTTAATGCCAGCTCTGGTTTTCCTAGAAATACATGACCATTCTAAAAAGTCTACCTCAACTCTTGGATTATTGGTATGCTTATTTGTGTATGATCAGGTTTTTAGGGTGCATCAACCATGGCTGATAGTTCAGCACCCAGGCATTATTGGTATTGAGACCTGTTCACCAAAGTATTTTGGCTTTCTTATTTTCATCTCATATTATGTAATGCCAATGATTCAAGTGTATGCAAGTTATTTCATTAGGCTGCCCTTTGTGCTGTAATGTGAAGTTCTGTATCTTTTGTGACATCATTTTGTCACATATTTTGTTCTTTCTATATCTAATTAGATATAGAAAGAACAAAATATTTGGTGTGTTAATGCATCACTTGTGATACATTTTATTTATGATCTTGTGGTTTTCATGTCATCCTGGGGAACACTGCTGTATTTGATGTGGGTATTTTAGTTGTTTTGTTTCTGATCTTGATCCGGTTTGTGCATGGAACATGGATATTCTACCAACCTTATAGTGCATCAATCTATTAGTACCCATCGCTAAGATTATATATACTGCTGTTCTGAATGCTGATGTTATGTGTTTGGTAGAAGTGTAGGAAAAATGTGTATTACCCTTCTAAATTGTGTGACAAAATAGGGTTGTTGATGCATATCACTAGCTATTCTTATCAACATCAATAAAACCATGCATGTGTTTTTTAGGAATAAAGGGCGGGATATGGGTTTGGAGAGCTCAGTGGTGTGTCAATGACACCCATACCAAATATATATATAGCAACCATTCAGTATATTATTTTCTACCCCTTCCAACACCAGCATGAACAAGAGGCATTGAACATGACATGAACATGAACAACACCAGGATCATAGAGGGATACAGCATCCAACTGTGATAGATAATACTGATGTCACCACCCTCCATTGTGATGTTTATGTTTAGCATATGTTGCAATTCATATTTTAAGAGTGCAGTGCCATTTTATACATGGCATGTCCATTTGACTAACATTTCACGTCACTGCAGGTTTTGCCATTTTGGTGTGATGTTGATTTTGCTACACTTGTGATAACATGTGTTTTGCATAAGCCTATGAATGCATGCATTGCGGCATATCCCCTGTTCAAGAAGTGGTCTAAGCCGTGGAGCTCACATGCCTGAATTAGTTTACAAATGATGGGCAAAATGATGTTCTTCTGTCTGGCACAGGAATATTCATGTTGTACCTATTGCTGTGCACCTTTCCCACGACTATGTCGACCTTGTTTGTTTCGTCGATTTGTCTGACATTGCTTGTTTCGTTTTCTGATTGTGCCGGTGCTGGCTGTGCCGTGCCCAGTGGCGGTCGATCATCTGAACACCTGCGTGTCGTTTGTCGGCAGCACAGATGAACGCCGCAATGGATACCGTGGCCGGCATCAGGAGCGTGATCACCGAGGCCGTCGAAAGAGGTGCACACACACACACACAGGGTTAAAATAATGGTTTTTCGTTAGGTGTGAGATGTCGAAACGAGCACAGTAGGATGTCGGAATTTGCCGTGGAATTAGTGCCATTTAAGATGATTTTGATGCCTCATACTCGAATTCGAGCTGATGGTTAGGTTCCAAGGAGCAGGATATCGATACTTTTTGTAGAAGGATGTTGATTGAGCGTTCAGAAAGTGGTATATTGCGCCCTATTTCACGAATAATTTATCACTGCACACACACTGCCGGACACGAGCCGCCGGCGGAAGTCGGCGGCGGCACTGGTGTTATTGCTTATTGGGTGATTCACGATACACTTTATGCACTTTCACGGCTAATGGCGCCGCCCACACTGTTTTGCCGTTGGGCCGCGGGATTGGGAAACGTTCCGAGCGGCGCCAGTGTCGAACCAGGGGCCTTTGGTACCCATAGCCCGACACCTTGACCATACGGCCATCCCCGCCCGTCGGTACTGGTGTGTCTGTCTCGGCACGTTCAGATCGTGTCCCCGCACCCGACTGGGACGTGTCCTCTCAGCCAACGCACGCCGACAGGTCCATGGTGGTGTTTGAGCACACGTTTCTCGAACCGTTGTGTTCTTCAGAAAGTTGTTTTGCTTCACGTCTCGAAATCTTTGCGGTGGAAACACCGGGTCGTTCTCGATGTGAGTTCCGGAGAAGACGAAATGGACGCTGTATGATCATCGCAGTCGATGCGCCCCAAAGCCCAATTAACCAACTGGAGAAGACGAGTGGGCATGATAGCTCTTCTTTCACGTTGTTTGGCCTTGCCAGCCAGATGCCTTGATCGGCACATGGCTAGCGGGTTTCGTGCGTCAGCGGCCCAGTCGCGTGGTAGCGTGCGTGCCGGGATTATCCCGCTAGCTTCGTTCTCCGGAGCGTCCAATATAGTTTAGTATAAGCTTAAAGTTTAGTATATAATCCAGTAAAGTTCAGTTATCCAATACAATTTAGCATAAAGTGTAGTAGTCTAAGCCCGGTTCTTGGTATATAGTCCAATAAAGTTTAGCATAAAGTGTAGTAGTCCTAGCTTAGTTCTGTATCTCCGTGTGCACAGTTACAACCCAGGTGAGTATTTTCCTCTGTCCGTACCGTTTCCCTAACAGTGAAGAGGCTTCTCGCAAGAGCCTCGCACCTCCTACCAGATCGCTATGCTCCGGCAGCGAAGGGCGGCGGACCTCTAACCGCCACGCCTGTTGTTTATTGGGTGGTTCATGACGCACTTTATGCACATTCACGGCTAATGGCGCCGTCCACGCTGTTTCGCCGGTGTGCCGCGGAATTCACAAATATTCCGAGCGGTGCTAGTGTCGAACCTGGGACCTCTGGTTCCCCAGAGCGCAACACCCTAACCAGTCGGCCATCCCCGCCCCTAACCGCCACACCGCCCATAACCGCCACCCCCGCCCCTAACCGCCACCGCCGCCCCTAACCGACACCGCCGCGCTAACCGCCAAACCCGCCCCTAACCGCCAAACCCGCCCCTAACCGCCAAACCCGCCCCTAACCGCCAAACCCGCCCCTAACCGCCAAACCCGCCCCTAACCGCCACCGCCGCCCCTAACCGCCACCGCCGCGCCTAACCGCCACTGCCGCCCCTAACCGCCACCGCCGCCCCTAACCGCCACCGCCGCCCCTAACCGCCACCGCCGCCCCTAACCGCCACCGCCGCCCCTAACCGCCACCGCCGCCCCTAACCGCCACCGCCGCGGTCCGCAGTGAAGAGTCCGACGCCGATCCGGCTGCGGGACCTGATCCGGCAGATCCGCGCGGCGCGCACGGCCGCCGAGGAGCGCCAGGTGGTCAACAAGGAGTGCGCGCTGATCCGCAGCACGTTCCGCGACGAGGACAACGTGTGGCGGTGCCGCAACGTCGCCAAGCTGCTCTACATCCACATGCTGGGGTGAGCGCGCCGCGAGCGGGGGGGGGGGGGAGGGGGCGAGCGTGGCGGTGGTTATTGGTTTCACGACACGTCGACCGTTGAGTCATGTAGCGTCGCCGATCTCCCACGCCGATTGGTCGCTGGCGAAGAGTAGCAACAGGTGAGACTCGGACCCACACTGTTTGGATTGTGGGTAACTTACCCCTAGACTACTCGTCCCCCCCCCCCCGAACGTGACACAGCGTCGGCGGGGAGGGCACTGTCGGTGGAGGATAGAGTGGGCGGGCGGGGCGAATGCGTGCAATTGGGTGCCCTGTGACTTGTGGTCTTGGTGCTGAAGATAGTCGGCTTGTGGCTTTGCTTCGGACTGCCGAAGAGCATGCTTCATGTCGGGTCCTGTGTACTGTATGAGTGCACTGTGTTACGTACATTTATGCTACCCGGTAAGTGACTTGTACTGAAACTTAAGTTGACGACAAATGGGTATAATTACAAGCCGTACCCCCTCTGGAGATGAAAATTACAATTGCGTGATCTGCACCCAAATGTATCGCATTAATCCATGCGTTAGCGTGAGAGAGGAAGGCGGGAGCCAACGGCTGCGGCCACTTGCTACCCGTCCGTTTTGTGTTGCGTTCTCACGTTGTCACGTGCACGGTGTGTCGCAACCTGAATGTGATACCGACCGGCCATTGTTCCAACACGTCACCACTGTGAGCCGCAGTATCACGTATCGGCGTAGCTCCGCAGTGGTGACAATACGTGCTGCGCTGTCCCCCTCCCACACTCTCCTCACGGGGATCGGCGCCAGACCGGTGACGGCGCAGAACTGGCCGATCTGCCCCCCTCTCCCCTAATGGGGACCGACGCCAGACCGGTGACGCTGCAGCGCTGACCGATCTGCCCCCCCCCGCCCCCTCCGGCAGGTACCCGGCACACTTCGGCCAGCTGGAGTGCATGAAGCTGGTGGCGTCGCCCCGCTTCACCGACAAGCGCATCGGCTACCTGGGGGCCATGATGCTGCTGGACGAACGGCAGGACGTCCACCTGCTGCTGACGAACTCGCTGAAAAAGTCAGTGCGGCTGGCCGTCGGAGTCGCTGTTGCCGAACACCTCACTGCGTCGGCAGAGGTGGTGATCGAAATTCCGGGCGGCCTGTTGACGCGATCGTTTCAGTGTGTTTCCCATCTGCATAGCATTACAGTCTGCATAGACTCTGCATACCATTGCTTCTGTATACCATCGTTGGACCAAGCGGCGGCAGCGGCTCAACTATTCGTGATGCTCCAATGGCGGTCAGGACGGCCACTTTAAACAGGCAGTGATGTATGCCGAAACGAGGGAGGCCGTCGGGACAGCACGTCTGGCGGGGGCGGCGGCGTTAGTGCGCCGTGGGTGGTTCGCCCTGGCCGGAACTGTCGCTGTAACTCGCTGAAACACCGTGTTTTAATTAGAGCGCGGGCGAAGTCTACTCTCCGTGTGCATCAGTCACCATAGGCGCCCTGCCTGGGGCGTATCTGCGCGCTTTCGGCCATGCATGTGGAGATCAAGTGATTCCGGATGCGGTGCATTAGCCAAATTGCATTACTAAAACGGAGATAAAGTGCCACCGCTTCCTGTGGCTGAGCTGGACACAACGGCACCGGTGCGATCCTAGGGTACAACGGCACCGGTGCCAGATTGTGCCAAATTCACATCGCGAGGGAATGTGCCGGCACGCTTACTTTCTGTGAACAAAGCTTAAGAGTGCTTCTGGAGAAGTGTTGGAATCGAAGTTGAGACATCTCGAGAACGAAGGTCTAGCTCTATTTAAAATCTGAAATTCTCCGTTGCACGATGGATTGCTGTTGAAGGTTACCTGTCACGGGAGATTCCGACACGATCCTCTTCTTTTTATACATACCGTAAGAGAGTTTCATGAATGACATGGCGACAAAATGAACATGAACAGAGCAAACTAGAAATGGCACGGGGTATTGCAACACATGAAAAGATCAACCCTCGTCGCGCATAATTGTAGCTGTCACATCAAGACTGTTGCGTTTCTCAATAATTCAGAAGAACGCGGTGAATAGAAGTGTGACTTGCGCGCCTTTTGAGCGTCACAAAATCGCTAACAGAAACTATGGCCGTCACCAACGATTTTTCGCCGATCCAGCGCTCCACAATGCCGTGCAGCTGAGCCACCGTTTGGCTCACACCTGTGCAAACACGCAGGTTATTCACCACAGGGAGTGACTCAGAGCGGTGCACACCGAACGCACCCCGAGCTAACAGTCGATGGTTTGGCAAACAAGATACCGGATAAGATAGAGGTGGTGGATACTGCCTGGCCTTTGAAAGAGGGACATAGTGAAGTGTGATAGTACAGGTACATATTTGCCAGTGCTTGAGAATGTCAGTGCGGTGAGCCGCTGCGTGAGAATCGGCGCGTGCCGATAAAGGCGCAGATTCGTCTGGCCGTTCGCGCTGGCTGTCAAAATGGCCGTCGTCTGGCTGTGTGGTTACCGGTGGCGGCGGCGACACGACACCAGCGGTCGCCAGTCGCCGGTCGTGGGCCGTGCGCACCACTCGCCACCAATGCATCACGCTGCGATTTTGCTCGTTCGGTCGGCTGGGATCGGCGCGACCGAATTCGTTTTGTTGTAGCTGCAGCTGGTCGTCGGAAGTGATGAGGAAACATCGATTTGTTGTCATTGGTGGAGGGGCCGCGGTAGCTCAGTCGGCAGGCAGTTGTACTCTCGATTGTTAGGGCTCGGATCCCACAGCTGGCGGGGTTACGGAGTCCACCCGCGACCGACCGGCGTGAGAGGTTTGCGACGCTATATGATCAAGTAGTTGGATGCGTGGTAAAAAGAAACGAGGTACTATTACAAGTCGTCAAAGATGTACGTGCAAAGCATCGAATTGCATACATGCACTTGGTAGACAACTAAATTTGATCATTGCAGGCATGTGTGGTCAACGCCAGCATGATAAAACTCGGTAATGGAAGGAATCTCATGTTAATTGCGTTTTGCGCATCACAAATATCTAGTTAGGGTAGATGTCGGTAAGCGAAAGATGCAAATATAAATGAAAGTACTGACACATGATAGCAATATATATATATATATATGCAAGGTATATACATATATTTGTGAATATATTTATGATATATCTGTATATTGTAAATAAGATCTTAAAATCCGGCTACGTGCCACTTTCCACCTAGAGGTTTTAATTCGGGCGCACTGGGTGGCAGCCAGTACCAGCGTCCCGCTGGCCCACGCTCGCTCCGCCGGAGGCGGGGGCCGTCGGCCGTAAACTACGCCGCCGTTTACACGCATCCCGTTCGCCGTCGACGTTATTGGCCAACCAGAAGTGTCGTGTCGTGTATCCGTTGGCGGTAAGCGCCGCTTCAGCTGTGGTGGCGTGATGTATGCGTGTGCGCGTCGACTTGCCGTTAGCTAATTGGCTCTTCGACGGATTGCCTGTCGGCTGATTGATTTTTCGGGCAGGATCGAGTGCCGCTTTGGTTGCTCAGTTGTGGACCGGTCGGGCACGGCAGGCTGGAGTCGCTGCAGGCTGATCAGAAGTAGCAGGGCTAGGGTCGGAATTCTGGCTGTTCCTGGATTTTCACATCCAGTACGTTATCCTCTCCAATCAATTCCCTCTGAATTTTCTTATTTGGAGTTTGAATGATGCTTCACAGCGAATTACGCTGTGATGGAGGGCTAAAGATTCGTTGGAAAGGTGCAGACTGATATCCTGATGCCACTGGTTTGAAAAATATCCCCTCCGGAATCTGTTAGCCAAGATATTTTCCCATCCGACTCCAGGACCGCAGAGTATAAATCCAACTCTGAACCGGGCAGGCCCTCTTCTGGTGAGTTACTCGGTCTGCCATTATCGGGTCCTCTTCTCACTGCAGGAGGGCCAGCTCCTCTCCGTCTCCCGCTCCGTCTCCAGCTCCGTCTCCCGTTCCGTCTCCCGTTCCGTCTCCCGTTCCGTCTCCCGCTCCGTCTCCCGCTCCGCATCCCGCTCTGTCTCCCGCTCTGTCTCCCGCTCCACCTCCCGCTCCACCTCCCGCTCCGTCTCCCGCTCCGTCTCCCGCTCTGTCTTCCGCCGACTGTAGGTGTGTCGGGCCGCTGGCCTCACGGCAGCCCGACAGACGGATTGAGTCCCTCCCGATGTCTGACGGACATGGTAAGACGTGCGCGAACGTGCGCGTCTTGCTCGGCGCTCGTGACCGTGACCGTGACCGTGACCGTGACCGCTGACGCCCTGCCCTGTCCGTGCGCGTCGCCAGCGACCTGAACAGCAGCACCCAGTTCGTGGTGGGGCTGGCGCTGTGCGCGCTCGGCACGATCGCCTCGCCGGAGATGGCGCGCGACCTGGCCGGCGAGATCGAGCGGCTCATCAAGTCGTCCAACGCCTACATCCGCAAGAAGGCGGCGCTGTGCGCGTTCCGCATCATCACCAAGGTGCCCGACCTGATGGAGATCTTCCTGCCGGCCACGCGCCAGCTGCTCACCGAGAAGAACCACGGTGGGTGTGGCGGCGCGGCCGGGCGAGGTGGGCTGGTACTCTGTGGAAGCGACTCGCTGGCGACGGGTGGCGAGGCGATGGTGCCCGGCGTCGCACGACAGGCAGCGCAAATTGTGGGGTGCGGCGACAGGAGGGTGGCGTTGTTTTTCTTTTTGCTGCCCGTCCATCAGCCGAAGATGGGCTAAGTCTAAGTGTTGATGAATGTTGACTAATGCCACGTTGGCCTCTTCGTTGTGCTAACTGTCGGTCGGGTTATCAGCAGTGATAATTCACCTCATGGTGGCAGTAATTAGTTTCGTTGGCACATTCGGCTGTGCCATACGACTGTTTTTTGGTTTCGACTCGTCTCTCGATACGGCCACGGCTCGTGTGTGATGGAGACGGCGCTAAATGACCAAACTTGGTCGATGCTCCCTAAAACTCAAATAACGGACGAGACGTCCTTTTTGCGCTGACTGGTCAGGCGACGGTGGCACGCGAGCCGAAGTTTCCCCGTCGCGTTTCACTTTCCTCGCGAGTGTCTCGATTTGGGCACGCCGGCGCGGCGGCGCGGTCAGCTGACTGGCGCGCGTGCCGCAGGCGTGCTGATCGGCGGCGTCATCCTCATCACCAGGATGTGCGAGCTCAGCCAGGACACGCTGCAGCACTTCAAGAAGGTGGGTGCGGCCGCCCGTCGTGGCCGGTCGAGGCGCCGTGTTGTGGTCGCCTGGCGACTGCAGCCGGTGTGTGCGTGTGGCGTCCGAGGTGTGCGCTCAAATGCGCCCGTCGGGCGCGTTTTGAGCGCACGGTCGCCCCTGTCGATGTACCTCCAGTCACCAGTTGGAGGTACATCGGCAGGTACATCGACAGGTACATTGGAGGTACATCGACTTCAAATCAATCGGTCATGTTTTGTAAATGTATGGCGGTGGGATTCGTCGCATCCATGTATGCGGCGGCTTCTGTGGTGTCTTCACATTGTGTGTGTCTTCTGTGGTGTCTGTCTACACGTGCAGCCACAGATTGGATGTGGTACCGACGTTTCCGATGGTTTCGGAAATGTCGGCCACATCCGTGAGGTGTGCCTTACTCCGACATCACATCACTGGGTATAACTTCCGAGATATTATCCGAAGGCCATATTTCGGAAATGTCCGGTAGAGCCGTGCGGTGTGTCTTGTTGTGTTGTCGCATTAAAGTTGTGGATGTGAAACTGGACTTACCATGCGCCATTGTAAGGTACATTGTGTCAGTCTCTGCATATATTGCTGGAAATTCGCATTGCTGGCTATTTCTGCTAGTGCTCAGATTTCCCAGTCTCCATGCTTGCAGGCACTGTTTATTGCCACCAATCAAACTGAGACTTGATTTGAAGCCAAATGGTCTCGTTTTGCTCTTGGCTTTCTGCTGTAGCGCTGCAACCGATGCCAGATAAGAAGGAACCTACTCTACCCCAGAAGATGGTTGTTTGGATTCAATGTCTGAAAATGGTATAGTAATAAGGCACTTACCTTCGTTAAATTATTTTTCGGATAGTTTCAGTGACATAAATGTTGTCAAACAACTGCTTTTCGCTGGGGTAGAGAAGGTCGCGTGTTTAGTGAGCGTTGCTGAACCATCAGCCTGACGTATACTAAGCCGATTAAGTCCGGGCTTATCTTCGCTTCGCTTAGCACAAAGCTTCGGCTCGTACCTGCGACCGGCACGACCAGCGACTGCTCAATTGCGTGGCGTTGATACATCGTGTGTTATGGGTGGCTACTGACACTGCACTGCCGAACATCGGTTGACACTGCACTGCCGAACATAGTCGTCGCAGTGTCCCGCCGCTGGGGCGGCAGGATACTGCGATTGGTCTGTGGCGGAGTTAGTTGGTATGGGTGTGGGTCTGATGGAGGGAGTGAAGGGGAGAAGATGGTTGGTTATTGGAATTTAGGGGCGCGTCGACTGCGTTGGTCATGTAGCGCCCATACAAGGGGAGAAGAAGGGTTGGTGAGCATGTCCTGGGTGTACTACGGAATGAATAGGTGCTTGAGGGGAAGGGATGACGGTGATGCGAGTGGTTGAAGGAATACGGAGTCGATTCCGAAATGTGTCAGACCCAGTCGTATTCTGTCATAGCATCTGAAGTATAAATACGTGTAGGGGTCCTTCTTCAGCGTTGTGCTCGGAGCGATTCTTTATCAAATTATATTTATAGATTGATTGCCTTTGGTGTTGTACCGTAATCTGTGTCGCAGGCACCTAGGCTAGATTTAGAACATGGTGGTGAGTGGGGTCATGCTTTGTCCAACCGGTTTTCTGTCGCGCATCATGATAATGGTGGTGTAATTGTTAACGTTGCCCTGAATAAAAGATGGGAATTGTGAATGATGCCTCCAGTGTTGTGGTCAAGTTGGGTTTTGAGAAGTATGCAGAGTGCGTGTTGATTTAGGATGTAATCTTAGGGCACGAGTAGCCTGAGGGTAAGATGCTCGTCCCGCAATCGAAAGGTTGTGGGTTCGAGTCTCATATGCCGCTACTTTTCGTCCGCGACCAATCGGCGTGAGAGATTGGCGACGCTGCATGACTCAACGGTCGATGTGTCGTAAAACCAATAACCAACCAGGATGCAATCTTAGGATAACGAATGGTCATATTGAGGGTGGTGGATAGCTCCAGAATTTGGTCCGGGTTGTGAATATCTTCAGGACGTGGTCTGGGTGTTAGATAGCTCTAGGGTGTGGTCCGGGTTGTGGATATCTTCAGAACGTGATCTGGGTGTTGGATAGCTCCAGGGCGTGGTCCGGGTTGTGAACATCTTCAGGACGTGATCTGGGTGTTGGATAGCTCCAGGACGTGGCCTGGGTTGTGAACATCTTCAGGACGTGGTCCGGGTGTTAGATAGCTCCAAGACGTGGTCCGGGTTGTGGATATCTTCAGGACGTGATCTGGGTGTTGGATAGCTCCAGGACGTGGTCCGGGTTGTGAACATCTCTAGCATGTGATCCGTATCAGCGGGTGGTGTCTGAATAGTTGTCTTACCGTGTCGAGTAGTTTTCTGTGTCTCGTGTGATTGTATTATGTTTTCGGATGTGAAGAGGTGCCGCAGCACCCTGCTTTGAAAGGAGATGTCGACCCGTCGACGCGGCTGATGCGCTATTTCGTGCAACACTTGTATATCGCAGTCGCCTGCTGAAAGCGGTGCTAGCGCTGCCAGAGCGTCTAGAGCGAAAGACAACGCGCTGCAGAGGGGAAAGTGGGTGAGTTCCGCAGAGGGCGCCTGCTGTGAATAACGTGGTTGGCTGTGGTGTAGCACTCTGTCGCCTGTGTGCCGGCACCCGCCGCCGGGGGTTGACGTCTCCCTGTCACGTGCGGTGACGGCGGCCGGAGGCGCTGGTCGGCAGGGGGATGGGCTGTCGGCGGCCCGCTTGCTACCGGTGGTGGCTCGCCTAACCAGCTGTAGTGATACGCCTCGCCGACCAGGCAAACCAACCGGTGCACTAGCTGTTCAGTGATGTTGGTCAGACTAATGGAGCTAGCAGGATGTCGTGACAGGTCTCCGCGCAGCCTGGTTTTTGGACGCCCTACCTGTTGGTGTTTGCATTCTGGAATTGCAACGGATAAATTGTCCGCGTTGGTCGTCCCCTCCGCTTCATCATTCTTTGTCACCATTTATTTGTTGTGCTCCTGTTGCAAAGCTCCGAGCCATAGTGGTTCAGAGAGGCGTAACATGCGTATCATCTGAGCTTGGACTAGGTGATGAACTCATCACTGGTGGCTTTAAGGTGTTTGAACTTTGGCAGTTGGTCTGATGATGACACTTCAGTGTCTATGTTGGACGAGATAGTTTCGCAACAGCATGTGTCCCGTCTACTTAACCGTTAATAACGGGTGGTTCGCGGCAGCTCATTGTGTTCCGTGAGAGCACTGAAAGGGCGCTACTAATTGGGCACTTTGGTTGTCACCTGCCGTTCCTCATTGTGTCTGCCCTGGATGTGCTTTTGTCGTCACGTCTGTTTGACCAGAATCACTGTCGTGTGTCTCAGTAAGCAGCACACACGTTCGCAGAAGTTTCACACGAAGCGCCTCGCTGTGTAGTATCAGTGTAGTAGTTTAGCATCAGTGTATTTAGATGTCCGTCAGGTATCCTATTTCGCAACATGGCGACACAAAAAAGGTAATGGGGTGAGTAGTACATGCGTAAGTTACTCGTGTCCCAGACGAAAGGTTGTGAGTTCGAGTACAGCCAATCGATGCTCTCGGCCCGCGACAAATCGGCGCAGGCGATTAACGACGGTTTGTGCCACAACCGTGGGCGCGTGTAAAACCAACAGCCAGCACAGGGCCGGACGCTATGCGCTCGCTCACAGCTAGTGATGGCAAGTTCCTTTCCACGTCTGGGATCAACCCAAAGCCGAGCGAGTGCGGGAACTGCGTGCAATGCTACCGGGATTGCGATTGGCGTTTACCCAGAGCTAGCCGGACCAATCAGACGCTCGATCCCCGATGCGGAGGTGAACGTGTGACCACTTAGCCACGGTCCTGGGCGGTTGGGTTGACGGGAAGACCTTCCATGATGTGTGCACCAATGCGGCCACCAGGGGCAGCGCCACCGGCTTGGTATGGTGCATCCTGACAGGCACCTCTGTTTTGGAGAACCTGTTTGTTTATTTTGGTTTAAGGGCGCCTGAACTGCTATTGGTTATTTAGCACCCATGTTTTGGAGAGCCGTTAGCCGTTGTACCACCTGCACATTCCGAGGCCAATCTCACCAAAATCACAAGCGGTATATTTACACGGAATTCGGTGTGAATACACCGTTTGTGTTGTTATTTGTGAACATGACATTTCACTAGCATCACTAGATAACAAAACTACAGCATCCGAAGTGCATAGTTTGTTAATCACAAGTTGTGAAAAGTGCGTCATTACATCGCTTGTAATTCACGAAGGTTGTTGATTACCAGCACCCGTGGTAACTGCACCTCTTGTGATAATGCACGATCTAGGTTTTGTGAATTTTGAGGGAGAGCACTACCAGTACCAAAAAAATCCCGACGAAGTCCAGCCGCAACGGGCAGCTGGAGAATCGGCATGTCCCGAAACCCTCGACGAAGATCGCCAACTCCAAATTTATTCGCCATGGGCGGCAGAATGGGGTCGGCAATGGATACATGTAAGGTGCCCTCCCTCTCCCCGTTAAATTGAGAAATTCAGCTCTTCTCAATCTGTCACGTGTCACAATCAGCTGAATCTGTCACGTGTGAGGTGCCGTTCCTCTCCCCGTTAAATTAAGAAATTCAGCTCTCCTTTGGATCTGTCACATGGGGTGGGACCACCGCTGACGTCGATGGGTGCCAAATCAGCCTTCCGAGCTCCTCCCCATCTCCACCCCGCCCCACCCGTGCTTGAGCAATGACGAATGTAGCTTGACTGGATGAGGGTCCGGTTAGCATGCTAGACGAGGCCCTCAGTGTGAGGGTACCCCTGTTTCTCACAACATCCCCGTCCAGATTCTCTATCTATGCTGATGGCGTTGACCCCTCAATATCATGCCATACATTTTTTGCTTAATTTATGCCGATGCAATTTTATCTGAATGATGTGCGAATGTATTAAGGTACGTGATAATTACGTGCTTGTCATTTGTCTATGAATTTTAGCAGTTGAAGCCTGCTCTCGACCTTGGCCCTCATGTTTGCGCCATGGAAAGTGTTAATGTTAAAAAGGCTGCGATAGAATGCGGTTTTTGTTCTTCCTTTTTAGATCCACCACCCACGAATTGGTGAGCAGGAACGTCCACTCTTTAACGGCTACAAGTACCGTACGTTGACATCACAAAATATATAGTAAAGACGCGGCACTCACAGCTTAAATATACACAAACAAACAAAAGCATGCAAAGCATCCAGTGTTAAACTAAAAGAACATAGGAAGTTGTTAGTATTCACACCCAAGGGAGCATATGGCTGACCAATCTGGGTTCATCTATAAAAAGAAGGTAATAGCTAAAATCATAATGTTAGCAGCTGGATTATGACGATTTGGTGATGGACATTCCTAAGGTTTTTTTTTGTGCGAATGATCAATTCTGGTCGAAGCGCTCTAAGGCCCCTCCACCCAAGTATTCCTAGGTTTTTTTTTTCGCATTCCGATCGCAGTTAATTTTCTTATCAATGATTTATTGAATTTAAAGACATGTTGTTTCAAATGAAACATTTATTCGCTTGGCCTCGTGTATTTGAATTATTCATGATATTATTTTCACAGATATTACCGATTTCACAGTAGTTTACACCTTCAGCATTGCTGGAAAGATGTCATATTATTTTGGAACATGTATGTTGTTTTATCACTGAAAGGTATTGTAGAATTTCATTGCTTGTAAAACAATCACAAAATCGTGTCAGTATTTTGGCACTTGTAAGTTGTTATTTAACACATTTTTTAAAACTTGCATGCTATGTTGACAAACCTTGTGAGTACAAAAACAACAGTGAAATTGGCTTCAGAAAGCATTCGGGCTGCAGATGATGAAGCTTACTCGGTTTAGCAGAGGTTTGACCATGATGATCACACCTTGGAATGTTTTGTCGCATGTGTCCGGACGATATAATTTTTTTGTATTAAAATAAATAATGCGGGATGTCTGACCTCAACTGTTGGCATCTCTAGTTCACTAACCCATTATGAGGTCGATGGTGTGCTGCGGTGTGGTGGCGTGTTGCTATACTTGTCGCGGCGCTGTTGACCTGTGTGTATCTGTGTGGGTATCTGTGGGTGTGTGTGTGTGTGTGCTGGGGCGTGGCGAGCTCGTCCGGTCCGGCCTGACACGCCCACTCTACACTGTCTCTCCCGGCAGGATCCCGAGGATAAGGTGACGTCACAACTCGACCCGGTGTCGTATGACCGATCTGAGTGGCGGCCCGCAGTCCCACTCGCTCTGCCTCTGTCTCGCGCTCTCTCTTTTTCTCTCGCGCTCCCCGTCTCGCTTCGTCTCGGTCTATGTTGGCTCGCTTGTCTCGGCTGCGCTGTCGCCGCTTCTCTGCATCGGGCTGGCCGCTGCGGTGTTTGGTTGGCCTCGGCCGTTGGCTTTCAGTTGCGGCTCGTGTGACGTGCGTGTGCAGTGCAGTGCAGCACCTGCGCCCTGCCCTTGCCGATGTGGTCCCTGTTTGGAGGCGCGGTACGGATCGTCGTTCAGGATTGGGTTGGCTAAGTGATCAACCATGGTCGATGCGCCCTAAAACCCCCAGGATTGGATTGGTTATTCACTGCTGTGATTGGAGAGGGAAGGGGACAATAGATATTCGACTGACGAGTTATGGAGAATGTATGTTTTGTTCCCATCGAAAATCATGTTTTTAGTATTCATCGACTGAGGTGTGTGCATGTTTTGGTTCCATAGTTAAGAATAGCGTAGATGGGATTGCGTTACAGATATGCAAGGGTTATGTACAGATGTGCAGTAATATGGCATTCCTAGGGTACAAGTTATGTCAGATAAGAATCCGCGTGCTTGTAGATACATATGAAACACAGCACGTTTGGACCAGCTAGTCCCAATCAGCATCTTCAAACCCTTCAGTTGTATAGCGGAGAAGTTGGTTTCGCTGAGTAGGGGTTGTTTTATTTCAAACTCTGATGGCGATGCCTGTCGTCTCGTCGTCGACGTCATCCTCTCCTTCGCGCGCGCTTCGCCCGCGCTATGTACGTGACCGTTGCCGCCTCTGTATCTGTCATCGGGGCGTCCGCAGGCCAAGGGTGGTGGTCAAGGTTGCGGGTCGCGGTGGCGGTCACAGGGTTTCGGTGGTGGTCACGGGTTAAAGGTCACGGTCGGTGACGGTCATGGTGGTGATCACGTGGTTAGTGTGTTGTGGTGCTGGATTTCCCCTCTTTGTACCTGAACATATCATTTTTGAAGCTCATAGCATGAAATATGGTTGCAATTGGTGTGCATTTTTATAGGCTGATGTGATGTTTAGTTTTTGCCCTTCGAATGGTCCCGCTTTGTCGATTAAGGTGCATCTGCAATAAATCAATAAGTGCTCCTGTATTTCACGCATGTCACTAGTGTTTTGGATGGCTGGACATCAGCTATGCTTATATTCTAATGCGAAATTAAACAGCTAGTTGTCTACGTGAACATTGAATTTACAGCTGTAGGGCGATTGAAATAATGTGATCACTCAGCTGTTCACTGATCTGATCACAATTATCGTGGCTATGTCATTTGGTGCGGGAGTCACATTGGCCGCGCGTCAAAGTTCCTGAGCGCGAGTCGCATTGGCTGCGCGTTAAAGTCCCTGTACGTGAGTCACATTGGCTGTCACCAAAGTCCCTGAACGCGAATCACAAATTGGCTGCGCGTCAGTCCCTGAACGCGAGTCGCATTGGCTGCGCGTCAAAGTCCGTGGAGAGTGGCGTGCTGGGCACCATCGGCACACAGAGTGGTGGCCCCACTGTCGCCCCCAGTGTGCATGTGCGGTCACACGAGCTGCCTGCCGCTGGCCGGGTCTATCCGCCGGTCTCTCCGTGACGCACTAACGCGCCCGGCGCCGCCGCGTGTGACGTGTGACGTGTGACGTGACGTGTGACGCGACACGGCTGACGGGCGCCGGCGTGTTGCAGCTGGTGCCCAACCTGGTGCGCATCCTCAAGAACCTCATCATGGCCGGCTACTCGCCCGAGCACGACGTGTCGGGCGTCAGCGACCCCTTCCTGCAGGTGAGCGGGCGCCGCGCGGGTCTGTCGGACCACCTATGCCGCGTGTGTCCGGGTCGGTTCCTCCGTCCGGCAGTGTGTCACGGTCTGTCACCTGGTGGTCAGTGTGTCACCAGTGTGTCAGTCTGTCACCTGGTGGTCAGTCACCTCTGGTGGTCTGGTGGTCTGGTCAGTGACCTGTTCTCCTCGGGTCGGTGACGTCTGTCGCTGCGGTGGCGCTGTGTGACCTGTGCAGTCGATGCGCCCCCAGGCTACAATAGCTAGCTGCTGCCTGTTGCTGATGAATCGCGACCGGTGCGAGTCAGTGAGCCCTTCTGCGGCCTGGTGAGGTGTTGTGCGGTTCGGTCACCTCTGGCGCGGATCAGTGGCGCGATCTACTGGTGGCTCACGTGTCAGTTCGGGTCGGTCACCCCTGTTGGAGTCGGTCGCCCCGGATAGATTAGTAGCTCCCTCACACACACATATCCCGCTTGCATCCATGCCATTCCTTTTGTAAATCAGTCACCGCTCCTGCGGGTCAGTGATGTCTGCTGAAGGATACTGACCCCTGATGCAGATATTTCGCCTCTCCTACTTGATTCTCCTGCAAGAGGAGAGTCAAGTCTCCTACTCTCCAACGTTGCTGGGGGTCCTTCATTTGTGCGACCGGCTGATAAGTAGGTGGAGCTCGTCAAGTATAAGCATACATGTGGTGTATTTAGATAAAATGCAATCAGGGAATGTGTGCTTCTGCACTAAGCTTGCTTAGGTGTGAACGCCTTTGTCTTACTGTCTGCGTTCGTGAAGTAGGTGCATCGATGGAAAATGTCAGGGCACATTCCGAATGTATATTAAACATGTCTTTCATATTTTGGCGCTGTATTACTGGGCGCAGTCCAGCTTTCTAGCAGCCGAACCACGGGAAAATCTAAATCTTAATCTTGGAAAATCTTTGGCTCTAAATGATCACGCTTTGGTCGGAGCGCCCCCTTAAACTCGAATAACTAACTAACGGGAAAATAAAAGCTTTCACCACAGCGACAACGTCCTGTCAAAGCTTCGTAGCCCGCAGTGCAGTTGTACCCACCGGCCCGCTCCCCACTGCCCGAGTGACCGGTGTGCGCGTGCCGCCGCGGTCGCCAGGTGAAGATCCTGCGACTGCTGCGACTGCTGGGCCGCAACGACGACGACGCGTCGGAGGCGATGAACGACATGCTGGCGCAGGTGGCCACCAACACCGAGACCAGCAAGAACGTCGGCAACGCCATCCTCTACGAGACCGTGCTCAGCATCATGGACATCAAGTCGGAGAGCGGACTGCGGGTACGTGCCGTGTCGTGCCGCCGCCGGGCCCGGCGACAGTGACTACGTGTTGCGTGCGGGGTTGAAAGCACAACCGTGTCCTGGATGTGCTGCTGTAAGTCGTACTACGCTTATCCAGTTGCATTAACGTACCCATTTGGATGTGTCTGGGAATGGCAATAAGGATGCGCTCAACTTATGCGAAGAATCATGAGATTCGTGTTTGCCATTTTGGCCGCGGGCGAAGAGTAGCGACAGGTGAGACTCGAACCCACAACTTTTCGATTGTGAGACGAGCAACTTACCCTAGACTACTCGTCCCCAACTCCGCCCTGTTTCACGAATGATCCGCCGCTGCGTTCCAGTCACTCGCAGTCTCATCACCGGTGTGTGTGTGCGCGCCAGGTGCTGGCCGTCAACATCCTCGGCCGCTTCCTGCTCAACACCGACAAGAACATCCGCTACGTGGCGCTGAACACGCTGCTGAAGACGGTGGCGGCCGACATCAACGCCGTGCAGCGGCACCGCGGCACCATCGTCGAGTGCCTGCGCGACCCGGACATCACCATCCAGAAGCGCGCCATGGAGCTGTGCTTCGCGCTGCTCAACGGCAACAACATCCGCGCCATCATGAAGGAGATGGTGGCGTTCATCGAGACGTCCGACTCGGAGTTCCAGGCGGTGTGCTCGTCCAAGTGCGTGATCTCGGCCGAGAAGTACGCGCCCAACGTGCGGTGGCACATCGAGACGCTGCTGCAGGTGCTGCGCGCGGTGAGTGGCCGCGGCGGCGCCGCGCGTCGTGCCGGGGCTGGCTGAGCTGTGTGGCGCCACGGACTGCACGCGGGCCCGGTGTGTCTGGAATGGGGGGAGGGGCTGGTGTATGAATGTGCTGGTTTTTGGCGGGTGTATTGATGTGTAATTTCGAAATTTCGACCCAGGGCGGAGCAACTGGTACGTTTCTGAATATCATTGTTGTTGGTGGTCGAGGGGTAATCGGACAACGAAATAATGCATGTTTTTATTTTCCTCCTTTGTGAATTTTGTCAGTTTTTTTTCGATTCTAGCACGCAGAATAAATCGGTAAACTATTCGTAGGAGTGGACGGGAAGTTCGCAAAATGTGCGTCACTTCTCATCTGAGTCGGAAGGTTTTTTGACGGCCGTTCCGGATGCCGTTCGTCGTTAGCCGGGCACCTGCGCCGCGCAGCGTGTCCTCGGGACTCCCGATCGCTCTGCCGACCTGTCCACGGCGGGGGGGGGAGCAACAGTCGGCGGGGCGACGTCGCGGCCTCCCGCAATGACACCGCTGTCCGCGCGCGCCCGCAGGCCGGCAACAACGTGCGCGACGACGTGGTGGCGTCCACCATCCAGCTGCTGACCGAGGTGGTGCACCAGCACAACTACGTGGTGGGCGAGATGTGGGAGGCGCTGCGCTGGGCGACCGGCGAGCACCAGCCGCTGCTGCAGGTCACCTGCTGGGGCGTCGGCGAGTACGGCGACATGCTGGTCACCGGCAAGGCCAGCGACGGCCAGCAGCCGGTCAGTGTGGGCACGGGGCGGCCAGCGGAAGGTTGTGGTGCTGGGGACGCCAGCGGGATAGTGTAGTGTAGTGCCGGGCGCAAGCAGGTTATGTAGTACTGGGAAGCCAGCAAGTGTGCCGCAGCAGTTGAGCCGGAAGGTTGTTGTGGTGCTGGGGTCGCCAGCAGGTTAGTGCAGTGTAGTGCCGGGCAGCAAGCAGGTCACTGTAGGACTTGGACAGCCAGCAGGTTAGTGTAGCGCTGGAGAAGCCAGCGGAAGTTTGTTGTGGTACTGGGGAAACAGTGGGTTAGTGTAGTGAAGTGCCGGGCAGCAAGCAGTTCAGTGTAGTACTGGAGAAGCCAGCGGAAGGTTGTGGTGCTGGGGACGCCAGCAAGTTAGTGTAGTGAAGTGCCGGGCAGCAAGCAGTCAGTGTAGTACTGGAGAAGCCAGCGGAAGGTTGTGGTGCTGGGAACGCCAGCAAGTTAGTGTAGTGTAGTGCCGGGCAGCAAGCAGGTCAGTGTAGGATTCGGACAATCAGCAGGTTAGTGTAGTACTGGGGAAGCCAACGGAATGTTGGTGAATGCTGGAGCAACCAGCAGGCTAGTGCAGTGTTGTGCCGGGCAGCAAGCAGGCTAGTGTAGTAGTGAAGCCAACGGAAGCTTGGTGAATGCTGCGGAAACCAGCAGGTTATTGCAGTGCCGGACGGCAAGCAGGTTATTGTCGTGCTGGAACAGTCAGCAGAAGGTTAGCCTAGTGTTGGGGCAACCAAGGGGCCAGCCAGCAAAACGTTAGTGTGGTGCTGTGAGATCCAACAGAAAGTCAGTGTGGTGCCGAGACGGCCTGTGAAAGGTCGCTATAGCACCTTTTTACCGGTGCTACTTATTCTTAACATTGCCACTTATTCTTACCAGTTATTGCTGGTGCGGTCACTCGTCATTTTTACCACACCGCTTCTGTAATTTCTACCGGCAGAAATTGGAGCTAGGAACATTTGACTTTGGGCAGCAGAGAGAGAGAAAGACAGTGTCACAGTGATCATAGATTCACCCGGTCGCCCGTTGTGTCGCAGATGTCATATGATTATGTCACAGCACTGGCCTGCTCTTTTGCGCCTCAGGTGAACGAGGACGACATTGTGTCGCGCTACCAGAAGATCCTCAACAGCAGCCAGATGAGCATAGCCACCAAGGAGTTCGCGCTGATGTCGCTCATGAAGCTCGGAGCCCGGTTTACCGACTCGGCCGCAATCACGTGGGTGCCTGGGCCGGCCGCAGTCGGCTGGTCCCGAGGGCGCTACTCTCGGACGCCCGGTGTGGCCGGGAAAGGTCGCCGGACAGTGGTGCGCCCCCTCCCCTCCTCCGAAGTCGTCCCGGTAGCGTTTGTGGCGAATCGTGGCGGTCTGGTGTAATCCATGCGATGAGTTGTGCTGGGGCAGTTGGGTACTGGTTAAGTAGTACATGGAATGAGTGCGTACGGCGGTGGAGAAGAGTCTAGTGGCGCTGTCCGGGGAGTTCGTGCCCGAGTCCAACGAATCACCTTGGCAACCAGCTGTAGCCATGGGCGCTGTATGACCGGAATAGTTGATGCGCCCTAAGCCCAAATGGCGAACCAACCAATCAGCTGTAGCCTGGTTTCCGGCTGTGTGCGCTTAATGACACGAATATCCGCCCATGATCTCAGTGAATTTGGCCTTGCCGTTCCATTTGGACAACCTCCTCCCAGTAACCCACCGACACTCCTTTGATCCGCTCGACGGGCCAATTTCTCGCCAACTCGGCCGGTAAGATGTTGAACTCTTGACCGTAAAACCGTGGGTTCGAATTCCAAAATCGGCCATATGACCGAATCCGTCCGCAGCCAGTTAGTGCGAGAGGCAGGCGATGCTGCGTGGCCCGGCAGCTGCAGGCGTCGTCAAAGAATCATAGGTTATTCTCGCATGCTCTTTTTTACCGCTGGGACGCAACGACCGCGATGGTCGCTTGGCGTCCGTACTCTCGTCTGTCCCGGCCAACAAGCACACACACAATAAGTGCTGTCGTTATCGGACTCCCACCCGTCTGGCCGCCGTTTCGGTGGGTTGGTCGACCTGTAAAGCGCACCACCTGGCCATCTGGAATGCGTCTCTAGCGCCACCGGCCGACCCTGTCCTGCCGCCCCCCCCTGACTGCCCTGCCTACCGTCCACACTCTGGCCGCCATTCCCAGAGGGTGGGCCCCTGCCTCCCCTCCCACCCTCCCCTGTCCTCCCGCCCGTCCCCTCCCTGCCCTGCCAAGCCACCCACCCCTGCCCTGTCACTCGCCCCTGCCCTGCCACCTCCCTGCCATGCCGGCCTCCCCCTGGCTGCCGGCTGACGACCCGCTGCGCCGTCCGGCAGCAAGATCCAGCACATCGTGAACGGCTTCGGCTGCCACCTGGACGTGGAGCTGCAGCAGCGCGGCGTCGAGTTCTCGCAGCTGTTCACGCGCCACGACGCGCTGCGGCCGGCGCTGCTGGAGCGCATGCCGCCGATGGAGGTGCGCACCAGCGGCAGCGCGCTCACCAACGGCACGCTGGTGGCGCCGGCCGCGCCGCCGCCGCCGGTCGCCGCCGTCGCGCCCGTCCAGAACAGCAGCTCGGTGAGGCGGCGCCGGTGGTGCGGCTGCCGGGTGTGGTGGTGTGGGTGGGTGCACGCGAGTGGGTGTGTGTGTAGTGAAGTGCGATGTGTTATGGGCGCTGTATGACTGAAGCAGTTGATGCGCCCCTAAGCCCAAATAACCAACCAAGGGCGATGTGTTGTTGTTGGGTCTGTGTGCTTCGTGGCAGCGTGTGCTACGCAGTTTGGCAGCTTTGTGGAGTTTGTTAGGAAGTTGACGTTTAGCTGGACAGTTGATATCCTTGATGTCATAATGTTGGAGTCCTCCATAGTGTGTCTAAGAAATGGCTGATGTTTTCTGAATGGATCAGTATATGATATTTGATCATGCACGTGTATGCTGACGTTACGGTATAGGTAATACGACATGCTGCATATAGTATCTTCCCCTTAGGATGAACCCTTTGGTTTTCTGAGCCCTGGATTGTTCAATATCTAGATAATGCTTATAAATTGAAGAGTATCTAGGCAACAGGTGTACATACAAATAGATACAGTATGAACCTTAGGGTATGCGATGCTGAAGCGATTGATCGCGGCAACACAATAGAGTCAATAGTTTCTCTATAACTCAGCATGTGACATTGATCATGGGGCTCCAGTGCATTTGCTTTACCTTACAGTATATTCCCATTGTACAATTCACCCAGATGTATGCCCGTGGTTGTTGCTAAGTTTCAGCCCTTCATGTGCTCAATGCTTACATTGGGTGTCCGCTGTACGGTGCGGCCCGTTGGTCCAGCGGTTCCCTTGTTTATTGGGTAGTTCACGACGCACTTTATGCACATTCACGGCTAATGGCGCCGCCCACACTGTTTCGCCGGTGAGCCGCGGGATTGGGAAATGTTCCGAGCGGCGCTAGTGTCGAACCCGGGACCTTTGGTACCCAGAGCCCAACACCTTAACCACTCGGCCGTCCCCGCTGCTCCGGCGGTTCCCACCGACTGGAACTGACCCGGGCCTGGCTGCAGAGCGCGCTGCTGGACCTGCTCGGCGGCATGGACGGCCCGGCGGGGGACACGTCGCTGTCGTTGGCCGTCGCCCAGCCGCCGCTGACACCGCAGTCCAACTCCGACCTGCTCGACCTACTGGGTAGGTGATGTGGGAAAAGGTATGCCAAATTTGGGTGCGCTGTCGCGCGCCGTTCGTCCGCTATCCGCGAAAAACCTGAGGGGGAGGCGGTTGAAGACCCCCCCGAGACGGGACGGGTTAACGCTCGCACGTCCGGAGGTCCACGCCAACTTCGCATGTTCCGGGGGGCAGATGTCTGCCCCCCCTAAGACCTCTATAACTATGCTAGCTAGCGACAAACGGAAAGCGGTGTTGGATAGGTGGTGACGGGCTCTGTCGAAAGTGTTTCGGTCATTTTTCGCTCAGGTCAACATTCAGGTCACTGGGTCATCATAGGTCAAATTCGACCAGATCAAGTGGACTCAGATATTGACACATATCTCAGGACCTGTAACAGATTGAAAAAACGGCGAACACTATTCGACAGTCCTTGAAATGCGCTACCGACAATGGGCGGTGTAATTTAAGGTCAGGTCAACCGAACCTCAGGTCAAGGTCATGAAATCGCCTAAAGAGGTCATGTAATGTATCAATCGACACGTCTTGGCGATACAAGCACAATGACGGTAATTTCAGTCTTCTAGCTCAATGCAGTGCGATACAATGCGCAGAAATGTGTAGTGATCTCAGGTGACCTCAGAGACCTTGGTGAGGTCACTGAGCAAATATGTCAGCGGTAGCATTGAGCATAGATTCCATCTACATGCCACAACCGTTGTGAGATCATTCCGAGCGCAAATATGTAACAAGGAAACCTTTGTATATTTTACCATAGCCCTGTAATTGGGAAGCCATGGCCGCGATCTGAACTAAGGTCAATGCTACGAAAAAAAAACGATATACATATTATGGTCTCTGATGAGATCATGACGTGTTATAAGTTTGAAAGCAATCGCCCAATTATTGTGGAATTTATGCCACCTAGAACTCCGAGTGTAGTTGGGTCACTTCGCCTGACCTGGTGGCCTGACCTGAGATGACCCAGGGTTAAAAATGTATGAGGATATGCGGAAAAGACCAATGAACAGCTATGCGAGGTTTCGCATTGCTAACCCGATTAGTTTGGCGGTAAATGAGGAAAAACCGGAGGGGGCAGATATCTGCCGCCGGACGTGCGCGTGTTAACTAAGAACTAGGGGATGTAAAAATAAGTTAGCCGAGACCACTCAGGGGTGCAAACTTCAGACAATTAGAAGCACCTTTCCTAGATAAACCCTGTATCTATCTTTATGCGAGGCATAATGTGTTCATTTCACGTTTGCTAATTTTGTTTAATTTACACCTCTTTCGGAGTCGGAGCCGCTCTGCTTTTGACGGCTCCGGCTCCGACTCCGGCTCCGAGTAAAATGTCCCGGCGGCTCCGGCTCCGGGCAAAATGTTCCGGCTCCGGCGGCTCCGGCTCCGGCTCCGCGTCCCTGGCTGCCTGTGATTGGTGGGTGCGGCTGTCCGGCAGGCGACATCGGAGGCAGCACGGCGCCGACTGCGGCCGTGTCGCTGACGCCGCTCAGCCTGTCCAGCCTGAGCACGCCGGCGCCGCCCGGCGGCCTGGACAGCATGCTGGGCGGCCTGCAGCTGGGCACGCCCGCACCGCCGCCCCCAGGTGGGTCGCCGGCCGGGGGTGTGGGGGTCACGTCACGGGGTATAGCCACTGGCGGGGGCAGCGTATGGGCGGCCACTGGCGGGGGTATTGTATGAGCGGCCACTGACATGGGCGTTGTATGAGCGGCCACTGACATGGGCGTCGTATGAGCGGCCACTGACAGGGGCATTGATGAGTAGTCACTGACAGGGGCATCGTATGAGCGGCTACTGACATGGACATCTTATGATCGGCCACTGACAGGGGCGTACGTATGAGCGGCCACTGGCGGGACGTGTTGAGCCCACTGACAGGGCGTCGTATGAGCGGCCACTGACAGGGCGTCGTATGAGCGGCCACTGACGGGGGCGTCGTATGAGCGGCCACTGACAGGGCGTCGTATGAGCGGCCACTGACAGGGGCGTCGTATGAGCGGCCACTGACAGGGCGTCGTATGAGCGGCCACTGACAGGGGCATTGTATGAGCGGTCACTGACGGGCATTGTATGAGCGGCCACTGACAGGGCGTCGTATGAGCGGCCACTGGCGGGGACAGCGTATGAGCTGCCACTGACAGAAGTAGGCCACTGGTAGGTCGGCCGTTGTCCCACGTGGCTCGCCTACTGTCCAGAGCTGATCACTGGTGAGCCAGCTACTGTTGTTCGGGACCGGGCAGCCCGCCTGTGAGGGGACATCTGCGGGCTGCCCGTAGTGCTGCGCGGATACAAAACCAGTTGACAGATACTCTTATGATACACAACACTTGATAGAGTCCATCGAGATAAAGATGCTTTTCGGTGTGGTTTGTGCATAAGAGGACTCGGGTGTGCGGGTATGATATGATATAATATGACAGTTCCGGTTGCGATTGGCTATCAGCTTGAATCCGCCCATGTGCCATACAACGCACCGACCGGGCCAGTCCCTCAAACAAAATCATATTTGCGAACTATATTAACAAAGGCTAAGACAGAGATAGGCCATTGACCTGCGCCCTTCCCACAATAGGCGCCATCACGTCATTCGTCGTGAACAACCCGATAGGAGGGGGACGAGTAGTCTATTGGTAGGCTGCACGTCCCGCAATAGAAAGGTTGTGGGTTCGAGCCTGGCCTTTCGCTACTCTTCGCCCGCGACCAATCGGCGTGGGAGATCGGCGACGCTACGTGACTCAACGGTCGACGTGTCGTAAAACCAACAACCAGCACACCACCAATCCGGGCAGTACTCCACGTATCAGCGTGTGCGATGTATGTGTCGCGTGTCGTGTGCCGCGTGTGTTGTGTGTCGTGTGCCGCGTGTGTTGTGTGCCGCGTGTGTTGTGTGTCGTGTGTCGTGTGCCGCGTGTGTTGTGTGTCGTGTGCCGCGTGTGTTGTGTGTCGTGTGTCGCGTGTGTTGTGTGTCGTGTGTCGCGTGTCGTGTCGTGTGTTGTGTGTCGCGTGTCGTGTGCCGCGTGTGTCGTGTGTCGTGTGCCGCGTGTGTTGTGTGTCGTGTGTCGTGTGTCGTGTGTCGCGTGTCGTGTGCCGCGTGTGTTGTGTGTCGTGTGTCGCGTGTCGTGTGCCGCGTGTGTTGTGTGCCGCGTGTGTTGTGTGTCGTGTGTCGTGTGCCGCGTGTGTTGTGTGTTGTGTGTCGTGTGTCGTGTGCCGCGTGTGTTGTGTGCCGTGTGTGTTGTGTGTGTTGTGTGTCGTGTGTCGTGTGTCGTGTGTCGCGTGTGTTGTGTGCTGTGTGTGTTGTGTGTCGCGTGTCGCGTGTCGTGTGCCGCGTGTGTTGTGTGCCGCGTGTGTTGTGTGTCGTGTGTCGTGTGCCGCGTGTGTTGTGTGTTGTGTGTCGCGTGTCGTGTGGCGTGTGTCGTGTGCCGCGTGTGTTGTGTGTTGTGTGTCGCGTGTCGCGTGTGGTCGTGACACGGTGACGGCTGACGCGCGCCGCCTCCGTGGCCAGCCGACATCCCCAGCGTGACGGTGTTCGAGAAGGGCGCCGTGCGGATAGCGATGGCGTTCCGGCGGCCGGCCGACACGCCGTCCGTGTGCGTGATCGGCGTGACGGCCACCAACACGTCGGCAGACACGGTCGGCGACTTCCACTTCCAGGCGGCCGTGCCCAAGGTCAGCGGCCGGGCGGGGCGGGGCGGGGAATCTATTGGGTGGTTCATGACTTACTTTATGTATGTCCAGGACTGATAGCCGGTTTTACAGCGGCAGTTTGCTCTCCTGTCTACTAGCTTTTGAGCCTTCCAAGTTGTGAGAATTATGTTTGGTGGTCGCTTTTAATGTATGCGGATCATTATGCCAGGTCTTCTCCCTCTAACTCGTCCCAGGTAGCTTTCCTGAGACCTGGGACCTGCGAGCAAAGTTCCGCTGTAAAACCTACTAATGATACCGCCCTCACTTTCGCCGAATGGGCGCTACATGACCAATGTAGTCGATACACCCTAAAGCCCTAATAAATAACTAACTTTCGCCGATGTGCCCCGGGACTGGGAAATGTCCCGAGCGGTGCGAGTGTCCAACCCGGGACTTTCGGCGCCCAGAACTCGAGACCTTAACGACTCGGCCAGCCCCGCCCCAGGTCAGGTCAGGTCGGGTCGGGAGCGCGTCGCGATGAGCCGGCAGGGCGGCCGTTGGTGCGTCATCATGTGCTGTATGCGTGGTTCTGCGTAGCGTGTTGATATACTCTGGCAGCGAGGAGCATCGTGCGTTTGATTATCAGTTCGTTCTAAACACACGTCGACATCGTCTTGCGATGCCGTCTTCTCCGATGCTGTCCCTGACCTTGTGACACTACATACATACGTCTTGACACTACATACGTCACCGAACACCGTGGCATCGGACAGGCATTCAGCAGGGAGTTCCATGTTTGGGCGGATCGCGGGGCTGGCACCGTTTTCCGCTTCCGCTATGCCCCTAATTCCACGTTCGTCCGACACCACCGACACTAAGTCGTGATCATTGCACTGATTCCGCACCCTGAATGCCAGCATGGCAAGTGTTTTGACTCTTGAAGGAGGTGCTTCCCGATCGTGTGAGATTTGTTCAGTGTCGGGGGTGAATTTGCACGCCTGAGCGCACTTCGTACCGTCACGTGTGCTGCGACGCTGTAGTCCGGTCGCGGAACACACGGAGATCCGGGCCATGTGCCGCAGAGGCGCTGAGTGCCTACCGGCGGGGACAAGCATTCTTGTTCTGTGGTGCCAGTTTCCGAAACCAAAAGGTGATTAGTTTGAGTGCCGTCCATCGCTGTTCCCCTCTCGCGGCCAATCGGCACGCGTTTTTTCGACACCATCCGATCCAAGGCAGTTGCCGCGTCGTCACGCCAGCAAGATGCTGTCGCCGTTGCCCGAGTCCCCGTCGCCGTTGCTCGAGTCCCCGCCACCGTTTTCCGAATCCCCGTTGCCGTTGCCAGAATCAACATCGTCGTTGCCCGAGTCCCCGTCCCCGTTGCCAGAGACGCCGTCGCCGTTGTCCGAGCCGCCACCGCCGTTGCCCGAGTCCCCGTCGCCGTTGCCAGAATCCCCATCGCCGTTGCCCGAGTCCCCGCCGCCGTTGCCAGTCCCGCCCGAGTCCCCGCCGCCGTTGCCCGAATCCCCACCGCCGTTGCCCGAGTCCCCGCCGCCGGCGTGTCCGTCGGGCGCTGTCGCGCTGACGAGCCCGTCTAACGCCGCGCCCGTCTGGCCCGCGTCGGCAGACCTGTCAGCTGCAGATGCTGCCGGCGTCGGGCGACACGATCGAGCCCGCCCAGGCCGTCACGCTAACCATCAACATCAACAACCCCTCCAAGGTCAGTGGCCGGCGGACGTGCCCGCCGCCGATGTGGCGGTTTGGCTGAGGGACGGACGTCTTCGTTGTTGCTTAAAAAAATATATATAAAGAACCAATGAATGTTTTTTAACCAACGTTTAAAATCTACCAATGCCTTTCGATAAGTACGTGTGCACTATGAGATTAATCCCAAACTGGATCCGGTGGGTGGAGTTATTGACAGAATGTGACCACTATAAAGCTTCGATTTGTGATGTGTGCGCAAGTGTTCCATAGCACGGCTAGTTCCCTAGTGGAGCGGGGCATGATGACATGCTATGTGACTAACTAGCCTGTTCGACTAACTCACGCTAGCTGCCCAACCATCCGAGGTTGAAGCATAGCAGAAAGAAGTGGGCACGGGCGTTGGGACCGTGCCCATTCTACCCGGACGCCGAATACAAAACCTCTTCGCCTGCAGCTATTTGCAAAAACGGCAGACGTTCTGAAGTGTGTTTTGAACGTGCACTGTATTTTTGACGGAAGCAGTCGAAGCGCCCATAAGCCCAAATAATCAACCAACCAACCAAGTGTGTTTTGACGGACTAGATCACAGCAATTAAGCTCATCGACGACACTGTCATCGCCACCGACTGTGACTGACACCGCGCCCGGCAGGTGACGCTGCGCATGCGACTGCGCGTCAGCTACTCCCAGAACGGCCAGACGGTGACCGAACAGTGCGAGGCCAACTCGTTCCCGCCGGCCACGTGGCAGTGACACCTACCGGACAGTTTAGACACTTGAGTCTGTGTGCGGCGCCGCCGCCGCGTCGTGCGCGCGCAGCGGCGCGGGATCGGCGTGCTCGGACGCGCCCGCCGTGCGCGTCGGCTGCTCTGGCTCTATTTGTTACGGCGAGATAACTGGGGCGTGCGCGTGAGCGTTTCTAACGTGTCTGTGATCACCGGTTGGTGGGCCGCTGCCGCCGCCGCCGCCGCCGGCCCGACACATTCCTGGCGGGTAGCCGAGCGTCAGCGGCCGCCCGTGTGTGCGTGTCTCTAGTTAGGAGTGTGTGTGCATGCGCGCCGCCGTGCGGCGGAGGTCCACACGGCCGCGCCACCATCAGAGTATATTTATGTGGCCGCGGCGCGCACGGGCTCCTCGCGGCGTCGACGCCGTCGCGATCGACGAGTGGCGTGGTGACGCCCTTCGCGGCGAGTAGCGCCGCGGCTTGGCGTCGCTCGTCCTGCGCTGGGGCTTGTATCTCGTCTGTGAACCACCACCCGGCAGAGCGGCGTCCCGCCCGGAGGCACCGGACGGCGTGGGTGCCTCCTGGTGTGGGCTGCCGCCACCAGGCGCGCCCCTGGTGTGGGCGAGCTCTGCGCGTGGCGAGGCGGTCGCCTCGGCGCGAGGCTGAGCCGACCGGCGGGCGCTGAGCCGCTCAGTATTTCCGTGGTGCGCGCGCGCACTCGTGACGTTCGTGCGTGATCGACTCGACCGACGGGCGACAGGTTTCCGTTGGGCGGCCGGCACCGGCCGCCTCTGCACTTATACCGGCACGCGACTTACGGTCGCGCCACGGTGGCGGTCCCGCCCAGCTGGGCGTGGGGGCCCGGCGGGCGCTCGTGTGGCGCTGGTCGGCCCGCCCGCAGTGTGGGTGTCCGCCGCGTCAGCAGCTCCCAGCTCGGCCACCTGGACGTGTATTATTTATCCTGAAATATATACACCGATTGAGTGTTTCTGTTCGCGGGGTTTGTGTGTGTTCGACGGCAGGTCCGCTCACCGGTACGGGGAATGACGGCTGTTTCAACGTGTTTTCTTTGGACGTTGCAAACTTAGCTCAGGACAGACATCGCTGTTGGGAGCTGTGGGAACGCCCCCGGTCGACCCCTGCTTGTCTTTTTAATCTCCTTTTACCGTCACGGTGTCCGGTGTTTAGTCGCAGCGACCGAAGTTCCTACCAGCGGCTGGTGAGGTGCGAAGCTCGAAGCACAGATGGCGTGAACTGCCGGGTATTGCCGAGAAGCAGCCCCGTCAGTTGTGGACTATGTGCGTAAACAGGACTGAAATATCTTTGTCCATTCGACGCAGTCTGCCAAATTCCAGATTCCAGAAACCTTGTAGTTCTCTCCCACATACGCGTTGGGACCACATACGGCCTTGATGCAGCCGCTTCCAATGCTGGAACAGAAGCACACGATACCCCGCAGGCCGGTCAGTCTCATGTCTTTCCCGTGATATTGAGATTTTGTCCTTGTACCTCGTACTGGCTCGCGGGGAACCCGTCAATGGGCCCGTCATGTGTTATGGGCAGTACGGTCCCGTTCAGCGACAGCGGCGGCCCGCGCTCGGTCCGCTGAGGCTATCCAACACCAGTGTGCACCAGAGTTTCCCGAATGCACAGGTATACAATGTATTGCAATACAAAAGTCTAACTTTGTAAATAGAAGTGAACCAAAGCTGGGTTACCGGCCGCATAAGCATACGAGTAGCAGGTCCGAATGATTGCAGTTCGTGGGCAAATGAATAGCACTTGTCAGGCAGGTATTTGTAAGAAGAGGGAGCGTTCCAATGAGCGATATACTTCGAAGCACAGGCGTTAGTCGCAGTGTTGCGTGGGCTGCTCGAAGTGCCACTTAGACTCGCGTCACTGTCGCTGTTGCCATCAATCTACATGGTGCGAACAGGAAGTAAATTGAGGACATCCACGCGCTACTGCCTGGGTCCGCACGTGCTGGTGATGCTCTGGGCGATTACCACGGCGTGGATCGTCACAGCGCACCAGTAGCAGCACATAGCTCTCGTAAACTCAGCAGCCTCCGTCACCACTCGGCGCGCCATCGGTGCCGACGACCTAGTCTCGAGAAGCGCTGTGCGACGGCGACGACGATTCCCCCGTCGACGCAGCGCCGACGGTGCGAGGCCGACGAGCCGAGACCGACCCTGCCGACTGCCCACGCAAAACCAGCGACTCTGTACGGGTATCATATTCACCGCCGGCCGTCCGTGACGAGACGACTACGTGTGCAGCGGGGAGAGGGGCGCGGGTCCGGCGTCGCCGCACCGGGCCCCGACACAGCGGCAGACGAGAGACCGGGAGCGAGAGAGAGACTAGTCGTGTGATCACATCGTAATGGAATGTCTCCGCTGAACGTAATGGCAACTCAATAAATCACAACTGGGGAAGGGCACAGCGTGGCACCGGCGGCGGCGGCAGCCGGCGCCACGCGGACGGTCGGCCGGCCGACCGACGCCAGAGACCCTGGCGGAGACGAGCTGAACTAAACGCGAATGGTAACATGATTCTCCGGTCCGGCGCGCCGACCAAGCTGGCATGCATGCGCGGTGCGTATTCGAGCGTAGCTGGCGCGCTATCGGTGCGGCGCGGGTGCCGGCGGCTACCCTGAGCTGGCGCCATCGGCAGGAGGCGCACCGGTCGCCCCGACTGACCTGCCCCGACGGCCCGCGCCCGCCCGCGGCGCGAAGCCCTCCGACAAACTGGATACACTGACTGAGTACAAAACGCATGCATGAATATACGGCACACACGCACACGCACGCCGATACCGCCGCGCCCCGCCCAAGCCGGCTGATATATCAAGCGGAGATGGCGATCCGCGGGTGGGCGCCGAGTCCCTTACAGGCAGTGTCAGCCAACGCCTCTGGTAACCGCGACTCGCTAAACATAGAACACCTCCCAGGCGCGAAGCCGCCGCGACGGGCACGCCCGGCCGAGCGAGCCCCGCGCGCGGCCAGCGTAAAACACTACACACTTGCACGCACCCCCACAGTCGACGCGCGCGTCTGTCGCGACGCAAAGCCGAGTAGCCCGACCCGCTCGGGCGGCGCCGCGCGCCGGGCCGCGTCCGCCGCGCATGCGCAGACCGGTGGGGCGGCGGCAGCCGCGCCGGCGTCGCCGTCACCGCCGGGCGGCGGCGGCGGCTTCCCGCGCGCGCGAGACGCGGCGCCGCGCCGGCCGACCGCGCGCGCGCGCGCGCGCCGCTAGGTGGCGCTGTCGGGCGAGGCGCCGCGCCGCGTGCTCAGGTCCTCGGGCGCGTCGAACAGCGCGGCGCGCCCGCTGGCCAGCGCGGCGCGGTAGTTGCCCCACGAGATGTCGTGCTTGCGCTTCACGTGCACCTGCAGCGAGCGCTTGTACTTGAACACGGAGCCGCAGAGGTCGCACGGCAGCGGCTTGGCCTCGCCGTGCACTTCGCGCTTGTGGCGCGCGAAGTCGCGCACGATCGTCTTCTCGCAGGCGTCGCACCAGCGCGAGCGGCGCACTGCAACCGGGCCGGCTCGGTCAGGTGCGGTGTGGTGCAGAGTCGCGGTGTGAAAATCGTGTCATCGAACATCACATGTTAGTTATTAGGGTTTTAGGGCGCATCAACTGCAGTGGTTATACAGCGCCCAGATGGACATTACAACATCGCATGGATGTAGTCTCGCACACAGACAGACAATGTTGAGAGGGACAACCAGCAACTGCAAATATTTCGAGAACATTTTCTGTTTTCTCCAAATGTGCTTCGCATCATCTGAGTTTCGGGCGGACATCATCTATACCTCTCGAAATTGGCCGAGATGCTACGCACACTACGAAGACGTACACTTCACCATTAGCGGCCATTAAATGATCATCATTTGACAACAGACTCGATAATATTGGCGGACGCAAACCACAGCATGTGCCATGAGGAACAAAGATCAACAGTGGGCGAAAACAACCCTGGGCGAGTGCACAGCGCGACACCCGTCCGACGAAGGGCGCGACCCGCCAGATCCACCGCGGTTTCGTCAGGAGAGGACTGACGCGATGGCGGCTCGTCCGGGAGGCACCAGCGGACGGTCGGTGACTGATGTGACCGGCAGTCACGTCACAGAGCGGGTCAGCTGCTGAGCGACCGGCGGCGCTCGTCAGTGGTAACTGACGAGCGAGCCTCGGTGTGTTGCAGGACGTGGGTCAGCTAGGTGCGGAGGTGGTGGGCTAGGTGCGGAGGTGGTGGGCTAGGTGCGGAGGTGGTGGGCTAGGTGCGGAGGTGGTGGGCTAGGTGCGGAGGTGGTGGGCTAGGTGCGGAGGTGGTGGGCTAGGTGCGGAGGTGGTGGGCTAGGTGCGGAGGTGGTGGGCTAGGTGCGGAGGTGGTGGGCTAGGTGCGGAGGTGGTGGGCTAGGTGCGGAGGTGGTGGGCTAGGTGCGGAGGTGGTGGGCTAGGTGCGGAGGTGGTGGGCTAGGTGCGGAGGTGGTGGGCTAGGTGCGGAGGTGGTGGTGGGCTAGGTGCGGAGGTGGTGGGCTAGGTGCGGAGGTGGTGGGCTAGGTGCGGAGGTGGTGGGCTAGGTGCGGAGGTGGTGGGCTAGGTGCCGTGGTGGGCTAGGTGCCGTGGTGGGCTAGGTGCGGAGGTGGTGGGCTAGGTGCGGAGGTGGTGGGCTAGGTGCGGAGGTGGTGGGCTCAGCTAACGGCCGTGGGGTGGGAGTGTGCTAAGTGGGCGGGGACAAGCTCAGTTACTGGTGGCTGTAGGAGTGTGCGAAGTGGGCGGGGACAAGCTCAGTTACTGGTGTCTGTGGGAGTGTGCGAAGTGGGCGGGGACAAGTTCAGCTACTGGTATTTGTAGGAGTGTGCGAAGTGGGCGGTGACAAGCTCACTGGTGGATATGGGAGTGTGCAAAGTGAGCGGGAACAAGCTCAGCTGCTGGTGTCTGTGGGAGTATGCGAAGTGGACGGGGACAAGCTCAGCTACTGGTATCTGTGGGAGTGTGCGAAGTGGGCGGGGACAAGCTCAGCTACTGGTGTCTGTGGGAGTGTGCGAAGTGGGCGGGGACAAGCTAAGCTACGGTGTCTGTGGGGGTGTGCGAAGTGGGCGGGGACAAGTTCCGTTACTGGTGGTTGTAGCCGTTGCTGACCTTACGACGCGTTGACTGCTTTCACATAACGTAGCCAATCTTTCCTAAGCTCATTTAGTGCATACGGAGCCCGGATAATAACCAGTCATGAAAACACGTATATTCACTTCCTTTCGCCTTTTCAACCTACCACTGCATCATGTGCACCTTGTTTACGTTTTTGAGTTCACTCTAGCACACCAGCAAGCACGTGCGCGCAACAATCGCCCATGAATGTCGCGGTGGGCGCCTCGATGCCCTCGCCTTGCGAGAGGAGCGGTCAATGTCTCACCTGGCGAATGCATGCTGGAGGCTGGGTCACCGCCCAAGGCCATTGGCAGCACGTCTGCAGAAAACAGGTCGCCACGGTCAGGTCAGATCACGCGGAGGGACAGGCTCAATTATCGGGGAATTGCTACGAGTCTGTGCTAAGTCAGAGGTACAGGAACTGACAGCGTCACCTGCTCAAATTAAACTCTGGTTCGAGTTGTTCCTGACGCGGGTTCACAGAACCAATCAGTGCCAAGCGTCAGCGTGTTGCACTGGCCCTGAACCCGCCTCCCCGACCGGGGAATTCCAGTTTTATGGCACAGTTGTGGCCGGGACCTGTGGCCGGGACCTGTGGCCGGGACCTGTGGCCGGGAATTGGCCGGGAATTGGCCGGGAATTGGCCGGGAGTTGGCCGGCAGTTGGCCGGGAGTAGGCCGGGAGTGGCTACACGGTCGAGCACAACCGCCTGGTGGCAGCGCCCACTTTTCCTCGCCGCGTGCCGAATGGCCATGCCAGCCAGAGGCGTGAAGAGCGAACGCGTGAAGCGACTCTTCGACCGGCTGTGCCAAGACGGGGAGAGCTTTGCAGGCTGGACATTGGTCTATGCAGGAGTTAACCTGGCGGGCAACCAGGTTGGCCACCCAGACTGGTGTCCTGCCAAGGCTAAGGCTTCTTTGAAATGCGATCATTGACAATGTTCTCGAACCTACTGAATTCAAATGGAAACCAACACCCAATGGAAGCTTGCTTACATCTCATTGGATCAGTTCCGCCTTCCTGAATTCCGCCAGACTTCATGACAATTAAACGGCATTACACTAAAACAACGCCGACCGGGTTCAAAAAGTGGTGACTTTTCATCAGTATTTCGGCAACAGTTAGCTTTTCAACGTCATGTTGTGTTTTTCAACTTCATAACTTTTTCGACATTGCTTGTGTTAACGTCATGGCTAGGGATTCTACACGATGAGGATTCTAATCATAACATTTCAATTAGCCTGTCAATTGCTGCTAGTCGATCGACCCCTCTGTCTGCCCGAGGGGGGGGGGGGAGATTTTCCCCTGTGAAACGTTTGCTCGATATCCCATAGAGTCTTTAAACACGGTCTTTACCGGCGCGTTGTGCCATCTTTCATCTGTTCAGTGGTGTAAAAAACGGTATCTACCTATGAACATGGACCATCCAGGTCTGGTCAAAGGTCGAGATGCGGGTGTCGCCGACTCGCACGCTTATTTTGCCAGTTTTCGGCTCCTCGCCGCTGGCTAAATGACATTTTGAGTAAACCGGGACACAAAAAAACTAGCTGGGCGTCCGGTTAACACCATGACGTTATTAAAATGCAACTTCAAAGTCAAGGTCGCACGCAGGAGGCGTGGGAAGCAACATAGTTCTCCAAGTTCGAATGGAATTGTACTTTTGGGAGCTTTGGGGTGAATGGACCGCGTTGGTCATGTAGCGAACGTAATTGTACGGTCACTTCCAAACTAAGAACGGTAATGCGAAGAAGCGAAGACAAGTCGGTTCGGAATGATACGCTGCAACGTGCCACCCAAGGACTTGATGAAACGCCGCGCAGTAGCATTTGACTCCCTCTCGCTCAGCGCTATTCCTCTCGAGTTATCCATCACACTAATGTCTGCTTGCTCACGCTGAAGCCGCACGTCTGCACTCACCTCCAACAGCCTTACAAACTCACTCACAATGACGTCGGCGTTCTCACCCATGCCAACGTCGGCGTGCTCACCCACGCCGACGCCGCCGTGCTCACCCATGCCGACGCCGCCGTGCTCACCCATGCGGACGTCGCCGTTCTCACCCATGCCGATGTCGCCGTTGTCCATCTCCTCGACGGCGACCATCAGCTCCTGGCTGGACAGGCCGCCCTCCTCGAGCGGCTCGGGGGGCGCGGCCGGCGCCATCGCCTCGGGCGTGGCCGGCTCGCTGACGCGGCCGTTCAGCGCCGGCGCCGGCGTCGGCACCAACGTCGGCGCCGGCGTCGGCAGCGGTCGGCGCCGCTTGGGCGGCGAGACGGGCCGCGGCGACTCGCCGTCGGCCGACACGGGCGAGTCGTACACGCAGGCGTCCGCCTGCCGTCCGGCGCACGTCAGTGACGGGGAGCGGCCAGCGCGGCGCACGTCAGTGGCGGGGAGCGGCCAGCGCGGCGCACGTCAGTGGCGGGGAGCGGCCAGCGCGGCGCACGTCAGTGGCGGGGAGCGGCCAGCGCGGCGCACGTCAGTGGCGGGGAGCGGCCAGCGCGGGGAGCGGCCAGCGCGGCGCACGTCAGTGGCGGGGAGCGGCCAGCGTGGCGCACGTCAGTGGCGGGGAGCGGCCAGCGCGGCGCACGTCAGTGGCGGGGAGCGGCAGGCGGGGCGCCAGCGCGGCGCACGTCAGTGGCGGGGAGCGGCCAGCGCGGCGCGCGTCAGTGGCGGGGAGCGGCCAGCGCGGGGCGACGCAGGCGAGGGCGGCCAGCGCGGCGCACGTCAGTGGCGGGGAGCGGCCAGCGCGGCGCACGTCAGCGGCGGGGAGCGGCCAGCGCGGCACACGTCAGTGGCGGGGGGCGGCCAGCACGACGCCAGCAGTAGTGGTGCTGGTGGTGGACCGGGTACAGGTGCTACCAAGTCCGTGTCGGTGGCACGCTACCAGCTATTGGTCGTACGACACGTGTACCGTTTTCGGATCATTAGATAAGATAGATAGATAGATAGATAGATAGATAGAGATAGATAGATAGAGAGAGATAGATAGATAGAGAGATAGAGGCAGAGGCAGAGGCAGAGGCAGAGGCAGAGGCAGAGGAAGAGGCAGAGGCAGAGGCAGAGGCAGAGGCAGAGGCAGAGGCAGAGGAAGACGCAGAGGAAGAAACAGCGACAGGGACAGAGACCGCGATGGGGCGGGGAAAGGGACAGAGACAGAGACTAAGACTGAGACTGAGAGAGACACAGAGACAGACAGAGACAGAGCCAGAGACAGAGACGGAGACAGACAGAGACAGAGGGAGCATGTTATGTGGTCAAAATGAGCTTGAAGGACATACACGATATTCGAAACTACATCATTTCCATGGTGAAGATCGACATCGCAACGGACTTCTTTCGACATCTCACACCTAACGAAAATCAATATTTTAACACCGTATGGGTACAGTAATGGTGCGCAATAGAATAATGGTGTGCAATAGTACAGTAGCATACAACAGTAATAGTGGTGCACACTAATATGGATGCAATAGAGAACACGGGGACTGTGGAGGACGAGATGAGCGATAATGGTGGACAGTGGTGGCCACGACAGGCGATCGTGGAGGCGACGATAAACGCCAGTGGTGGACGCAATTCGTGGAAGTGATGGGGCTAGGTGTTGTGGCTCGGCTGTGTCGACTGCACGGCCAGTTTGTTTCCAAATAGTGGTGGCTTATGGTCATGCTAATGGTGAATACAGCCCTGGAAAGGCCACATCATCAGGATGTGAAAGGTCCAACCAGCTAACAGTCGCACTTTGCTAAGCAGCTGTCATTCGTAGTGGATGTACCCAAAATAAGGACTGGTGTTGAACTTCCTGCATAGTGTACTGAGGTCAGAAATAGGCATTGTTTTCGATCCTATGGCTAATTTCCACAGTGGTACAACCGAGCAAGGTGTAATTACATTCTGAACGCAAATGCCTCTGTGGACTTCGGTGGCACCGCTATCGACGTCGATTTCCCAATGCCGAAGTTAGCACGTACACTTCAAACTTGAACACGCCCGGCCAAATAGTCGAAATCTGTCAAGTTGCCTGATGAAGTGCATGTTTGTCTTTTGTCTTCATAAAACGAACCCCACCCATGCCCCCAGATCAGATGATTATGCAGCCGACTGCATTGACCCTGAATCTCGCACGGCGTTCTCTTTCGACAAACACCTACACGCATATATCGCATATATGTATATATGCGTATATATATATATATATATATATATATATATATATATATATATATATATATATATATATATATGTATATATGCACATGTAAACTCCCACGAGGTAGCCACAACCTCCAACTAGTACCACAACCCCGCCGCCACCTCCTACACCGAGCCGGAGCGGAGCTCACCTCCTGTTGGATGCCGGTGTCGGCCAGACCCTTGACCTGGAGCAGCTGCGCCGTGTGCAGGAAGGTGCGAAGCGCCTCGGGCGCCACGTTGACCTCGCCCCGGTACATGTAGGTCACGATGGCCGACAGGTCGGCGTGCGTGACGTCGCGCAGCATGATGATCGGGTGCGCGCACGGGTTGTCCTGGCGACGGCGGCGGCCGGCGGTCAGTTGGTGCGGCGACGGCCCGTCACGACACGTCACGGTACGTCACGACACGTCACGGTACGTCACGGTATGTCGCGACACGTCACGGTACGTCACGACACGTCACGGTATGTCACGACACGTCACGGTACGTCACGACACGTCACGGTATGTCACGACACGTCACGGTATGTCACGACACGTCACGGTATGTCACGACACGTCACGGTACGTCACGACACGTCACGGTATGTCACGACACGTCACGGTATGTCGCGACACGTCACGTCGACGTGGTCGTCACGACACGTCACGGTACGTCACGACACGTCACGGTACGTCACGACACGTCACGGTACGTCACGACACGTCACGGTACGTCACGACACGTCACGGTGCGTCACGACACGTCACGGTACGTCACGACACGTCACGGTGCGTCACGACACGTCACGGTATGTCACGACACGTCACGGTACGTCACGACACGTCACGGTACGTCACGACACGTCACGGTATGTCACGTCACGACACGTCACGGTACGTCAGGGTTAAAATGATGGTTTTTCGTTAGGTGCGAGATGTCGAAACGAGCACAGTAGGATGTCGAAATTTGCCATGGAATTGGTGTCATTTAAGATGCTTTTGATGCGTCACTCAAATTCGAGCTCGTGGTGTAGGCACTTCAAGCTCATGGTGTAGGTTTCAAGGAGCAGGATGTCGACACTTTTTGGAGAAGGATGTCGATTGAGCGTTCAGAAAGTGGCATATTCCACCCTATTTCACGAAAAATTTGTCACCGCGGTACGTCACGGTACGTCACCACACGCCGGAAAGTCGTCGCCGGGGCTGCGCGACCCTGGGTCACGGCAGTGACCAGGTCGATGTCAGAGACTGTACCAGGCCGACGACAGGTGGCGTCGGACATTGCATAGTGGCGATTCCAGGCAGGCGATCGGAGGCCGCTGGCCACCCGCTGCACTTCGAATCGCACAGACTTACGAATCGATATGAATGAACGAATTAACGAAAAACAGCTTCATGATATGAACACCAGTGACCATGAATCACGAAGCTGAGTGCATTGCTCTCAAACATCCAGGGACTACCGACTACGAGCTAGTCCCAACAGGTCAGGAACACGCCTTGGTTGGTCATTGGTTTTACGGCACATCGACTGTCGTGTCATGCAGCGTCGCCAATCTCTCACGCCGGTTGGTCGCGGGTGAAGAGTAGCGACGGGTGAGACTCGAACCCACAACCTTTCGATTGTGAGACGAGCGACTCACCCCCAGGCTACTCGTCTCCAGCAACACGCCTCGTCCGCTGAGGTTCATGATTAATCGCCACCGCACCATTCGGCTCATGCCGGCCAAACCGAGGCGACCAGCACGACCGCAAGAACGCCGCCTACTGCGGGATTTCTGCGGGACAGCCGCGAACGCGCACCCTGAGCAGCTCGAGCAGCACCGGGCTGCAGGCGGACAGCACGTTCTTGTGCGCCTTGATCTGGCGGCCGTCCGTCCAGAGGGTGACGTCGACGAACGCCTGCGTGTCGCGCAGGCCCGACAGCGCCGACGTGATGGTCGTCTGGAAGTTGTTCCAGCGCAGCGAGAAGTGCTGCACCGGCGTGCCGTCCATGCTGGCCGCCCGACCGTCTGCGAGGGGGGCGGTGCGGTCAGCGGGGTCGTCTGTGTCTGAACGCCGGTCGGCGTGTGTTTGTTAGGTACTTGGGATTAAGGGCGCATCGACTGCGTCGGTTGTTTGTTGTTTGTTTATTGGTTGGTTCACGACACACTTTATGCACATTCACGGCTAATGGCGCCGCCCACACTGTTTCGCCGGTGGGCCGCGGGATTGGGAAATGTACTGAGTGGCGCTAGAGTCGAACCCGGGACCTTTGGTACCCATAGCCCGACATCTTAACCACTCAACCATCTCCGCATCGACTGCGTCGGTAGTGCAGCGCCCATGTGTGTGTGTGGGAACAGGGGTGGTCGAAGGTCGGGAAGATCGGCTGTTCCTCAGCAAGTCATGGGTGACATTCCGGACGTCTGAGGGAACAGAGGTGGTCGAGAATCGGGGAGCTGGTAGCAAGCCCAACATTGACCTTCATGATGGTCTAAATGTTGTCTGGGAGATTAGGACTGCATTGAACATCAGAACATTTTGGAGGAATTATTTATTTGGAACCAATAAATTAACTAAGGCTATGCCCTATACTAATTATGTACTAAAACAATACTTGGTAAGGCATATAGCATAGTATAGACAGACCATCCCCAAATAAAAAATGAGCTCTTGGTATTCTGAAATGAAAATACACATGAGACATTACACAATGTTGAGGCACTGAAAAAAAATGAAATGACCTTTTACTTTTGTATTAATGATTTAAAAAATGGAAGTCAGGCTATGTTAGGTTAGGCTAGGCTAGGTGTTATGAAATAGTGCATTTTCTTTGGAGTGCTTAAACTGTTGTCTTACATAAAAATATACAAAGAGATTAGGCTGGGCTCCAACCTAACCTATTCTGGCCTACATTTGGCTAAGATAGTCTGGGTTAGGTTAGGTTTGGTCAGGTTACTTTTTTTGGTTGAAAATGTACATTATATATAATTGCATACTACCTCACTCAGAATCCCTTTTTTGGCATCCCTTTGCTCACAAACTGCCAAAGCAGTCATTTTTGACAGCAATGAGAGACAATATTGAATTCATGCTCACCAGCATGATATTCAAACACCTCTCCCAAATTCCAACTAACAACTCAAAATGCAAATTTATCATCATTTCAATGCAAATGGGTGGTAGGCAGTAGAAACCATAAATGTACATTGATTGCATTGCATAAGAGGTTTTGACATCTTCATTATCTTTATGTTGTCATTTTTATATTCAGGGATATCCACTATCAGTAAGTGCCCCTCATCCAATAATGGTTGAGGTGGACTTCCTTCCTTTAGGAACACCCTAACTGCATTCCTGGGTCTCACACTGCAAACACAGGAGACAGTAGCATAGCATTGTCTTCAGACACTCTCCTGAATGCAGCTGCCTTGTGGCAGCTCACTCATGGAAACAAATACAGGACAATTAATCCATTGGCATGATCTCATACAAATACAGGTGTTAGAATCAGCACATACTATATCATTAACAAAATATTGACAGTGCTTTGAAGGAACACTAATATGCTAGTTAATGAAATGTGGATTAAAAGAGCATGTCTAATCTCCAATGGCAAAACAGAACATGAAAAGCAAGACAAAGGGTTCAAAACATATTGGTAGCAACTCAGGCCAGACTAAGTTGCTCACATGAAATATGACATACACACATGTGAGAGAAGACTGCTTTTGACCAGCATTTTAATCCTGATAACAAGGCACACAGTGACAAACATACTAATAATTGTTTATGAAGGGTGCAATTAGCTACACAATGCTAGTTTCCTGATCAAGTTTTGTTGGCAAGATATCACAATAAATTACACATCCACAGCTACCTAGGAACCACCTTGTAACTGCTGGCTAAAATTCAACAGCTCACCCTAATTACTGAGCAGTACCTCTTATGGTCATGGGTACCCTTCCCCATGCAACACAATTCCCAGTGGATGGCTATGACTTATAAACTCTAAAATGATGGTGATGTTTGCAGCCCAAATGGCAGAATAGGTCTTCCATCAATTTTTACTTAATTTCCTTGAGGTGGTATCTTCCAACTACAGTTGGTTGGTTATTTGGGCTTAGAGGAACATTGACTGCTTTGGTCATGGAGTGCCAGAGTTAAAATAGTGATTTTTCATTGCATGTGAGATGTCAAAACCAGCACAGAAGGTTGTAGAAATATGCCACAAAATTAGTGTCATTTCAAATGCTCTTGATGTCCTTCAGACCCAAATTTGAGCCAAAGGCATACTTATGACTATACTTTAATCATTTGTTTTGATAATACAAATTTATAAAGAGGTATATTCAGGATAGCTAAAAATGCAAATGCTATAAGCTGGTATTGTATACCATATCATACTACAGGGAATTACTTCACGAGACACTCCACAAATCTCCACACTCAAATCACAAATCACACACTAAGCACACTCCACACATCAGGATGCCAATACTTCTTGGAGAGGGATGTCAATTGAGTGTTCAGAAAGTGGTATATTCCACCCTATTTCACAAATAATTTATCATTGTACAGGGCCATCTTCCAATTATGCACTGTATGTGCTGTTCCTATATGTGGCAGCAGCATAATTAGGTACATAATCAGAGGGTCTTGTGCTATCATAGGCATTATGCTGGGATCCACCAGTTAGTTATTAGGACTTTAGGGCACATCAACAACATTGGTCATGTAGCACCCATCACCAGTCAATTTTGTCAGAACTGCTGTGCCCACCCACAAACCTATCCTGATCCTGCATGTCTTAAATGCTGATGTAGGTACATTCATATGAACTAATTGTACTTATATATGATTGTCAACCTTACTTGATATTCTTACCACCTATCTTCCCAGAAACAAAGGTTTTGTCTTCACTGGTTAAGCACACCCATAGCATCAAATTCAAAATTGGAAGAGCCAATTTCTCCAAATCTCCTATTGGGAGGAAAAATGTCATATGGAGGCTCAAAGACATGGCCTACACCTATACGCTATGACATCCATATGCACCTACCTAGGTATATAAGCATATAGGTAAATATATAGAATGAGTATGCAATGAAAATAATGAGGGAGCTTGCTCACCACTTGTGTTGAAAGACAGCTATAACCTGAGCCAACCAGCACTACTTGAACTTTGCCGCCCAGTGGCACAACTGTTAATTTTGGCCACGCTTACTCATAAATGATTAAGTAACAGCAAATAGTAATTATCAGTAACTCAATTAAAGGGTAACTATTTCTTAACATCAACGGACAGTGAGCGCCAAGACTGTCTGCATGTTTCTCTCCATGTGGCAGCCCATTACTCACGATCTCCTCTCCTTTTCCCCAAGAAAACATGCATGATGGGGAAATACGAAAATGTAGACGCACCAACTCACTTCGTGTTGTAGGCAGAAACGAGTGACAAGCGACAAACATTTGTTGTTTTCCATCGTATCTCCCGGCACCAGGCATACAATGATAAAACCCTACGTTGGCAACGTAGACAGGTAAACAGTCGTTCTTGTGTGTTGTATGCACTGTTTTATCCGGAACGTGCACGATCAATTAGGTTTTATTCCGTCATTTTTGAAAATCCAGATCCACCGGTCAATTTTCACACAATTTGATTGTTAGTCAATTATCCCACCCACGTTCGTCCCAGCCGCAGAACTGGTACCATTTTAGTGCATTTGCACAATAGTTGCAATGTGACCATTGGATGCATTTTACTGGGTTGTTGAAATTGCAAATGTGGTCCAGTGTATTATAATTCATTTATCTCTCTCTGCTTGTGCATCTGCTCCATTTTTTACCATGCATAATTTGTAGTATTGAGAAAAGAAGTCCAAATTGTTTCTGTGATGTCATGGTGGACTACATTCTGTGCTAAGCAGTGCATGTTGCATGAGCACTCCCACTGCTCCCAAGGTGTGATTTCCACTTTGACTGTATAATTTTATCCAACAGTCTAATATCTGGTTTATGCACCAACAGCCACTCTGGTACAATGCCTGCCCAGCTGTAGAAGGACAAGTGCCAAGTGTTGCTGCTGAGAGGCCATGCAAACATGTGAAGTAATTTCTTAGAGCATTCAAGTTCCATGATGTGCCATTTAGCCAATAGAGCTTGTAGCCAATTTTCCTACTGAAATACTTCCTACTGAAAATAAATAAATCCTACTGAAATAATGAATCTGAATTGTGCTGGTGAACTCACAATGACCCATGTCATCTTTTGACTTTTAATTTTTTTTTTTTGTGTATGTGGTACATAACTTGTGACATCAGGACCTAATGTCACATGACCTATTTCACCTTTTAGGACATGTACAATGTGATTTGAAAAAGTGAAGAAATTTAGTTTGATATCTTATCTTTTGAAGCAATAATAAATAAATAGAGTTTTGTTTCTAAAACAACCTGTACATTCAAAATTAGGCAGTCATGGTTCTTTTGTGCTAGTTTATTGTGGTCAGTCTGAATATGTTTTTAGAACAGTATAGTAGGCAAATACAAGACTTGACTTTCATAGCACATAATGAGATGGTAAAATTAGTCATCTGATATTGAATGTTGTGTTGCACAAGTGTTCTAACTTGTGAGGTCAAGGTTGAACAAATTGGCAGAAATGTGTAAACTGTGGAGGTAGGTGATTTTTGAGTGGTACCTTACCATAAAACCATAAACTACAAGGAGAGAGAAGCATCTGCAATATAGAGATCACATTCTGAAAAGTGGGAAGCCATTCCCACCACATATTATTGCCTCACAAAAATATACATATTAAAATGTAGTGAAATATCAGGAAGGGCACAAATGAGGGATGGCACCATGTCTAGGTGCCAGTGCTCATTGTTTGTTTATAGGGGCTTAGGGGCACTTCAAATGCAGTGTTCATTGCTCACTCTTGCTGAACATCCTGCCTATGAAGCAACATAATTTCTGAGCATGTTGGATGCAGTCAAGGAGAAAGACAACTAGTTTATTAGTCAGCAGTGGGATTCACTTGATGTGCATGGGCACATATCATCAAAACCCAAACTGCTCATACCTGCTCTCAGCCTTCCCAGTCTCAACAACCATAACCTCAATCACACTGTTGGTGGCATGGAATACCATGATCATGTGATGCACAACTGTGAAGAATGTCCTGGTGAAGATGAATCTTCTGAGGATTTTCCTTGTGGACAAATCAGGAGAAGAAAGTGTAGGTTATTAATTAATCTAATGAGACATAACAGACATGACACTGATAATGAGATTAGGCACAAACTGTGGATGAGCATGCATCCCTGTACACTCGCAGAAAGAGTATAGACTAAAGATGAAGGCATGCAATATTTGAGCCAGAAAACCAGTAAGCTGACCATTGTGTAGCTGACAAACACAAACATTCAACACTTCAAACCTAGATGAAGGCAACTGGCAAGGAGGGTGAAGTGATTGTCTTGCAAGATTTCACTGAAAATGATTTATTTGTGGTGCAGGGTGCAGCTCAAGGATTCCACTTGGATTCGTCCCAATGTGATGTGCACCCATTTGTAGCGCACTAGCGTGAGGACGAGGTACTGCGCCATCAGAGCTACCACTGTATCTCTGATGGCATAGAGCACAACACCGACATGGTGCATGCATTCGTGCAACAGCTCAACACAAAAATTGGGACTGCAGTGCCTGACCTAAAAAAATGTTTGGTTGAAAGATGGCAGTGTACGAATAAGCATGACACTGTCAACATGTGTCAACATCACACAGATTTTGGGGTGTCCTGTGAGTGGCTTTTGTCACATCTATCGTCATTGCAAGTGCGCTTGCTGTGGCATCGGGAACACAGCCAAGCGTGCCACAGCTCAAGAGAGCTTGAAGCACATGCAACGGTGCCCCACCCGTTTGTACTGTACTGGCGTAAGGACGAAGTACTGTGCCTTCAGTGCTAGTGCTGTATCCCCAATGCCACAAAGCACAACTCGGACATGGTGCATGCGTTCCTGCAACGGCTTATCCAGTAAATTCGTACCGCGGTACCTGAGCTCCAAAAGTGTGCATTTCACACATGGCAGTATATGAATAAACGTGACTTTGTCAATGTTTGTCACCATCAGACCGATTTTGAGGTACCCGGTGAGTGGCTTTTAATGTCACCTATCATGGCATGGACGCTTGCGGTGACACCGGGGGTACAGCCAAAGCGTGCCGCGGCTCAAGAGAGCCTCAAGCGCTCACTTAACAACACGATACCGTCGGCGGAGGTCATGTTTGAGTGTGTGTGTCGCACAAGCTAGCCAGCTGCGTCAAATCATATTTGTAGCAAGTTAGAATACAACAGGCGTTACGACCCTCCTCACCGAGTGCTTCTCGAAAACCATCACGGTGAAGGGAACTCAGGGGTACTGCAAGTGACCCACAATGCTGCGATAGTTAATTAACTGCTTACTGCTAACTTACGTGGCACGTGTTAATGGTGGTTGGGTGAAGTGAGGTGTGTTAATGTGCGCGCTGATGCAATACTGTGTCAATTAATACCATCCCAATGACAGATTATCACTCTGAACTGAGATTCTGAAGAGGTATGAGATGATCTGCAGATATCTAGATCATTACATTCCATTGCATTGTGATGCTGTGCTGCAAAACACTACTGCATTGCATTGCATTGTGTAGTTATGTTACCTTATTTTATTATATCGATGAAGACGGCTCATGATCCAATGCGATTCATCTCAGGCCCAGTGTGTGTCAATGGACGCTTCCGCGCCAAATGTGTTCCCAAGCAACTCAGTAGGAATGCAATTACTGAGTCAATGTAGTTCATCCTTTCGTTTCCGGAATGTGGGATTTGAAGCGCCAGAAGGTTGATATTACAGTGATTGGTGGTAAAAACCCTTCAGTGTTGTCGATGAAACATAATTGTACATTTTTTATGTGCTGCTGACATTGAGTTAAAAATACATGGCATAAGGTGAAAACATATCTTACTTTTTTCCTTACAAGTGACGATCTAGAATTTCACAAATCACCCTTAATCACTTCTAAATTTTCAAAATAGCATTGTTTTTTCTCTAAAAACAGCATTGTTTCAAATTACAATTTCATTCGATGGTCAAACTAGGTCACGTTATCTTAGGTCAGCAGCTCACGATTAAAAAAATGCGCGTGAACAATTTTCTCAATTAATAAGATACAGAGGATAATGAGTTCAGCGATGTATAGATGCATAGCTTCGTGCAATTCGTTTTCACTGGGTTCCAGTTCTCCAAAGACTTGAATGACCTCTAAAAAATGTTCGATGCTATGCCTCCTTCACCGTTGCTCCAATCTCCCAAAATTGCACAGCTGGATTATACAGACAAATTAACACTATACGACATTTTCATCGAAATATAGAGTGTAATTGTGCCCATTAACTTGTGGATTTATCGTGGAATGGGCCACCTGCAAAAATTCGGAGACATTTCTCACATTTGTTGAACCCCTGACCTCACAACGAATTAGAACATTTGTGCAGTACAACACTGAAGATCAGATAGCTTACATTATCATCCCGTCGCGTATCACGAACGTCAAAAGGCTTGTGTTTCAATAATATACCTTTCTAAACAATTATTATAGCAGGCTACGATAAACTAGCACAAAAACAACCATGCATGCCTAATTTTTAATGAATATGCAGAGTTTTAGGAGCGGTCATTTTGTTGGGCTTAGAAAGGTATCAAACTTCGTTTCTGCGCTTTTCCAAATCGCATTGTGACTGTCCCGAAATGGAAAATAGGTCAAGATGTCACGAATTCAATCATATCAGAAACGAAAAGTTCGAAATGACCAAAAAATGCAGTGGATTATTGTGAGTTCACCAATATACACTTTTGCACAATTCGTATTGTTCTTCATCAGGTTAAAGACCTCAAAAGACACTTGTTTTGTGACATCTCAAAAATGCCAAAGGCAAACTCCTTGACCGTTGAACTGATCTTTCGAAAAATTGCACGGCTGGATTCGGCGCATCAGAAAACCCCACACAAATATTTTCAACAATATATCAAATATTGTGTGTTGTGCCCTAGCCCTTGTCAATTTGTCATGGAATGTACCGACTATATAAGTATAAAAAATTGCATATGTCCTTGACCTCTTTCTGAGATGACTATAGATCAGATGAAGTTGCATTTACATTGACATTGAACTCATCATTGACTATTGTTTTTTTTCAGGATACAGCGCAGATAAGCTATTGTCATTCGCATCTTCACATCTCCAGCGAACAGCTGCAAAATGGCCGTAAGTAGGCATGCTTGAAATGTGTCCCACAAATTGGAAGTATTTGGTTACTGACTTTGTAATACCATACCATGCATGAATAACATTTACTACAATTGTTTGTCAGAACAGCCAGTGACTATTGCAAATGGTAGCCTGACAGTGTATCTGAAGCGCCTGTTTCCAGTATCTTACTATGTTTCATAATTTTCTTCTCAAAATGATGTGTTTAAGTTGTAATGTATATTTATGTATAACTGGTTACCTTTTAAAATGTTTGGTTGAAATTTGGATGTCATGACAAAAATCCATCCTCATCTTATAAATGCACATCTGGTGCATTTTATTTATTCTCCTGACAAATGTTACATTGAAATCTGATAATGGAACCATTTTTACATCCTTGTATTTTCAGCCCCAGAAAGGCAAGGTGGGAACGAAAGGACAGAAGCAGATATTGGAAGAAAATAGCCAGACCCTGAACTTCTACAGAACAATGATATTAGGATCAAATTGTTTTTTCCTAGTTCTCAATGGCTTTGTGTTCCCAGAATTTGCAGTCTTCGAAATGGTAAGTTATCTATCTACTATTCCTGCTGCATAATTATATTTGAAATACTTCACTTGTGAGCTTGTGGGCTTGTGCACTAGTCAAAAACTGGCTTAGTCCTAATGGCAATGTGACATGTTCACAGATCACCTCCAGGTGCATCCTGTGGTATTCTAACTTTGACATTTGCTCCCCAATGATTAAATTTTCATGATTTGATATAAGCTACTGTAGACTGAGGCATCCTAGATCTCTACCTTGTGCATGTATGTAAGTGGATAACACAGGCGAACTACCTACCAGACTTCGCTGGGGTCAATTTAATATATTGGAACGAACACTGAGTGGGATTAACCCGGTCAGCATCTGTTGGCCTCCTGACCCCAAAAGCTCGCCACTGTGCACTGGATAAGAAGTGCAAATGTGGGACTTAGCCGAATATCCCTCGCCGGAGCTATCAAGTGTATTGTACCCAACAGACTGTCGCGTCACAGGGTCTGCTTCCAGCACAAAGTCGTCGCCACCACTAGTTACGGTTGGGGATCGCGCCACTCAGCTCTCACTTGCCAACACTGTATTCCACTTCTTTCTCCAACATTCCATGGAAGAAGTAGGTGTCGCCCTATCATCCAAATGGTCGTGGCGATGCCCTTGTTGCAACCTACGGGTGACGGAAACTAAGTGATCCAATACGTACTGCATCGAGCATTTATTTGTTTATTTATTTCACAATACATGCCCTCCATGTGCAGTGGCACCATTGTTCCGGGCAGCATCTCATTATGTTAGCCGGTTAGTTCAGTGGATAGAGCACTGACCTACAAGCATCTCCCCGTGTTGGTACAACCGATAGAATCGCTTCGGTAAAACTGTAAACGCTTCCGGCTGGGATGGCCATTAAGCTCTCGATCAAAATTAGGCTATAGAACTGCAACGACCCGATCGCGAAGTGGGCCCAGGATCAATGCAGCAAGCCTGTGCTCAGCATTGCGTCTGAATTTTGTAGCCCCCCCCCCCCGACGACGACAATTCAAACCAAATTGAACACGAGGCATGATTTCGTTTGATTGTGCATCAGCTGAGTGATTGTGCATCAGCTGAGTGATTGTGCATCAGCTGAGTGATTGTGCATCAGCTGAGTGGTTGTGCATCAGCTGAGTGGTTGTGTATCAGCTGAGTGATTGTGTGTGGAGAGAGCTCCCGTGGAGCGCGTGCGCAGTAAAGGTGTCCGCGTCGGCCGGCAGGTGGCGTTCGCGCTGGTGGCCGCCGTGCACATCGCGTGCTACCAGTTCCTGTCGTACATGGCGCGGCCCAAGTACACCGCCACCGGCCAGCTGGCCGACGGCGGCCTCGACCTCAACATCGAGGCCGGAGTGGCCGAGTGAGTGCGGCCGGAGTGGCCTGAGTGGCTGGAGTGGCCGGCCGGTGGCGCGACGACGCCGCCGGCGGCTCGATATCGGCGGCATCCGCGCGGGCGTCGGCGTCGGGCCGGGATGGTCTCCGGGTGGGCTCGTGCCGGGCGCGGTGTGGGTGGGATGCGGGCGGACGCGGGTGCGTCTTGGGTGGACCCGGACTGGGTGGGGTTTCGCTGGCCTTCAGCGCGACGGGTTTGACGTGCGGGTACCGACGTTGAGTTGCGGAGCGCAGAGAGAGTCTGAGCGGTGGGAATGCGATGGGAATGTCCGCCGCAGCACGATGGCCTGACTACATGGGCTGGGCCTCAGCGTCGGGCTCGAAAGCTGTGTAGCGAACTCTGCGGTGTGACCTCGAAGGTGGGTTTGAACGGATTGGAGCGCGTGCGGGATGCTCGCTAGGGGAAAATTTTCGGGTAATGCGGGTCTTTGATTACTCCAGCATCTCGGATTCAGCGGTGAATGCATTACTTACTATAACGCGTATCCGTGTAACGTCATTTACATAGTTGCACTATTGTACCTAAAGGATGGCTGGAGCTCCTGGTTGGGTCAGGGTTTGTACTCACGGGCCAGAGGTTTGGTACCCTGCTAGTGTTAATTTGATATTTTCCATTTTCGATCTCGAAATATGTCTTGAAAATCAGTGTTTAGGCGCACCAGGCTTCGTGAGAGATCTGCAGCCCTGACCAAAGTAAGATAGCGTAACGATGTTTTATTTATGTTGCTTTCTACTTCCCTAATTTTACCACTCGCGAATCTGGTGCGTGCCGAACGAGCTATTCAACGCTAGATTGTACGTAGCTTTGTGCATTGTCGATCAGCATTGGGCGTACACTGCGTAGCGTTTCATCGTGTGCTTACCAGCAGTCGCTGATGATGGTTCACTCGTCGTCTCTTCTCAGCGATAAATTATTCGTGAAATAGGGCAGAATATACCACTTTCTGAACACCCAATCGACATCCTTGTCCAAGAATTATCGACATCCTGATCCTTGATGCGTGCTTATGAAGTCCTCGTGTTTCCTTTCTAACAGTATGTTGTTTAGAAGTATCGTGTTCGTGCTCTGAATAAGGAATGGTGATGCATGAACCTTTCGCAACGCATTCAGGTTAAGAGATTATATATGATGCGATGTGACATATAATACCAGTTTGTATGATAGGTATTTTTATCGATCCAGAATATGGCTCTTCCTAAATTATGAATCTGAAAACACATAGAGGTACAGTCATAAATGCCTAAAGCATTGCTTAAAAGTTGTGTCTGAAAGACATCAAGAACATTTTTAAATGGCACTAATTCCACGTCAAATTTCTACATCCTACTTTGCTCGTTTCGACATCTCACACCTGACGAGAAACCAATGTTTTAACCCTGTCTCTTCTCCATTGTTTTCAGACACGTGAAGGACCTCGTTATTGTGACGTCCAGCTGCCAAGTGCTGGGCCTCTTCTCCCGCTACCTGTGGATACTCTGGACGCTTGTACGTATCTACATGGCTTTTCGGCCCAGCGGGTTGGTGGTGGAAAAGCAGGGATACAGTATGCCAACGAAATGTGTAACAGAAGATGTTGGATAAAGGGATACATGTGTCTTTATATATTGTAGTTTGACCCTATAGTATATATTGTAGTTCCCCGTCTTTCTGTCATATACTCACACACCGTTTCGGGGGTGATGCAATCCTCCATTTTAATCTCTAAACTAAGCACTGCACGAAAACGAGAGGTGTCATCGAAAGCGCTCGACGAGTAGGGCCAGAGACCACCCACAAAAGTGACGCCACTGGGTGGCCTAGGTTTCCATAACTTACATTATGTATTGGCATTGGCTCTGGTGGGCTCATTTTCGGGGAGATTTGAAACACAAAGATTATTTGGAATCATAGAAAAGAGTCGAAATCGACCATGGCTGTAAAATTGTTGCCAATTTGTATTTTTTGAAATTTCAAAAGTTTGAGTTTTCAATCTTCTTTCATTTTTTCTAGTGGGTAGAACGGATCGAAAAACGTTGTTCGAAATCAACATGCTCTTATAAAGTTACTTACTTTAGCCAGGATGTTTGATTTTAGTGCTAATGGAATATGCAATGATTTTAGCCCTAATACGCACAACTAATAAGTTTTTAAACGGGGAAAATAAAAAATCCTCTGGTGCATTTGGTTTCATCCCCAAAGACGAGTAAACGCGGGAAGTTTCATTAAAATATCTGTTTCGGTTAAAGTGTGATGAATGGCTGGACTTTTCTGGAGATGACCTCACTTGACCTTCACTAACTCGTTGACCCTAGACGATTTGACCTCAAAATTTTCGCACAACATTCCAAATTGATGGAGGCAAAACATGACAAATTTCGGCGCGCTACCGCGCGCCGTTCTTTCGCTGTCCGTACGAAACCTGAGGAAGCGCATATCAACCCCCCACTTCCCCCGAGACGCCCCGGGGTAAGTCTATGGTGCGATATCCGGAACAGCTGAAATCACGTCTCGACAGAGAGTCCGCCGAAAATTACAGCACAGAGTATTGCAAGAGCAAATAAAATTACAGTATCGCCTCGCGGTAGTACCGGAACATTAACCACTTGATTCTGACTTGGTAGGTCGACCAAAAGACGTAGACAAGGTGTGTTTTAAGTTGTTATTCAATGACACAGATGAGACTACGTCATGACATTTACGATATCTCTAGGTCTCGTCTGGAGCGAAGCGGCGGCCACACCGGCTGCCTTCGCGCGCCGCAGTGCGACGGGTAGAAAAGTATGCTGCACTGCGCAAATTTATCACTCAGTTCCTTGATCGAGATTCAGTGTCACCGATCTTCCACCCAACTGATCTGAAAATTCAGCTGTTCGGTTGTTGCTGACCTATGGACCTTCGAAACTAGCCGCTCCAACGAGTGAGCCAATTCGAGGTCGCTCCGTGAACCGTTGTTCGTGACAGTTTATGTATATTTAAACAGCATATTTAATGCGCAACATTTGAAGTTTTGCTATATCTTTGACTTCTAAAATTTTGCATTTCTTAATGATAGGGTTTGCACCCTGAGGGGAAAGTACACCCTCAGTAGGACCCATCATTCTTTTCTGAAGTAAGGATAATTTGTGTGTCTGATTAGCATAGTTACCCCAGAGGAAACAGCAATAATTTATATATATATATATATATATATATATATATATATATATATATGGGTGTATTAATGCATGATACATTTTTAGGTGATTTTTGCCTATGACATTTTATTTTTGATATCATTCATACTTCGATTTGGCACCACACATCCAACAGTTGATGTTCCAAAGTGTCCTGGTGTAATTGAATAGTTCCGGCAACCCTTCCCGCGGATATTTTCTTCATCGTTGCATTTGTTTCGCAGGTGCCACTGCGGGCGTTCCATTTGCTATGGAAGAACCTTCTCGGCCCGTATTTCTTCGCCCCGGCGTCAGAGGACACTGCGGGAGACGAAAAGAGGCAGCGGAAGTTGGCGCGAAAAATGCGATATGCTGCTCAATAGGTCGGATGTTGTTTGTTCACAGCCTTGTCGGCCACGGTGATGGTAATATACGGCCGAACGCGGCAGTACTGCGTCTGCAGACCACACTGCATCACAATTAGAGCCGCGGATGTGGTCGTGTTGGATGCAGCTGTGGCTTCGTCTACAACGGCGGTGTTTCACCTCATAAAGACATAAAGACATAAAAGATTAGTGCAACTATGAGCCACAAGGGCCCTTCTTGGTTGCACTCTGTACACTGAACCAGTTGCCCACCAAATCTGTCAATCAGCCCTCCCTGTAATACTGAAAAGCAAGCCCTCTATTCTTATAATGATTGTCTATGCTGTTTTTAAAGATGTTCAATGTGCTGCTACTGACGATGTTTTCTGGCAGCTGGTTCCAGTGTTCCACTACCCTGTTGGTGAAGAAAGTTTGCCTTAACCTTGTTCTGCTGTGGTTAACTTTAATTTTGAATTTATGACCTCTAATTGCATCATTTCTGTTAAATTAAAAGATTTCCCCAAGGTATCCCCTATCCAGACCATTGACAAATTTAAAGACCTCGATGACATCTCCTCTCAGCCTTCTATATCCAAGTGAAAACATATTCAATTTCTTCAATCTTTCCTCATATGCCAGGTTGCTTATGCCATTAACCATTTTTGTAGCCCTCTTTTGTACTCTCTCTAAAAGCCAACAATCTTTTTCATAGCTAGGAGACCAAGCTTGGATGCAGTATTCCAAATGTGGCCTGACGTATGCACAGTAAAGCTTCCTGATCACTTCCTCACTTCTGTATGATACATTCCTATTTATTGCCCCTAGCATTCTCAATGCCTTCTTCCTGGCTTCCTTGGTCTGTTCTGATGCCCCCGTTTTGTATTTAGAATAACACCTAAATCCTTCTCCTGTTGAGTCACTGATAGCACTTGGCCATCCATCAAGTATGGAGCCTTCATATGCTGCTGACCTACATGCATGATTTTGCACTTATTAAAATTAAATTTCATTTGCCATTCTTCGGACCACTTCACAAGTTCGTCTAAGTCCTTTTGCAGCGAGATATGCTCATCCTGACCTGTTATTGCCCTAAAGACCTTCAAATCATCCGCAAATTTCAAAACTTTACTGCTTAGGCCACTTTCAATGTTATTTACAAATATAATGAACAGTAATGGCCCTAGTACTGACCCCTGGGGGACTCCACTAAGAACGTTTTGCCATGATGACTTTGTACCATTTAGCATCACTCTTTGCTGTCTATCTGAAAGCCACAACTCTATCCATTTTAAGATGCTACCTGCAATACCATGGGACTGAAGCTGTATCAACCGTTTATGGGGTACCTTGGCAAAGGCCTTACTAAAGTCAAGATATGCTACATCAACCTGATTTCCCTGATTAAATTGTTCTGTGGCGAAGTTAAAAAAGTCCAAGAGGTTTGTGACACACGATCGTCCTTTTCTAAACCCATGTTGAGTATCTTGAATCAATCTGCTACCTTCCAGATAACTAACTATTCTATCCTTGATAATTGATTTGAGTACCTTGCAGACTAGGGATGTGAGACTTATTGGCCTATAGTTTTCAACTTTCCCTCTTTCTCCTTTCTTGAAAATAGGAACTACATTTGCCCTTTTCCAATCGGTTGGAATTTCATTATGTGAAACTGATCTACAAAATATTATATTAAGTGGAAATGCGAGTTCCTTTTCAGTCTCCCGCAACACCCTAGCATAAATTTAATCCGGTCCTGCTGCCTTATTTGACTTTATTTTCCTGATATGATTGTAAACAACATCACTATCAATGAAGTAAACATCATTTGTCAGATCCCATGTCACTGAACTATGGTGTACGGTCGGCAGATTGGTCATATCTTCCAATGTAAACACTGATTTGAACTGCTTGCTCAGCTCCTCAACCATCTCACTATCCTCACCCAATGTAGTCCCGTTTACTTCCACTGGACCAATTGTGCTAGAAACTTTACTCAGCTTGTAGAAACTAAATAACTTTTTACTGTCCCCATTACAGTTGCTAGCTAAATCCAGTTCTTTTGCTCGCTTTGCTGCTCTGGTTTTTTGCTTCACAGTGTCTCTAGCTTTTCGATACGCCTTTAGATTAACGACATTTGAGGCTTCTTTAAAAACTCTAAATGCAGTTTTCTTAGCCTTAATTGCTTTTATCACGCCTGGTGTAAGCCATGCTGGCTTTCCTACCCTTCTTTTGCGTCTTTGCTTTTGGGGGACATCAGCTTGGCTTGGCTAGTCTCATTTTTGCTCGTGATGCTCGTATTTTTCCTCCACGAAACGCCTCTCGGCAGTGAAACGATATTCGCTATGCTGTCCGACCTCCGTTCGATCACGCGATACCTTCGTTGTTCTCGAAGTTCCGAATTTATATGTGGGGGGGGGGGGTCTCCAGGATGGAACCGGCTGGTCCAGCCAGCCTTTGCTCCTAATTCAAGTATTGAAAGTGATGCACGGTCACTATCGGGTCCTGCAATATCCGTTCAGTGTATTCTGGCACAGTGGCGGATCTGGGAATGTTCATCGGAATGGGCAAATTTTATCGGAAGGGCTTTGGCGGAAAATTCAAATTTTGCTCAATGGAGAAGGGGGTTTTGCTTCATGGGATTTTGCTGAATGGGAAATATTTGCATGCAAATATTTCCCAGCCGGAGAAGGGGAAGGGACTTTTTTGTGGTGGTGGTGGGCGGGGGGATGCCCACAGTACCTCCTGTATCCGCCCCTGTTCTGACATGGCGGCTGACTGGCCGCACCGATGTCCTGCTCATATTCGGCGACTTCCACCCAAGTCAAACATCGGTCAGGCGTACGACGTTTATTGACAATTACTCGGTATCCTACTTCGCTGACGGTTCGGGACCATCCCATATTATGTTCCCTTGGTATGTGACCTTTTCGCCCGTATTTATTATGTCCAGCACCGCTCGCTGGTCTCTCCTTTTTGCTTCTAGTGATGATCAATCGAGTAAAAAGAGCAAATGCTCGATGAATCTTCACCAGCTGCCGTCAACCAGGGGTGTCACTTTGTCGGCGATAAGGAGGAAACTACCCTCAATCTAAAGCTGCCGCCCCAAATTGTTGATTTGGTTGTCACAATGAGACCTAAGCTCAACTATTGGGCCTGGGAGAGACCACCTCCTCCTCAGGTAATATTTTTTATCAGCCAACGACGCTTCTGTACTGGCAAAAATTCCAACAAAAACATCAACCCCCTAAAAAAATCAACTTAGGTACAAACTTCGTCCATGCCCTCAGCATGAGTTGGTCATAGCACTGGTGTGACTGCGCGCAAGCGGGGCGGCAGCCGCGCAATGCCGTGTGCCCGACACAGGCGATCTACTTCCAGCCCGCCGACCCGCGAAGGCCCCAGTTGCCTTGGCCCGTCGCGCGGAAACAAACTAACGGGAACGAGGTCACACTTCTGCTGCCGTGGGGTCGTGTGTGCCGGGCGAGAGAGCGGCCAAGTGCATCCGCTTATTTTGTGGAGTCACGTGACTTCAAGGAGTTTGTTTTTTCAAACCGCCAAGCTTGAAACTAGCCAAGGTTTGGCATCTTGGGACTAAAGGTGCGATAGAAACTTCCCCGCTCTAACTGCCGGTAGCGCACAGTGCTTGTCTCGCCATACGTGTAGGTGTCTACAAATTATTAGGAGGAGATTATTCATCATGGCAGCGGACAGACTGATTGATTTGACTTTGGCTGGTTGGTCGACTTTGATTGATTGGGAGCATACCGAAATGCCCTCACGAAAGCATACAAGGCTACACCATTGCTTCTTACCAGTCAAACTTGGAGCTTTAGGTCGGCTGGAAGTTGATTTGGCTTTTCAACTTGTGCGTCAAATAATAAGTCAATCAAAATTGTGATCTTTCAATAGTGTCGATGTTTATTCTGAAACTGGTGGCATACATCGCGAGCAAATCCCATGTTAAGTTTATATTTTAATTATATATTTTTAGGCTAATGTGAGAAAGCACATGCCAAGAAGAAACGAAAAACGGATTTTTTCGTCCAGCTGCTACCAGGGTAGCAGATGCAGACAGCAGACATCGGGATAGCTAGACAAGCTTTCGCTGTAGTGCTGTTGCTGCGATTCTGTTCCAACCTAATCCGCCGGACTATTTGGTGAACAATTGCAACATGGTTTACGGGTGTATGTGCATGTTATGTTTGGTGGCTTACAATACTTTAATTACGCCTAAAACTGAATTGCTGAGCAGAGCTTAGCGTATGTCCCTGATCTATAAAGCCACCGCAGCAAGCATACGGACAAAATATCTTGAAAAGGTCTTACGGAGACATGCACTTAGATGCTCCCATGTTCTTTTCCAAACGTATTTTGCACATTTGAAGTTCTTTGCCGAAAGTTTGTGGTGTCCGAAGGGGCAAACGGGAGAGGGGAGGGGCTAACACCCAAGAATACACCAGGTGAAATGAGAAATTGTAGATTTTCACAACGCAAAACCATTCATTTTCGGCGTACTTCGCGCGCCGGAAGCATTCTGCTTCTCATAAAAAAATACCTTGGCCGGCCCCTTAAAAAACCCTGGTTGCGCTACTGGTGGTACCCACTGCTCAGGCATCACAGAACATGCGGTGTCCCGCCCATTTATCGTTCTGTGAGTTCGACCCCTCCGTTCCGTTCTGAACTCTGTCTTGTCGGGTTCCGCTCCTGTCCAGCCCGGTCGTCTCTCGCATCGCCTCACCCTAGCTATTCATCGTCTCGTTTTGTCCCACGTCTCGCCGACATGACGTTGTCGGCTCGTGAGAAAGACCCTTGGAAGGTTTATTAGTTATTTGAGTTTGAGGGCGCTCCGACCAAAGCGTGATCGTTTAGCGCCCATACCTCTTGGAAGGAAAGGCGCCCCTTCGGGAAGGACCTTGAGCAGTCTCGTCTAATTTTCCAGCCAGTCTTCCAGGTGCTTTCGCGGTGGCGCCGCTCCAAAGAAATTGCTCCCTCCAGACAAGTGCCCCCATGACAATTCCTAGATCCACTTCTGATTGCAACATTGTTCTCTCGCGGCTATGAACTCCGGCTGGTTATGGAATAGTGGACATTCACGTGTGGCTTCTCTTGGAAATTTGACAACTTCCGTTGAACCATTAAGGGGAGGCGCACAATTTGAGAAAAAAAAGTTACATATTTGATATATCCGGAACAGCGATGTGGCGGATGTGGCAGTGCAAATTAAAAGTCCGCGATTAGAGCGCCGTCCAAGCAGGCTATGACGGATTTCCTTGGTGGTGCTTCTAGTCATATAGGATATGAGTGCCTGCTATCACAACGGCTGCAAACAAAAACAGACTTTGATCCTCCCGTTCATATTGCACTCAATCATTGTACATATACTGGAACTTCGACACCTTCGAAATTATTTCGATATCTTAGCATACTGACACCGTACAGCAAGCTACGTCGAATGACATCCACATAGTGCAGATTGAAGCCATGGCCACGAAACGCGAGGACTAAAAAATATAAGTAACTTTTAACCTCGAGGTTTGACTTTGACATGTGTCCCGGATTTAAATATTACTCAATGGTTGCCCACGGGCTATCTCTAGACACCAAATACGGGTAGCTTTCGGAGGAAACGAAGAAACGCCGCGTGATCGAAGAAAATAGTCTGAACTTTGACTTTCAAAACTAAGTTGACTTCTGAACAGTTTGTTGTTTGTTTGTTGAACAGTTGCATGAGTACCTGATGGCACGTCGAATGACACACACGTGATGAAAGTTGAAGACATAGGGGCGAGGAGCGAGTTCTTCAAGCAATTTAAGCTTACCTTCAACCTTCTGGTTTGACATTGACATGTCTCTGGAATGATACTCGAGGTTCACCACAGGCTATTGCTTAACACCAGATGTGGGTAGGCTAGGGCGAAGAAAAAATGCGAGGCGACAAATGAGGTCCGTTTGACCTATGACCTTTGAAATTAGTTCGATTTTGCAACATTATAATACGGCACAAGGCGGGTCGAATGACACCCACTTGGTGCAAATTGGACCAATCACGACGAATCGCGAAAACTTTGAAAAACTCGGCAACCGAAGAAATCAGCTGGAATTTTGTCTCGTCGAAATTCTTACGAATTGTCAATTTTCTGACATCACATAACAAGTGACGTCGAATGACCTCTATTTTCTGCAAATTGAAGTAATAGCGATGAAACAAGGTCATCGAAAACTCAAATATTTGATCTTGGCATGTCTCGGTTTGAAATGTTATGTTGAAATGAAATGTTGGTCGAGTGTTCGCTGCTGGCTATCGCTGGCTATCGTTTGATGCCAAATTTGGATAGATTAGGTATCTGCAAATATATTAAGTACTTGCAAGAAGACGCGTCGGTCTCTCAGGAAAAAGAAGTGAGTGTTGCAAGCCACTCGGCGGGGGACATGCCAAGTTTACGTCAAGATACTTGGCGGAATAGCTGCCATCATCTGGCATCCCGCTCTTTGTTTCGGATGGGTCTTGTTGCTAGGCAGATTTCTAGCACAAACGCCTACTCCTCGTACGGGGGTGTGACTTCTGTGCTGCCGCTGATTAACAGATTACCGCTGAGGAAAAACAGCGGTGACTGAAGATAGAAGCGGAATAAGGGGTAGGTATCTACCTAGTTGCCTCTGCACGGTGTTTCAATCTCGCCAAAATGGAAGTTTGGGTTAACTTTGGGTGAGCCGCAACTGCGAAGTTGGCGAAGGTGAATCGAATTCAAATTGATCTTAATTGCCCAGATGAGCACTGAATTCACGTTCATTGGCATAGTTCAATCCAACTGTAATATTTGAATTAGTTGGATGGATTCATTGATGAATTTGATATTAATTTATTTTGCAAATCAGAACTTAAAAAAACTAGATCAGTAGGTTGGAAGCCTACAAACTTACTGATCTAGTTTTTTTTAAAGCTTAGCTTCATTAGCCTGATGCACATTGAATTCACGTTCATTGGTACAGTTCAATCCAACTAATATTTGAATCAGTTGGATTCATTGATACATTTGATGTTAATTTCTTTTGCAAATCACAACTTAAAAAAAACTAGATCAGTAGGTTGGAAGCTACAAACCTGGTCTAGTTTTTTTTAAAAAGCTTTTAGCTTCATTAGCCTGATGCACATCAAATTCATGTTCATTGGTACAGTTAAATCCAACTAATATTTGAATCAGTTTGATTCATTGATTAATTTGATATTAATTTATTTTGCAAATCACAACTTAAGAAACCAGATCAGTAAGTTTGTAGCCTACCAACCTACTGATCTAGTTTTTGAAGTTCTGATTTGCAAAATAAATTGATATCAAATTCTGGTTGGTTATTGGTTTTACCACACATCGATTGTTGAGTCCTGTAGTGTCCCCAATCTCTCACGCTGATTGGTTGCAGTTTGATGATCTTGATCTTGATCTTGATCCCACAACAGTTTGATTGTGAGGCTAGCACCTTACCCCTGGGCTGCTCGTCCCCTTGATTCATCAATTCATCAATGAATCCAACCAGTTCAAATATTACAGCTGGGCTGAACTATGGCAATGAACATGAATTAAATGTGCATTTGTCCAATTAAGATACAATTTGTAGGTACCTAGGTAGGCACCTACCTATAGTAGGGGAAGAGGGGGTATCTGAACATGTTCTGTTTCCTGAACACCTACCTTTGGATGTCTCCCACATCATGTTCAGTGTGTACATAACAAAAAGATGATGGGCCTGTTTCTACTCAAATATGAAGGTCTGATCACAGTTCTAACAATTCATGGTGTACAGAGCAGGCAAAGTTACAGAATGATATTAGGCTTCAAAGACCAGTTGGCCAAAGGAAACCATAAGGACTTGATTTCCAGTTTTTTTTTCTAGCTTACACCAGCATATTTTAGTGGGTACTAATGGCTTGTATCACAGTAGCTACAGTGGGATGATAACATTTCCTTCATGATAACATTTTCATGTTCAGAATATGGAAAATGCCACTACAAAATAATTATCCATTTTAAAGTTGCTCTTCACAAGTCGTTAGGAGGTTTTCATTGAAAGAAACTGTTTGATATGGATAGCTTGTTAATTTTTGTGTTCAGTAAATGCAGTACAGTTACTGGTTCAGCTATACAAAAGCAGCAGTAGAGCTATTTTTTGCACAATGCCTTAAGTGTTCAGAACCCTCCCCCTCTTCCCCTATCTACCTACCTATGGTATACCCACTACTTGTAGGTATGTATACCTACCTATAAGCATTTCAAGTGGAATCCTAACCAGTTAGCAAGAGTGAAATGAAATATGAGATTTGCTCAAATAGCATTGAAAAAACATCATGGATCAATTTTAGCAATGCAGGAACATGTTATTATCTCTTCCCAACAAAGGTGATAAATGTGTGGATCAATAGCAGAGTTTTGATGGAGCAAGTAAAAGAACGTTATGTCACACTATGTACAGGTTATGGCAGTGAGAAGCCACCACAAAATAGTTGCAGTGGCTCCAGATCATCAGTACCCCTTCCAATAGATCCAGGCATCATATTCTGACAGCATTTCCACATGTGGATACCAAAAAGTGCATGATGGCAGCAAGTAAAATAGAAAGTTATGCAACATTATATATCCATTATGACAGAAAAACCACCATGAAACAATCAGTGGCTCCAGATCATCAGTACCTAGACAAAAAGACATAAAAGATCAGTGCAACTATGAGCCACAAGGGCCCTTCTTGGTTGCACTCTTGACACTCAACCAGTTGCCCACCAAATGTGTTGACCAGGCCTCCCTGGAATACTGAAAAGCAAGCCCCCTATTCTTATAATGACCATCTATGCTGTTTTTAAAGATGATCAATGTGCTGCTACTGACAATGGTTTCTGGAAGCTGGTTCCAGTGTTCTACTACCCTGTTGGTGAAGAAAAGCTGTCTTAACCCTGTCCTGGTGTGGTTAACTTTAATTTTTAATTGATGACTTCTAATTGCATCATTTCTGTTAAATTCAAATATTTCTCCAAGGTATCCCCTCTAATCCATGGACAAATTTAAAGACCATGACTATATCTCTCAGCCATCTGTATCTAAGTGAAAACATTCAAGTTCTTCAATCTTTCCTCATATGCCAGGTTGCTTATACCTTTGACCATTTTTGTAGCCCTCTTGCACTCTCTCTAAAAGCTTCTCTCTTGTACTCTCACTCTCTCTCTAACATTTGTAAATTACATTCATGGTTGCCTAAGCAGTAAGGTTTTGAAATTTGCAGATGGTTTGAAGGTCTTTAGGGCAACAGCAGGTCACAATGAGCATATCTTGCTGCAGAAAGAATTAGATGAGCTTGTGAACTGGTCAGAAAAATGGCAAATGAAACTTAATTTTGATAAGTGCAAAATCCTGCATGTAAGTGAGCAGCATATGAAGGCTCCACACTTGATGGGCGGCCAAGCACTATCAGTCACTCAGCAGGAGAAGGATTTAGGTGTTATTCTGAACACAAAATTGAGGGCATCAGAACAGACCAAGGAAGCCAGGAAGAAGGCACTGAGAATGCTTGGGGCAATTACTAGGAATGTATTATACAGAAGTCAGGAAGTCATGAGGAAGCTTTACTGTGCATATGTTGGGCCACATTTGGAATACTGCATCCAAGCTTGGTCTCCTAGTTATGAAAAAGGTTGTTGGCTTTTATAGAGAGAACAAAAGAGCTGCAAAAATGGGTAATGGTATAAGCAACCTGCCATATGAGGAAAGAATGAAGAAATTGAATATTTTCATTTAGATATAGAAGGATGATAGGAGATCTCATTGAGGTCTTTAAATTTGGCCATGAACAGGAGAAGGGATATATCAGGGAAATGTTTGAATTTATCAGAAGTGATGCATTTAGAGTCAATTCAAAATTATAGTTAACCACAGCAGGACAAGGTTAATACAGTCTGTCTTCCCCAACAGGGTAATAGAACACTAAAACAAGCTGCCAGAAACCATTGTCAGTAGCAGCACATTAAACATCTTTAAAAACGGCATAGACAATCATAAGAATAGAGGGCTTGCTTTTCAGTATTCCAGGGAGGTCGATCTACAGATTTGGTGAACAACTGGTTGAGTGTCCAGAATGCAACCAAAAAGGGTCCTTGTGGCTCATAGTTGCACTGATCTTTTATGTCTAAGTAAGATAGAGGGCTATGCCACATCATATATATGATATGGTGATTTGCAAGTTCTTTAACTTGAACCACTTATAGCTGTAAAAGTTGTCATTTCACAAGGAAATCAATATGGAGTGCACTCAAATCACATCAGAAAGCACCAGAAATACACATTTTTGACCAAAGATTGTCCCATAAACTTGTTTTATATATGTATGTAAATTTAACTCTTCTGTAAAGTAATATAGTAATTAGATTTAATAAGTGCTACAATGGCCCATACAGGTTAAGTCTGTAGATGGAAGATACCATAACATTGGCAAAAAGACAACTTACCACAACCAACACCACATCCCTAATTCCAAAGAATTCGTACACCAACGTTCCCCACTCTTAGCAATGTATGTCTACCTGATCTATTGAGCCATATTCACTTTATCTCATGTAACACATGTGACTTGAAGCAATGTATATCTACCTGATCTATTGAGCCATATTCACTTTATCTCATGTAACACATGTGACTTGAGAGTCTTACTAACAATTTACAGACTCCATCCATGCCTGCTGAAAGGGGCCTGTGCAGTACATGCTTACTTAGCATAAATATTGCCCAGTACTTTCCAGTGGTTTTTTGCATTTACTAGTACATTTTCATTTTTTTTAAACACGGAAAAAAAAATGCATCTTTGGTGCCATTCAATTTTTGTTAGTGATGCATGATGCATCCCTCAACTCAGTAACAACATTCAGAACCTTGGAAGAGACCAAAAAATATTATTGGCTATGTAACATTCTGGATCACATGTAATAAGGGCTGGGGTATTTCTCTACCCATGCTTCAGGGATATAACATGCCTGAAAACACAGCAAAGTGCCTCAAGCATACAGTCACCATCCTAGATCTCTTGTGAAAGATTGATATTATGCCAATGCTTCTCTCATGATAGGGTACTATTTATAATTTGTATGGTGTTTGGCTAAAATCAGGCTGTAATGATGGGAAGACTAGCATTGCAATGGTCAGTGTGAGCCATCAAGTAGGTGTGTCAAGATGTATAAAACATTTATACCTTGCCTTACCTTTTACATACAACTTCAGGTATAAAACATCAAGTTTTAATGTACCTTCATTTTATCCAGTGTTATTTTCCCAAATCTTGAGAAAATGATTTTCCAGTGAAGATAGCACATGACAAATTTAATTGATACTATTCCTCCAGCAGCTGAAGTGGGTAGATATCTGTATTAAAGATGTAGCTAGATTTATGCCTGGGTACTGTGTATTTGTTACTTGGGAGAAGCCATTATCTCCAGATATTGCATGATGAATATGTTGGAAAAATGTATGTTAGAATTTGTTTCAGATGAAATGAAAACTAGAGGATGTTTCAGAGATATATCTCCTGGGAATGGAGGTTCCTAATTTTCTTTGCAACATCTATCTTGGGAAATCTTAGTATTTTGTGCATTTGAATTTTACCTGAAGTAATAAAATGCAGGTGTAATGGTATCAATGTTCAGGGCATTTAATGGTTAATGTTTTGATGAATGCATAATCATTATTCATCCCAGAATCATGTAATAGCCCACTTTGTACTGCCAAATTATTTGCTTTTGTTACTATTTATTTGAACAGCCGTGTGTCTTGCATGCAAATAATTTGTGTGCACTATGGCTAATGGCAGTTTGGCATGGTTACTGATAATTCATGCACACAATTTGTAATCATCATGCTTAACATACACTTTCCTGGCTACTGAATATTTTAAAGCTCTGCTTACCTGTGGTCAATGGTATGAAATGTTACCTCTGTTTGCACCCATTGATAGTGTACATTAGTTTAAACTGGCTGACCATGGAGTGCAGATTAAATTGTGGCAAAAGGAACCTTCTGGTATCATTTAGTGTGAATTTCTGTTTGTTTCTGTGAATTTCTGTGTAATTGGTGTGTCCCTAAATCCAGATAGTCAGTCCAGTATGCTTGTTAAAACTGCAATGCAATATTACAGCAGTTGCCTTTGTTTTCAGGTGGAGCCTGCAATGGGTCACACCTACATTGCAGAAGAGGAAGAATTAAGCTATACATCCTGTGGTGTTAGACTAAGAAACATGAACTTTATTACTATCTTAAATTCTTCAAGTTTGCATTTTTGTGTCCTGCAGTGCCATAGTTGTGCAAGACTTTTCTAAATAGTGCTGTGCTTGTGTGTTGTGCAAACTGAGTGATCTGTGCTGTAGTACTGGCATTGTGGGCATACATTGTACACCAAAGATGAAGCTGCTGGAAAATAGCAATTTTGAAGCTGTCACATCAGGACTGCAGCTGTTGACAGGCAGCAGTCGCATATTCGGCAGGTGAGAAGGTGCATCCTGGATCATACAGCTGCTGGAAAACATGCCTATTTCATTCATTGCCATCTTTGAATATGTTAGCCAGGCAATGACATTGGGTTGTTGATGTGCCATGCTTGTGCAGTTTTTGGTATTTGATGTGTGATGGATGGAAGCTAGATGAAAGTAAGCAGTAGACTCATAAAGCAATGAAGTCATGGTGGTGACTTCAGGATTATTTTGTTGAGCAGGCCGTCAATTGCATTGCCATGTTTGTGTCATCTTGCGATTGTGTGCTTGGATGCTTGTGTCACATCATGGCCAGCTCAACACAAGTACTGTGCTGAACATAGGCACCATGTGTTCAATGTTCACAGGGTGGAGAGCTACAGCTGCAAGATGGTTGGCCCAGAGAAAACGCTCTACAAGAAGCTCAACTTTGAGCATGGCCACAATCCTAGTGATCTGCAAGCCCTGTCACCACCTGACAACAGAGTTGTGGGATCTCCAAATAGCCCCAGCAACCTCAGGTATTGCTCAGGTAGCAGCTGTTCATGAAGCGAGACATTGTTTCCAATTTTATGATGCTTCTGCAGTGGTAGCATGCTCACCTGCAAAGAGGAGTGTGATCGACGAAAGCGTTGGTTCATATCGGGGAACATCACAACCTGTGATAGACTAGCAGTGTTGTATAATTGTGGTCCATGCAGGTGGGAAGTTTCAGGTGATGTTACTAGCATGTGAATTTGCCCTGTGATAGTGCAATGATGGGCACGAAGGATCGATTCTGGTTGAAGCGCCCTAAAGCCCAAATAAAATAACTAATAGTGCAATGAGAGCAGCTGGCAAGTGTGCACATTGCCAGCAGAAATTTTGATTCCTTTCATAGTGAACTGCACCTGATTAATTAGAATGTGTGGGACATTTATCACAGTTTAATTTATATCGGAAAATGATAGTGTCATCGTGCTGCAAAACTTTTGTGTATGGTGTTTTTGTAGTTCATAGTGGACTGTGCATGATTAATTGGAATGTGTGCATCATTTATCATGGTTTAGTTTATATTGCAAAATGATGGTGACATCGTGCTGTAAAGCAGTTTTTTTGTATATGCAAGGTGATTGATATTCGAAGATTAAATGAAAATTAATTGTGACATTTTGACGAGCGTGGTACCAGCTTTATGTGGCATTCTCCCTTATCCACCGGCGCTCCGTACGTTTAGACGAATGCACACAGCTGGCACATCACCTTAAATCGGAACTGAAAAAAGTCCACGCTGTCCTGTATTCTCGCAATAATGTTTTTGTGTGATCTCCAAATGGCACAGGTGTAATTGCGACGAAGCCGGCAGGCGCCATAGATGAGACGAATGAAGCTACGGTGCGAAAATGGTACACCAAACACGGCCAATTATGTGATTTTAAGCAGCCTGGAGAGCACATTGCATATGTTATGTCTACGTCTTTCAAAAGAAAGCCTTCATTGGCTTTTGCAGTCTTGCCTTTGTTTGATGTGTGGTCACATTGGACATGGTCGAAACGACGTCAAACCCCAGTCTCTTGCATCCCATCAGCTGTGCTTAAAGAAGTATACAAAGTCTGGTCCATTCATTATCAACGTGTTACCAGGCAGGTTCGGCCTTCAGGGCCAATGTGCGACAAATGCACGCATGACCACCCAGGCTGATAATGGTACCCGTTATGCATACCGATATAACGGCGACATAATCACAACACACCTGCATAGCGGCCCACAAACACCAAACAATTCGGATGGAAACTGTTCGACGGCGCAGTATCCCACAGTGGGCACTGTTGAACCTAGATCGATGCGCCCATGTTCAGTGTCGAGGAATGCACAGATCGCACATTCAGCCTGTGAAATGTGCGTACATCTCGAGCGGAAGTGGTGGCCGACTCGGCGTCCTCGGTGACTGTGCCTGTTGTCGCCACTCACGGTGAACCCCGCGTCGGCGGACTGTCCGTGTCCATGTTAAATCAGTATGTCAAAAACCCATTGAGGAATACAACAGTTGTTATTCGACAAATTTTAATTGATGAAAGTTATTTTCTGCAACTTTTATAAAATTATGTACACGTTATTTTCTACAACCTGCAAACTTCCCGCGAATGATGAGCGAATTAATTTTTGTCGGAGGTGCTGATGTCCTGGATAGCATCCAGAGCATGATTCTGTACAAGTTATTTGCTACGAACTCCGCAAACTTTTTGAAAAAGGGAGGACATTTTTTATTATGTTTCAAAACGTGTACCAGTGCTCAGCGTACGTGCGGCGCCGTGGTGACGTCACGTATGTGGCCCGTCTTCTGCAGCCGCAGTGACGTACGTCACATGTACCGTGTTCTTCAGCCGCAGTGACGTCACTTGTGGCCCGTGCTCTGCAGCCGCAGTGACGCCACATGTGCCGTGTTCTGCAGCCATAGTGACGTCACATGTGCCGTGTTCTTCAGCCGCAGTGACGTCACGTGTGACCAGTGTCCTGCAGCCGCAGTGACGTCACATGTGCAGTGTTCTTCAGTCGCAGTGACGTCACTGTGGCCCGTGTTGTCTGCAGCCGCAGTGACGTCACGTGCGCGGCCCGTGTTCTGCAGTGGCGTCACGTGTGTGTGGTCCGTGTCCGGCAGCCGCAGCATGTCCGGCGACGAGGAGCCCGGCTCGATGTGCGACGTCATCAACCGCAAGACGCTGTTCCACCTGATCTCGACGCTGAACGCGTCGTTCCCCGACTACGACTTCTCGGCGGCCAAGTCGGACGAGTTCAGCCGCGAGCCGTCGCTGGCGGTGAGTGGGCGCGTCGTGCGTCGGCAGTGATAAATTATTCGTGAAATAGGGTGGAAAATACCACTTTCTGAACATTCGATCGACATCTCTCTCCGAGGGGTAACGACATCCTGCTCCTTGATGCGTGCTTATGTGTTCCCTTTCTAACAGAATCTCGTTTCTAAGCATTATGTCCATGTTCCGATAAGAAATGTTGATACACGAATATTTCGCAACGCAATTTCAGGTAATAGTAGTACCTAAAATGTGATCTGGCATACACTACCAGTTTACAACATAGGCATTATTATCCCTGTCTCGAGTATAGCTCTTCAAAATTATGTATCCAGAAACAAGTCATGAAGGTACAGTCGTAAGTATATTACATACAACAATTCCTCAAATTTGAGTCTGAAAGACATCAAAAACATATTAAATGATACTAATTCCATGACTAATTTCGACATTCTACTATGCTCGTTTCGACATCTTACACCTAGCGAAAAACCATTATTTTAACCTCGTGTGCCGGCGTCGGCCGCGAGCACGGCCGCGGTTGTGCTTTGGTCGGTTATTGGTTTTACGACACATCGACCGTTGAGTCACGCAGCGTCGCCAATCTCTCACGCCGATTGGTCGCGGGCGAAGAGTAGCGACAGGTGAGACTCGAACCCACAACCTTTCGATTGTGAGACGAGCAACTTACCCCTAGACTACTCGTCCCCTGCAGTTGTGCTTTAGAAGCCTGCATTTGCGCTTCGGAAGTCTGGATTTCAATGCTACGATTTGACCGGCGTTTCGATTCGGGGAGCATGCAGTGTTTTGCTTCTGACGTGGAAGAGATCCTATTGATATTACTCAGTCAGTCTCGGGCGTGTTTGTTGAGCAGCAGTACATTTCAGGTTATTTTCTACAACTCTATGCACACTATTCGCGGAAAAAGTGAGAGAAGTTTTTTTTTTTGGGGGGGGAGGATGATGTCCTGGATGACATCCAGGGCAAAGCCATGTTTCCAGCCCTGGCCGCGAGTGGTCAGCATACTTGAGGCGTACCGGTGTTCGGAGACCTGAGGTGGGGAGACGAGTAGTCTAGGGGTAAGTTGCTGTCTTAAATCGAAACGTTGTGGTTTCAGTCTCGCCTGTCGCTACTCTTCGCCCGCGACCAATCGGCGTGAGCGATTGGCGACGCTGCATGACTCAACGGTCGATGTGTCGTAAGACCAATAACCGATCAACCAACAACGAGTCCTGAAGTGGGGAGCTGCGTTGAGGGGAATTTTGGCACCAAAGGACTTATGATAGAAGTTCACAGATTAGCACGTTAAGCATCCTGCTCCTTGATATGCGCCAAGGGAGCAGTGTGTCCAAATTCACGATTTTAGTCAGATTATCTCGCAACAGTAGGTTTAAATTCGCGATCTTTGGCATCGAGGCAAGGATGTGAATATAATTTCAATTTGATTTAACTTATTTTAACAAAATCCTGAGTAATGTACTCATCCAAAGTCGGATTGGGGCATATTTGGTGTCTAAAAGTCTGCTTAATGTAGTTCAATCTCCATTTTTGCAAATTATCCAGAGATACTTTTATATGGATGGGTCTTCTGTTTTGTGGGAGTGCTTGAGACGTTTCATTTGGGAACAGAAGATTGAGATATGAGAGGATGCTCATTGCTGTTCGATTGCTATGCTGCTGACCAGCCTGTTACCAGGACTGCTGACCACTGTTAGGTGTTGGACGATAATTTATTCTGCAGTTGATTGGGCGTCGGAGCTTGTTCCCAGCACTTTAATTATGTTTAGTTAGTGGAAGTTATGGTAACCAGCGGCTTCATTTGCAATCTTCTTCAATTCTCTATGTGCTATCTCGCGTGGTATTAAGTACTAAGTTAAACTAAGAGTTCTATGAAAGCTTTGCTTTTTGTAGGCTCGTCGTGAAGCAGAAATATTGAGCATTCAGGTTCGACAGCTTGGACTTATTTGCTGGAGAGCATGCTGTCCCGGCTGGCGAAATTCATGACAGACGTATTTCCCTGACTGTTGACACGTGGGAGCTCTGCTTCCAATGCCCTGACTGCTTCCAATGCCCTGATTCAGCTTGACTCATCCTGAACTGTTTCCCACACCCTGTCTCAGATGGGTTCCTCCTTGACCGCTTCCCGCGCCCCGACTCAGATGAACTCCTCCCGGACTGCTTCTCGCATCCTGGCTCATCCTCCCGGACTGCTTCTCGCATCCTGGCTCATCCTCCCGGACTGCTTCTCGCATCCTGACTCATCCTCCGGGACTGCTTCTCGCATCCTGACTCATCCTCCGGGACTGTTTCCGACACCTTGACTCAGATGGACCCGTCTGCCCTGCTGACGCACGCGCTGCCGTTCCAGATGGTGGTGACCAGCATAGACACGTACCTGAGCGCAGCCGCCGGCGAGCAGTACAACGGGCTGCGCAACACCCTCTGGCGCACCATCGAGGACGAGATCACGCCGGAAGGTGGGTGCGCACCCCTCAGCCGGGAACTGGTCGTGCCCGGAGGTCGCTCCTCGGCCATGTCACGCCCAAAGCTGGGTGCCCGTGTAGCGGGTAGCAGTTTTTTTGCGATTAATTACTGGATGGGCAAATTGGCAGGAAGGACGCCTACACTGAGAATGATGAACACCCTTATCAATAATAAAGGGATAATTGAAAGGCCGGGCATAAATGGCATAGCGACTGTGTGGGAAAGCCATAGTTGGATGAGATTTTCCACCATGTTGTGGCAGTTATGTGCGCTGTATGTTATGTATAACTCTGAACCCAACTAACACGGCCCCTCTCCCCAGAATGTGACGTGTACCGGTACAACCCGGACCTGCAGAGTGACCCCTTCGGCGAGGACGGCTGCCTGTGGTCCTTCAACTACTTCTTCTACAACAAGAAGATGCGCCGCATCGTGTTCTTCACATGCAGAGCTATCAGGTGAGTGTGATTACTTGTGGGAGAATGGTTTTGTCGTTGGTTTCCCTCAGCTGATTTCCGTTATCGCTCCCTTTTTCTGCTCCCGCTCCTTTTTCCTGCTCCCGGTCAGGGTTGGATTTGTGCTTCGCAGTCCCGGATATAGGGTGTAATATGTTCGGGTAGTCCAATACGGAGATATTTTTTTTCTGACCTGTGGTATTAACATCTTGGCGTACACTTTCCAGTGGATCTTGAGCACTTCGTCAAAAAGCAGTTGATTAACAGACATGATTCAACATCTAAGGGAGAAAAATGAGATGATTAATTTCTGGAGAGAAAATGTTCTGAATGCCAAACATCCAGGATGAGCCTATTTTCCAATCATGTTCACAATGACAACGTTTGTTCAAAAGCATGAGTCTATATATAATAGATCTATGCCATTTTCCTCTGGGGTTATCCACCTTGTATCCTTTTCCACGAACCCACGTTCCTGTGGTATTTACTTGCAATTCATGTGACTTTCTCAAATGAGCATTGCTAAATCAAAAGAAATACACCAATGTGGAATCGAACAGAGTACGATCTGTACATGTGCAATAATTTGCGATCATTGCCCCCTCCCCATTTAAATTCCCATAACGTCACTCAAGAAGGGCCGGGGGTGGCTGAGTGGTTAAGGTCTTCAGCTCCGGGTACCAAAGGCCCGGGTTCAACACTCGCACCGCTCGGGACATTTCCCAATCCCGTGGCTCACCGGCGAAACAGTGTGGGCGGTGCCATTAGCCGCGAATTTGCATAAAGTGTGTCGCGAGGCACCCAATAAATATACAAACAATAGTCAGTCAAGAAGTTAGTGTATGTGTTGCGTTAATCTAAATCAGAGTTATCAGCATGCTGGTATTAGCTGGTTGTTGCAAGAGCCTTGGCAAAACATTGCTGTGAAAGCACGTCAGACTTGTGCAAGTGACCATGACAGGAGGTTAGAGGCTCTTTTCAACAGACGTCCGACAGCCCGTTTCACAGTTATTGGTTTGTTCGCTCACGTGAAGTAAGTGCCCTGGAAGGAGTGGTGTCCCAATCCCATGCTTAAAAATATCACGCTATTTTGTGACGACTAGCCTTACGGGCTAACGTCACCATTTTACCTTTCTGAGTTCGCGAAGAGAAACCAAGCATTGAGGCAGTTGTGTGCCTTGCTGCGGCGAGACCGCTAGCTGACTGTTGTACTGCACCACTCGGGCCGCTGACTGGTGCACTGCCTGCACCAATCAGGCCGCTGATGGGCAGTGTTAAAAAATTGGTTTTTTTTTAGGTTTGAGGTTTTAAAAAGGGACAAAAAAGGACCCTAAATTTTTTATTTAAAAAAATTTTTTTAAAAGTGCCTTTTATTTTTTTCAATTTTATTTTAAAAAAAATTTTTTTTTTTTTTTTTTTTTTTTTTTTATTAAAAATTTAGAAAAAAAAATATAAGAAAAAGAAAAAAAAAAAAAAAAAAAAAAATGATGAATTTTTTAAAAATAAAAATAAAAAAAATAATTAAAAAAAAAAGTAAAAAAAAAAATTTTTTTATACCCCTACCTTTTAAAAAAAAAAAAAAAAAAAAAAAAAAAAAAAAAAAAAAATATAAAAAAAAAAAAAAAAAAAAAAAAAAAAAAAAAAAAAAAAAAAAAAAAATTAATTATTTTTTTTATTTGTTTTTTTTTTTTTTTTTTAGAGTTAGTATTTTTTAGATAATTTACCGCTGATGGGTGTACTGCACCAGTCAGACCGCGGACCGGTGTGCTGCACCAGCGCACCATCGGTGCGCCAGATTCTGGCTTCCTCTGAAGTTCGCGGACCGCGGTGCATTGCGCTCTTGGTTGGCTGGTTGTCGGTTTTGCGACACATCGACCGTTGAGTCCTGTAGCGTCGCCAACCTCTCACGCCGATTAATCGCGGGCGAAGAGTAGCGACAGGTGAGACTCGAACCCACAACCTTCGATTGTGAGACTAGCGACCTACCCCTAGGCTACTCGTCCCCTGCATTGCGCTCTGGTTCTCTTTGACATAGACTGCCTGGGGCAAATGTACCGGTTCACCGTTGGAGATGCGGGCTGCACGTGACCGACGGAGACGCCATTACCTGACGTCGAACTGTCTGCAGTCAGAAATACCAGCCAGGTGGACGACCTTGCGTCGAGCTGGCTGTGCAGCAGGCGGATCCAGCCCGGTGCGCTTATTTGTGTCGTCAGAGCTACGTCGTGAAGGGCGTGTAGCTGTCGCCGGCTACCTGGATCATGTTCGCCGCGCGAGGTTGGAAGACCTTGAATACCTGCACGTGCCTGGGTTTGTTCGCGTGATGCTTTTGGATGCTGATGCTCCTGATAAGCCGACCATGGTGCGATTCGTGCAGTGGTATGACGTCTCGCTGCTTTAAACTCGAGTGACACGTCTGCGTTTATGGAGGCCGACATTCATGAGTTGGCAGCTCGTGACAACGCATTAGTTGGGTATCTCCGAGGTGGCATCGGTAACATCTGGGGAGCCGTATGCTGAGCCGTACCATATGCGCACGGACTTAGCGGATGATGGCGTGTGTCGCACCGATTCGGATCCATTTGGGCGCGAATGATGAAAGCTGGTCGAAGCGCCTTAAAACCCAAATAACAAACAATTCGGATCCATCGTTGCTGTCTCCACCGATCGGTATAGATGAATGTTGAGCCTGGCCTGCTGAAGACAGCCTGTTCCTGCAGCTGGTATCATTAGTTTTTGGTTTTACGACACGTCGACGGTTGAGTCATATAGCGTCGCCAGTCTCTCACGCCGATTGGTCGCGGGCCAAGAGTAGCGACAGGCGAAACTCGAGCCCACAGCCTCCCGACTGCGAGGCGGGCAACTTACCCCTAGACTACTCGTTCCCGCAGCTGGTATCAGCGACCAGGTGATGGTGATAAGGATGGTGGTGGGGTGGTGTGTTTGTGCTCTTCGCATGAAGCGATGCCGTCAATGAGGATGAGTGACTCGCACTGGGAGGATGACCCTCCTGGATAATGGATGTCTATTTGGATTGGTGTCCTTCACTTGGTTGGTTAGTTGGGCTTAGAGGCGCTTCGACTGCTTCGGTTTATACAGCGCCCAGGTGTCCTTCACTTAGCGAAAAATAAATGTAGTGCAATGGAGGGTTCAGACACTTGTCTTGAACTCGCTGATAGCAAATGTAAAATAAAAACCTCACTCAAGTTCTGGAACCTCATTTTATTCGGATAGTTCACCGTCTGAGGTTGTAACACTATTTCGTCACGAAGCCTGCATGTATTCCGAAATCACCAGGATTTGCTGATTTTGGTGATTTGTTTAAGGACCAGTCGTTGCAGCGGGCATGGCCTCAACACATCGCTCCCTCCCCGTGAAGATACCAGCGGAACTGTCGCTTTGAAACAACGCGCGTCACGGGTTATCTCACCCTCTTGCAAGGGAAATACCCGTTTTGCCGTCTTGTCAAACAACGCCCGTGTTGCCGAACAATCTGGCTATCGGAGGAGGCCTGACTGCACTGGCTGCGTCAGCTGCGACCACCAGGCGTTCCGCTGTGCGCAGCGCTGCCGTCGGCGCAGCGCTGCCGGCCGCGACCGCTCGGTGCCCTGTCGGCGGCGCTCTTAACACCTGGGATACTTGTGACTGACCGTGCGAGTGCCGCTCTCGCGTGGCGTGCCAAGGTGACCTTCACTACGGCGGCGGCGCCGTCGTGCCGAGGTGCGCCGACCCCTGACGCACCGTCCGGCACGCACCGACGACGCCCGGGGCGCCGGCCAGGTCCCGTCGACGGACGGAAATAGCGGCCGGACGGCGGCGACCCGGACCGGCGCGTGCGCACGCACTGCCGACGGCGGGTGCTCGGGTCGGGAGCCGAGATGAGCTCTCGTACGGGGTGGGGACGAGTGGTCTAGGGGTATGTTGCCCGTTTCACAATGGAAAGGTTGTGGGTTCGAGTCTCGCCTGTCGCTACTCTTCGCCCGCGACCGATCGGCGTGAGAGATGGTCGACGCTGCATGGCTCGACGGTCGATGTGTCGTGAAGCCAATAGCCAGCCAAAACTCTCGTTTGGGCCGGCGGTGAGCCGGTGCGCCGTGCACTGTGTTGGCGGGGCGGACTGCGGCCGCCGGCTCGGTCCACTCGAGGGTGCACTCCGAGAACGGGTCACGTCCGTTGTGTCGAAAGCGATGAGAGCGACACGCCGCGGTGTAGAGGTCCGATATCAGGCGCGCTCGCGTCGTGGCGCTGTTTCTCGACGGTTGCTGGTGTGGCGTGGCCTGGATGCCGTAGGTGGGGGGGGGGGGGGCTACGTGTCGAGTCACGTGGGGTCGACGTGTTAACTCACGTAGGGGACCCTACGTGTCGACTCAGTGGGCACACTGACATGACCTGTATGGGGGAGGGGCGGACCACACGTGTCGACTCATTGGGCACACTGTGACGTGACCTGTATGGGTGTGGGGGGACCCTACGTGTCGACTCAGTGGGTACACTGTGACGTGACCTGTATGGGTGTGGGGGGACCCCACGTGTCGACTCAGTGGGTACACTGTGACGTGACCTGTATGGGTGTGGGGGGACCCTACGTGTCGACTCAGTGGGCACACTGACGTGGCGATGGCGGGCCAATAACGCGCGGCCGGCGTGCAGTCGCAGCTGGTGGTTGTAGTCGAGGTGAGGGGTGACAAAGCGCCACCGTGGTGATGAGTCACTGTCGAGATACGAAAGGTCGCGCTCGCCGAGCAAATGTCTGCAGTGGGTGTGGCCAATCCGGTTCTGATTGCTAGGGTTTTGATGTGTGTTCGTGGGCAAATACTATGTGAAATAGTCAGGTAAAACCAAGTCGAGCAATAATCACATTGTAGTTGGCTTTGACCTCACAAATGCGGTTGTTTCCTTCATTTGGTTTGCGAATGGTGAGACTGGCTTAGGTTGCCAGGCCTCCCGAAGGCTGGCTTCCGGCTTGAACATGGTGGTATTGGCGGTGGATGGGTTCGGGTTCATGGTGGCCTGAATGTTCCATCTGGGATTCGAGACCCTAGGCGTTGCTGCCGACCGCCGTGTGCAGCTCGGCAGATGAGTGGCTGGGTCCGCCTCGTTGGTCGAGTCCAACGCTCGGTACCGGTCTCGGTTGTTTGGTCGGTCGAGTCTCTCTGTTGGTTGGTTGGTGGGTTATTGGTTTTGTGACACATCGCCCGTTCAGTCGTGTAGCGTCGCCAGTCTCACGCCGATTGGTCGCGGGCGAGGAGTAGCAACAGGTGAGACTCGAACCTGCAACCTTTAGATTGTAGGACGAGCAACTTACCAATAGACTACTAGTCCCCTCGGTACCGGTCTAAAACAGCTCATGGGCTTATTTATGTCACAAATGAACACTTCGGTGCTGTAATGGATGGGCTCGGAATTGCGACTCGGGGCTGTCGGTTTTTCTGTTTACCTTTATTTATAGCCTTCCACCTGAGCGAGCCCGTTCACGCAGGCGGGTAGCTGGCGGCAATGCCCACGACACTGGTATGCGCGCACTGTACAGGGGGTGGACCGCAAGACACTTCCACACAGAGTATCTATCGCTCCGCTGGACGGGCGTGGCATGCCGGCGGTGTGTGGTGGAGCCACCAGTCGCCGTGTCCACACAGTGGACCCGGACGATGCCGCCTTGTCCACACAGTGGACCCGGACGTTGTCGCCTTGTCCGCACAGTGGACCCGGAGGTTGTCGCCTTGTCCACACAGTGGACCCGGACGTTGTCGCCTTGTCCACACAGTGGACCCGGACGATGTCGCCGTGTCCACACAGTGGACCCGGACGGTGTCGCCTTGTCCACACAGTGGACCCGGATGGTGTCGCCTTGTCCACACAGTGGACCCGGACGGTATCGCCTTGTCCACACAGTGGACCCGGACGGTGTCGCCTTGTCCACACAGTGGACCCGGACGGTGTCGCCTTGTCCACACAGTGGACCCGGACGGTGTCGCCTTGTCCACACAGTGGACCCGGACGATGTCACCGTGTCCACTCGACAGGCATCGTCGTCGTGTGGCCGCCGGCTGGTTTGCTGCGGCGCGCGGTGCCGCGCGCGTCGAACGAACCGAGCCGGAGCCCGGGGCCGGGCCGCTGCGGCCGCTGTCTGCCGGCGAGTGACGTCACCGGTGACGTCATTCGCCGGCGGCGGTCGCAGCGGCCTCGCGTAACGGGAGCGCGCCGCGCCGGACGGTCGGCTGTGTGTGTCGGGTGGTTGGTCCGACCCCGACGTGTCGGCCGATTCGGAGTAGCGGTCGGCGGCCGGTGGGGTCTTGCTGCTGCGGGGCGGTAGCGGACGTCCGACGAGACGTGTCGCAGAATATCGGGAACGTTTGGGAAAAACAATTATGCATACTTTACCGGCACTTCACTTTTCACTCATGATGACGTGCATGCCTTTAACTCGTACCGAACTTACCGGCTGTGGATGCCAGAGCACGCGCCCCTCCTGAACAACGCTGCAAATCAATCGTGGCGAAACGTCTGCACTTGTCAATGACCATGCTGACTGTGCGGTGTATGGTGCACGGTGGCTGCCGAGTGCGAGCGAGTCACCAGTCCGTGTGGCGGCTGGCGGAGGTCGGCAGGGCACCTCCGCCCTCTCCCGCTCTCTCAGGACAGCGCCGGGCCGCCGTAGCGTCCCCCTCCCCGTATCGTCTGGCTATCGTGTGTCGCGTGTCGCCGTGCTACCGCCACGGCGCGGCGGCATGTTGCCATGCCGTTGGTGGGTGTCGCGCAGCTGGTTCCTCTGTGCGCCGCTGGTTGCCTGCCGTTGGTGGGTCGGGATTTTGACGGGTATTGCGTAGCTGGCACCTCGCACCTCTGGGGACCGATGGTCGCCTGCCGTTGGCGGGTCGGGATTTTGACGGGTATTGCGTAGCTGGCACCTCGCACCTCTGGGGACCGATGGTCGCCTGCCGTTGGCGGGACGGGATTTTGGCGGGTGTTGGGGCGGCTGACTGTCGGCGTGTTGGCCGCCGTCCAGTGGCGGCAGTTGATGGCGCGTGACCGGCGCTGCCAGATGGTGGCAGCGCCGAGTGGCGGTAGTGAGGGAACGTCGGACGCCCCCCCCCCCCCACTGCTGCCGTTCCGCTGCATTGGTCGGCTCAGATGACGAGTCGCTGTCGTTCCGATCTGCCTGCAGCGGTGGGCACGATTGGATTTACGTGTTCAAACCACCGGATTTGGAGATGGAGATAGGAATTACAGATCTGAGAGGATGATTTTGAACTGTTTCTGACATCAATAAGTTTGTTTTTGTCTCATTTCAGTTAATTTTGGCCATGTTTATCAAACAGCATTGAGCTTGCGGTAATGTCTAAACAGCTTCATTCGTCTTTTGGTGAGGAAACGAGTGGAATAGTTATCTGGGAAGGACAATGTTTCGGATGCAAACCATCCAGGACAGGACCTTGTTTCCGACCACGGCCACGGTCCACTCAGTTAGTTATTTGGGCTTTAGGGCGCTTCGTCCATAATTGATCATTCGCCATCGACCTACCCCGTTAGTTAGTTATTTGGGCTTTAGGGCGCTTCGTCCAGAATTGATCATTCGCCATCGACCTACCCCGTTAGTTAGTTATTTGGGCTTTAGGGCGCTTCGTCCAGAATTGATCATTCGCCCTGGCCCACCCTAGCCCCCCCCCCCCGTCTCGACCCACCGCCCCTAACCCCCTAACCCCCGTCACGGCCCACCGCGGCTGGATCCGCCCAGCCCTGACCGGCGCGTCCTCCGCCGCAGTGTCAACTACAACATGCTGCGGCTCGACTCGGGCTCCGAGGAGTTCTCCATGGAGCTGGACGACGACTACATGCTGGGCGCCGAGTCCATCGATATCTAGAGGCCGGCGCCGCTGCGTGCGCGTCTCGTCGCCGAGCGCCGCTGCGTCACGTGACGACGACGTCAGCTGCTGCGGCGGCGGCCGACTGGTCGGCGCGGCGGCGAGCCGCGTCCAGGGGAATGGCTCGCCGCAGGTCTTGCTCGCCGTGGTCCGTGACTACGTCTGGAGGATTCCGTGGTAACGCGCACGGAACACAGCGGCAATGTTCCATGCCGAATGGGCAGGCGTGAATGATGGCAGTGCGCATGCTAACGGCGAGAGTAGTCTGCTTTCTGCTACGGTAGTTTTCTGCTCTCCACAAAGTTAGTGGTTAACGGAAATCGTTGTGGTGTACATCACCCACGGCATCGACAGTTTTCGGAGCTCCAAGCGCCGTTCCCAGTCGGAGCGTGTTTGTTTTCTCGACAAAATTTGCAAGCAATGTCTGGGGTTTATTTTGCGAGTCGCCTGAAGTGAGCGCTGTGCAGTATGCCTTGCGCATTAGGTGATCGCTTGCGATGCCAATGGACGCGGCTCGTGTGACGCCGTGACCTGACCTGACCTGACCTGACCGTGGTGGGGTTCTCTGAGTGACCCAACTCCCATGACCGTGGGCCGTCGCATTGTGGGCCTGGGGCCAGCAAGGGATGCGAGGAACATGTCGCAAGATCGTCTGTTCAGGGAAAAAGCGAGACGGGAGGTACACGCATGTCGGAAAGGCCCCTGCTCTCCCTCCGTTTGAAGGAAAATGCGGTGTGAGAAACCGCAGAATCCCTGTGGGGTGAAATGGGTGCCTGAGTCACCCCGCTCGCATCGTGCCCTGAAGACGTAAGGGCCAGGTATCCACGGAAGAGCCTTTATTGGGAGATTGATGTCGGAGGAGGAGCTCTTTGGCACAAGGGCACCGTTCTGTGGAGAGAAGACATGCAGGTGGCGAGGGCACCTCCTTGCCCTGCACCTCGCTCACTCCACGCATCACCCCTTACCCCGCGAGGCACCTCGCTCGCCGCACAAGGCACCTCTCACTTCAAGAGGCGAGACGCGAGGCACACGTTGTCACAGGGCGCTCTCTGTCCGTACCGGAAGGCGAGACTTGAGGCGCACGTCTCGCCACGGAGGCGTCCTCCGTCGTGGCGTCGGGACCGAATGTATTTGTTGTTTCGGCTCTCGGCGCTGACCACACCCCGTGTCACGTGACGTGTAGGTGGTGTGACCTGACCGTGGCCTTGGAAACTGACCTGACCTGGGCCACCTGCGCACGGTCGGCGAAGCGGCCCAAACTCACGAGCCTCGCGACCCTGGCCTGACCAGCCCCAGCCCCTGAGAGATGCCAGCGTGGCACGTGACGTGGACGACGGTGAACAGTGTGGGACACTTGGCCCGCGGCCCGCGAGTTCGAGTGATCAGTTGGCGCTTTGTTCGCGGCTACCACCAACACGGCTTGTTTGTGTGTATATGTGGAGTGTAGAGTCCACAGAGAGAGAGAGAGAGAGAGAGTAGTAGGAGAAGTAGTGTTTTAGTGTTAGACTCACCTTGAATATTCCTTAAAGTGCAAAACTGTACAAGAAATTTACGGTGCTGGGAATAGTATACAGCGCAGTGTGATTTTAACAAGTCCGCGCGGCGCGGTTTTAATCAGTGCTTTGAGCGCCGCGTTAACCCAGAGTGATTGATATAAGGACAGTCGTCTGTACAAACTGCGATGAATCGTAGGTATTGAACTTTAGACTGCGTTGATGTTGGAATTATTTTATTTTTTTGCTAATTTAGATCTCTTATGCGTGATAGCTGGTATCTGCCCGTAGATAGTATTGTTCGCCCTCATCGTCCGCCCGTTCTTTCCATCCACATCGCTTTGTTGATGCTTCGACTTGTAACCCGCGCTAGTCCTGGAACATACTATGCCTATGCCTCTCGTGCAAGCTGAGCGGCACCGTGGCGGGCAGCCGCCCGGCGGTCTCGGACGCCGCGCCGTTCAGGAAGCCGCTTCAGGAATGTCCGCCGTCCCAGAGTAGTGGGAGTGGTGGGCCGCCGGCCAGAGCCGTCTGCCGGCGAGTTCGTGAAGTGGTAATGTGTAGAATGTACGGTAGGTGTCGCTGCGATCGCGCCAAGACGGCGAAATACATTGTCCCGTATGTCGTGTCGAGTTTGGACGGCAGTTGTGGATTGCCAGGAAATGCACGTGAGATGCGCGGTGGAGACATCGCACTGACGAGACGAATGCGAGGCGGGTGGCGGGTTGTCACTAGGCTGACCACTTATTCAATTTTATTTCGATGCGTTACTCTCGGAGGCGTTTCTGGTGCACTGTGAATACACTGACCACAAATCGACCCTTCATTGCCGAATTCCTCGAGAAATTCAAACACTCGCCGCTTGAAGTGTTTGCTTTTGTCTAGACTGCCCGACACTAACATTCCGCTCTTCCGACTCGGTCATCAGCCCCAGTCGTCCCGTGGGCCCAGGCCATCCAGCACGCTACCTGGCCACCCAGCACCGTTCATCACGGTGGTGGCGGTGTTGACCAAAGCAGGCACTGTCGTGTGTTGGCTGACGAAACAAAAACCGAGCTCTGTCGCCCACCACGGGGCGTGCGGTCTGAAGCCGCCCGACCGTCGCCGCCTGGTGAGGAGGTCATCAGCGATGTCGGCGTCAGCCCGACCTGACGACCGGTCTTGCCGAGTCGGTTAGGCTCGTCAAGTCAGACTGCCGCAGGAGGGCGAGCCGTGCACAAGGCCGACTGCCGCCGCTCAGCGCTCTCCACCGCGGACTACGACACCGCGCGAGTTCCCGCGAGGGGAGGGGGGTGGCGGCGAGAGCGGCCAACGCCTCATCGAGTGGGATCGGCGCTGTATGCCCGATGCGGTCGATGCGCCCCTAAACTCCAATAACCAATCATCGCGTGGGATGGCTTCCCAACGACGGAAGCCGCCTGGGGGCGGCCATCTTCCTCCCGGGAGATCTCCGACTTCGCTTCGAGGCCGGAGGAGTCCCGCCGCCCACCGACCGATGTGGACGGCAGGGGCGTGCCGGGCCGCGCTCGCAGGAGCCGTCCACTTGTCGCCGGCAGGGCGACCGATGCGGAAGCTGCGGCCAAGTCTCGCGGCGATGGCCGGGGAGCCTCTGCGGAGGCTATGTCACGTGGCGATGGCCGGGGAGCCTCTGCGGAGGCTATGTCACGACATGGTCGCGGGCTGCACGTGGCGAGGCTGGGGGCGCGCGTGGCGATGGCCGGGAGCTCTGCGAGGCTATGTCACGTGGCGATGGCCGGGGAGCCTCTGCGGAGGCTATGTCACGTGGCGATGGCCGGGGAGCCTCTGCGGAGGCTATGTCACGTGGCGATGGCCGGGGAGCCTCTGCGGAGGCTATGTCACGTGGCGATGGCCGGGGAGCCTCTGCGGAGGCTATGTCACGTGGCGATGGCCGGGGAGCCTCTGCGGAGGCTATGTCACGTGGCGATGGCCGGGGGTGTGCCTCTGCGGAGGCTATGTCACGTGGCGATGGCCGGGAGCCTCTGCGGAGGCTATGTCACGTGGCGATGGCCGGGGAGCCTCTGCGGAGGCTATGTCACGTGGCGATGGCCGGCTGGCCTGCGGAGGCTATGTCACGTGGCGATGGCCGGGGAGCCTCTGCGGAGGCTATGTCACGTGGCGATGGCCGGGGAGCCTCTGCGGAGGCTATGTCACGTGGCGATGGCCGGGGAGCCTCTGCGGAGGCTATGTCACGTGGCGATGGCCGGGGAGCCTCTGCGGAGCTGCGTCGCCGGGCGGCGCTCGCTCGGTGCTGACGGAGGCCGACCGACTAACAAAGCATCGCGGAGCCCGCATAGCATGCCCATGTGGTTCCGGCCGCCGGCGCCCGCCACCGCGCCGGATGGAACCCGCGGCGAAGTTGTTGCGGGATGCGCGAGATAGTGTGGAAGTTCTTCCACCCGCGACCCTGGCCATAACTAGCTCCCGTGAAGCGATACTCGGATGGACTTGAACTTGAACTCTGATTGACAGTGTTGTTTAGTTACTGGCATGGTTTCAGGGTCATCTTAAATATCAGTTGACTAACTCGTGCATGAAGGTGCATTGTAACCCGTCTAATCCGGTGTGCATCAGGCGAATGTATGCGTTGTAACTGAGTTAATTTTTTACCCGTCCTTCGAATGGGTTTAGTAGCATGATCACGGCTGCCCTTATGGATCCTTGGTGGTTTGGAGACGCCATTGGATTTGAGGACCAGTTGTCGCACAAGCGAGACAAAACCCTAGACTATCACTGCCAGGCAAAGACAACTTACCTACAATGTGTTGCCGCTTGCAAAGCAAGCTATGATAATCAATGATGAAAATTGATATCACGGGACAATTCCAGCTCCTTTTCAACGGGTGCGTAAACTTGAAGCCCGTTGTTTTTTCCTTAACCGGCAATACCGGTCGTAAGATAACCGTCTTCCGGTTATCCGGTCTTTGTCCGTCCGGCGTAGGTGGCGCTGGCGTAGATGGCGCTGCGGTCGACTCGGAAGCAGCGCTCCGCCGTCCTGTAGCAGTCCGCTGCGTTGAAATAACTAACCTGAAGACAGCTGAGTCGTATCGCTCACTTCGAACGATTATTTGCATACAGTTCGTGCCGGGTACAGAGAGACCAGGTACACCCCTCTAGTGTCTACAGTGTGTCAATAAGGAACGCAATGTCGTTTTAAGTTCGACTGATAAGATGGATCTTTAAACAAGCTAACCTGCCTAGGTCAGTTTACGGTCGACACCTCTTTACAGCTTGTTTGCATTCTTTTCAGCCCTTTGGGTCGTTATTCTGAGTGTCTGCCTGCTGTTAAGTTAAGAGCTATGTGGTGTATGCCGTTAAGCTGAGAGCATATTTAATGCTTCCTGTCATTAGCCATGTGGACAATAAAGGTATGTACGTTTATTACTAAAAGCATAAGTACATCGCTGACCACGTATTATTTGCCAGTAAAGTAGCAAGGTGCGTTTCGAAAGGTTGGTTTTATCCTCCTTTTAAGGCAGGAAGCATACACAATCATGGGGACGACGGCGACAACGGCCATGATGATGGCAGGAGTAGAAACTGTATGGACGGGACGTCAGTGCTGAGGTTACGTGGACTGCAATTAGGACGGCAATAACGGCATTTGGGTTCCCGGATACACCGACGGTAGCGACGGTTGTGGTTGGTTGGTTATTGGTTTTACGACACATCGTCCGTTGAGTCATGCAGTGTCGCCAACCTTTCGCGCCGATTGGTCGCGGGCGAAGAGTAGCGGCAGGTGAGACTCGAACCCACAACCTTTCGATTGTGAGACGGGCAACTTGCCCCTAGTCTACTCGTCCCCACGGTAGCGACGGCAAGCATGTCATTAGCACAAGTGTTGAATAGGCGCTAAATGACCACACCTGGTCGATGCGCCCTAAAACTCAAATAACCAACCAACACAAGTGTTGAAGCGCGTTGATGCATGTGAAGGCGTGTTTAGGAGGAGCGGTCTTCACACCTCCTGACCGGAGCAGCGTCGACGGAACGGTCTCCTGTCGAGCGCGTGGCCGTCGCGGTAGCGACAGCGTGCGACAGCGGCGGCTGCCTCGGCTGTCAACTTCACCGCCCCCGCTCTGTTGACCGTTCTGTGCTGCTGATTGGGACACGATGCGCTGTTCTTCGGCGGCACTAGCAGACATTCGTCCAGCTTGGCCTCGTGCATCTGTTTGGTGCACGACTGTCCCGTTATCACGGCCGCTGTTGTCACAGTCGTGTCACCACGGTCACACAGGGGGCGGGATGGCCGAGTGGTTGAGGTGTTGGGCTCTGGGTACCAAAGGTCCCGGGTTCGACACTCGCGCCGCTCGGGACATTCCGCAATCCCGCAGCCCACCGGCGAAACAGTGTGGGCGGCGCCGCTAGCCGTGAATGTGCATGGAGTGCTTCGTGAACCACCCAATAAGCAGTCAAATATGCGTCACCATTACCACAGCGATGCTTAAAATGCGTCCTGAACCACCCAATAAGCAGTCACACATATGTCACCATTACCACAGTGGCATGCCTGCTGTTCATTAGCTCGCTACGCTTCTGGGCGTCGAAGTCGATGCCCGGCGCCTTGAGCCGAACTCTCATGAGCCGGTCGGGATGTCGGCGCTGACGAGCGGCCCTCATCAGGTCGCCTGCCTCGTCCCTGGTCGTCCCTGGTGGTCCCGGGTTGTCCCTGGTTGTCCCTTCCTCATCCCTGGTTGTCCATGATCGTCCCTGGTTGTCCCTGGTTGTCCCTGGTTGTCCCTGGTTGTCCCTGGTTGTCCCTGGTTGTCCCTGGTCGTCGTCCCTGGCCGTCCCTGGTTGTCCCTGGTTGTCCCTGGTTGTCCCTGGTCGTCCCTGGTCGTCCCTGGTTGTACCTGGTTGTCCCTGGTCCCTGGTTGTCCCTGGTTGTTCCTGGTCGTCCCTGGTTGTCCCTGGTCGTCCCTCGGCAGTGTCGCCTGGTGTCGCCAGGAGCACGTGTTCAGGGTGGGTCAGGGAGCCGGTTTCTGGCTGTGTTGTGCTGCGCTGTGGTGCTGGTGCTGCCGCCGCACCTGTTCCACTAGGTCTCGGCAGCAGCGACAGCGCATAAACCACCAACCACCACCACCACCAACCACCAGTTCACCAAGTTCGTTCGTTCAGCAACAGCGCAACAGCGACAGCGCGTGAGCCGCCCAGCGCTGACCACAGCACAACACAACACAGCCGGGAACCCGCTCGTTGATTATTGGTTTTACGACACATCGACCGTTGAGTCATGTAGCGCCGCCGATCTTTCACTCCGATTGGTCGCGGGCGAAGAGTAGCGACAGGTAAGACTCGAACCCACAATCTTTCGATTATGAGGCGGGAAACCTCCCCCTAGACTACTCGTCCCCTGTAACCCGCTCGTGGCCCACCGTGAAGACGTGCTCCTGACGTGACGTGAAGACATGCTTGGCGACGCGGACTGGACAGCTGGAGACGAGGCAGGCGGCCTGATCAGGGCTACCCATCGGCGTCGGCATCGGCCGTCAACTTCGACCCCCAGAAGCATGCCGGTTTGGTGGACAGGAAGCGCGCCGCTGGGGACCGGGACTCAGAGCCGCCGCACGTGAAGCAGACGGGCCGGGCCGGGCTGGAGAAATGCCCGCTGGTGCGGCTGAGGTCAACAGAACGGGCGGCGGCTCGGCGGCTCAGCGCGGTAGCTCAGTTGGTAGCGCGTCGGACTCTTGACCGCAAGATTGTGGGTTCGAGTCTCGCAGCCGACGGCGTTTGCCGAGTCCACCCGCGACCAATCGGCGTGAGATGTTGGCGACGCTACGTGACCTAGCGGTTGAACGCGTCGTTAAGGAACCCAAAGTTCTTCTTCTTCAGCAGAACGGGCAGTGATGTTGACGGCCGAGGCCGCTGTCGCCGGATGTCACCGCCAGGGCGGTCACGCTTCTGTGTGTAGCGTACACACAGAAGAACATTCGGACGGCGTCGTCACGGTCGAGTGGCGAAGATCTGCTCTCCCCGAACGTGCTGCCGTCACCTGCACCTCTGTCTTCAGTGTTTGTGTTGACGACTTACTTGCCGTCGCTACCCACGTCGACTTGCGTCAAACCACCTTTGACCTCTTAGTCGCCCTCGGCCAAGTTCGTTCAATCAATTCCATCGATTTGATCCGAGGAAATATATTACATGCAGTTGTTGAATGGCAGACCAGCTCGAAATTACATGTTTGTTCAAAAATAGATGAATGTTTAATTTCATGTTCCCAGCCGGTGTCAATTCCTGACTGTGCGTCTGTCCATTTGGGCTTTTCTTGACGAAGTCGTATCTCAAGCGTAAAATTTTAATTGATCATAAATTGTCAGTTCGGCGCAAGATCTCACCTGAGCTTCATCAAAGCCACTCTCCCATTTGGATAATTATTGATTCCTTTTCCAATGTCAAAAATCGAATCAAGCCGCCGATGAGGAGACTAGAGATTTCGTCTCAGCACTGAAAAGCAACGATGTACTTTACTGAGATCAATTCTGTTGTGTGTCGTAATGTGATCAGAGCTATGCATAGTTTTTATACGCGGGGTAAACATAATTGCTTTCAATCTCAAGGACAGTTCGGCATTATTGTCTTACGGTGGTAAAGCAGGCCTCAGGACATTTTGGTGCATTTCCCAAGGAACGGTTGCTATGCGGGCGGAATATTTTAGGCTCACAAACTAGCGCCTGAGGGGCATGCATCCGTCTTCTTTGCTACCCACAGCTTCCCACGCGTTTGACGGGGTGGGGTCCAGGTCCCACCATCTTCGCCTTGACCCCACCAATTTCTTCCTCTCTTAACATGGGACCCGATCGGATGGGCCCCACCAACCAAACTGACAGCACTGGTTGCCTTTGCACACCGAGCCCACAACGCATTTTCCAACGTCTCCAACCGTACCTACGCCAATCCTGTCCGTCGTCTGTATCCTCAGTGCTATGTCATACCGTCGAGTGCTACGTGCCATCCCCAAGTACCCCATTCAATTTCTGGGCAGCTGCACTCAGAGTGACCGCCGGCTTCGGCCAGCCGGCGGCGCGGCGCGCGTGCTGCTTGGCCGCACCCGGCACCTCCACTGGCGGCGACTCGTATTGCCGGCGAGTTTCGGCCGGCGAGACGCTCTTGACTGGGACGACGGCGATCAATGGTCGGTCGATGAAGAGGTCCGGTGGTGAATGTCTCGCGCGGGCACTGGGGTCACCGCGTCTGGACGCTACCGATTGGCCCGTGGGCATTGGGGTCACCACGTCTGGACGCTACCGGTTGCCTTGTGGGCACTAAGGTCACTACGTTTAGGCGCTACTGATCGCCCCGTGGGACCAGGGCTCACCACGTCTTGACACTACCGATTTCCCCACAGGCGCTGCAGCCACAAAGCTTAAGCGCTACTGGTCGCCCCGTGGGAACAGGGGTCACCACGTCTGGACGCTACCGATTTCCCCGTTGGCACGAAAGTCACCACGTTTACGCGCTACTAATTTCTCCGTGGGCACTGGGATCACCACATCTTGACACTGTAGACTGTCAGGCCTGGAAACAATGGGTGACGATATTTGAGTATGGCCATTGGGGGCACGAGGTCCGAACGCCACGGAGCATGCGGTCCGCACACCACCGTTTGGAAATCCAGGCACCGTGATTCACACGGTGTGCAGAACGTCGATCGCGTGGTCTGCTGAGCCAAGCATCACCAGGTCTAGACACTAGGGATTAACGTGTTAACCCATCCCGTCTCGGGGGAGTTTCAACTGCCCCCTCAGGTTTTTCGCGGATAGTGGACGAACGGCGCGTGGCAGCGCGCCCAAATCTTTTCCCACATCAATTTGGCATGCTGTTTCAAAAATGTTAAGTCAAGTCGTCTAGGGTCAACGAGTTAGACAAGGTCAGGTGAGGTCACCTCCAAAAACGTTCAACCAGTCGTCACGCTTTAACCGATACAGATATTTTAATGAAACTTTCAGCGTTTGCTTATCTTTTGGGATGCAACAAAACGTACGAATTATTTTTTTTTTTTTTTTTTTACTACATATAAATTGTTCATATTTGCCAGCTCCAATTCCTCTAATGCTCCACTCCATATATTCACTCCATGTTCCAATTATGTTTGCTAAGTTATAATTTTTCGATCTAGGTTCTAGGTTTCATATCAATATCAGGTCAGTCCGCTGACATATGCAGACATTATGATGTGTTGCCAGCATCGAATCCTTTTTGAATTATTAATACTTACTGCTAAGTAGGATAACACACATAAATCGCACACCAAATACATTTCGTCAGAAGTAAGGTCGCTCTTGCAGCAAACAGCAGCGTGCGGCAAAACGTCACACCCATTGCGATTGCGGACGCCACCGCTCGCCGCACTGCCGGCCCTCTGCGCGCTCTGCGCGGCGTCCCCGGGACGCGCTCAACGTCCGCCCGGACGCGCTCGTCTCCCCGGAGAACGTCCGCCTCTCACGGCCCGACCGCGGACGGCGCGCGCCGGCGTGCGGCGACCGCACGTGGAGCCGCGCGGCGAGACCGACGCGCCAGTGCTGCGCCGCGCCGGGCCCGGGTCTGGCGCGGCAGCTGCACGTGCGCCGACCCGGAAGACGGCGAACGCGGCGGTGAACGGTGCTGGAACGGCTGGAACGGCTGGAACGGCTGGAACGGCTGGAACGACTGGAACGGCTGGAGCGGCTGGAGCGGCTGGAACGGCTGGAGCCGCGGAGCGCGCTGGTCAGGTTCCGGCCGCCGCAGACGAGGGAGCAGAGGAGGACATGGACGGGTGCGCCGCTGGGCGGCAGCCTGCTCGGCCTGGATGTGGAGAGAGGCCCGGCCGTGGGTGACACAGTGTGTGTCGGCTGGTTATGTGGGTTTAGGGGCGCATCGACTGCGCTGGTCATATAGCGTCCATACATGGTGCGTGTTATGAGGAAGGGGACCAATGAAGTTTTAGCTACGTTTCATTTCGGGATGACGCAATCCGACTGGATGGCGGATGTACATCTATGTCCGGTACGTATATGGATATCGGTTGCATTGGTTTAGATGGATATGGATTAGACCTGATTAGAAAGTTTCAAGCAGTCACCACCTTCTTGCAGATGTCGAACAAAATTTCAGTTCACACAATCACCCTCAACAATTCAAAGTTGCGCATGTCGACTTAAAGCGGTGTAACTGCTGCAAACAAGCTAGACGAAGTCCAACAGTTCGTTGAAATTAGTGTTATAAAAATACTTTCACTAACAGAAGTTAAATTAAACGATGGCGTCCACTTGTATCGAATCGAAAACTTAAATACGTGTCTTACACACCGTCGCATCACAATCCGTGGAGGAGAGGAAATATGCACCCACAAAACGCTTCCAATCATTCGGCTGCAACAACTGGGAGGAAGCAACGAAAAAGAGTGGATCTAGGGTGAAATAAAACTCCGGTACTTTATTACGTCCCTCATTACGTGCTGTTTTCATGTATAGATGGGCAAGTGGCGCCACCTTTTCGAAAAGTAAGTATTTTCAAAGTTGACAAATAGATGGCGTTAGATGCCCTTCGCTAGTGGTGTGTGTTTCAGTTGCCTCAGGTTCGGAGCATTCGAGATCTCCGTACTCTCGGAGCTATTCTCGGAGCTCGGAGTCGACTGTCGAATGTCGACGAAAACCCATCATATCTCGACTAGGAGGCATAACTTCGAGAAGATAATGTATCTGAACCAGATCAGGAGACCAACCGGGGCCAGTACGGTGCTTCCCTAATTCGGGTATGCGTACAGTAGTTCCGTGCACTAACGCGTTCCGGCCGCAAGTCGGGGGATTCTGCCTAGCGGGCAACAAAGGAGGCAAGAAGGCCAGAATTGGTGCATTTCGCGGAGGAAAATAATATCTGTACTCCACGCGGTCCCGGACATATCACCATTGAAGAGCCACGGTAAGGCAACATTTCATGTATCGACGCAGTACTCCAGCCAGCGGAGTACTCAGTACTTCAGCAGTCAACACGAGGTGTCGGGAGGGGGACGAGTAGTCTAGGGGTAAGTTGCCCGTCTCACAATCGAAATATTATGGGTTCGAGTCTCACCTGTCGCTATTCTTCGCCCGCGACCAATCGGCGTGTTTTATTTTTTGGTTTATTGGTTGGTTCACGACACACTTTAAGCACATTCACGGCTAATGGCGCCGCCCACACTGTTTCGCCGGTGGGCCGCGGGATTGGGAAATGTCCTGAGTGGCGCTAGAGTCGAACCCGGGACCTTTGGTACCCGTAGCCCGACACCTTAACCACTACCAATCGGCGTGAGAGACTGGCGACGCATGACTCAACAGTCGACGTGTCGTAAAACTAATAGCCACGAGGTGATGGGAGATCGACTGGATCGAAGGCGGCACACCGAACTGGCCGCGATCGAAGGGCGGGGCGGAGGACAGGGCAAATTTACAGCCACAGCGTGGCCTGACAACTCACATGGCACCAGGCCCGTCCGTCAAAATCCATCCCTAGACAACCAATACCGTTCGCCATCCATCAGCAGACTCCCGATGGCTAGCCCATTTGTCTTGGCCGTTGAAAAATTGAGCATGCCTCGGAAGACTGACCGGTTCCACTGTGCCAGATATAGTGCCGGCCGACACAGTGCAAGGGAGGAATACGGTGGCAGGGGCCGTACTGGCGAACACAAATACGAGGTAAGAGATGCTCGTGAAGGGAGAATAAAACAGGATGAATATACAAACGTTCGTCAAATTAATTTAGTGCTCGAAAACATCCACATGTTTTTTTCACTTTTACATCCATACTCACACACTTCTCACACAGAGCTCCTATGGGCACGACATGACCAATGTAGTCGATGTGCCCTAAAGCCCTAATAACTAACTAGCACAGAGCTCCGTTTCTGGAGCGTGAATGATTGAACCAGCCATGCAATGTAAAAGTAGCAATGGATATAAAAGCTCATTGCTAAGTTACAAATATTTATCACTCAAAGCAAACGAGACTCTGGGATTTTATCGTCTTCCTCGTGCGTCCTTGGTATGTACCAAATATAGTCCATTTGTGAAGTACCACGACTTTTTTTGGGCGTTGGGATGCGCTAAGGTCATGGAAATTATTCTTCGGCACAATCATGCATTCTGATGCATTGAAATGAACGACAATGGAAGGCATCTACAACTTGGCATTCGGCTGGAAGGCATGTGCCAGTTCCTATTCCCTTGCCCTGGGCCACAAGTGAAAATCAGGCATGATAAACCGTACAGGTAAACCGTGGCAACGCTGGCCTTTTTTCAACAGCGGAGCAAACACTACATCACCGAACGCGGCAAGCAGGCGAGAGAACTCTTTCCGAATTCAGCTTCGAGTGCGGTTCAGACACGTTATTAGGGTTCACCGGATCCGCGCGAGCCTCGAGAACTGCCGGAAACAAGCGGCCAAGTTTCGCCTGTGCGCCAGACGGACCCGGCAACTTTTTCCACCGCCGAGGACGGAGTGTGCAGCCGAGCGGGCCGCTGCACGTGTGCGGCGCCGCCCGGGCAGCAGGGGCCGGCCCGGCCCCAGCTGGCGATGACGCAACGTCTTTAACGGCCGACGACGGTCGTCGGCGGGCCGCGTCCATCACGGGCCGCTCAGCTCAGCTCGGGGCGCGGCCCGGACCACCGCCGGCGGCGGTTTCCGAGTAGCTGCGGGTCGCACGTCGGGCGTCCTCGGGATACGGCGGTGGAACTGGGAACGTCCGGGCATGCTCGTGGAGCCGCAGTTCGGGTGGAACTGGGGACGTCCAGGCATGCTCGTGGAGCCGCAGTTCGGGTGGAACTGGGAACGTCCGGGCATGCTCGTGGAGCCGCAGTTCGGGTGGAACTGGGCATGTCCGGGCATGCTCGTGGAGCCGCAGTTCGGGTGGAACTAGGCGCGTTCGGGCATGCTCGTGTAGCTCCGGTTCGGGTGGAACTGGGCACGTCCGGGCATGCTCGTGTAGCCGCAGTTCGGGTGGAACTGGGCACGTCCGGGCATGCTCGTGGAGCCGCAGTTCGGGTGGAACTGGGAACGTCCGGGCATGCTCGTGTAGCTCCGGTTCTGGTGGAACTGGGAACGTCCGGGCATGCTCGTGTAGCTCGGAAATATGCACTCCAAATTTACTCTCCAAAAAGTGAAATGCCACTCCTGACGGTGAAATAAAAGAGCACTTAGTGGCGTGGGTGTTGATTTGCAAACCTACAAGGCGACCTTTTCCTCCAAATGTTGGCCTTTCCTTCCCTCCCCCACTCAAGAACTTCAACTCCCAGCCTGGGTGAGACGGCATCAGATTATGCACGGGAAATTTAATTTGGTGGCCAAAACCCACGCAGTCGTGCGCTGTGGCGACATTCACGCTTCGGCGACAGCGCAGCGTGAATAATTTTATATGGAAGGTGTTCTGCATGCCAAAAATCCACGAACACCTTATTGTTTCCGACCCTGGATGTGCAATTGGAAAAACTATAAATGAAGCCTCCCTTTACGGCATCTTTTGCAGGTTTCTACGTCAAATATGCCACAAATTCAATGCCATCCTTCCTTTCGTTGGAATCAGCATGGAAAGAAAGCTGATGGTTACGCTGCGTTTCAATGGGACCCTACGTGATGAGCCCCGCAAATCCACCTGGACTCGCCCATTGCCTTCATTCAATCATTCAATGTTCTCTCCCAACAGTACTCAGAACTCAATACCCTTGCGTAGTGATCCAAGATCACTGCAAGGCTTCGCAACCTTATCAGTTGATTTAATCACGCGAATTCCTCTCCGCTCCCCGACGCCACTGCAAAATTATCGCTCAGTGTGTCCCTTGAGCATCGTGAGCACACTTGGAACCGTAACAGCCAGCCCACTGAGGTGAATCCCCGGCCGAAAGCGTGCGGTTTTACTGCTGCTCCGGACACACCGCGAGGAGGTAGAGCAAGATAGCCGAATTAGTCCGCTCTGACAACTGTATTGACGCCTTTATTGTGGTACAAGGGTCTGTCGCCCCACGATCCACGACTGAAGGTCCCCTTGTTCACTGCCCGTCTGAAGCGCCATCTACGCTTCGGGATCCAGACCGATGTGTGCCTTCTCGACGCTCAGCGTTTTCGTCCTATAGCTCGTTGCCCAAAACGGCGTTCATACGTTTTTATGCATAAATGACTGAGTTATGGGCGCTATATGACCTACGCAGTCAATGCGCCCTAAACCACAACAACTAACTAACAAACTGGTGCATCTTATATTGTTTAGTCTGTCTTAATTACGTGCTTAATCTTCAAATGAATATGTTTAATCTTTAATAAAATCCGGTATTTATTCATGTATGTATGTATGCATGCATGCATGCACGTACGTATGCCACTCTCGCTAACCTGTTTATCATACCATTGTCGCGAGGCGGTAATAGCCACTAGTATATGCTGCAGACAGCTTTAGTATATGTGTGAGTCTGTTGTGCCTATCTCGTGCCTATTGGTGCAGATTGGTGCATTGCGAGATTGGTGTTATGATCGATCCTGTGTCTCAGGATTCAACAAATAGTCCTAGTGAATGAATGACACGCTATAGTAGCCGAGCTTTCAGTGCGGTTGCAGTTCCTACTCACGATTTTCTAAGTCGGCACAAGGTCGAGTAGCTTCTGGTGAAAGAAAGCTGAAGAAAGTTTTTAGGCACACTTTAGCTTTGTCGATCTGTGCATGCCAGGGTAGCTCGGAGGTGGGGGGGGGGCTCGGCCGGCAGCGTTTCTGCCGCCGCCGCTGCGTCAAACCCACGGCGAGTCACCGATGTTGGCGGTCGGACAGGTTTGTTTGTTTGTTTGTTTATTGGGGTTTAGGGGCGCATCGACTGCAGTGGTCATGCAGCGCCCATAGCTCAGGCGGGTTAGGTCAACAAAATTATCCAAGCAGGAACTAGTCGAGACGGCAGATTGTACAATACATCATCAATCCATTACGATCAATACGCTTGGTAGAACCATAACGGTCTCACCACCTACCGAATGTGGTATTAGACGTCCATATATTACAGTAAATTTAATTTGTGAGAGGAAGCGGAATTGCTGTCTTGCTTGGACGAACGGTGACTCGTCACCCGGTAGCTCCCGTAGCGATACTGAAGTGATTCCAAAGTGACCATACGAAAATGGTTGACATGATGCTACCTCTCCATTCGTCAAGCAGCGTCCATGCTGCTTTGCTCAAGACGGGATAAACATGCGTGATCAAAAACAACAGCCACACACCGACTCGCAGCGCCATACAAAGCGAACCGTTTTGGTATGTTATCGTGGTGTATTTGCCTGTTATGTTACCAGTGACTTATGTTTATACAGCGAAGATCAGTGCGCTACATACAAGACCGACTCGATACAAATTTACAAAAACTCAACACGGAAAGATAACTCACTATACACTGATACGGACGCACCGGTGCGGCGTCTGCGTCCAAGGTCGCCACCGGTTGCTAGGCCGATCAGCTGAGCTATCGGTTCAGCCGTCCAGGTCGCCATGGCAACGGACGCGCGAGTCCCGAGCGGCTGCGGCCTTGCGGCGCACGTCCGCTCGCTCGTTTGCCACGTGTACGCCGCGCGGCTTTAAGATGATCTTCGAAAAAATGTCGGACGCGTCCGCACTGCTCCGCGCGGCGAAGCGCCGCCGCCGGCGCGCCAAAACGCCCGTAAATGGTCCGAAAACTGGCCTCGTACACGTGACCGGTGAGAGCTGATACCGTGCGCTGATACGTATGCTGGGATATGATTCGGCCTGATATGACGACAGCCGGCTGGGCGGCGCGCGCGCGCGGCGAAACCTCGCCGCGACGCTCGCCCGGGGGGTGGCCGCCGCGGCAATCGGTCCGCGGGAGACGAAGCGGCGCCGCGCGCGCCACGAGTCGGCCGTCGTTCGCCTCTGACGGAGCACGCCCGAGGCGATGCGCCGTGCGCGTATCACATGGCACGGCGACTGCGCGCGCACACCTGTGGCCCGGCGCCGCGAGACGCGCGCCACCGCCGACCGGCGTCCGCGGCGGTCAGGGCCAGCCACTATTAAAGCCATGGTCTACCTAAGTTGTGTGCTCTGGTGTCGCGCAGCTGGACGCACTCCTGACCGGCAGGCACAGGGAGTGAGACGATCATACGCACGCGCAGAACACGCCCACGCACGCACACACGCACACGCACACACACACACAGCGCGCGCGCCGCGCCACGCGCGCTCGCATTCACGCCACAGCAAGCCGCACGCCGCACGCCGCACGCCACACGCCGCACGCCGCACGCCGCACGCCGCACGCCGCACGCCGCACGACGCACGCCACACGCCGCACGCCGCACGCCGCACGCCGCACGCCGCACGCCGCACGCCGCACGCCGCACGCCGCACGCCGCACGCCACACGCCGCACGCCGCACGCCGCACGCCGCACGCCGCACGCCGCACGCCGCACGCCGCACGCCGCATGCCACACGCCGCACGCCGCATGCTGGGCGCGCAGAGCGCAGAGACGGACACTCGCTGACGCAGACGCCGGCAGAAGACGCCGGCCCTACAAGGTGCACGCGCGCGCCGGGAAGCGGGTTCACTCGCTCGCGCACGCGAGCTGTCAGATCAGACTCAGATCAGCAGGGCAGATCAGACTCAGATCAGCAGGGCAGATCAGACTCAGTGCGGCTCTGCGGACGTGATGGAACGTCTGACACGCCCGGCGGCCCTGGCGGATGTACGACCCGGCAGAGGTCCCCAGAAGGAGCACCGCCACGTGTGAGTGTGCTCCGCACACTCCGCACACTCCGCACACTCCCTACACTCCCAACATGCTGGACTGGGTGTTCTGGGCCACCCTCCGTCTGGCGCTGGAAACCAGCGCGCAGAGAACAGGGCGGGTGTCCTCTCGGCGGCATGCACTGAACTTGCCGGCGCTTGGACGCCGTGGAGACATCGATTACGGTGCAGGGAGGTGTCCACCACCCGCTTTTGTTCCTTCACGAGGTCAAGAGGGGATACACAAAACCACGTGTGAATGTTCAATTACGGCGCACCACTCGCACCTTCAGAAGTTTGGCAGGGGCACATTATTGACTATATCGGGCCGGCAGGGGCACATGATCAGATGATGAATCGCCCACCTCTAGAAGACTAGCGGGCACGTACCATCCACCTCTAGAAGTATAACGGGCACATACCACACACCCATCCCCAGACGTCCAGCAGGAATGTACATACCACCCACAACTAGAGGTCAGCAGGGATATGACATCCATCTCTAGACATCCAGCGCGAACACACCACTCATCTCTAAATGCTCGGCGGGAATGCACCACACACATAGAGGTCAGTGAGGATACGCCACCCGCCTCTAGAGGTCCGAAAGCCGTATACAATGCACCTTCATACGACACCACCCAGCACACCATTCACGGCTGGTGACACTTTCTCAAGCCAGATTAACAGAAATGTCAGTCCTTCAAGACAACTCGGGCAATTTCAACTATTGAGTAGTCACGTACCGCATACTGTGCCGGATAACCTGGCACCAGTCGCCACTTTAGTGCCGGGAATTTCCCGGTAGGCGTGGCAAATGTGGGTCTAGGTGTAGCGCATGAACCCCTAGCGGTGCAGCCGAGGATCTCAGAGTGGGAAGCCAACGTCAGTGCTGGCGCTATGCAGCTTCTAAGGGAAATAAAAAGTGTTCCGATGTGGAGATGGGCGGCGGCTATCGTGGCTGTTCCAATACGTACCAAATTGGTCGGTCGTGAGTCGTGCTGTTTGAATTTTCGTCACGTTGATTTCGTCTGCAGCGCGATTTATGGGAACATTTCGCGATTTAGACAACACACCGATTCTCTCATTACTGTTGACGTCCCAATGTTTACTGTTTTATTGCAACATCTTCCGGTCCAATTTCGTGTTTGGGCGTGTGGCAGATCAATGTGTGTTTTTCCCTAGCCATTGATGCGTTTTAGTTTTTAGTCCACTACAGCACACCGGCCACGCGACATCCGGAGAGTGCCTGTGCCGGCCCTGGAAACCCAGAGCGCATCCATTGAGTTCCAGAGGAGTGTCATGACGAGAATTCCCGCTCAGATAGGACCGATAATGTTCGCGATGTTGTGGTTTAGTTTAGAAGAGCGTGAGCAAGAAAATGCAAGGTTTCCCTTTGATGTCTACGGTTGACCGTCACTTCACGAAAGATTCTGACATGTCTAGTGTTCCTCAGTGAGAAAGAGAAACTTGGGTTCTTTTGCGGCGCATTCGACTGGCAGGCCGCATAACGCTGCTAATCTCCCACGCCGATTTGTCACGGCTGAACCCGGAAATCTCGCCGGTTGCGAGATTCGAACCCACGATCTTGCAAGCAAGACTTGCACGCCTTACCGACCGAGCTACCGCGACCCCATGTTTGTGTTCCTCGGTGAGTCCCGGTGTCCCATCTCCGCAAGTGGCTGCTTAAAACGGTTGCATCGAGTCAAACGACTCGCAGAGAGGGCGGCGCTCCTCACATCGCTCAGCTCACACTCGCCCGTCCCACGCGACTCCGAAGGAGCCCACTGTGCCTGCTACGGCTCCAGAGCGCCCGTCTCAAGCCGCGGACGAGTCGGAGGAAGTTCTCCGCACCGTGGAAACCTCAGAGCCAGTGTCCGCCGTGCTCCCCAGCTCCGGCGGAGAACACACGCGGCTCTTCAGGGGTGGCGCCGGACACCATCACTCCGCCTGGAGCGACCCGAGCCGTCCAGGTGGCCGACCGTCTCCGCCCGGCCGCCCCTCAGACGATCCGCACCGTCCAGAGCCCGCTCCAGGTGAGCCAGGCGCCGGCCAGACCGGCCGCGCCGCCGCCGATGCGGCTGACTGTGTGGGCGTGACTGCTGGGGTCAGCAGGCCACGCCCCCCTGCGGTGGCTCCGCCTCTCACACGAACCACTCATCCTTCTGGCCGGCGGGGTCGCTGTGGAGAGACGGCACGCGGTGAGCATGGTGGGCGGCCTGTGACCTCGCAGTGTTTAAAAGAAATATTTTGACTAAGTTTGAGACGTCATTATACAGGTGAACTTCGGATTTCAAAGTTTTTTTTTGCAGATTCGTATATGTCCTACGGCAAATTACGTCCTAGCAACGTTTATCCATTTTTTCACAACCATTTTAAGATTTCTGGGGCTACCTTAGAACAGCCCTAGTCAATCTACAGTAAAACGCATCATCCAGAGGTGCATCCAGGGGAGGTCCCCATTAGAAACCAGAATTGCACTAAATGAAACACAAAATGTAGATATGATCATGTAAAAAATGTTCAGCACGCGAAGCGTGCTGAAAGCATAATGTTTTTGTTGCTCTACCTCTGAAAAGAACACACTTGTTACGCCGCTGGTGTCATTTAAAGATGATTCTGATCGCCGTGAAGGAAATATCCCTATATATTTTACATATATCCTTGAAAGAATAGTCCACATAGTTCAAGCGTCCAACAGAGCATCACTTACGCCGAAAGAGCGAAGACACATCCAAACAGTGGCCAAACATGCGCAAACGCATTTGCGAGCAGCGGTGAGCGCAGCGGTGAGCGCAGCGGTGAGCGCAGCGGTGAGCGCAGCGGTGAGCGCAGCGGTGAGCGCAGCGGTGAGCGCAGCGGTGAGCGCAGCGGTGAGCGCACGGCAGCGGTGAGCGCAGCGGTGAGCGCAGCGGTGAGCGCAGCGGTGAGCGCAGCGGTGAGCGCAGCGGTGAGCGCAGCGGTGAGCGCAGCGGTGGGCAGCGGTGAGCGCAGCGGTGAGCGCAGCGGTGAGCGCAGCGGTGAGCGCAGCGGTGAGCGCAGCGGTGAGCGCAGCGGTGAGCGCAGCGGTGAGCGCAGCGGTGAGCGCAGCGGTGAGCGCAGCGGTGAGCGCAGCGGTGAGCGCAGCGCCACTGACCTGTCTGACCCCGGCGTTTTGACCTTGACGGTGAGCAGCGCGCGCTGAGAGGTGACCCCGTCCACGTCGCAGGGTGGAGCCAGTTTTCCGAGAAGGGTTGCTTCTCGGTGCCCAGCCGGGTGCCGTTGCAGCCGGTGTAGTTGACCGACGCGACTGCCGACCGGTGGAGAGTCAGCGCGCGTGCAGCTTCAGAGGTCAACGCGTGTGACATTCAACACTGGCGAGTTGTGCGGGCTACGCTGGTGAGGCGAGTTCAGGTCATGCTAGAGAGGTGAGAATAGTTAGTTGTTAGGGTTTTAGGGCGCGTCAACTGTGTTAGTTATACAGCGCCCATAGAGAGGTGAGATGTGGATCTCGTTAGTGAGATGAGATACCGTTTGTACCGGAGGGGTGAAGTGTGGGTCACGCTGGTAAGATTAAGTCACATTGGTGAGGTGAGACACAGGTGATACTGGTGAGGTGAGATACAGATGACACTGGTTGGGTGAGATATAGGTGACACCGGTGAGGTGGGATGCAGGTCATGCTGGTGAAGTGAGATACAGGTCACGTTGGCGTGAGATGGCGCTGCAGATGACACTGGTGAGGTGAGATTCAGGTCACGTTGGTCAGGCGAGAAACACAGGAATGTGAAGTTGTGCAGATCAGATCAGATCGGTTCCTGGCTCGATGCCCAGGAGCGACTTGGCAGCCAGCAGGCAGCACACTGAAGACGAGAGCTGTGATACCCACACATGCCACAGCCTGGCACGAAGCGCTGCCGTCATGGACGTACACAAACCGGCAGAACACAAACCGCCACGGGCCAACCGACAGCGGCTTCGCAGAACGCAATATCAGGAGCGCGCCGCCGCGCCGCATTTGGCTATCCAAACAGGGATTTCGCCTGGCCAAACAATCAGCTCGACAGACAGCGGCGGCCGGCACTCGCCGCTGCCGCGATTCTCGCTACACTCGCCGCACTAATGGACCCTCGAAAGGCCCTCGGGCGACGACCCGCGCACCACCGCCGAGCGAGGGCTTACCGGCGCGCCCCGCGAGCCAATTTCGCCGGCGGCCGCACGTGTGCTGCCGCGTCGGCGCCGTCGGCGGGTCGACCACGCCGCGCGTCGGTGCGAGACGCGTGCGACGCGCTGGGTTTCGGCGCTTGCGCCGGGCGGAGCGCTTCGCTCCACGAGGCGTGCGGTGGCGAAGCGGCCCGAGCGCCACACGCGGCCAGCTGGCCGAACCACTGGGCGGCTCTGGGGCGTGGCCGCCGTCCGGGTGACCTCTGGCCGATGTCTGACACTGTGTAGTGGCCCGATGTCGGCGCAGACTCGAAGCAGAGTTTGTCGGCAAGCCCCGCCCCTCGTCTGCTAGTCGGTAAGTCCGACCCCTCCTCGGCTGCTGGTCGGTAGGCCACACCCGTCCTCGGCTGCTGGTCATCAGGCTACACACCCCCTCGACTGCTGGTTGGTAGGCCACACCCCTCCTCGGCTGCTGGTCGGTAGGCCACACCCGTCCTCGGCTGCTGGTCATCAGGCTACACCCCCCTCGACTGCTCGTCCCTCCTCGGCTGCTGGTCGGTAGGCCCCTCGGCTGCTGGCTGGCAGGTACCAACAAGCTCCAGCTGACGGCCAGTCCTTCTCCACTGCATTGTACTTATTTGCTCACTTCTTCTTTATCACTGAGTCACTCCGCCTGCTGTTTGTTGAGCGAGGCGCTTATACTGTCTGACATGCCCGAAGCCACAGCATCATTATCTTACCTATTCTCAACTCCTAGTCTACATCCTTCTCACATCCATCCTGTTGCTTATCATACTGGTTTAGCATGACCTCGTGCTCTGTATGTGGATGCAGTGATAGGAAGATGTTGTCATACGTGGATTCGCTCATGACTACTGTGACCCCCTAGGAGTCACTACCTCGCTTCTGCTCATCTCACTCATTTCAACTGGCACGAGAATAGCGATCATTGTCCGTGAATGTGTCGGCAGTAAATACATGGATGTAAGAATATATATATACATATATATATATATATATATATATATATATATATATATATATATATATATATATATATATATATATATATATATATATATATGCATCATATATATGTATACACATATACATATATATACACATATATGTACATATAATGGTGAAACTCGCAGTCGTTGCTGCAGTGGTTGCCCATAGATTAGACATGACAAGACTAGACTAGACATGATTAGACATGCATATAACCAACAGACTGCTTGCAGACCTATCTCGAACCATCGCAGTCGGTTTGAGACCTGCAGTCCGAACAGCTATGCGACCGACCCCATTTCGCTACCCCTGTCACCATGCATATTTACGTTCATCGACGTTGAAGTGGATTTACTGATCCCTCTATTGATGCCACGCCCGGGACGAGTGCTACATATCTCGACAGCCGTCTCCTGCCCCGACACGGGGGCCATAGTTCCCACAGTTCCGGGCTCGATGGACACTTGATGGATGGCCGGCCAACTGTGCCAGATCAGATCGAAGCAAAAGGTCACGTTGAATTGGACGGCGGCGGGTCGATTGAAGTCGTGTGTAATAGTCGCAATGTTCGCGAAATTGCAGGAGAGACGCAATGGTGAGCGCCCGGAGGGGAGGGCAGAATCGGCGATGCTTTGCGAAATCGTTGGCACGTACCAGCGTGCATGAACCGTACGGCTTCTCTACGTGGGGATGCACGTCGGGCCCATGCTCAGTCTAGAAACATCTGAGAGAGGGGGTGAGACAAAATGGCCCGCTCAAATTGGGGATGAGAGAGGGGGTGAGATTACTTAGGCTCATAGGCGCACCGGAGGGGGGGGGCCTATGAGCCCTATGAGACCAAAGTGCCCTTTTGGCCAAAAGTGCCCTTTTTACCGAAAAGTGCCCTCTTGGCCGGAATGTCCCAAATATAGCCCAAAAATCACCTGCCTTATGTGCCCCGTCTGTGCCAAAGGTGACCTTTTGGCCAAAAACTGCCCTTTTGGCAAAACATTTTTTCACGCCCCCGGTTAACAGACCTTCCAGGGCCGCAAAGTGCCCTTTTGGAGCCGGTCAGGTGCCTTTGTGCAGCCGGCCAAGTGCCATTTTCGATCCGGGCCTCCCATGGAAAAATCCTGGGTGCGCGCCTGCTTAGGCTAATGGCCCGCTCAAAGTTCTGCGAAAAGGCAGCCCAAGAAAGTGAGTATTATTTGCCGACAGTGGATACGCGCTATGCGGAGTAGCGATACATGTAACCTTATACGTCCCTCTGACCAAGCATCTCACTACATGAAGGTTTACTACTGCACGCAAACTACACCGGTTAGAGAAGACCCGGCAGTATCATTCGCACCTGTCGTGAGGCCAACAAACACGCGCTACGACGTCATAACCAACTGACCAATCGCCGGAGAAGCTCCAGTGAAGCGTCGTTGGTCGACCTCTCTGGACACTGACCAGCTGACTGACTGGTCCGACCAACTGGGGCCGGCCCGGCCCGGCGGGGAGCATTCACAACATCCAGAGCTCATTTAGTACCAAAGTTCATAACGTCCAAAGCTGACGGCGACTCGGGCGGCGCCGCCGTCGCCACGGGGAGCATTCATAACATCCATAGTCAATTAAGTGCCGAAGTTCATAACGTCCAAAGCTCGTCGCCACTCACTCTGGTACGTGTTGTTGACGGCGCCGTTGTTGGCGTGGCGCGCTCGTCGGCGGCGACACGTGCAGACCACGACGGACACGACGATGGCCAGCAGGACGACGAGGCCGCCGGCCGCCGCGCCCAGCACCACGTTCCGGTCGACACCGAACAGGGTGGCCAGTCCCGTGTCTGCGGCAGGTCACCGAGGTCACTGGGGTCGCCTCGGGCCAGTCGGGGTCAGCGTCAGGAGCGTGGCGGTCGGAGCGGCACGTGGTCTCGACATTGTGACACTGTTTACATCCTGTGAACAGTGTGCATCCTCGACACTGGTTACATCCTGTAAGGTTTACACGGATACACGTGATAGCCGCGGAAGGCCACTTAGGTCATCATAGGGTCACCATGAGCGCACCACGGGGCCATCGAGCGCACGGCAATCGACGCAGGTCACAGTCGTCACTGCTGGCCGCTATCTGCTGAAGAGGTGCTAAGTGTAAACGAGGTAGACAATCTGGTCACTGGGTCACTGGACTCACCGCCAAGCCACCACGTTAGTTTGTGCGTGACGTCATGACGTGAAGGTCACAGCGGTCACTGGTCAGCCGGGTCGAACTTGCAGGAAAAATGAGCCACTAGCGAGGACCTCTCAACCCAGCCTAAGTCGTGCAATCCATTCGGTCTGTGAACGCTTCGTTGAAGCTTGTCTTGATCCACAATCCGAACAAATGGGCATTGCAGATGCAGGTTGCAAGCAATTCAGACTGCAATATATCGGTAATATTGTGTTTGACAGTGCATACTGGGGCAGTGGTTGGCCCGCTATGACTATCAGGCTCTCTTCTTCTATCGCTGAAATAAAATCACATATTTCGTCCCCGTCCACTGATAGGCAGATAGGAGTGGGCTTTCATGCTCACGTGACCTGAGTGCGCTACGTCCTCATTGAGCGAAGATGAAGGATGGATTAGCAGAAAAACCGCGTCATTCATTTTCACGTTATGAGGCATACGAGAAAAGAAATCGCCGAGGGATTCACCAGCGCGAAATTTCAAGATGATATTAATTTCCTGGTGGCATTGAGCCGCCGAATATTGCCGGAGCATGCGGCTCATATAGCGGTGGTGGCTTAATGACGCGCACCTCGCTATCGGAGGACTTAACCCCCTCAGATCCTCACATCCTGCCCCGGGGAGGACGTATTAAACCCCGTAACTTCCAAGCTGAACGGTGCATTGACGCAACCCGGATATCACTGGGAAACCCTCGACGAGTAGGGCCCGACGATGACTTCAGGCCACTACACGGAGGGCAATTAAATTGGAAAATGAACTTCTCGTATTGAGAAGTTGATGTGCAGTACAGTTAAGCGACAACAGGCCTTCGGTCAAAGAGTTGTTGATCAGTGAAATAGGCTGCCTGTTGATGTGGGGAGTTCCTCATTAAATGCATTTGAAAGCAGGGTGGACACATTTGTTAGACAGGAAAAATATTGTTTTTGAGTTCTGATTTGTGGTCGATGGGGTGAGATTTGTGCTAGGTGAGTGTGCACGGCACAGACCCCTTTAAGCAGGCCTGGATGCGGTTTGAAAGTTGTTGGTAGGGCATTCAATCTACATGTGTTAAGGGAGATCAGGGGAATAGGGATGGATAGCTAGGGTAGATAGACATTGATAGGTGTGTGGGATGTTGGTGGATGGTTTCTTTGGGATGTGGTGATGGTTGGAGTGGGTTTTTACCGGGATTATGGTATCTCCCATTTACAGACTTAACTGGATGGGCCCTTGTGGCTCATATTAAGTCTAAACACCGTATGACTTTATATGTCTACATGCATACCAAGGAAAAAATCAAGTTGGAAGAACATGCATATTACCAAAATAGGAAATATGCCCGAATGGCCGAGATCTCAGACCATTGGCCGGACATCAAACAGAATCACAAGCTATACGTGTTGTGGACACTACCTAATCGCACACATGCCCCAAGTTTCATATACATTGCATTACATTTCATATACTTATACATTGTATATATATACATATATATATATATATATATATATATATATATATATATATATATATATATATATATATATATATATGCATATGACATGTCACGCTAAGTTCCATATGCAGTTACTTGGGTCGCATCAGAGCCCCTCGGTAAGCGAGGTCCCTGGTGATTGGTGCACAACCACCGCGCCAAGCTTTGGCGGCAGGTACACTACAAGCAGTCGGTGGGCGGCCAGGAGCCCAGTGTGAACGAATCGGCGGAAGCCAACCTTCCAGCCGAAAGCGGGCTCATTATCTCGGAACCACTGACGTCACTTCCAGCGCTCGGCGCCGTCATGGATGAGCCGCCACTCATCATCAGTCCCGACAGGGCTCATCTTGGCAGGCGACAGGTTCATCACACGCTGTGAGCCCGTGCGGCTCTGTTCCGCCGCTGTGTATCGCCGACGGGAGCGAAGGTTGCCATGGCGATCAACATAACTCATCTTGCGCGGCAGTTTTACTTTGGGGCGCTTGATGAAGAACAGATCGTGCGCAAATTTTGTCGTCGCCTATTGTAGTCGTGGAGTGATGTTGTGCTATGACGTCGCACGAGGTGAAACATCGTTCCGGGAACAATCAGAAGTATTCAGGGTCAGAAGCATTAGTCGTGGACAGATTGATTGTATAGCATGAGCAGAGCATGTGTCGCTGTGTCTAAGCTTGCCTAGGACAATATTCCGTGAAATCACATCATCGTTTATGTAACAAATGGTGCGTTTTGTGATGACAATGCTTGTGTGCTTGTTTTTGTGCCTCCGCGTCCACGCAAGTAAATCATTGTGTCATGTGTCAATATCCGTATGTCATAGGCGGATCCAGCCGACTAGCTTGGTGGGTGGGAGTGGGGTGGGGAGAGGGGCACACCGGGAGTGACGAAGTGCCTGGGGAAAGCCAGATCTTGCATTCGGTTTCAAAATGCTGGAAAGCTTCGAGGTCGCAATTATACGGGGATATTTATGAGCCTTATAAACCCATATCTTCTTAATAAGGTATTGAAGAAATGTATTGAAGAAATGTATGTAATAAATGTATTGAATAAATGTATTTAAGAAATGTATTTAATACATGTATTGAAGAAATGTATGGAAGAAATGGAGTAAAAAATATAACGAGTGGCAACAATCTGAAACCCTGTTTCGGCGTCTCGCAGTGTGGCCATACCCGGTGCTGAAACACATCACCTCTGCTCCGTTTCCACTTGCGTCACCGTATCCCATCCCCCACTGGTGGCGATACAGACTAAGTACTCGGGTTCGATACCCGCCGACACCTCTCGACACTTAAATCGTCTCTTTTCGAGATGGGGAATAGACGTTTTAGTTCCAGAGCGCCACACATGTACAACTTACTGCCACCTGAGCTGACGCGACTTCCCGTATCGATCTTTGGTCGCCACCTACGGGAGTACCTGTTTGACGTGCCGCCCGTGCCGGACTGATTGATTGCTCGGCTTGCTGTATTTTATTTATTTTTATTGTATTCTGTGATTTTGACCCTTTTTACCTTGTGTGCTGTGTTGTTTTATCTATTTGACGCGATGTCATAATAGCCATGAGTCAATTGTGGATGTCCGTCTGTCTGTCTGTCTGTCTTTCCCAACCGACGTCATGTCGGACGCCAGCTGACTGTCGCTGCTTTCTCAGCTGATGCTAAGAACCACACTTGGTCAGCAATTATAACACTGACGTGCTATCCAATGCTTGCAACACTTTTCTTCCAGCTTGACGGTCTGCCCACGTGCGGATCGACGGACGAGACATGCGCCGCGATAGGGCGGCGGCTGCCAGGACTGTCCTTTCCAGACAGCTGTCAGGCTTGTCATTTCCAGGCAGCTGCCAGGCTTGTCACTTCCAGGCAGCTGTCAGGCTTGTCATTTCCAGGCAGTTGTCAGGCTTGTCACTTCCAGGCAGCTGTCAGGCTTGTCACTTCCAGGCAGCTGCCAGGCTTGTCCTTTCCAGGCAGCTGCCAGGCTTGTCACTTCCAGGCAGCTGCCAGGCTTGTCCTTTCCAGGCAGATGCCAGGCTTGTCCTTTCCAGGCAGCTGCCAGGCTTGTCCTTTCCAGGCAGCTGCCGGGCTTTCTCAGCTGATGCGGCGACGCTCGGCAGCACAGAGCATTTCGTCACACAGCCTCGTGTGCCGGCTAGTCGGTTACGTCACACGGCCTCGTGTGCCGGCTAGTCGGTTACGTCACACAGCCTCGTGTGCCGGATAGTCCGTTACGTCACACGGCCTCGTGTGCCGACTAGTCGGTTACGTCACGTCTGTGCCGGTAGTCCGTTACGTCACACGGCCTCATGTGCCGGCTAGTCGGTTACGTACAGTCTGTGCCGGATAGTCGGTTACGTCAGCTTGTGCCGACTAGTCGGTTACGTCACACGGCCTCATGTGCCGGCTAGTCGGTTACGTCACACGGCCTCATGTGCCGGCTAGTCCGTTACGTACACGGCCTCATGTGCCGGCTAGTCGGTTACGTCACACGGCCTCATGTGCCGGCTAGTCGGTTACGTCACACGTCCTCATGTGCCGGCTAGTCGGTTACGTCACACGGCCTCGTGTGCCGGCTAGTCGGTTACGTCACACGGCCTCGTGTGCCGGCTAGTCGGTTACGTCACACGGCCTCATGTGCCGGATAGTCGGTTACGTCACACGGCCTCATGTGCCGGCTAGTCGGTTACGTCACACGGCCTCATGTGCCGGCTAGTCGGTTACGTCACACGGCCTCATGTGCCGGCTAGTCGGTTACGTCACACATGTGCCGGCTAGTCGGTTACGTCACGTCCTCATGTGCCGGCTAGTCCGTTACGTCACACGGCCTCGTGTGCCGGCTAGTCGGTTACGTCACACGGCCTCATGTGCCGGCTAGTCGGTTACGTCACACGGCCTCATGTGCCGGCTAGTCGGTTACGTCACACGGCCTCATGTGCCGGCTAGTCGGTTACGTCACACGGCCTCATGTGCCGGCTAGTCGGTTACGTCACACAGCCTCATGTGCCGGCTAGTCGGTTACGTCCACGGCCTCATGTGCCGGCTAGTCCGTTACGTCACACAGCCTCATGTGCCGGCTAGTCGGTTACGTCACACGGCCTCATGTGCGGGCTAGTCGGTTACGTCACACGTCCTCATGTGCCGGCTAGTCGGTTACGCACACGGCCTCAGTGCCGGCTAGTCGGTTACGTCACACGGCCTCATGTGCCGGCTAGTCGGTTACGTCACACGGCCTCATGTGCCGGCTAGTCCGTTACGTCACACGGCCTCTGTGCGGCTAGTCGGTTACGTCACACGGCCTCATGTGCCGGCTAGTCGGTTACGTCACACGGCCTCATGTGCCGGCTAGTCGGTTACATCACACGGCCTCGTGTGCCGGCTAGTCGGTTACGTCACACGGCCTCATGTGCCGGCTAGTCGGTTACGTCACACGGCCTCATGTGCCGGCTAGTCGGTTACGTCACACAGCCTCATGTGCCGGCTAGTCGGTTACGTCACACGGCCTCATGTGCCGGCTAGTCCGTTACGTCACACGGCCTCATGTGCCGGCTAGTCCGTTACGTCACAGAGCCTCGTGTGCCGGCTAGTCCGTTACGTCACATGACCTTTACGGTACTGACGGTCACTCTGACGTCACAGGGCGGCGTGTGAGGATTAGTCAGTGACGTTACGCGGCCTCGGTGGTGCCGACGGCCACTCAGTGACGTCACACGGCTGGCTTTTGGTGCTGACGACCACCACGTGACGGCCTCGTGTGACGGCTAGTCGTGACGTCAAAGCCACCGTGTAGCATAGTGGCGCCGACAAGGCCACCATGTGGCGGCCGCCGAACGCGCCCAGTCGAGAGCGTAGCCCCCCCGGCTGGCACGGGCGCCGACGCCGGCGGCGGCGTCGCTGCAGCGCCGGCCCAGCCGTCGACGGCGTCGACGGCGGCCCGGCGGCGTCCCGGGCCCGGCAGCTGCGGCCCGGGCGCAGCGGCCGGCGGCGGCCGTGACGCCGCCAGTTCCGGGTTCGGCGCTGCCGGCTCAGATTTACGGCGACGAACGGCGGCGCGTGGCCGCTGGGTGGGTCCCCGCACGGGGGGGGGGGGCAGCTGGCCTGGCGGCGAGCGGCCAACTCGTACAGGCAAGCGGACAGGCAGACAGACAAGCAGACAGACAGACAGGCAGACAGACAGACAGACAGACAGACAGACAGACAGACAGACAGACAGACAGACAGACAGACAGACAGACAGACAGACAGACAGACAGACAGACAGACAGACAGACAGACAGACAGACAGACAGACAGACAGACAGACAGACAGACAGACAGACAGACAGACAGACAGACAGACAGACAGACAGACAGACAGACAGACAGACAGACAGACAGACAGACAGACAGACAGACAGACAGACAGACAGACAGACAGACAGACAGACAGACAGACAGACAGACAGACAGACAGACAGACAGACAGACAGACAGACAGACAGACAGACAGACAGACAGACAGACAGACAGACAGACAGACAGACAGACGGACAGAAAGACAGACAGACATAAGCACATGGTTGTCTACAATGACTGTTGCTCTGTGTACCAATGAACAGATTTAAAATGAAATATGCCAATGCTTGACCATCTCTCCAGAGCACAGTAAGTTCATCAGTCTTTGGATTCATCAACTTGCCTGCCATCTGACACCGTTGTCGCTCGGTCTACCTGGTTTCAGTAGCCCAGCCGAGAGAGCAGGGAGGAATGATCAACCCTCCCTGAGCGAATGATCAGTTCTGGTCGAAGCGCTCTAAGGCCCAAACAGCTAACCCTCCCTGAAAACAACGCTTTCTTTTTCTTCCCGCCGACAGGAGGCGGAATAAAATGTTTCCTCCTCCTCTTTAATCATTGGCCTGCCCATCTCTGGGAAATGTGCTGGCTGTTCGCCTGTTCGGCTCAGAATGCCAATGTTTCCGGCCGGTCGCCTGCCGCCCGTTCCACCTTTCGCATCCGTCTGTGTTACTCGCTCCAGTTGAACTGGTAAGTGAACGACGGAATTAATGACGCAATATCAATCTACTCGAATGCGTTGTCGTACGAACGTGAGGGTCGGGATTGGACGCAAATGAACCGAAAATATAACGGTCTAAATATCGTTTTTTTCAGACGATATGCCATTTCCATTCGGATAAAATATGCAAATGTATTTAGGTTCATACGGATAATACCTATGGCAAACCGCATCTCACTTCGATCTCTGAAGCACTGGATGAAAGATCTAAAGTGTGCGCAAATAAATGACACCTTCAAGAACATTCGAAGTGATCTTATTTGCATGACAATAATCCTACTTTCACTCATAATCCGTTGACAAAAGAGGACAAATGGCGTTGTCCCTGGAAATAAAATGGCGACAAGGGCAATATGATCGTTTTAGGAGGCTCATTGCTCCACCGTTGCTCATTGTCCACGACATATCGGCCAAGATTTTCCCATAACATCATGGAGTTTATATTGGAACCATCCATATATTTTATCGGAGCCTACACTGCAATCAATGTGTGAAAGGGCTTATAGAGGGTTGCTTGTGAAGAATGGCTGACACTTCTTCGGATGGCGTTCACTGTAGTAAGCTCATGGTGAATCTAATATACTTTCTGTATCTTTTACGGGAATTGGTCGCTTTAATACTTTCGGTTTCTTCCGTCGCCCTACATCGGCCTCGACTAAAGAACACCCAGTTAAAATTAAGAAACAACATTCCAGGCTGGCGTTGGGGTCTTCAGTTGCAACCTTTTCATCAAGAGATTGTTATGCAGTGGAACGGCCTTCCCAGTCTCAGACAAATGGCTACACCCTGGCATCCAAATCTGACAGGGGTGGAGTGTCGTGTAATTTTGGCATTGTCGATACAACACCAGCTGAAATATTGGTGTTGCCATGCAATGCAATTACTTTAATTGCCCTCATGATGGTCAGCCGACACTGATATTCGCTCTCTGAACCTGCGGAGGTCACCAGGCTCGTTTTAGAGATGCATGGTGTCCGAAACTACAAATGTCACACGGGTTTCGGAGGACATCAAGTCCTCTTCATTGCTATACACCCCTGATTCTGCCAATGAAATACCAATAATTTTCAGGACTTTGCATTAGGTGTAGCCGTTACGCGAAAAGGACTTGGTTGAATGAAATGTTGGCAGCATCAGTAATTCTGCAAGCCTCCACCTATGGTCTCCAATGTAATACAGGTAGCGATGAACCCGCCTGCCGGAACAGTTTGGGATTTGCTGTCTCTGTTCGCAACTCCCTTCTGCGCTTCTGGAGATAGCCAGTTGCTACTTGGCATGCACGCAGATACATGTCGCACGATGACCAAGAGGTACGCCTTTGGCGGCTCAATGTTCAGGTTGTACGCTAAATGCAACGTGCAATGTCAAGACAAACAGGAAGCCGATGGCTCGGCGTGAATTACACGTCACCTCAGTATCGACAAAAGTGAACAAATAGTATGCTCATTGAGCCATATACCAAAACCGCAAAACATTATTCAATGAAGCAGGCCGACGTGTAAAACACACGGAAGAGCGCAGCTAGCAAAGCAACTGCCCGATGAATCGGATAGCCTCACATTTGAACCGTCGAAGGCACGCAAACAAAAAGAAACGCTACGTGTTTGAGCAACTAAAGGCATTTTCCAGTGGTTGTATGTTTTTAATCGGCACAAGCCAATGAAAATCCAATCCAGAGAGGCGCAGTGGGCATCACCTCGTTACGCTGGCGCGCTCAGCGTTCTTCACTTACATTCGGTTTTGTCATTTATTTCATGGCCTTGGAGAAGCTTAAGTAAATATCTTAATATCTTAGCTTTCCTTCCGTTTATACACACACACATTGATATATATATATATATATATATATCAATGTGTATGCATGTGGCCAACTTGCTAGGTGCATTTTTTACAGGACACCCGGTAGTCTTATACTTGAAAGGGACCCCATATTCTAGCGATGCAGAACTATATATGTGGTCATGCATAAACTATAGATTAAACGATATTGGCTTCAGTATGAGTGACTTCCTTTTCGGCAATATTATGACATAAAGAACTAAACCAGAGCGTGGAGACTGGATCAATACGTGATGGAAGCCTGGGACGAATTACGCACGGTTGACAAAAGGCCACCGGGCATGCCCGTAGAAGTGCCAAGTTAGTTCCTGTCCTGATTAATGCTGGTCTTTTAATCAACTCCGGGTGGACTGGTGGGAAAATAGCAGCCATATTGGTCCATGATCTCGACACTTGGTATATATCCTCTTGGTATATATCTTCATACATTTACAGCTGCGGATATTATACGGCGTTTCTCAGTTCTGGGACACTGGAAACGAGAAAGATGGTGGAACCCATTAACCCCACCATTTACATTCTGAAAGCTAATCCCACTGGGCGTGGCATGCAAATAATCAAGTCAAATGGTGTTTCGACTCTAATTAGTGACGCCAAATTGCTCCCCGCCCCAGAACGGTTATTGACAACCCAATACGGTCGCCCGCGTTGGTTCGAACTGCGCCGGCCGGCGCGGCCAGAACGATCTGCATTCAGTTTCCCCGCCCCCTTCCTCTGGACGACCGGCGGCCTCTGTTACAGGCACACAACCGCAACAACGACTCAGATCCGGGCTGAGTTTGTCGGGCGGGCGATTGTCACGAGGCCTGACCACTGCTGGGTGATGAAGCGGCGGGAGCTGCGCTCAGCAGCGCTAATCTCAGCAGCGCCGTCCTCAGCAGTGCTGCCCTCAGCAGCACTACCCTCAGCAGCACTGCCCTCACAGCACTGCCCTCAACAGCACTGCCCTCAACAGCACTGCCCTCAACAGCACTGCCCTCAGCAGCACTGCCCTCAGCAGCACTGCCCTCAGCAGCACTGCCCTCAGCAGCACTGTCCTCAACAGCACTGTCCTCAGCAGCACTGTCCTCAGCAGCACTGCCTCAACACATGCCTCAACAGCACTGTCCTCCAGCACGCCCTCAGCAGCACTGCCCCGCAACAGCAATGCCCTCAGCAGCACTGTCCTCAACAGCACACTGCCCCAACAGCACTGCCCTACAGCACTGCACACTGCCCTACAGCACGCCCTAATGCCCTCAGAGCAGCATGCCCTCAACAGCACTGCCCTCAACAGCACTGTCCTCAACAGCACTGCCCTCAGCAGCACTGCCCCCAGCAGCACTGTCCTCAGCAGACTGCCGCGCATCCCCAGCAGCATGCACTGCCATCAACAGCACTGCCCTCAGCAGCACTGTCCTCAGCAGCACTGCCCTCAGCAGCACTGTCCTCAGCAGCGCTGTCCTCAGCAGCACTGTCCTCAGCAGCGCAGTGCTGCTGAGTGGCAGGATTTGTCCACGGCGTCGCTGCTCGCGCTGCGTCCGGTGTGAGCGTGACGTGTGTCCGTTGGGAACCGTTTGGGGCTCGGGACTTTGGACAACTCGTTTCGAGCAAACCTAAGAGAAGATCTGTGGCGCACCCCAGACGTTCTGGCCCGACATGCACTGCGGCTCGCCGATTGTCTGAGGAGAGGTGCCCACCGGTGTGGCCAGCTCGCCAATTGTCTGAGGAGAGGTGCCCACCGGTGTGGCCAGCTCGCCGATTGTCTGAGGAGAGGTGCCCACCGGTGTGGCCAGCTCGCCAATTGTCTGAGGAGAGGTGCCCATTGGTGTTGCCAGCTCGCCGATTGTCTGAGGAGAGGTGCCCACCGGCGTGGCCAGCTCGCCGATTGTCTGAGGAGAGGTGCCCCCCCCCCGGTGTGGCCAGCTCGCCGATTGTCTGAGGAGAGGTGCCCGCCGGTGTTGCCAGCTTGTCGATTGTCTGAGGAGAGGTGCCCCCCCCTCCCCCGGTGTCGCCCGGCGACGGCGACATGTTGCCGGCGCGCTCCGTCCAGATGACGACGTGGACAATTAGTCCGCAACTCCAAGTTCGTGAAGTTCTGGACTAATCAGTGCAGCGAGGCAATGGAGTCAGGTGCAGCGGCAACGCCGTAATTAAACTCTCGCCCGGTGCTGGCCGACGCCAGCTTATGCCACGTGTCAGCACTGTCAGACGGACTGGGGAGTTGTGTCAGTACGGTCAGACGGACTGGGGAGCTGTGTCGGCACTGTCAGACGGACTGGGGAGCTGTGTCAGCACTGTCAGACGGACTGGGGAGCTGTGTCAGTACTGTCAGACGGACTGGGGAGCTGTGTCAGTGTGATCAGACGGACTGGGGAGCTGTGTCAGTACGGTCAGACGGACTGGGGAGCTGTGTCAGTACGGTCAGACGGACTGGGGAGCTGTGTCAGTACGGTCAGACGGACTGGGGAGCTGTGTCAGTACGGTCAGACGGACTGGGGAGCTGTGTCAGTACGGGGGGAGCTGTGTCAGTACGGTCAGACGGACTGGGGAGCTGTGTCAGTACGGTCAGACGGACTGGGGAGCTGTGTCAGTACGGTCAGACGGACTGGGGAGCTGTGTCAGTACGGTCAGACGGACTGGGGAGCTGTGTCAGTACGGTCAGACGGACTGGGGAGCTGTGTCAGTACGGTCAGACGGACTGGGGAGCTGTGTCAGTACGGTCAGACGGACTGGGGAGCTGTGTCAGTACGGTCAGACGGACTGGGGAGCTGTGTCAGTACGGTCAGACGGACTGGGGAGCTGTGTCAGTACGGTCAGACGGACTGGGGAGCTGTGTCAGGGCAACGGACTGGGGAGCTGTGTCAGTACGGTCAGACGGACTGGGGAGCTGTGTCAGTACGGTCAGACGGACTGGGGAGCTGTGTCAGTACGGTCAGACGGACTGGGGAGCTGTGTCAGTGTGGTCAGACGGACTGGGGAGCTGTGTCAGCATGGTCAGACGGACTGGGGAGCTGTGTCAGTGTGGTCAGACGGACTGGGGAGCTGTGTCAGTACGGTCAGACGGACTGGGGAGCTGTGTCAGTACGGTCAGACGGACTGGGGAGCTGTGTCAGTGTGGTCAGACGGACTGGGGAGCTGTGTCAGTGGTCAGACGGACTGAGGAGCTGTGTCAGTGTGGTCAGACGGACTGGGGAGCTGTGTCAGTACGGTCAGACGGACTGAGGAGCTGTGTCAGTACGGTCAGACGGACTGGGGAGCTGTGTCAGTTCTGGTCAGACGGACTGGGGAGCTGTGTCAGCACTGTCAGACGGACTGGGGAGCTGTGTCAGTACTGTCAGACGGACTGGGGAGCTGTGTCAGTGTGATCAGACGGACTGGAGAGCTGTGTCAGTACTGTCAGACGGACTGGGTAGCTGTGTCAGTATGGTCAGACGGACTGAGGAGCTGTGTCAGCTTGGTCAGACGGACTGAGGAGCTGTGTAAGCTGTTACACCAATTGGAGGCAAACTCATGATTATACTCGTGAATTGGCACCACATTCTTTCGAGAAAAGACTGAGATCATGAAATCGTAGAAACGACACTGAATCGACTCTGCCGCCACGTTTTCGGGACATACATCCATTGGCATTCCTATACCCCCCACCAATCGGTGAAGCACAATCCCCTAATTGCACCCATGCTATTAGGAAATTCCCTAAATCTCTTCCTCCACTTCCCCACGCTCGGACACCATTTCTTGGCGACGCACCTGCGTCAAGACCTTCATCACCGCTGAAAACGTCAAGAGGACATCCTCACTTTCACTTTACCCTTCCATCAGTTCATCATACTTCCATACTTATATGCTAACGTCGGGTGCTCGCCTCTTCACGTGGTATTTATTCCAAAGGCACGTGCAAGTGAAGTAGTATGGATTCAAAGCTGCGGTAAGATTCTTCAAGTACTGGGTGTTTCCAGGGCGGTGGCGGTGGCGAGGGACACCCACGCTCCTCCTGTACCTTACGCTGAGGCGGAATGACGGTGCTCATGTGTGTCGTTATGCGGCCCGGCCTATCCCATCATTCGTCAGCGGACACACACAACCACTGTACCGGCGTTCGGAGAACGCACCGAAGTCGACGTTTATATTCAAACGAGAGACTCACGCTGCCAGAAGGCGGGCGAGGGCTGTGGTGGTTGGGCGGGTCGGAAGGGGCTGCTTGCTCGATGCATGCTCTCCTTGGGGGGGAGGGGGGGAGGGGGGGGGGGGCGCAGGAGGTAGGCGACTGGAGCAGTGTGGAGCAGCTTTGACACGAAGTCCGGAAGTGGCCATACTTCGGGTGAAGTGTTACGATTGAAGTGTTCCATTTTTATCTCGAAAGTGCAGGGGAACTCAAACCGAGCAGTAAGTCAGAGATATATGTGGAGTTCTTTGTTGGGTGGGTTTCCAACCAATGATGGTAACCGCGGTGCTTACAAGATACGCATCCCCCAGCCCTCTAGCGATGGAAAACTATTACTTTTGACCCCAAAACACCAATGCGAATATTCGGAGCTTGACAGTAAAGCGGCTCAAATCCGCAGAGGTTTCGGTTTCGACCGGCTCAGGGATTGCCCGGCGGTATCATTACAAAAATCATGGACGCACTCCAGACACACCGTCGGTCCGTTTCCCGGCACCCCCAGTGGAAAATATAAAGCTTCACCACTAAAAAAGTCAATTTCATCCGCTGGACGTTCACTGCACAATGTCAAACACGGTTCTTCCGCCTGGCTCCAATGCGAGCTCACGTGTGGCTGGCACATACAGCGCCGATAGACAGGCCCCGGCTCGGTCGTCACGAGGAGAATGTGTCACACCGACGTGAAAAATACAACTGCAACCGTGCTAATGGCCGGCAATTTCCGTGCCGCCATCCAGCGGCAGTGCCAATAAGCGGTTTGTTTTAGACCGGCGCTCAATAATTGTGCCGCCGAGGCCGGGTGCCAGCTGCGTGAACGACGCAGTCGATGCGTCCCTAAACTCCGAGAGTCCAGGCGCCACTGCCGGCCGCCTGCTCGTCCATGGTTCTCGGCTCGTCGCTGGTTCTCGGCTCGTGGATGGTTCTCGGCTCGTCGATGGTTCTCGGCTCGTCGATGGTTCTCGGCTCGTCGATGGTTCTCGGCTCGTCGATGGTTCTCGGCTCGTCGATGGTTCTCGGCTCGTCGATGGTTCTCGGCTCGTCGATGGTTCTCGGCTCGTCGATGGTTCTCGGCTCGTCGATGGTTCTCGGCTTCGTCGATGGTTCTCGGCTCGTCGATGGTTCTCAGCTCGTCGATGGTTCTCGCGACGTCCCCGGCAACGAGAGCGCCCTGTTCTCCGTGCTCTCCGCTCGTCTCGAAGAACGCGGCTTCCTGGACGCTACTGCAGATCTTGTTCGATTAAATGCCATTCAGTCAGCCTACGATGAAAAGCAGAGGAGAAGGTATGGGGCGCCCCGCACCCTAGCAACCAAAATATACTAGATCAGATCAAGCAACAAATTTTTAGATATTCGCCACGCGAAACCCAAAATTTTCAGCGCGTTTCGCGCGCCCAAAGTCAGAAGCGCCCTCGATCCAGATCGTGAATATAGCACACCTTCTACACACCGCGCATCGATTATTGACGCTCCTCACCATCACGCATACATCGTATGTACGTCATATATACGTTGTGCAACTGTGGTGGGCTGCTCATTACCCTATCAGCTGCTCATGAGCGAGTTGCCATCAGAGCACACATCCGACTTCCTTACAATTAGGCTCCGTGAACTGTGTGACACATCCCCTTCTTCACTTTTTGTTCTGAAATGCATTCCAAACGATTGTCGACGTGTTTTTGCCGGCTCCGGGAGATGATCGCGGATACCCAGAGCCACCATTGAATCGGATAATCTCAAGTCGTTGCTTCTGTTGTTGTTGTTGTTGAATGTGGCCAGCCTGCCACCAGCGCCCGACATTGGCTGATGATCACAATTGATTTGTTCGCATTTGGATTAGAACCTCCACGAACAGTTGTGATCATTCCGAGATATTAGGATAAAGGAGGTCGAGAAATTAGTTCCGAGAACAAAACAATGAGGATCAGGTGAGGGGCCGGTCCGGATGAGTGGATCCGGTATCATATAATCGCGACCTGACGTTTGGCTAGGCGTTTAGTTATGCTCAGCTAATGCTGCGACACGACTTCTCCACTGCCGCATACATGAAAACACCGGACCGATGGCCGATCGACCACCTCAGCCCAGGCGCGAGCGCACGCAACGATTCGAACGCTGTCTCGCCCGGACAACTAAAGGGCTGTTCACATCTAGCGTGATCTCGATGCACTGTCAGAATCGACGCAAAACTAGCGGACAGTTAGCATGGGGCCCAATGAGTCTGCCGATTCTGCCATTGCGTCGGCCCTGCGTCAGCTGTCTGCCGAGTCCTACAAAACACTGGCGATTTCCGGGCGGACAAAGTTGAGTTTTCTCAACTTTTTCCGCTCGCGCACCAGCGGCCTTCACGCAATGTCGACAGACTGCTCGAGATAAACTGCGGTCGCCATATTTGCAGATCTTGGGCGGATTGGGGTCACATCGGCTGCGGTTTTTCAGCTTGTAAGTTGCAGCAAGTGTTAACATGTGCGTCGGTATTACGCCTACCGTCATTGCGCCGGCTATTTTGCGTCGAGATTACGCTAGGTGTGAACAGTCCTCAAGACCGACAGTAGCAGGCTACAATGGATCGCATAGGTCAGCGGCAGTGCATGCATGCACATATCGCTGCCGCCGCCGCTGCTCGCGAGCGCGCAGTGGCTCGCGATAGCTCAGTTGGTAAAGCGTCGGACTCTTGGTCGCAAGATTGTGGGTTCGAATCTCACAACCGACGGCATTTACCGAGTCCACCCGCGACCAACCGGCGTGAGAGGTTGGCGACGCTACACGACATAGCGGTTGAACGCGTCGTAAAAGAGCATAAGGCTCTTCTTCTTCACGAGCGCGCCGAAGTTTCCCGCAGAGGGCGCGCGGAGCCGGCGCCCCCTGGCGGTGAGCGTGAGCGTCGCCAGCCTGTCCGGCGGACCGCCCTCCGCCACACCGCCTCGCCGTCTCCCCGACGTCTGCCGAACCTCGAGCCGCGCCGGGCGCAGCCCGTACAGCGCGCGACGTTCACCAGCGCGTGGCAGACGTAAGTGGCGCAGCTGCGATCGGCGCCGGCCGCTCGCGCGCGCGCGCCGAGCCGCCCCAGACGTCGGCCGCCGGTCGCGCCGTCTCGATCGGCCGGCTCACCGACGCGCCAAGTTCCCGAGTCGATATTTATGCCCGGCGGGCGGGTCGCAGACCGGCAGAGGCGTGGCGTGAAATTAGCAGCCGGCTGATTGTCAGAGCTGGCCGGCTAATGCGCAGGTGGGCGGCATCGGCCGGCTCCGGCGATCGGCGCGAGAGAAGTTCCTGCGATTGGACTGGAAACGACGCAAGTTGTCGACAAGCGGTCGTTGCCGATGCGGGCGATTCGATGAAATCCGAGTGTTTCTCGCCGTTGTTCGCGTCGTCGCGTGCCGTGCCCAGTCCTTGTCGTTTGGGTAAACCGAGTGTGCAAAATTGCATTTAGCTGGGAAACAGCATCAAGTAAACATGTGTATTTGTATTGATCTTGTTCTGACCTTGTCTTGGAGCATAGCTTCAACTGCCTGAATAGCTTGATCAGTGGCTTCAGTGACTCACGACAGAGTTCGACTGCAGTTGGTGATGCCGATTTCACCACCCGCAGTCAATGGCACAGCACACTCTTATTGATAATTGCCATTTTACCTTTCATCGCCGCTCTATAACTGTCACTGGTCGGCTTCTTTCGACGCCATAAAGTGACCGCGGTAGCTCAGTTGGTAGAGCGTCGGACTCTTGATCGCAAGATTGTGGGTTCGAATCTCAGAACCGACGGTATTTACTGAGTCCACCCGCGACCAATCGGCGTGAGAAGTTGGTGGCGCTATGTAGCCTAGCGGTTGAACGCGTCGTAAAAGAACCGAAAGTCCTTTCCGCGTCATAGTGGAATGTGACGCCCTCATCCGATACCCCGCCCACGGCCTCCAATCTACAATATAAAACGGATACAAGGTCACTGGATGAATGGTACGTACATAGCTGCATCGTCTCTGTACATACCTGTGTAGCTTATTGGGAAAGTTGCCGAACCAGACCAAGTTGATCAGTGAACGGACCATATCAGAACAGATCAGAGCTGTATAGACCAGAACGGAGCTGCCCAGACCAGACCAAGTACTAGGTCAGATATCAGACCAACCATATGCCAAAACAACACGACATCAGCAATCTGAACAGATAACAGACAAGATACCAGATCAGAGCAGATACAAGACAAGGTCAGACGAAACGGAACTAGACCGAAAATTAGTTGAAGGAAATTCTTGTAGCCAGCTCACCATTCGTTGCTCGGCAGCTCACCGTCGTTACGTAAATCATCGTACCCAGTAGAGGCGGAGCCAAGGAATTATAGAGGGTCCGGCTATTATTAATCTCATGAACTTAAACGAATTACAAGGGCTTATTGCCCATATACGGTGCCAATGCTTAAATATGTAATTACTGGAGGGCCCCCACAGAGCAATCGATGGATTTGAATGCCCCCTTCAAGGAATGAAGTTCGACTTATTGTAACATATGGTTATGTTTAGTGAATCAGCTTCATTCATTCATGTTTTCAGGTTGGTGATTTAATTTCGGTTAATATTCAAGAATAATCTGTATTGCCTTACTTTCTGCAAAAAGGACCCCTGATACCCCAGCAACCACCAAAGGCATCGTAAACTCATTAATGCTATCTACTTTAAGTTATCGCTGTAATGTAGCCTTTGTCGCAAGACGATGCGTCAGAGCGACCAAGTTCGGACCGGCGTCAGCACGAAATCACACCATGGACATGGTCCCAACTCGTGCGGGCTTCCAGTCTGGACCGGACAGGTGCCGGGGGGCCTCCAGCACGTCGCCAGGACGCCTCCGAAGTTGCTCGGCTCGAGATCCGCTGCCTCAGGGACGAGTGCCCTAGGGGTAAGTCGCTTGTCTGACAATCGAAAGACTGTGGGTTCGAGTCTCGCCTGCCGCTACTCTTCGCCCGCGACCAATCGGCGTGAGCGATTGGCGACGCTACACGACTCAACAGTCGATGTGTCGTAAAGCCAATACCTAACTAACGAGATCCGCTGCCTCGGAGCGGAATGCCGCACATCGGCGCGTGTTTCCACCAGTGGAGCGGCGGTTCCCACCCAGCGACAACGGTCCGTACAGCGGAGCGATAATCTGTGACGTCACAAATGTCGTCCGAACGTCGAGACGTCGCACCAGCACGAATAATCCCACCGCGAAGTCTCTGTGAGGAGTCTGAGCGGCCGCCTGGGACCCTGCCCCTGCTGTCTCATCTGGCGAGAGGCCGTCCGCACTGCAGAGCTGATCTCCGGGAGCTAAGGGTCTCAGGGTCCCAGTGCAGCTGTCCAGGATCCCCGATCGGCTGGTGCCCGGACTCATGAGAGTGGTTGCCAGGGATCTCACGGTCCCAGAACGGCTGTCCGAGATCTCAGGTTCTCAGGATTTCAGGGTCTCAGGGTCTCAGAGGGGCTGTCCGTGATCCCAGGGTCGGCTGGCGTCCGGCCTCCTGAGGGCGGTTGCCAAGGATCCCACGGCTAGCCGCTCTTCAGACTCAAGAGCGGCTGGCCGGGATCCCAGGGTCTCGGGTCCCAGAGATGATGTCCGTGATCTCTAGGGTTCCAGGGTCCAAGAGCGGATATCCGGGAGTTCAGGGTTCCAGGGTTCTAGGGTTCCAGAGCGACTGTCCGGGATTTCAGGGTCCCAGAGCGACTGCCCGGGATTTCATGGTTCCAGGGTCCCAGAGCGACTATCAGGCATTTCAGTGTTTCAGGGCACCACAGCGACTGTCCGGTATTTCAGAGTTCCAGGGTCACAGGGCTTCAGAGCGGCCGCCAGCTGACTATCCGCGAGTGCCGGGGCGAGTCCGCCAGGGTTGACCGCCGCTGGTGGCCGTGAAGTACGCCGGTCGGCCGGCGAGCGGCGGCCAGGTGCGCGCCGCCCGATGGCGGCGCATCCATCAGTGTTGTTTACCGGCGGCCGGCGCGGTGGAGCCCACCACCGCGGCCGTCGGCCCGGCCCGCCCCGGCCAGCGGACGACGGCCCGCGACGCACGGCACGCACTGGCATCGAGCGTCGGCCGCCACCGCCGCCGTCGGAGCCGACGAGCGCGTCTGCGGAGGTGCCGCGCGCCGGCGGCCGAGCCCGCGGGGCGGCGCGACTGTCAGTGCAGCAGCCAGGCCGGGAGGGAGGCAGGCGGTCGCCGCCGGCGGCGGTGTCGACGGCGAGACGGTCGGTGCGACGGACACGTTGGAGGCGCTGTCTAGGGAGGAACCGGCGGCGGTGTCGACGGCGAGACGGCCGGTGCGACGGACACGTCGGAGAATGCTGTCTCTGGAGGAGCCGGTGGAAGGGTGGACGAGGCGGGACTGGCACACGGCGGCCGGGCCGGGCCGGGCCGGCGGCGGTGCCGCTCGCAAGTGGCGGCGGCGGCAGGGCGAGAGGCGGAGGCGGAAGTGTGGGTGGGCGGATCGGAGAGGAAGGGAAGACGGAGAGGCGACGGTCGACGTGGCGCGCCGACGCTTCCGGCCCGCCGCCGGCGCCGACCACACCCCGTCACGCAAACATTCAATATTTCATCGGCACGAGTGGCGCGGCAAGGCCGAAGGCGACCCGAACGGTGCCGACTCTTGACACGGCCGCATCGACCCGGCCGGCACAGGTGGAGACGCCGCGGCTCGCACCACGCGGACGCGCCACCGCGCTAATCCGTGGCTAATCCACGTATGGCGCCTGACATTTCTATCTCAGGCATTATATCTCAGGTTAGGTTAGGTTGGGAAAACTGCTACGTCACTGTGGCTTGACGGAGCCGCGCGGTGTGAACACCGCATCCGTTGATGGGAACCGTTCGAGGGGCGTGTTCAGACATCGCCGATGCCTTCGTGTCGGCGCTGGGAGACGGCACTGATGCAAACTGTGGCTTTTGCACACACAGACACACAGACACACACACACACACACACACACACACACACACACACACACACACAGACACACAGACACACACACACACAAGTAGTGTAAGTTTGTTTGTTTATTGGTTGGTTCACGACACACTTTATGCACATTCACGGCTAATGGCGCCGCCCACACTGTTTCGCCGGTGGGCCGCGGGATTGGGAAATGTCCTGAGTGGCGCTAGAGTCAAACCCGGGACCTTTGGTACCCATAGCCCGACACCTTAACCACTCGGCCATCCCCGCCCCACAAGTAGTGTAAGGTTGTCGGTGGACGGTGGTGAGTAATGACAGAGTTTTCGTGACGTAGCCGATCGGGATTATTTGTAATGATGTGAAACACGTATGCGAAACGTAAACTACGGGTTATCTGTGCGTGGGACGAATATTACTGGTGAGATACTTGTCAGATGATTTTACGGAATATACCCCGTGTTTGGTTCAAAATATTCCGATGTGCTTGGAATTGGTTCATTAGTGCTGTCACGAGGGAGGAACCGCAACTGTTGTGGCCACGGAATAAAACATTCAGCGGAAACTACATTTGGCCTGATGGCACACCAGATCTGGCACGTAATTTGTACCTGGGGACATCGTCCAAAGTTTTTGCCCCATGTTGCGATATGCTGAGGATGGCTATCGGGTGCCTATAGGCGAAAATAGTCGCAGCGAAACACCATTTTGCCTCTTCTGTATGCCCTTCTTTAATAGCCACTTTTAAGGAATAGGAATTGCAATTACATCTATCATGATGCAATGTAATGATAATAAAGATAATGATATTATGAATATCATTTCAATGAATAGAAATAGGAAATACATTAGGAACAGGAATGAACGTGCATACTAAGCTGAAGCCATTCCTTCGGCACCATTTCATCGGTATATTTGGATTCGAGTACCATTTTACCATTTTAGTACGAGCTACCATTTTATAGCGGCTCTAACAGAGAGTGCAGTTTCATCCTAGAAGAAGAAGACTGCAGATTCAACAGCACGTTCAAAGACAACTTTGTATCGGTAATGTCATCTCATCAGCGCAGCGGTAGGATGCCCAACATTATCCGGTGACGCACCGAAAACATTTGGCACCACGCCGTCGACACCTGCTGAGGCGTGGCGTCCTATTAACAACACTCTCAAATATGTGACACCACATATCATGATTGATTGCGGTTTGATCATACAGTCTGGGATCACGCGCAACCATCTTACCGACACATCCAGAAGATTGTTGATACCAGCTCGAACAAATAGCTGGAGAGAACATAAATCTGCGAACACCTTGAGATGTGGCATCACCTCACCGATACTTTTGGCAAGATACGGTAGTACTTACCGACCTCTCGGAGAAGAGATCGGAACCACCTCACCGACACTTTTGGAAAAATATGGTAACACTTACCGATCTTTCGGAGGAGGTGTGGCAGCATCTGTCGGTGCATTCTGATGTAAGTACTTTTGAGGATGGTAAAGATTTTTGCAAGTAAGGATTTTTGCTGGCACTTTCGGGTAGGAAATTGCAGCACATTGCCGACAGTTTCAGGATGGGATACGACAGTACCTCTGGCGGGTATTTAGTGACCTCCTACCTTCCATTTAGGCAAGATGCGTCGGCACGTTCGGTGAAGATATGTTGGCACTGTCGACGAAAGAATGACAACATCCTGTCGACATGACGGGGAAAGATGCAGCACACCGACACTCTGGAGACAGATGTGGCGTCAGATGTGGCGACAGATGTGGCGTCATCGTCTTACCGATGCATCCAGCGGCGGACGATTCATCTTCACCGTTCACGCAGTGAACGACTCCGTCACATTTCAGGTCACTGGAGATGCAGTGATCGCCGCACAAGAACTCGTCGCAGTCAACTGGAAAGCAGGCGAGAAGTGTTGGGTGACCCGTACGCGGGAAGTTAGGGATAGATGTGGTCAAGCGTTTCCCTGATCTCACTGGCAGATGCAGAAGGCCGTTTCGGGCTCATTTTGTGACCTCAAAGTAAAAAGGCCCCTGAAATTGGATGACGATGCATGGCAGCTTCTCAAATAAATGCTTTAATCACAAAATGTCCATGGCGTTTGAGACATCTACTTTTGGTTATAAATCGGTCTTCCCATTATTTTTCTTCGAGGGCATGCTCCGATTGGGGCATGCTCCGATCTCCCCATATCCCAGGGCTCCTACCCTGACCAGCATCGTGCTGATTTTGGTCATGCGGCTGTTGCGCAGCCAGGGACGAAATGTTGAGGAGTGTTACTCCCTGAAATGGTTCGGTCGTCACAGAGTTCATGGCAAGCATGAGTTAGGGGTAACGCAAAGAAGCAATAACCGTGCCCATTACGTGAAGTTGGTGGCTCGTCCGAGCAACAATACGGGAGCTCCTCATCACTCGGCAATCCAACATGTATCGATGACCGGGTAAGGATGATTGATTCCGTGAAAAAAAACACATGGGCTTGACAGAGAACACCAAGCACTTCTGGCAAGAAAATGATAGGGCGAATGGACATGGGAAGCAAACACGTTCGAACTATCATCTAGGAGGGCATCTTCGGAAGAGTGAAGTGCAGAGAAGACAAAACAAAGCATGTTTGAAACGAACAAGTCTGACAAATAATGGAAACATTCACACATGCGTGTGATAAGACATGAAAAAATTAAAATGATTTAGGCTCTTCCCAATCAATTCACAGATGCTGGCCTTTGGTCTTTTGATTGACTGGACGAAGGCACAGCTGCAGATACATCGATATCAATAAATTCAACTCTTAACAGTCGGTGTTCTTGGACCAAGTGATGACACGATTTTCTGTGAAGCCAAGCGTTGCTTACAAGCACGGACCTGGTGACTTCGGTTTCTTAAATCCTCTTTCGTGGAAATCGGTGGTTCCATATAAGCCCACCGTCGTTGGAAGTGAATTACGGATCGTCCAATGTACATATCTCGCGTAGCAGCCAGTCCTCAATTTCCAGCCGAAATAGCTCGTTCTCCGACAGCCGCTTTCCAAAGGATGCCGTCCACTGCTGAGTCCCATCGAGCCGAGAAGAGGGGCCGCACAAAGCCGGACAGAATGAATGTCTGGCGTCGTCGAGCGGCTGAGAGGCCCCGGCCCTCGCAGCGTCTAGCTCTCAGGCGACATCCGCCCCACCCATCCTTCTCGAACCTTTTAAGCTATCACCCTTATCTGGAAACGCTGACACTTAATTTACTTGCAGCTTAGCATCCCGGAGAGCCGAAATGTCGCGGCGGGCATATTTTAGCCCGGCGCGTTCGTGCCGTCCGGCGCGCCGATGAGTTGGCGGGGCCAGCTGGCGGCAGCTGGCGACCGGCTGGCGGCAGCTGGCGACCAGCTGGCGGCTGGCGAGCTGGCGACCGGCTGGCGGTAGCTGGCGGCCAGCTGGCGGCAGCTGGCGACCGGCTGGCGGTAGCTGGCGACCAGCTGTCGGCCAGCTGGCGGGAAAGCCGGCACAGGGCTGTGGCGCGTAAGAGCTGCCAGCTCTCGCTCGGCGTGGCTGAGCGGTGCGTGACCCCCGGCGGGACTCTGCGTGCGGTGACGACCGACTCGTGTAGTGGCCGTAGCGCGCGGCGCGGGTGGCCGGCGTCGCAATACGCGGGGCACGTGGGACACGTGGCGCACGTGGGACACGGGGGCGCGAAGCGATCAGTCGACGCGCCCTGAAACGCACACGCGCCGTCGCCGTCCACGGCGGCGGACGCGTGAGACGTTCACGCGCGCGTGAAATGCCGTGCCCGTCCCACGCTCGCGTCGAGTGAAACGCCGTTCACGCTCCACCACGTGACACGCCTTGCTCTCAGGACGGCCGGCGGCTGGCAGTCGCACGAGCCGACACCGCCGCGAGCCGGAGCCGAGACGAGGCGGCCAAATTGGCGCGCGCGCGCTCCCGCCGCCGATCGGCCGCGCGCGCTCCCGCTCTGACGGGGCGCGTCGGTCGTCGGTCGCCGGCGGGAAGCGTTCGCGACGGCGGCCTGCAGCTCCCGGAGTTGTCGGAACGCGGCGACGGCGCGCGGTTGCGGGAATCGCGTCGGCGCCGCCGCAGCACACCTCGCCGGGTGTGATGGCGAATCGGCGCCCGTCGGCACGCCGACCGCTGGGGCCGTTTCACGCTCGCGCACACTTCTGGGGAGAGGGCCGTGTCTGTTTCGAGGATTGTTCTCGTCCGGCGTTAGCAATAAGCCGGTTGGCTCCAGCTGAAGGTAGCTGATGGCCATAAGGCCGGTGCCGGAATCGAAGTTCGGGCGCGACAAGTCTGCTGCGATCGGCTCAACATGGCCCCGATCGGGATGCTCCGAAGCTCAGACAAAACACCGACATTGTGTGGAAGCCTGTTAATGGGCTTTCAAAACCCAGTTGAAAACTCAGAATATATGCCGAGAGCAGTGAAACAGCCCGCCGGACTTGAACGGGATTTATGAACGGGTGGGTCTTGACATCTGCCATGCCCAGGTTTAATACCACTGGCAGCGCGGCCGTCACCATCCCTAACTCACACCGAGGTTGCTACCGACACGAAGTGATCTCCGGTACCAAGAACCCTTTACTCAGGTGCCCTTTATTTACCACAGGATCATAATGGGATTTTTTAATTTCCTGTCGTTTGAAGCATCCAGCTTGTTTATCACGCACTTCCAGGCCATCGCTTTCCGCCGCTTCCCACACTGCGACCAGCTTGCACTTGATTGGATGGAAGCGCAGCGGAAAACATCATCTGGCATACATCACGTGATGTGCTCAGACGAAGAAAAACTTGGGCATGTCAAATCAAAGTTCACCTATAAAGAAATAGAGCCTGCATGTGGGTAGTAGAAGGTCTAGTTTGAACTTGAACTTGTTGAAAAGTCTATTAAGCGAGAGGGAGTGCGCTCTGAATTTTTTTTTTTAATCCTTGGACCCGAACATTACTCAGCGTCTTGACAATATTTGTGTGGCATGGTAGACCGACAATTTTGTTCGGACGTGGGGACTACCATATCTCACCCATGGAAGTCTACACTCTGGTATGTTCTGCCATGCATAAATACAAAATTGTACTGATCGTTGCGACAGCGTCTTGGCCTTCGGACGGGATAGTAGAAGTCGCGGTATTTTCCTCTGCGAATGCTTTCAGCTATCTGTCATGCAATACCAAAATAAATTAATACTTCCATCTCGCCTTTTATGCCACGATGCATACGATGGGCATTTTTACTTCGAGCGTCACGACATGCTAATATACTTTGTCGCCCATGCACAGCGCAAGGTAGTCATTGGGTAGGACGCATCAGGCCCTCCTGGTCACCAGACCAAGGCTCACCATCACCTTCATCGCGATTTTAACCATTGCCCCAACATCATCTGGAGACCTTGGTTGTCGGTTGATTATTGGCTTTACGACACATCGACCGATGAGTCATGTAGCGTCGCCAATCACTCACGCCGATTAGTCGCGGGCGAAAAGTAGCGACAGGTGAGACTCGAACCACAACCTTTCGATTGTGAGACGAGCGACTTGCCCCCACACTACTCGTCCCCATCGTCTGAAGACCTCGCCAGCGACAGAGACGAAGCACTCACCGACCAGGTGGTCCTTGTAGGCGGTGATGACCAGGCGGAAGCCGTTCTTGCTGGTGCCCCACGAGTCCGTCTGGTACTCGATGGTCAGGTGGTTGCTGCGCATGAACAGCGTGCCCACCGACTCCTTGGTGTTTCGACACGACAGGTCGGCCTGAAATCCAGCCATTATTTCCAACGGTCACATCTAGCGGTCTAACGGTCCATCACATCCAACGGTCCAACGAAACCATTAATCCAACGGTCACACGCCCTCCTGGCATCGGTCACGGACGGTCACATTCTCTCCTATTTGCTATATATATATATATATATATATATATATATATATATATATATATATATATATATATATATATGTGTATATATTATATATATATATGTGTATGTGTATATAATAATAGCTATATATATATATATATATAGCTTGCTATATACAGCTTCCTATATATACTCGGTATTTCACACACCCCATAGCACTACCAGATCCAATGAGGAGCCGCCGGACAATTTCAATAGGATGATGTGACATTTAGAAGCCGGTAAGCCGTACAGAACCTGACCGAATGTGTCCCCTCCCTCCAACCCACGCCGAGCGACTCGGCCTCCAGGATTACTAGTGATAACGTCAGCGGCGTGTGAAGGCGACTACTTTTTGAGCAGATACCCTGGCTAAGTATACGTGAGTATCCATTTCGTCTGGGTAAAATAGATTAAACTGTGGCTTTGGTCGTTTGGGCTCGTCCTAAGCAGAGCTTGTTGCGTTCACCCGACACCAACGCCATATTTGTTTGGTGCCGATGCTGTGGCACGGCCGCCCCGTTCCCGTGTTCTCCGGCTCGTTTGACCACCTCTCGGCTACCTACCCTCACAAGCGGGCGCTTCTATGCACATACGATGTCGAACCTATGGTGACTCGAAACTCCAATGCACAATTTGACACAATTTGTGGGTTCGAGTCTCACCTGCCGCTACTCTTCTCCCGCGGCCAATCGGCGCGAGAGATTGGCGACGCTATGTGACTCAATTGTTGACGTGTAGTGAAACCAATAACGAACCAACAGATGATACAACTGGAAGATGGTAATAGACTGAAACACCCTGATCAGCGTTTTATCATGAGTTATATGCTAGAATCTTCCGACATTTCTTTTGAAATCCCCAAGCGTCATTTGACTTGAATATTTGAACAGTTTTACAAATGTCCGAAAATGACTTCGGAGTTGCAACAAACCAAATATTTGAAACTTGTAACATCGTGCGAGGAGTCAAGCAAGAAAGCTAAAAAATATTCAGAATAGTCAATAGAGACGTGGTTTGCACGTTCAAAGAAGCAAAGAATAAGCTCTGCTATCCGTGCTTTGGACTATGCTTACAGCATTGTGCTCAATCTATCGGTCCCAATGTTATAGGATCAAAAATCTATCAATCTATCCATCCATCTTCTATCCAAGATGGATGGAAAAGTTTTGGATTCGATTGAGCCATGGTTAAGAGGACGGAAACAAAGGGTAGCGACAAACGGGATGTAAATCTGAATGGAAGGATGTTCTGAGATGAGTGCCACAGGGCTCTGCTCTAGGTCCCCTTCTCTTTATCATCTTTGTGAACAGCATTGAGGCAAGACTGAGGAACAGGGCTTTGCAATTTGTCAATGACATTAAGCTGTACACACACACACACACACACACACACACACATATATATATATATATATACACACATTCAGATTTCACCTACAATTCTAAAGAATACCGCGAGCCTGGAGAGCCTGCGTGGTGCAAGATCAGCGGTGGATTGTTTGGAGTTGCCTTGTACATTCCCTGATTCCGTACCATTCGTTGTGGATGAAGAGAGCAGCAGATTGACTCACCTTGTATTTCTCTTCATCGCGTACAAATCGTGAGGAAGAGATGGACAAATTTGACTCACCTTGTACTTTCCCGGGATGGCATGAGCGCCATCGTGGATGTAAAGGTGGTCGTTGCAGTCGAGATGCAGGTAGTCAAAGCGCACCATGAATTTCTGAAGAATCGACTCCGTCTGCCGGAAAAATGTCAGGTCTGAAACCAGCTGTCTGACAATTTGGACCAAGAGAGAGAGATATATATATATATATATATATAGAGAGAGAGAGAGAGAGAGAGAGAGAGAGAGAGAGAGAGAGAGAGAGAGAGAGAGAGAGAGAGAGAGAGAGAGAGAGAGAGAGAGAGAGAGAGAGAGAGAGAGAGAGGAGAGAGAAGAGAAGAAGAGATGAGAGAGAAGAGAGGGAGAGAGAGAGAGAGAGAGAGAGAGAGAGAGAGAGAGAGAGAGAGAAAGAGAGATAGAGGGAGAGGGAGGGGAGGGGAGAGGAAGAGGGAGAGAGGTCAAATAGTCAGATCAGAGGTCCCCTCTCCGCCGCACTGCCCAGCATTGGGACGGTCTCTCTGCCAGCCTGGGGGCATCCCTGAGTAGAATGGACTTCTATGTCATGTTGCACATGATTTACGAATGGGCCAATTTGAAATTGCCGATACTTGGAACAACACTTTAAGCAAGCTCAGATTATTCGGATACTTTCGACCCGGCTAAAACCACCGGGTTCTGGGGCTATTAGGAGAGGCCAGCACGTGTTCTTTGCAAGAAGTACAAATTTCGCATTGCTATAGCGAATCGAAGGGTCAATAAATCGAATCGAAGTCGAATCGAACATGTCAAATCGAGTCTAAATCGAATCGAAGTTCAACGTCATTCAGGTAATCAACACCACAAGATGTCTGGAATTCGAGTTAGGCCAGCAGTACCGACCAAAACTAGCTAGGCTATTTGACTTGGTCCGCGATGCCAAATATCTAACTCTGGTGGACGATGCACGACATATCGTGGAGCTCTTTTTACACACTGCAAACAACCAGGTTTGATAATTTTATCAGGTAGACAGTGCTGACGGCATCACGTCTGTGCGAAAGAAGAAGGCTTCAAATATAGATAATCGTTACGAGCATTCTCCGCTTCAGCTGCATTGTGTATTTTTAATGAGTGAGCAGATTAATTTTGCATTTAACAGACAACATTCTCACAATCTTTACAAGTCAAAAACTCAAGGCGTTGCAAGCATGGTCACCAATCTGTCCATGCTAAGGGGATCCCAATCGCATTAGGCATGCTACCAGATCTTTAGTAAATTTACATCCCATAAGGGAAAATTGCAGTACTGCTTGGAAGGCAACTCTTCCAAAACGTTCACGAACATTAGCAAATGTGTATCCAACTATTCTGGACGCATTCATTACGGTCGCCAGGCATAGTTCCCAAATGTGCTACAAGGGTTACCTGATAGCCTTCCTTTGGTCGCGAAATGTTCTGTGACCCTGATAGGGGTATCGTTTTATATACGTTTGGGTGGGAAGCTGACTCCTCAATGTTGGTCCCCCCCCCCCCGATAATCTCAACTTTTAGCATGGGAGCCTAACTTCGGATTGTTATAGCGAATCGAAGGGTGAATAAATCGAATCGAAGTGGAATCGAACGTGTCAAATCGATTCGAGATCGAATCGAAGTTCAACAGCAGTCAACATGGAGCGTGTCCTCCAGTCCATTCGGTCTGCTCATCGCGGCGTCTCTGGCGTCAATGCCTCGCTGTGGCGAATGCAAGTATCTGCCTTCACTGACTCGTTGTGAGGGAATGTGTGTCTCTGGCGTCACTCACTCACTACAGAGCATGATTTGCGCTATTGTCTTGTGCTACGAGCCGAGCCACCGCGGCGGCAGTTGTCCGTACAGGCCGCCTGCGCCGACTTCTGAACAACAGCCATTTTGCGTCAGCTCCGCTGTCGGATCAAACTCGGCCTCAAAACAAACAGCGCCCTCCTAAATCAGCCACATTCAGCGCGCCGACGGAACTTGGGCCCGGCGCCGGTGCGGCTTTTACGCCGCAGTTTTGTAATTCTCGCCTTTCGCCCGGCTCGGGAGAGGCGGCAGACGCCGCCGCTTCACGCGTCGGTTCTCTCGGGGCCAGCGGAGCCGGCGATTAGAAAAGGCAAACTGAAAATCAGGCGGCGGCGGCGGCGGCGGCGGCGGCTGTGTGTGTGTGTGGGGGGGGGGGTTAGAGCGTGGGGATACACCCGGCCCGGCCGTCGCGAGTCAAGGAGAACACGCCCGCCGTTTGTATAGCCAGGGGCGATCCATCGACTGGTGTCTGTACGACCGACCGGGGGGGGGGAGGTGCTCCGCGCCAGCCTGTCCGATGGAGGCGGAATCGTCCAGTTGGCCGACCGATCAAGTGGGTGTCGCTGCCAGCTCGACAGGTGAAAGTGCACCACGGCCGACTCGACGGCATGGAAGTGGCAGCGTCAAGTGGACTCAGAATACGCTCTGTCGTCTGTTGGCCGACCGACTATTTGGGATAATACCGCGCCATTTCTAAGCCGCAAATTGCCCGTCTGACCAACTGAGCCAGCGGTTTGTGACACGCTTCGTGTCATCAACGATTTCGATCGCAAGACCCGCGTTAAGCATATTGAACATTACAGCTACACTGAATGTGCTGCTGAGTGCTTCTTCCTCCGTGGGAAGCAACACGCAGCTCACATTGGGATCCCCTAGGCCACGTGTCGCACAGTTGCAGGCGTGAGGTAAATGTCGGAAACGATGGAGAATCTATTTCCTCTTGACTTGCAATATTGACGCGGACGAAGGCATCCGGGTTTGAAATGGCTGCGCGGTGGCTCAATGCGGAATATATCTTCTTGAGCGTCGATGCTACGAGCTCACAAAGATGCCATCATTTAGAAACATGTCCACCTCATGATGCAGAGATTTGTTTCGTTTGCAATCTTGCTACATGTGCTTCACGCGACACCTTTCGCGCGAGAGGCGACTGCAGTTTTATTTCCAGAAGAAGAAAAAGCTGTGCGCTTCCGACGGAAAAGCTTCCGTCTTTTCTCAAAGCGAGCAATTTCCTCCAGTGGCCCGACGCTCCATCAAACCTAGTGCGGCCTGAAATGGAGTGTCGGACGAGAAATGCCACTCTTTCAGACAGAGCTCTGAGCTATGAACAAAATAGCCGGCGTAATCTCAACAGCCACAGAGGTAGATAGTACGCCCACACTTCTCGCACTCCACTGACGCTCAGACTCGTACGCGGTCGCTTGGTCCCTGCACTGGACTCTTCAGCGATTCGCACGGGCGCCGTACTTGGTCGTTGTTTTCATCGATAACAGAGTAGAACCGACCGCCGAAAAGCAAACATCAGCTGGGCGGCCACCACCAGGGCCGGGGGGGGGGGGCACAGCTCCCGGGAACACCGACTCCGCGCCCGGGGGCGTCGTCCATTACCCGGTCGCTATCAGTCCGCGGCCGACATTCAGCCGCGACAATGGGGCCAGACCCGACGTCTGATGATGCCATTAGCATTCAGCAGTCGGGCCGAGCGCACGTGTGCATTACTTGGCATTCAATTCGATTCATTGGAGAGCCGCCCGACACTGGTGTGAGCCGAATCCTCACCGCGCGTCCGGACGATCTGGGTAATCAGCATAGCGAAAGAGCAGCTTCCAATTCGTCGGGGACCGGGCGGGGCGTTGCCCGCCCTCTCACCCGCCCGCGTCCGTCGCCAATGATCACTGTGGCGAGGGGGCGGGGGGAGGCGGAGTTGAAGGCCCGGCAACGCTGTGGGCTCGGTTGCTCGTGAGTGAGCGGTTATGGTCCAAGATGTTGCTCAATAAATTCGTCTCTGGTGTGTGGTATGTGGGCTCTGTCCAGGGTGCCTGATCCGTTGCGAGTGTGTGTGTGTGTGTGCGTGTGCGTGTGTGTATGCGTGTGTGTGTGTTTGTGTGTGTGTGTGTGCATGTATGTATATATGTGCATGCATCTGTGAGCTAAGGTATATGCATATGGCTGAGACAGGTGGAACGTGAACAGGTGCAGTGGCGAAGTCAAGTAGGGTAGATGCAGAAGGCGCAATTTCCTCCAGCTTCATCCGAACCAAACGCGATTTCAATTTTCTAGATTTATGCACGTTTGAGAGCAACGATATTATTTGAAATAAATTGAGCATGCTTTTGTGTACTTTTGAATTTAACAATCCTTGCTGTCGTCGTTGGCAGTCAAACTTCCGTGAACTCTTTTGCAGACGCGTTTCTGAGCAGGTGCCGAAGTTCACCTGCGACATCGAGAAGGCCGTCTCACCTGGAAGGTGAGCTTGCACTTGAGGTTCGACTCGTTGGTCGAGTGCAGAGTGGCACCGTCAATGTTGTAGTTGAGCTGCTGCAGGAAGTGGCGTCGGCACAAATCTGCCACCAAATCTGCGGCACACGGATCGACACGGACACGTCAGTCAACGCGGACATGTCAGTCAGCAACTAGTCAGCAACTAGTCAGTAACTAGTCAGTAACTAGTCATCAACTAGTCAGCAACTAGTCAGCAGCCAGTCGGCAACTAGTCGAACACATTCGAACACAGCGTCAGCTGGGGCTCCGGCTATTCCGATGGGCCCACGTGAAGCTGCCCGCGCGAAGCTTCCGCACGACGATGTGAGTTCAGACGAACGCTAATTCTTTTCCCTGCATCTGAACCGTTCTGCCGGATAATCTAATCAGCTCCCGAAGGTGAATTCTTGCCAAGACCTGAACCAACCTGTGGTGAAAAGCCTGCGCCAAGCCAGCCTGCCTACCACCTAGCCTAAGCCCGAGGCAGCCTACCTTTGATAATGAAACAGAAAACGCACCGTAGGATGTCTGTCGCTATGCTTTCAGGATAAGAAGTCCTCGAATTTGTCAGATCTCCTCCTGACAAACTGTTATCAGGTTGTCAAAATTGTTTCGATATGCACATCTAATTGGTTAAATGCACGAATTACTTTGACACATAGGTAGATGCTGCACATAATTATTGGTGCTGACGATATCTGATTCATCCACATTACGTACAATTCCACATTTGATTTGTGCACGTAGCGGCATACAGTGAGTCCAAAATGGTGGAAGTTATTAGTGTTGCATTAGTCGCACCAAATATATAGGCACTTCCACCAATGGATGCCTGATTGCTCTGATACTGCCTGTGCAATGTTTGTCTGTTTCTTTCGAAGGAGTTTGGTGCCCAGCCAAAATTCAATACCTACGGTGACAATTAGGAGGGAAATCAAAATGTTGATGCTGCATGACAACACCAATATTTGTATTTATGCTGCACCGGCAATACGAAATATACCCGAGATTCCACCCCTGCTTGAATGCATGACTATACAACATGGTTTCGGCAGATAAAATTACAAAACTTGCTCGGCCAATTTGATGATTCTACCCTCAATCACAAGATTCGCCATTGCAGAGAACTTTCGAACAAAGATGTTCGGGAGTGAACGCAATATTTTATATTGCGATGAGTCTGCTACCTCAAGTAGGGGTGGATATGTGGAGGGCTGTGGGGTGTGCACCCCATGGAAGGTGGTGCCCCTCCGGAAAGACTTCAGCGTACCTCCCTCACACTCAACGACTTTTTCAGCCAGAGGCGCCCACCGGAGAGGAGCAAATGTCCCCTTGGAAGGAAAAAGGCGCCCCTTCAGCGTGATCGATGGAACCCCTCCCCATCCTCCGCTGAACGGATTTTCGGACAAAGGTCCACGTGTACACTCTCAGTGGTGCCCCACCGAAGAAATGACTCCCCTCCAGATAAACGCCCCCATGAAAATTCCTGGATGCGCCCACGATCTCAAAGCAGCCTTTCTGGCCTTTGCACTACTGCACCGTGCTGCTGTAAGGCACAGCTATTGCCCCGTACGGCTAGTAAGCAGAACAAGAACAATCGTAGAACATCAGCTGAACTAAGCAGCAGCCGGTGGGTCTCGGTGCCACCTGAATATCTTCCTCACGTGGAACATTTCACGTCAATTCTTTGCCGGTAACATACATTTTAAGAAAATTATTATTGAAATATGGAGGCTGTGATAATAATCTACCCGACACTCTCTGCAATGTTGAATTTCGTGGCTGTCCCAGGCAACGACGACGGAGTGTGCTCGAAATATCCAACAGTTGTGTCGTTCTACACCACACCGAATTAGCCAATGCCGGATGGTGGATGACTGAAGTGTGCCACACCTTTCACTTTCACACCGCCGGTGCCATGCCTCTCTATCTGGAGGCTTCGGCGTTGATTGCATGTCAACTCTGTACAATCGTCATGGCATTTTCTTTAAATCTGCCGTTTCTTTAGAATGACGCATCAGAAGTTCCATCCATGGTCTTTTCAGCCATTCAACAATAGCAACACTGCCATGTGCACTAGTATGCATTTGAGGCGGTTATTTGCATCTCTGGCTTCTGGCGAAAAGCGACGTAAGCGTTTCAGCGCCAACTCCACACCGATCCTCCATCGACCCTGCCCAGCTTCGCACCGGGTTCCGTGTCCGGCGCTTGCTGACCGGCTGTACCAATCTCGCATTGTCGCTTATGCGCATGAATTGACACATCCGCCCGCTAAAGCAGGAAGCCACGGTAAGCGGCGGCATCAGCCGCATCCGGTGTGATGCCACTTCCGACACCAACGCCATCGGCGGCAGCCTCAGCCATGCTGTCCATGTTATCCATGTCCATGTTATCCATGTCCATGTTATCCATGTCCATGTTATCCATGTTCATGTTATCCATGTCCATGTTATCCATGTCCATGTTATCCATGTCCATGTGTATCCATGTCCATGTTATCCATGTCCATGTTATCCATGTCCATGTTGCCCATGTCCATGTTATTCATGTTCATGTTATCCATGCCCATGTTATCCATACCCATGTTATCCATGTCCATGTTATCCATATCCATGTTACCCATGTCCATGTTATCCATGCCCATGTTATCCATGTCCATGTTATCCATGTCCATGTTATCGGCGGGCGGAGGCAGCCGCGCCGTGGGCCCCGCTGCCGGGTCGCAGCCGATTCCCGGCGGGCTGGCGCCGGGGGCCGCCCGGAGAGCGGCGGTCGTGTCGTGTGCGGTGTGTCTCCCCCACCCGCGGCGGCCCGTGGAGGCCGCTGATAGCAGCGGAGTCATTCGGGGCCGCGCGCCCATTCAGCGCGGCCGCCCGCCCGGCCGGCCGTCCATCAGCCGGCTGATGGCGGCAGAGCGGCCGGATCGCCGCCGCGGCGGGACCGGCCCGCCCGCCGCCGCCCGACCGGCCGGCCGTCCATCAGCCGGCTGATGGCGGCAGAGCGGCCGGATCGCCGCCGCGGCGGGACCGGCCCGCCCGCCGCCGCCCGACCGGCCGGCCGTCCATCAGCGGCTGATGGGGAGAGGGCGCCCCCCCGCGCGCCCGCCGCCGCCCGACCGGTCGGCCGTCCATCAGCCGGCTGATGGCGGCAGAGCGGCCGGATCGCCGCCGCGGCGGGACCGGCCCGCCCGCCGCCGCCCGACCGAACGGCGCCAGCTGGCGAACGCTCAGGACGCCTCTAGCAAGCTGAGGCTTGCCACGGCCGCAACGTTCGCGCAGCTGCTCGCCGTTTGGTTTCCTGAACGGCTTCGCTTCTGAAACGGCAAGGCCGTAACGTTCGCTTGGCTCGGAAGCCGCGCAGCGCGGTGACGAGTGGAACAGTGCATGGAAGCAGACCTGAACAATGAGCGGACCTGCACACTCTTGGGCTTGCTGTGAGCCTGTGCTTCTATCACCACTTTCAACTATTGCACTACCTCGTGTATAGTACAAGAATGACAAGAGCCATGTTGCTATCTATGGATTTATTATGCTTAATATAGCAAGTAAATAGCTGCAGATTTAGAAGAACTTGGGTTCTTTTACGACGCATTCGACTCCTAGGCCATATGACGTCGCAAACCTCTCACACCGATCGATCGACGGTGGACTCGATAAAATTTCCGGTTGTGGGATTCTTATCGGCTACGGGTTTGGATCGGCACAGAAGCTATCGCTTAATTCATGGCGCCAATCGAAATTAGCGTGGAATTCGTGTGAAGAGCCCAGCTCGTCTCACCACCCAAGGTACCTGGAGGCGCAGCTCGCGAATGCGCAGGTGCCCCATCGTACTCTCAATGCGGGTGAGGTACATAGGTGTGTCGGGCTTCATCGTACTCTCGATGTGGGTGAGGTACATAGGTGTGTCAAGTTCCATCGTGTTCTCGATGAGCGCGCAGTGCGCGATTTAAAACAAGATTTTGCATATGTACCGTATTGCTCTATTATTATGTTGTTGCATTATGGTATTCTTTGTACCTTTCTGTAACTGTATTCTTTTGGCATGTCACAACCCGGCCATCAAATCAACGGGAGTCCATAGCGTAGTCCCCAAACGCCTTGTTGCGTGGCATCTGCTGCTCTCCTTCTTGTTTATTGGTTGGTTCACGACACACTTTATGCACATTCACGGCTAATGACGCCGCCCACACTGTTTCGCCGGTGGGCCGCGGGATTGCGAAATATCCTGAGTGGCGCTAGAGTCGAACCCGGGACCTTTGGTACCCATAGCACGACACCTTAACTACTCGGCCATCCCCGCCCTTGCTGCTTTCCCCTGTCACGAAATGGATTGTTCTGCCGTGTGTGTAGCGTGCGTACATAGGTGCCTGTGGGTGGGTGAGAACCGCACAAAGCTCCCCGTTTATGGGATGCAAACGTATTGATGTAAAAAGGCGTGATCTCGGTAATTTTAGCCCAATGTATGCTCAATTGTCCGAATGTATGTTAAATTTCAACTCCGAATCTTGAAATTCTGAGTACCTATCTCATAGTCATAGTCATAGTCATAGGCATGATCATAGTCATAGTCACAGGCAGTCATAGTCATAGTCATAGTCGTATACTTAGTTCTCCATGTTTATGGCTCTTCAGCACTCGCGTCAATACATGGTATCTCGCACAAGCATCTCAGGACGGGGCCGTATTGGCGTCCATCGCACTGCCAGGGTCAACACGGCAAGTGCGGCGACAGCAGGTTTGCTTAGTTGGCCCGGCGGCAGTGCTGGGTCAGCTGGTTACCGCTCGGAAAGTGGTGCCGCGGCGGGACGTGTGTCGCAAACAAGTCGGCCGCGCGTGCATCTGTTGTGGCCGCCCGCCTCCGGGTATCGAGCGGCACGTGCTGCAGCCACTAACCTGCATTAGGCGGACGCGTTGCCTTGTTCGGTAAACTCGTTCACTGATCAGCGGAGAAAAGGAATTCCCCGCTGCGAAAAATGCAACGTTCGCTCGTTACATCACTCGCAGGCGATAGGCACGGACACGCATGGGTTTCCGGCAATCGGATATCCGTTGGTCTTTAGTGCTCGAACATCCGTAGGCTTTCGGTGCTAGAAGCATTCGTAGGTTTGCGGTGTTCGAACACACGTAAGTTTTTTAAGCGAACGAGCATCCATTACGGGCTACACGGCCGAGCATATGTCGGCTTTAGGTGATCAGTCATGCACTCGTAGTCGTGTCGTGTCTCAATAAGGCGAGCCAATTTTTATGTTGCAGCACTAATATCGCGTAGTAGTTGCTGCAGTCACGGCTTTTTCGTATACCCATAAAGTCGCGTTGTGTTGCGGTATTTGCATTCGCCTCGGGGCGCAGCGGAGTCGGTGGAAGATTTGACTGCAACAGCAATATCGCGCGGCAGTGTTTGCATTCGCAGTCGAGTCGTGTCGAGGTAAAGTCGGCCGAGGTTTCGGTGTGGCAACAACGTCGCAGTCATGTAGTCGCAGTCTCGTCGTCGCAGTCTCGTTGTCACAGTCTCGTTGTCACAGTCGTGTCGCTCGCAGTCGTGTCGTCGCAGTCTCGTCGTCGCAGTCTCGTTGTCACAGTCGTGCAGTCGCAGTCGTGCAGTCGCAGTCGTGCAGTCACAGTCGTGCAGTCGCAGTCGTGTCGCTCGCAGTCATGCAGTCGCAGTCGTGCAGTCGCAGTCGTGCAGTCGCAGTCGTGCAGTCGCAGTCGTGCAGTCGCAGTCGTGCAGTCGCAGTCGTGCAGTCGCAGTCGTGCAGTCGCAGTCGTGCAGTCGCAGTCGTGCAGTCGCAGTCGTGCAGTCGCAGTCGTGCAGTCACAGTCTCGTCGTCGCAGTCATGCAGTCGCAGTCGTGTCGCTCGCCGTTATCGCAGTCGCGGCTCTGACGTATGGCGTGACACCGACTGCATGCCGGCCAATGTGTTCCGGGTCCTTGTCGTCGCGGGAATAAATGACTGTTTGCACGGTCCGGTTCAATTTGGCGGAAGTGCGTAGGTGCATGTGGGCATTTCGCAACTGCAAGCCTGTGTTTTGCTGTCTCGCGTCGGCAAGTGCCTCTGTTATGTAGGGGGGGCGTTTTAGGGATGATGTCTCGTGCTTTTTTTGTATTACCGGTGCAAACCAATCGATATTTTGGTGTTGGCTCCAATATATTGATTGCCCTCATTATGGCTACCCGACACTGATGGTTGTCGCGCTCTGAACTTGCAGATGACACTAAGCGCGCTTTAAAAGTGTCTGGTGTTTCCAACAACAAAGTGGAGAAAAAATATTTTGGAGTATGTCAGGTCCTTTTCATTGGTATAAGTCCGGGGCTTTGCCACTTCAACACCAATAATCTTCATGATTTAACATCAGGTGCCCTCTGTTACATTAAGATGTGATTGAATTAGATGCTGGCAACAGCGATGGTTCTGCAAAGCCTCGTGCTAAACTGCATCGAAATGTCTGGAAACAGGAAGATCAAGGGCCGTGAAATGTTCTGCAGAATTTAGCGATTTGCACTGATTGTGCGAAAGATGGACGAGTCGCAGCTGCGCGCCACGCCTCAAATGTAGACACCGGGCAGCCGCTGCTGAGTGCCGTACATAACGCAGGCCACTAGCCGCGGCGAGACTGGTACGGGACCCGACCTGACCTGGGGGCAGTCAGGGTCAGACAGCAGTCAGTCTGACCCGAGCCAGTGCGGTCAAGGTCAAGCCGCAATCAGTCTGACCCGGGCCAGTGCGGTCAAGCTCAAACTGCAGTCAGTCTGACCCGGGCCAGTGCGGTCAGGGTCAAACTGCAGCTAGACTGACCTGGGCCAGTGCGGTCAGGGTCAAACTGCAGTTAGACTGACCCGGGCCAGTGCGGTCAAGGTCAAGCTGCAGTCAGTCTGACCCGGGTCAGTGCGGTCAAGGTCAGACTGCAGTCAGTTTGACCCGGGGCCAGCGCGGCCACGGACTATAAGCCAGATAGTTCGTAGCATTTTCCACTTATCCACAATGCCGTGTTCGCATGCGTCACGTGCATATTGGAAATACAGGAATGATAGGAGTGTTAGTTTATTGAGGTGATGTCTACTGGCCTCCCAACCACGTGTCGAAATCACAATCAAATGGCCCGCCCAGAAGGTAGAATCGTAAAATTAGCAGTTTGCTAAGATTGTGGTAGGTCCACGAATCCGTCAACATGAAATAGCGGTTGAGATGAACATTCGTATAGACGTTGGCATGCGACTTCGGCTCATGCAGGAATCCGATCAATTTTAGCGCAGCGGAAGACAAGTCGGAAGTTCACAAAGTAGGCTTCAACATAAAAATGATGCAGAGCATGTGACTCAATCCGCACAGATAACTCGCAGTCTCATCCCAACTCTGTCACAGGATGATCGGGGTGTCTGAAGTATTCTGCGATATACTTCGCTAATGCTGATGCAATATGATGAATGTTTTTCGCATATCGTGCGAAGACACATCGCATATCGGTTTAAGTTGCTCGGCTTCGTCACAAATTCAGGGCGAAAGCCGTGATGTAGGTGGCGGCAACCTATTGACGGTGACCTATTGGTGGTCACCTATTGCCGGCAACCCACTGGCGATCACCCATTGACGGTCACCTATTGACGGTCACACATTGACGGTCATCCATTGGCGGTCACACATTGGCGGTCACCCATTGGCAGTCCCCTATTGACAGTCCCCCATTGGCGATCACCCATTGACGGTCACCCATTGGCGGTCACACATTGACGGTCATCCATTGGCGGTCACACATTGACGATCACCTATTGTAGGCCACACATTGCCAGTCACTCATTGGCGGTCACCCATTGGCTGTCACCCATTGGCGGTCACCCATTGGCGGTCACCCATTGGCGGTCACCCATTGGCGGTCACCCATTGACAGTCTCCCATTGGCGGTCACCCATTGGCGGTCACCAATTGGACAGTCAGCTGTTCCGCCTGAGGCAAGGGGTTATATCACTGTTAACGTGATTCGCTCCAACAGTGAAAATGTACGGCTACATACATCTTAACAGGGCCGTGGACAGTCCAATCTACCGGCGATCGTTCTCTGGCGCGAAACAACAACCGCCGAAATTGGCGGTGGCAAGGTGGTTCTGTCCCGCCGACGTCCAAAGTTTCCGCTTGTTTGCAGTGTCTGTAATTTGGCGATCACGCCCAGAGCTATGATGTTCGAAACGCCCGTCAACCTCCCGGGAAACTTCACCACACCCACACACCAGCCAATTGCCTGCTTAAAGGCGTCGTGGCGAAGCCCGCCGTAAATATTCGTTCCGATAATAATCGTCCTGAACTGGAGGATTTTTTTTCCCGGAGCAGAAAACGGGCTTGGAGCTTGTGGCGTATTACATGTGCGTGCCTAAATAATCGATGTTCTTTAGAGGAAGAAGAGGTTGAGCTTTGAAGTGTTCATAGTGGTCAAGGCAGAACAACATGGTACATCTTGCCTGTCTTCCTGCTCTCTGAGCAATTTAAGATAGGTGGGCCTAGTCAATCAGATAGTAAGCATACCAGGAGTTGCAAGGAAAGGAACAAGGAGCTATCGGAAAATTAGCTATCTGTTGGTGTGCATGACTTTGACAAGCTACAAAAATCTATGCATAATAAGCTGGCAGGAATTTGGTACAGCTGAGGTTCTAGTCAGATAATTTTAGGCCTTCAGGTACCTTTGCTGTTGTATCTGTAACAGTACAATATTATAATTATATAAAAGTTTGCTATTGTTGTTTGTTGATTGTGATTGATCAGCCCGCTCCCAGGTATATGCAAGTGGTACTTACAATATAAATATATACAAAGTAATTATTTATATATAGAGATATGTTGTTAAAGTGGTACCTTTACTATGTTTATAGCGCATGCATAAAATTGTATTATATATAATGTATATGTTTGTACATATATGTATTATATATTTATGCATATATATATATAGTAATACCTACAATTGACTGACGTATAACAATATAATGAAATTACTATTATAAACATTGTTAAAAAACGTATCTCACATGCAATATGTTCATTGTGGAATATGTAATCGCATACAAACGTTTCATACGAATTCGTACAGTACGTCCGTGATTGTAACAGCCGTCCATTAGCTGCTACCACTATGTGGGGAGAAAACTTTATCGCCCTGTGTCATAGCTGTTGCTTCTTATTCCTTTCATTTAATCATTCTGATACAAGAATTAATAACACTTCTCTTGTAACTTTTCCTAGATTTCGCAATGATCATGTGATACGTTCACCAGGCGGAACGTCAAGAACATCCGAAGGGACAACCCTCATTTGACTAAATGCTACGGCAGTCGCTACCACCCCTCCCCTTTCCAGCCTGGGTCGCGACCTTGTTCCCCACATGTGGCGCTTCGTGAACCATGTGCTCCACCAGTGCTCCAGCAAAGGTATCTTGTGCTCCACCAGTGCTCCAGCAAAGGTATCTTGTGCTCCACCTCCCAGTCGGAGTGGAGCACAAGATACTTTTGAATATGCATTATCATTGTCACACCGGTGACTTCATCATCACATCAGTGACTTCACTCCCTCGCGCTGAGGCGCCTCCGACCGCCGGCCGCCCGGCCCGACCGCCCAGGTGACGTCACAGACGTGACGTCACAGACGTGACGTCAGGCGGCCAAGTGTCCGATAAGAAGGAGCCATCGCTCTGGCCGGCCGACCGTGGCGGACGGCAAACGGCGCCGCGATTGCGGCGAATCCGCCGCTCGTGTCCGGCCACGGCGCCGTAATATCCGGCGACGGCCTCACTCGCTGTCGACTCGCGATCTGTTGCCACTTGGAGAGTGCTGAGGCCCGGCTGGCGGCAGGGTCCCGCCACGAACCGCCTGGGATGCGGGCAGATTTGTTCGGCATGCGACACAGATGGTGTTTGCAAGCTCAGGAGCGGCACAAAGGGCGATTTGCGGTTAAGAATGCGTCCACACTTCGACAACCACGCAGATCCGTACAGATATTTCCGCAAGCGGCGGACACCGACAAGGACTCAGTGACACTGACATTTTGTCTCCATTTTTAACACAATTTTTACTTCATTGCCCGCACATTTTTGCACGAAGGCTGTATCGCACAATCTGTTGTGCTGTCGTGACACTGTATCCATGGCTACTTGGGAGGCTGCGAGGTTGTAGGTGCTGACATGCCGAACACTCCAGTCGTGGAACGATGTCCCGAATAAGACCGCCGTCCTGGTGGTGCGACTCCGCTGCACAAATGCCAGCCGCGAATTCCCCGGCTGTTTTTACTCGTCGACCTCGGCTTTGTGGTTCTTCGATTATATCGGTGCAGTTGACACTGAGCCGCCGGATCAATCCTGTTCTATCAGACCCCAGCTCACTCCAGGACCATTGGCGCGATGCCTAGCGGTGATCCACCGAATCCAGACACATTGGTGACTCGATGGAGCCAGACACACTCACTCACTGGAGTCAGACTCACTCATGGCTCACTGGAGCCAATCACACTTATGACTCCATGGAGTCAGATACACTTATGACTCATCGGAGCCAGACACACTTATGATTCGCTGAACCCAGACTCACTGTTGGCTCACTGGAGACAGACACACTTATGACTCACCGTAGCCAGACTCACTTATGACTCACAGGAGTCAGGCTTACTTCCGACTCACTGGAGTAAGGCGCTCTTGTGATTCGCTAAATCCAGACTCACTGGTGGCTCACTGGAGTCACACCTGACCCAAATCCGCTGGAGTCAGGCTCACTCCTGACAGACTGATGCCATGCGTGATCCTGATCCTCTGGTGTCAGGCTCACCCCTGGCATACTGGAGCCGCGCCTGACCTTTATCCGCTGGAGTCAGGCTTACTCTTGACAGTCCAGACCCACGTCTGGTCATGATCCGCCAGAGCCGGACCCATTCGTGACTAGCCGCAGCCACGCTCTCTGCCGAGCCGGCGGATTTACGGTCACGTGCGTCCAAACTAGCCGGCTGGATCCGCGCGTGCGGCAGTCACGTGACACCAGCCGCTCAGCACAACCGTCACGCGCCGGCCGTAACTCAATTTGGCGGCCGGCCGCCGGCCCGATCCCCGACCGGGGACTGGTCCAACATCCGACCGGGGACTGGTCCAACATCCGACCGGGGACTGGCTCAACCTCCGACCGGACACTGGTCCGACCACCGGCCGGGGATTGGTCCAACATCCGACCGGGGACTGGCTCCAACAGCCGACCGGGGACTGGCTCAACCTCCGACCGGACACTGGTCCGACCACCGACCGGGGACTGGTCCAAGCATCCGACCGGGGACTGGTCCAACATCCGACCGGGGACTGGTTCAGCCTCCGACCAGGCACTGGTCCAACATCCGACCGGGGACTGGTCCAACATCCGACCGGACACTGGTCCGACCACCGACTCGGCACCGGCCCGATCTCCGACCTGACACCGGCCCGATCTCCGATTTGGCACCGGCCCGATCTCCGACCTGACACCGGCTCGACATCCGACCCGACACTGGCCCGATCTCCGATACGACAGTGGCCTGATCTCCGACCCCGCACCGACCCCGCACGGACCCGATCCCCGACCAAGCACCGGCTCGATTCCCGACCGGGCGCCGGCCAGATTTTCGACCAGCCACGGATGGCGTCACTCGACACTGATGCTCTTCCGTTTGCTATCAGCTCGCTGTTGAGCATTAACGGGCGCGATGCAATCCTGGTGCTCCGCCCTGAACGTCCTCTCCTCTTTTCCCGCATGTTGTTGTCCTTTTATTTCATCGTCAGACTCCTCGGCTGTGGAGAAAAAGGCAATGCCGCTCGTCGGTGAGCGCGAGATCATCGTCGAACTGGCTCTCAAGACGCTTTTTGTGCGCCTGTTTTGGCACCGGGTGGTGAAGTTGGAAAATTATCATTACAAAAAAAAACACACGCATCAAGCGTGCAATAACTTCAAGGCGGCAGTGACCATTTCGGGCACAACAGCAAGTCTGCCAACACAACTACCTCCAGCCCTGCTCTCAGAGCACCAGCCGTGACCCCGCACCAACTCGCCGTGACCCCGGAGCAGCCGCCGTGACCTCTGAGCACCAGACTTGTGCTCGACCAGAGTTGAATCGAGAATCGACTCATGAATTAATCGTTTTTGGATGAGTCGACAGTTGAATCGATTATTTTCCGAGAACAAAAAAATACATTGAGTTGTGAGTTGGATCGCATCTTTATTTTTTTTTAATGAGTCGAATTACGAGTCAATCGTTAAAATATCATGTGTGGGCAGTGCACCCTGACTCATATTGGTTATGAGTCTGATATCACTGAGTCGGATCTGAATCGATTCAAATTTCTGTCAGTCTATTTGAGTCGCGAGTCGAACCAGATCTTAAGATCTATGAATTACTTGTGAGCCGACGAAAACAATTTGAGTCGAGCACAAGTCTAGTGAGCATAGACCACGACACACTCTACCCGCGACCCAGACCGTCAGCCGTGACCTGAGAAGAATCGTCACGACCTCGGTGGTCGCCGCCGGCGCGAGCCCGACTCTCGTCCGGAGGCCTCCCCCCCCCCCCCCCTGCACACGGCCGCCAGCCCGGCCATTCTATCGATATCGTTATGAAGCCCCACATCCTGGCGTCCAGACGCGGCCCGACGGCTGGCGCCGCGCCAGGCCTCCATGGCGTCAAATTAACACATTCAGCGCGCGGAGCCACCTGATCGACGCCAGAGGCGCGCCCAGCGGCGAGCGGCGCAGGCGCGGCGACGAGAGCCGGCCCGACGCCGGTGGACATGCTGTGTTCGTCCGTGCGTTGTTGTCGGTATTTCGGACACTCAGCGAGGGATGATGTTTGAGAGCGAAGGATGTAGTGACCGAGGGATGTAGTGACCGAGGGACGTAGTGATCGAGGGACGTAGTGATCCAGGGTGATGTTTGAGGGCGAGGATGTGGTGATCGAGGGTGATGTTTGAGGGCGAGGGATGTGGTGACCGAGGGATGTAGTGATCGAGGGTGATGTTTGAGGGCGATGGATGTGGTGATCGAGGTTGCTGTTTGCTGGTCGGATGCACTTCTTTGCCTGGGCGCGCTGCCGATCGAGGCGCACGTCGGTGTCGACGGATGAGTTGCCGAGCCGACCGTCTCGTTTGCGCCAGTGCGTCGCGCGATGGAAGGCGAGCGGCGGAGATGGAGATGAAGTGCCAAATGTAGCGCAGTGGTCGGGCGAGCCGTGGCGGGCAGACGGCAGTCCCTGGGAGGTGCCCTCAGGTGTACCGCAGGTGGTTGGGCGGTGCACTCGGGTGTGCTCCAGGTGGCGGGGAGTGCAATGAAATGCACCGCAAGTGGCGGGGAGTGCACTTAAGTTTATCGCAGGTGGCGGTGGACGGTCTGGAAGGTACTGCTGATGGCGGGGAGTGCCTGGAATGCACTACTGGTGGCGGGGTAGCGCCTGGAATGTACTACTGGTGGCGGGGTAGTGCCTGGAATGCACTACTGGTGGCGGGGTAGTGCCTGGAATGTACTACTGGTGGCGGGGTAGCGCCTGGAATGTACTACTGGTGGCGGGGTAGTGCCTGGAATGTACTACTGGTGGCGGGGTAGCGCCTGGAATGTACTACTGGTGGCGGGGTAGTGCCTGGAATGCACTACTGGTGGCGGGGTAGTGCCTGGAATGCACTACTGGTGGCGGGGAGTGCCTGGAATGTACTACTGGTGGCGGGGTAGTGCCTGGAATGCACTACTGGTGGCGGGGAGTGCCTGGAATGCACTACTGGTGGCGGGGTAGCGCCTGGAATGTGCCACCGGTGACGAGGGAGTGCCTGGAGTGTGTTGCAGGCGGCGCGGCGGTGCCTGGGATATGCCACATGTGGCGGGGTGTTACGCCTGGGATATGCCTGGAATGTACCGCTGGTGGCCGAAATGCATGTCCGGAAGCTTTAAGCGCTGCTAAGTTTATCTTGCAAATCATGCGCAGTCAGAAGTTTCCAGAACAGACCACTCGCAGTCAAGAAACCTCCCGAAGAGACTGCAGACTGTATTGAAACGGGCGAAAGAGCTGCCAGTGGTGAGAAAATCTGTAAAGTTTTAACGAACAGAGAGCGGCAGTAAATTATACAAACATAGACTAAGGAACGTGGCGGAATGAGGGCAATGTTCACTGTTCCGTATGTTTTCGATCTTAACCATCATCCCAACGAGTAAGCGACTCTATCACTCATCACCAACATGCATATAACGCTGTGTACAAACATCTACCACGTGCACTTGGGAAGACCCCGAATATACTTTGTGCAGTAGATAAGCCTCCCAATATACGTACGAGGCTGGGAAGTCTCCAGAATTGTTGTGCTACGGTGGCCAGGCTACGACACCTGAGACCTTGGAAGGCTAATGCAAGCGCGATGCTACATTAAGAGTACTTTGTGCCACGTTACAAACATCTTAGCGCCTTGTGGGACCGCGAATCACCCTCAAGATGGTGCTAGTCGGCTTTTCGAAGCCCGCTCCACTCTGTGGATGATCGGCGATGGTTACCGTAGCAATTTCACTTGAGATCAACATTTTCTCGTGGTGATCGTAAAGTCAATGAACAACCTCGTGGGTCGCATCTCTATTCCACCTTCGACAAATTCAATGCCAAGCTCTCCTATCTTGTAGCCAGCGACATGCATAGCTTTTATAAACCGTCGTTCCTGTATCAGACACAGTAGTCTATCCTATTTGGCTGCATGATCTCACATAGGGTTTTTCAATGCGAAGCTTCCCAAGGGCTTCCCTTGGTGAGATGCCCATATACCAGGACAATCAGCATGAGGATGTCTCAGGAGGAGAGTAAGAATACTGTGAAGCGTAATTACGCAACCAGTACAATTTGCATCATTTGCATAGCACTACGGAGCAAGTACCATCGGGGTTCCTGCACGTACCACCCAACGACGCTGAATTATGTCTAACAGCTCTGGTGGATTGATCAGCCAACATCGAAAGTGGAAGCAACCTTAACATTCGACAATTGCACAGCTTCGACATTGCCATTCATCGCTGAACATTAAAGTCCCAAAGTGAAAGCTGCTTGCCTTCCATTTACCTGGGAATGGTCGACGATCAGGTTCAGAGAAGCTCGGCAAGCGTTGGATCTGACAACACTAACTGGCCGACCTGGTATCGCAACGGCCGCTGGGATATCGCCACGTGACGGACGGTATCGCTCTTCATCGAATGCCAGCCGCAAATGGCACACAATTCAGCACATCGTTGCCGTTGAATGGCACAATGCCAGTGAGCAGCTGTACGGGACAGGATGAAGCATGTTAGCATCGTCTACCGAGGCTATCAAAATTGTTAAGCGAGTGTGAATACAATTGGAAGCATCGAACCTTTCGAGTATAACACGAAACATATATGTTCGGTTGCCGACACTCGAACATAGATGATATTTAAAACTGCGAGCCGCTTGCATCATTGAACATTATCGAGGCAATATGGGCCTATTATATTTCACGGTTATCTTGGCATTCTTCATAAGCTTGCCAAAGCTTCGAACAACACTGGTCTTCTTTATGTGGCCATTACTCCACGTGTCCAGGCATGCTTACCAATATCGAAAAGGTCAAAGGCTCTTGTGCAGCTTTTATTTACGGCAATAGAAGCGCAGCCAAGGGTAGTGGATCGGGATAGTGGATGCGGGGGATTACTGCTACCTCGCTGTGCTTCATGACCCACACATTTGCGACGCGCAGTTCGAAAAGAAAAACAAGCAAAGGACTACCGATAAAGATCGAAGTATCCTATGTCGTCTTCAGAAAGTGAAAAATTGGGCTCCGAACCGGTTGCAACAGAAAGTGGAACGTTCAGCTCCGAACATGTTGCAATAAAGAATCCTCTCAGAACAGAATATTCTTTCCAGGGCCTCCGAAACCTCACCTCCTTCCATCGAATATCTGGGCTACGACATCTTGGCTACGAACAGCAGACACACTCATGTAGTGGCCTACTTCGCAAAGGCACGCGCCGCGCCGCGTTCGCCTCGTGGTCACGAGATGCCATCGGTGACGCCGACTGCTGCCCTCGCCGACCAGCGGCCGTCGACGGCATCGACGCGAGCCACCCGGCAGCGTACTCCGTCTTCGGCCGGGTGGGACGTGAACCCGTCACATTTCAGGCACTGTTTCATATATAATTTGTCTGCCACGACTCCCGCCCTACAGCTGGCTAACCGGGCGCCATCTTGCACTCTCTCTCTCTGTTGACGGTGGTGAGCTAGCAGGATGTGCAGTGATCGAACGATCACGAGGTGATCAAGCGTGATTTATGTCTAGATGATTTTTAATTGACTCTTGTTTATTGACATGAGAAATAGGATTATGTATATAGTTTTACAGAAATGTATTGACGAGAGGGCTGAAAAGCCATATTATTGTGGAGACCTTAATAAATCTGACTATGACTATGACTATGACTATGACTATGACTATGACTATGACTATGCAGAACTGAGGTCCACGTATCTGGTTTCTCTCGAGTATAATACACCGTGCATAGAGTGTAGGACCGTGTGTTCCCGTGGTGAATACGTTCAGGACACAACACAACAGACACCGCTGACAACTCGGACTGTCCACACGACAGCGTGGCATCAGCGCTGCCACAGTGGTCGATTGTGGTCAGGGGATACAGACGGCTGGGAGCACTGGGGGCATGTTCTCCACCTCCCAATGGAATGGTGGCGTCCCTTCGGAAGGAAAGGCACTCCTTCAGGATTTTCAGTCGAGGAAGTTTGAGACGAAAAGGCACCACCCCTACAGTATGTTCGAGTGTAACCCCACCCATCTGTTCGCTCAGCGAATATCCCACCGCTGACGCCTCTCCGAGAAATATTCCCTTCCCTTGAGAATTCCTGGATGCGCCCTTGCTTGTGGCGGGAACCGCACGCAGCCTGTTGTGTACGTCCCAGTGTTCGAAAACGCCGGGAACTGGCCGCAGCCGCCTGCAGGGGTACTGTGCGCCGCAGTACACCACACCACCCGGTACAGCATCTCTTGTGGCAGGCGGCCTGTCGACCAATCCAACATGTTCGCTGGTCAGACGAGGAAATTACGATTGAATATCTCATTTGTGGGCTGGCTCCAGTTCTTCATGGTTTGCTAAAAAGTGATCAAGCGTCTGCCATTCTTAAAACTTTACGGCCAAAACTAGCTTAAGCAAACTGGCTAATAAACCGAAGCAGGCTAGTTTGTCGCTTCTTTGCTTTGTCAACGCAGTGTTTTGCTCGGTCTTTGCACCTTTTCCACACCGATTCTGCTTCGTGGCTAATTTAAATGTCTGAATTTAGCTGTAGTTCACGCAACCCAACATCAATTTCACCAAATGCACGTGAATATTCCCCAAGGGCACTCCTGGGATTGTCGGTGCTGGGTGTGTTGCTGTGCTTGCCCGGCCCGTCAAGGTGCGCTGACGTCATCAGGCCGACTGCCTCCGGCGCAACGACAGCTGACCGCAGGCGTAGCGACACCTGACCGCTGACATAGCGACAGCTGACTGGCAGCATAACGACAGCTGACTGGCAGCATAACGACAGCTGACCGATAGAGCAACGACATCTGACCGCTGGAGCAACGACAGCTGACCGCAGGCGTAGCGACATCTGACCGCTAACGCAACGACAGCTGATCGCTTACATGGCGACAGCTGTCTGTCAGCATAACGACAGCTGGCTGCTGGCGTAAACGACATGTCGGCCCGTCGCGGGTGGCCTGCCGGCGTTGGCGTGTACTGCCGTCACGCAACCGAGAGAGCAGAGCGTGACGCGGTCTGCCGTGTCGATCATCCGGTGCTGATGCGGTCAGCGACCCTGCTGATGTGGTCAGCGGCCCTGATGTGGTCAGCGGCCCTGCTGGCGTGGTCAGCGGCCCTGCTGGTGTGGCCAGCGACTCTGTTGATGTGGCCAGCGACCCTGCTGATGTGGCCAGCGGCCCTGCTGAGTGGTCGGGCCCTGCTGGTGGTGGTGAGGGGCCTGCTGATGTGGTCAGCGACCCTGCTGATGTGGCCAGCGACTCTGCTGATGTGGTCAGCGGCCCTGCTGATGTGGCCAGCGACCCTGGTGATGTGGTCAGCGACGCTGATGGTCGCGACCCTGGTGGGGCCCTGCTGGTGCCGTTGAGGCACTGCTGATGTGGTCAGCACCCTACTGATGTGGTCAGCGACCCTGCTGATGTAGTCAGAAACCCTGCTGATGTAGTCAGAAACCCTGCTGATGTGGTAAGAAACCCTGCTGATGTGGTCAGCGACCCTGCTGATGTGGTCAGCGACCCTGCTGATGTGGTCAGCGACCCTGCCAGCAGACAGTCCGACAGACTCCTCTTGTGAGCCCACTGCTCACAAGAGGAGCAGCCGTGACAGCTGAGGGGGTAGTGCTGGTCACTAACAACCCAAAATCTATTGCATTCGAACGCAAATGTTCTGCGCCAGCCCGCTCCCATGAAAGGCCGTCGCCGTGAGATTCAGCTGTTCAGCTTGAGTGAAGGAGGTGCCTAAATTATGAGAACCATTGCAGTTTTTTGCATTTTTTTTTGCACGGGAAATGACCAATTTTTGTGACTATTGGTATATTTTGTGACTATTGGTCAAATTGCTTCCGAAAGGCTTTTTTCGTCACGAAAATATGTGTTTATGCCGCCGAAAACCAAATTAGGCATGCATTGCTACTGAGTCGTGACGTTATTCAAATATGAGGTGATCAGAAGGTGAGCATTGGGCAGGCACTCGAAGACATAAAAAATGCAACGCCGGACCAAAACCAGTGTAGCCGCGCCAACACAAACGAGGCTGAGTAAGTTCCGAGACGGAAGCGCATTCACCTGTCACGACGCAACAAATGAGCACCGTCGTGATCCTATCCCATAAGCAGTTGATGTCGATTCCTGCCACACATCTATGAAGCTCACCGTAATATAATCATCATCCACATTCCCGCGAAAATCTGTGTTGGACTACATATTTCCGTCCGGATTAAGGGAAACTAAACTGAAATTACGGAGTTTTTTACGGGACACCGTTGTGTCCCGTCGTGACACCGTTGTCGACGTGACCCTAAACACCAATTCACCACCATTTTAACGGGACACTGAGGACAGGTTGGAGGTACCAAGTTAAATATCAGGAAACTTTATCTTAATGTTTCGATGTAAGATTGCGATGTGGCCTGTTGTGAAGTTTCCTGACTGGCTTTCCCCGACGATTGTATTACATTCAATGTGCAAAAAATAGGTAACTTAATCTACCAAAATTTCAATTTTGTCTGTCCCAATATCCGCCCGTCCAGCCGCAGAACCAGTACTCACCAGCAGTTATTAGGTGCGAGTGAGCCAACTTGTGGCATATATGTTGCGTCTCTTCCAGTCATTCTGCCGACGTCTGCCAATTTTGCGGCATTTCCAGCAGTCGCCGCAGAGCCTCTGCGTCCATTCACCCCCAAATGAACCGCGTCAGCTGACAATGGCGCAGCGTTGGCCTCACGGTATCGGCGGCGCTCCGATTATTATGAGCCTCGCGAGAGTTCTTTCAGCACGTCGCGTAATTTCATTAAACCAGCCGAACAAAGTTGCGTGCGCACCGGCAGGGAAATGTAATTCGAGAGACACTCCTGATTACAAATCCGAGCGCCAGGCGCTTGCGATTGTGACACTGGCTGCGTGTTCTTGCCCACGCAACTCACAGAAACCAGCGAAGTCTTTCTGGGCAAGCCGCATAGCTACTTCCACTCCTGTGCAGTAAGGTGGCAATGTTCTTGCAGTCGTTCTCACGTTATTGTCATCTAAGTTTACTTCCGTTCTCTGATGAGAAGATCCCTTGTATTCGATAAAGAATCTGAAGTGCTAAGCTGGCCCTTCGCTCAGCAGATCTAAACAAATTCAGGGATACAGATTTTCGTACGGGCGGTCACAAGTCGACGGTGCGACTCAGCCGCTATTTTCTTTAAGATTGCGGTGGACTTAAAGCAAAACGCATGTATCTTTAATTGATATTCATCTATTCGTGTATGTTTAACTTCCTTGGAAGTCGGCGATCGACATGAACCACACAGAATACGGTACTACTGAACTGGTTGTCAAACAATGTCGATGTGTGGTTCTGTTCTGGTTCTGGTCGTGGCAGCCCTGTTTACCCTCGGTGTTCACAATACGGTGGTAGAGTAGGATCACCTGCCATTAGGCGGTAGTAACACCGTAAATACTGGTCTCCAGTGTACACACCGGCAGGATTAGGGAAACGGATGAGCTGCCAGCAATGTGCCAGATTTACAGTCCAGCGTAGCCTTCCTAAGCTAGGGCGAGTAGCGAATGGGAGGAGAGGAATTGTGACAACATTGGATACACCAAGCATACTTGGCATGTGTGCAGTGACCACGAACATACATACATATTTGTTTTAACAAAATTAATCCGAGTTGTTGCTGGGGTGGCTTTAGGAACCAGGGTTCTATTGCTTAGCAGAGCTTGCTGCGTGAACCCTGGCCCCACCACCAGATCCATGACTTCCAGTTCAACGGCAGAATTTTGATCAAAAGCTTAACGTGCCGTCAATGCACCGACACGGCCGCCCGGTAGCTAGTCCCCGGCCTTATCGGGCCAGCTGCCAACTGACACTCCCGGCCGGGGGCTAAATGCGAGTGCGCGAAGCAACTCGAACCCTGGGAGACCAGGGCAGGACAGGGGAGACTAGCGCAGGCCAGCGCTCTAACCAACTGAGCTACCGGGGCGGCAAATTGCGCATGGGTCTCGCACATTGACTAGAAATAGCACTCGGCCACATTTGACCTTTCTGCCGGATGCTGTACAAATTCCACGCCGCGAAATTGTTCTTCCTCCGCCCTCTGCATTGGGGCGCGTGTGGGGTGAAGGACGAGCAGCACTCCCTGGCCATCGCAGAGGCCATTCCGTCGACATTTCGGCCTCCCGACGTCACCAACGACCGGCCAGCGTCGACAAATTAGCAATGTCACTTTTGCACAGCCAGAGCGGCAGGCTTGCGTCAACAAACTCACACCGGCGACGACCATCGTTAGTCCCATGTCGAGTGTGCTCAAGGCACTGCCAACGGTCCCCGCGCGGCGGCGACACGACGGCAGCCACGCGCGCCGCACTCAAGGACACTCACGTCACTCAGCGACCGCTCGCGACGCCGGCTTTGCATTCAGTTCGCGTCCTTTGTTACCGCAGACGCCTTTGTTGGCCGCCTCCCACGTGGCCGCCCGCTGTCGGCCCTCCTCTATGCAGACGCGCCGGCGGCGCCAGCATTTCGCACAAACCGTGAGGACGCCTCGTGAGGCGGACGGGGGCACCATTTCCGCCCCGCCTCCGCCGCCCCCGCCGCCGCCGCCGTCGCCGCCGCCGCCGCCGCCGACGTCGCCGCCGACTCGCCGCCGCCGACGTCGCCGCCGACGCCGCCGCCGTCCGACGGTGGCGATAGCGGATGCGTCCGCCGCTCATTACGACTGCGGTATTGATGGACGACGCGTCGACTGTCCCCCTCGCCCCCTCCCCACCCCACCCCCACCCACCCCCGTGCGACGATCACCTGCCGGCGCCGGCGACAGGCGTGGTGGCGAGGAGTGGCGCGGACGTGGGCGGTCGTGGACCAGGAGGCCATCTGTGGGCGGCGCTGGCGACGGACAGCCGCCACGCCCACAATGCGGTCAGGCAGGCCCGGGTCTCAGGAGGCTAACGCCGACGTCCCGGCCATCGACGCTTCACACTCGAATGCGAAAGATCGGGCATGAAGTGGTGAATCGTGGCTGGGAACGTGCTGACCACGAGTGTGCTTTCGGCAGCATGAGTCAGCGAACCGATAATCCGGGTCGATACGTGGACTATATCCGTTAATTTCCATGCCCACTGTTATCGTCAAATGACCCATGGAAACTTTGGTTGCCGTGCATTCGCGCCCACGGGTGGTGATGTCAACGCACACTGGAGTAGAAACGGTCTTCGATTTCGGGAGAGGGGAGGGGATGTGGAAAGTGGCAGGTCAAACTCCGATCCCGGCAAAGCGTGCAGACAGCGGCAAATATGAACCCGAACAATTTTGTCAAAGTCTTTGTGTTCAGCGTGGATGGGTGTGTATAACTATGCCTCTCTTGTTTCCCCTTTAAACGCCATGTGCTCTATGGATTTTATGATTTGATTGAATTTGATCACATGGCAAATCTATGAACTGCCGTCATGAGTCTGTCGCAAGTCAGTAAATCGTCGTCATGAGGCTGGCACAGTCAATAAAACACAGGGGAAAAACTTTGACTCTTCGAAAACACTGAGATAAAGGAGTATTTGAATCGGCGCAATACACCATCGGTTCGAATAATTAGGTGAGTGGGCAAAGTCTACAGCTATATTTTTATTTGAGTGAGGTCCAACTCCTCTGACCTCTGCTCCTAGACCAACCTTTATTCGCAACAACAGAAAACAGGTAGCAGATAGTAGACAACGTCCACTACTGCCATCACAGCACAGCAGAGAGTAGACAACGTCCACTACTGCCATCACAGCAGAGCAGAGAGTAGACAACGTCCACGCCTGTCAGCACAGTACAGCAAATAGTAGACAGCGTCCACTACTGCCATCAGAGCACAGCAGAGAGTAGACAACGTCCACTACTGTCAGCACAGTACAGCAGATAGTAGATAGCGTCCGCTACTGTCATAACAGTACAGCAGATAGCAGACAGCGACCACCGCCGTCCGCGTGTCTCGGCAGGAGACAGACGGCAGACGGCAGACGGCAGACGACAGACGACAGACGGCAGACGACAGACGACAGACGACAGACGGCAGACGGCAGACGGCAGACGACAGACGACAGACGACAGACGGCAGACGACAGACGGCAGCAGACGACAGACGGCAGCAGACGACAGACGACAGACGGCAGACGACAGACGGCAGACGACAGACGACAGACGGCAGACGGCAGACGACAGACGGCAGACGACAGACGACAGACGGCAGACGACAGACGACAGACGGCAGACGGCAGACGACAGACGACAGACGACAGACGGCAGACGGCAGACGGCAGACGGCAGACGACAGACGGCAGACGACAGACGGCAGACGACAGACGACAGACGGCAGACGACAGACGGCAGACGGCAGCAGACGACAGACGGCAGACGACAGACGACAGACGACAGACGACAGACGGCAGACGACAGACGACAGACGACAGACGACAGACGACAGACGACAGACGGCAGACGACAGACGACAGACGGCAGACGACAGACGGCAGACGACAGATGACAGACGGCAGACGACAGACGGCAGACGACAGACGGCAACGGCAGGCGACAGACGACAGACGACAGACGGCAGCAGACGACAGACGGCAGACGGCAGACGGCAGCAGACGACAGACGGCAGCAGACGGCAGACGGCAGACGACAGACGACAGACGACAGACGACAGACGCCAGACGACAGACGACAGACGACAGACGCCAGACGACAGACGACAGACGACAGACGGCAGACGGCAGACGACAGACGACAGACGGCAGACGGCAGACGGCGGCGGCGGTTCGACGACGCTGCGGTGGTCGGCACCGATGAGTCGGAGGCGTACCCGAGCCAAATCCCGAGTCGATACCGGGCGATTATCGACATTGCACAGGTCGCGGTCGGCCGTCGACAGGCGCCACCGGAAAACGACGATCGACGACGTCGGCGCCGGCGAGGGAAAAGTCCGCGCGTCTGGTGCGCGCAGCCAACTGCGGAAACTGAGCGCGCTGGCGCTTCGCATTCTGTTTGATCTTGGTGTCACGAAAATCATCAGCCATGGATCGGTGACACTCACGTCACCAGGGGCGGACATCTTAGTTCGGACAGGATTTCCGGGAGTTATCAACGCCTAGTTTGCATTTTTTAATGCATAACGTCGCAATCGCACATTGCAGAGTCGTATGTGTTTCAGTGCGGCTGCAATGAGCATGACGATATACTATAGTTGCATTTAATATGACCCTCTCCTGGAAGTTGTAAAGACATTTATAAAAATAAATAGTATTGTATTATTGATATACAAAATATAGTATTTTGGAAATATCTTTAAAATTTCAAGAAGGTTCCATTCAATATAACTGTGATATGAATACAGGGGTCAATGCAACTCATATGATGATCGACAATCATTTGTTTCTTTCTTTCAGTGTTCAAATGGCCCATTGATGTCCACACGATACATGGGAATAGTAACATGTTTAATTTTACTTGAATCCAGGTCTTTACTGAAACTCTAGGATCTTGGTGTTCAGGTCCCATTCCAGGAGCGTTTTAAAAATAAATTGCTCATACACGCATGATAATTTGAAGCAGTAGCTCGTATTAGATGGTGTGTGCTATACAACTATAACACTATAGCGTATCTCAACTGGTGGAAAAGTTCATATCTTTGCTCTGCTACACAAACTATACGCATATGCGTTGCTTATAATATTTCCTTTTTATTAACCCTGAGATGATCTATGACATACTACCGTTATTCGTTGTCAAAAGTTGCCTGGCTAAAGTCATTGTTTGTTTGTTTATTGGGTGGTTCACGACGCACTTTATGCACACTCACGGTGAATGGCGTCGCCGACACTGTTTCGCCGGTGGGCCGCGGGATTGGGCGGCGCAAGTGTCGATCCCGGGACCTTTGGTACCCAGAGCCCAACACCTTAATCACTCGGCCATCCCCGCCCCGCTAGTCATTGCGAAAATAGTGTTCCTAAGGTTCAATCTAGTCCCATTGTTAGATAGTAGAGCGGTGACCATGAGCAACTTCCTCGCGGGACCACAGTCTAGACAGCCGCAGTTTTGGAAGCCATTCCCACTGACGTATCCGGCACGTAGCCAGGCAGGTGGGGCGCGACGAAACTTCCAGCCAACTGTCCGCTGCTGGTGCTGAAGTGTTGTGATGCTAACGAGGACAAGTCTCGAGTTGTGTGATGCTAACAAGGCAGGTCCGGCCGTGCGTCTGTCGCGTCTTCCCCGCAACCTTGCGCTTGTCGCGTCTGCCCCGGAACAAGTGACTGCCCCGGAGCAAGTGAACAGACGAGCCGTCGACATGGAGCTGCACCCAAACGATCCGGTCCGTGCATGGCGACGGGCAGCGCGTCTCCGCCCGTGGCTGGTGCTGTGACTGCCACTTTCTATGCATACTCACTGCAGGACCGAGCCGACCCCATATTGACCTCCTGCAGACGCCGGTGCACGGCCGGCTGCAGCTCGCGGAAGTAAGCCCGGTCCGGCCCTGATTTGACTGCCGCGCGCTGAATGGTATTGGGCGCAACGTTCGGACGGCAGGTCACGGGGTCGATCCGATCGGCGCCCGGCGGTCCATTCGGAGAGCTCGGCCGGTGGCGGCAGCGAGGCTATTCCTGGACGAAGAAGGGCGCAGGCGACTCGGAAGAATGCGGCCGCGGCGCAATCTTTGTCCCGGAAAGTTGGACACGTTCGCCGTCATAGACCGTCCGCAATGAGCCGGAGTTGCAACGTTTCGAAGTGCGAGAATACATTTTGCGTGGTTCAGTTCTGGCCCGAACGGATCGGTGAAGCACGCATTCGACTGTCGATTGGGTTCAGTTGGTTGGTTATTGGTTTTGCGACACATCGACCGTTGAGTCATGTAGCGTCACCGATCTCTCACGCCGATTGGTCGCGGGCGAAGAGTGGCGACAGGTGAGACTCGAACCCACAGCCTTTCGATTGTGAGACGAGCAAATTACCCCTAGACCACTCATCCCCTGTCGATTGGGTTCAGACAGCGATAGAAGACACACGAGCCGGGACGTGCGAACAGTCTCGGGGTTAGGCGACAACCGTTTTGAAGTCCTTTCCAAAGAGCGCCTTTGACACGACGCAAAAACTTCGCAAAGCCGGAGGAGAAGCCGCTCCTGCAGTACTGCTCCTCATCTCCTCATTCTTTTGAGCATGCACTCTGTCGCAAATTACGACGGCACGTAACACGTGCCTTCCACAGCCAGCGAGCTGCCTGGCCAGCCTGGCTGCGTGCTATCGGTGAAGCAAGCAGCACACCTGATATCTGCATCAATCACCTGATCCACGCGAGCGGCGGCTCCCATGTCACCTGATCCACGCGAGCGGCTTCGCCCATGTCAACTGATCCACGCGACCAGCAGCTCCCATGTCAACTGACCCACGTGAGTGGCGGTGCCCTGACGTGGTGTCTGCTTAACCTGATCAGGTGATCAGGTTAAACAGACACCACATCTCGCACTGCACCGTCCGCCAGCTCCACGAGCCCAGCATACCGTCGGGCCGCCACGTCCCCCCCCCCGCCACGTCTCCCCCCCCGCCGCGCCACAGTCACGCGCCACCTCTCCGCGTCCCGTCCCCTTTCGCACCCCGTCCGCGATCGACCGGGCCGGGCCGGGCCGTCACCAGACGTGCGCGTCGTGCCGTCCAGTCGCCGACGCATGCAGCGTTGACATCACGCGTGCAGCGTGGCGCGAGTCGGGCTGGCACGAGCGCCGGCCGGCCGCGGTGCTAGTCTTCGGCACACTGTCGACCGCGCGGGTCAGGTGACATGGGAGCCGCCGGTCACGTGGATCAGTTGACATGGGAGCCGCCGGTCACGTGGATCAGTTGACATGGGCGCCGCCGCACGCGTGGATCAGTTGACATAGGAGCCGCCGGTCGCGTGGATCAGTTGACATGGGAGCAATCGCTCACGTGGATCAGTTGACATGGGAGCCGCCGCTCACGTGGATCAGTTGACATGGGAGCCGCCGGTCACGTGGATCAGTTGACATTGGCGCCGCCGCCCACGCGGATCAATTCACCTGAAATCGCCGGTCGCAGGCGCCAATTGCTATTGGCGCCACCGGTGCGCGCGCATCAGTTCTTGGGAACTCCGCTGGTCGCCCGAATCAATTATCGTGCACACGGCACCGCCGGGGCGGATCGATTCTCCGGAGTGGCGGCGGCGAGCGAGTGGCGAGTGGCGAGTGGCGCGCCACGGGGACCGATCGGCCGGCACGCCGCGGTCGGTGCCGATCGATCGCATCGCCAACGGTCGTCGGCCGGATCAATTTTCCGCGACTTGATCCGGCCGATCGGCGGATCAAGTCCCGTCCGCCTCGGGCGTTCGGGGCGGTGGTGAGTCACGCGCAAAGTCTGGCTGTTCCGGCGCAGCCTGGGTCGGCCGGTTCAGCGAAAAGGCTGGCCGGCGGTTGGGGTTTCTCCGGAAGCCGGCGGCGACGCGTGGGCGGTTGTGGCGCATTCCGGCTCGTGTGTGACGTGACGTGCAGCACGTTCCCTGGCGAACCTCGTGCCATAGTCCTTCGCGATGTTATTTTGACGACAAAGAGTTAGTGTTCTGCCAAACAAGGTCGCAAGTGAGGCCGGGACACGCTCCCGAGATGGTGATGACGCGCGAAGCAACTGCCTATGTTCCCGCCATCATGTCTTTACGCTAAAACAACACGGTAGCACTGCTGATGAGGCAGCACAGAATCAGCGGCAAAGTTAGAACTCGACGTTGTTCCACGAACCCTGAACCGACCACCCACTTACGAAATCTCATTTAACGGCACAGTTTGCTCCGGAGCCCATCGCCCTGTCACAGTTCCCCGGCGCAACGACGCCACCGTCGCACGCGCACTATCTTGTTGGCCGTCTGCCAGGCCTCATCTCTACTCCGCCGGAGGCCAACCACGGGCGGATGTTGTGACTGGAGCAGCGTGTTGCCAAGGCAATGGGAGCCGGTATCGCTCGATGGTCCACATGCTGGCTAACCAGCGACCCGCCCAACACAGAGCTGGGGTTGCTGCAACGATGCCGTTCAGATCATCGTCACGCCCGGTAATCATCCGTGGGTGTTTCTAGTTTAGAATATATTTGCTCAAATATCCAGTACGGCCGCCGAATCCGCAGCATTGCACCACATCCGCTGACGTAGATATTTCATTATTCAGACATCGGAAAGGAGAAGAGTCTGGGTCAAGCACGGTTGACGAAGCCTCAGCACCCGCTTCGTGACATGCCTTTCATGTGCAAAGGGTTCGAAGCGGTTGGGACGAGTAGGGACTAGCGAAACTAAGCTGAGGAGAAACCAATCAAATAAAGCTGATTTCAAAATGTACCCTTAAATGATACCGTGCCTTTCTATGTTGCTAGAAACAAACATACTGATGCCCAGATGAGCCATCCAGTGAGGTGTTACAGTCCACATTCAGTGAGGTGCTACAGTCTACATTCAGTGAGATGTTACGGTCCACATTCAGTGAGGTGCTACAGTCCACACATATTGTCGCTGGCAGGCATAGACCTCCCGGCTCCGTTCTAACAATGCCAATTGTGTGAGGTTGGCTGGCATCTCCTTTCCGCGACATCTCAGAGTTCTCAGAGTTCAGAGTTCTCCTCTAGCGAGTGACGTCCCAGCCCGGGTCAGCACCATTTGCACTGTCGCCTCCGTCGCTCCCTCGAGCCTCGAGATGCCAGCACATGCAATCACTAGACGTGTGCCGATAATTGGTACAATCAGTGGTGAGGTGGCTGTGGGATTGATTTTCTAACAGAATGGTTGCAGATCTGATACCAGAATTGCTGCAACGACGCGGGTCACGTTAACAACACGTGCATTTTGCACCCAATAGCTTTTCATTTTTGAGACTTATGGCCAGATGCAGTGCAATGCGATTTCAAAACTGAAGCTGGCTGGAGAAAGTGATGCTGCCCTCGACGGAAAGTGTGCCTGATGACAGATGAGAGCACACATACTTCTGACAGATGTGAACACTAACACGTCTGGCAGATGCGAGCACCCACACCTATGACAGACGTGAGCACCAACATCTCTGACAGACCCGAGCACCAACACCTCTGACAGATGTGGACACTAACACCTCTGACGTGAGCGCCAACATCCCTGACAGATGCGAGCCCCAAGACCTCTGACAGATGCGAACACCAACAACTCTACAGACGTTTTCCTTTCGGTATCTCGGATGCCGAACCTTCGGCAAGCTCTTCCCTCCGAGTGTCTCTGAAGTCGTCACTCCAGACAAATCACTCGGCAAGATCCCCTCCTTGGCTTTCCGACGGTGAAGTCACAACCACAACATCTCTCGGTAATCATTTCTGGACCTGGCGATTCAGGCTACACCTCAGGGAAATGCCAACGTTCAGTGAGATGCTACATGTGGTGACTCTTCATGGTGCCGACTCTCCACGTTATACCTTTGTGGCTGCCATTTTATACGCGTTTTGCTACCCCATACTATACCTCACTCCTGTCCTGACGACGAATGTCCGAATTATGCAATGTCCGGGACGCGTCACTCCCCCTGTCGGTAGCAGTGTCGGTAGCAGTGTCGGTAGCAGTGTCGGTAGCAGTCATGCATCTGAGCGACCATACGTCTGAAGGATCGCTCTTGCTGGCGTCGACGACTTGGGCCGACGCCAGCCCTCTCTCAGCGCTGGCAATTAGCCCACTTCCGAAACAAGTCTCATCTCTCGCGCGGCGGCGAACGTCCGAATTACATCACGCCTGGGAAACGCCTCTCCTCCCGGCGGCAGCAACTCTGGACAGGACCTCTCCCTGGCGCTGACAATCCATTCCGCCGGGCCACGCCCCGCTCTCCCCCTGTCGGCGACCGGCCGAACAAAATGTCCGAGACGCCGCACCCTTTGTGGCGGGTGCCCGAATCGCACAGCCGAGAGGTGTTCTCCTCCTTGACGCCAGTTCTCCGCCTCGCATCTCTGAGGAACACCCGCTCTCCTGGCTGCGACAGACTTAGTAACACCTCCGAGGGTTCTTTCTTACGACGCATTCAACCGCTAGGTCATATAGCGTCGCCAACCTCTCACGCCGACTGGTCGCGGGTGGACTCGGTAAACGCCGTCGGTTGTGAGATTCGAACCAACAATCTCGCGATCAAGAGTCCGACGCTGTACCAACTGAGCTACCGCGGCCCCGGGATAACACCTCCGAGACACATAGGAGCGTCCTGCCGCCCGACGTCGGCCGTCCGTCCCACACCTCTGAGGAACACCCGCTCCCCTGGCGGCGACAGTTCGAGCTACACCTCTGAGAGACAATGGGGTGTCCTGTCTCCTGACGCCGGCCGTCCGTCCCGCACCTCTGAGGAGCACCCGATCGATTCGAGCTACACCTCTGAGTCAGAGGTGGGTCCGCCTCCTCTGAGGGGCGTCGGCCGTCCGTCCCACACCTCTGAGGAACACCCGCTCCCCTGGCGGCGACAGTCTGAGCTACACCTCTGAGAGACAGCGGGGCGTCCCGCGGCCCGGCGGCGGTTGGAGCCGCTGATGATCAGGCGCCGCTCGCTGGCCGCTGCCCGCTGGCCGCTGGCCGCTGGCCGCTGGCCGCTGGCCGCCGGCCGGGGTCCGGCACAGCCGGGCCGACGGTGCAATTAGAGTCGGAAGCCGCAGCAAAGTCGGTCTGTGATGGCGGCGGCCCAGCCGTCTTGTTGGCGGCTTTGTCGAGGTTCGGCCGACGGCAGCGTCGATTGGCGCCGCTGTGAGGAGTGAGGTCTGCCCGCTCTGTTTCGCGGACAGGAGAGCCGCAGCACGTCGAGCTACTGGTGTGAACAGATCACGAGCTAACCCTTGAACTAGGCTGGTGATTAATTCATGGTGTGGTCAACGTAAGTCGTGAGGTTACTCCATTTTCAGATGGACCGTTGAACTTCAACGGTCCTTCAATGGCTTTTCGAAAAGCCATTACAAAAATGGATTTTCGTTAATTGGTAGCGATTAACATCAACTTCATTGTCATTTCTCACTCGACTTTATTTCTCGGAAGAGACATCGCTTTCATCTTATGTTGATACTCGCCAAAGTGGACGGCTCGTTAACGACCTGTTATGGTCGTTAAAATAAAAGACTGGTTCACCGGTCGGACGCCAGCCGCCTGGCAGCAGAGCGGACCTCAGACAGAGATAACGGAACGGAGCTGACCTGAGGTCACCGATGGGGATACCTCTGTTGGGCGCTGCATGACCGCCGCAGTCGATGCACCTAAATAACTAATTAAACTAAATAACTAATTTATATTGAAACTAAATTAAACTAAAATAACTAATTAAATAACGAATACCTTTGTCAGCATCTCCACAGAGTCTGACCAGCCTGTCTGATGCCACCGACACCGAGCTATTGGCATCTCCATGCCCGCAGTGGGGTCAGCCTCGTTGCTCGGCTGGCCAGGGAATTGGCACTCCCTCGGGGTAACACAGCCGTCCTGGTAGTGGGTGTGGAAGCACGGAGGTGCTTCCGTGGACACACGTAGTCTCCGTCGTTCATCCCTTTTATCAGATTTCAGTATCCATCCCATGCCAGCGACCCTTTGTATGTCTTTCATTCAACCTTGCAGCACCAACCTCTCCCTTGTTGACAGCGGGTAGGTCAGCTTTCCCTGGTCTGCCCACCCGCCCAGTTTTATCGGGGTAGCCGCGTCCACTCGGCCCGTCCCCCCCCGGAGTTGACGGAGTCCTGGAGGTTCAGGTCCCGCGTCACACGGTGCTAGCTATGACGGGGGACCAACACGCTTCTTTGGTCCCGATATCACGGAAGGGCGGGTGGGTCCGTAGGGCCTCATACGAGTCAAGTGGCTGGTTGCCTCAGGTCGGGATCTGAGTTTATTCGCAGTACCCGCCGGCCCGGTCGGCTTGGGTCAATGGGTGGGCGGCGATGGATCTCGGTTGGGGTGGTGAGTCTCTCTCCCGGCGGAGCGGGGAGGGGCGGGCGGGGCTGGGCTGGGCTGGGGCGGGGCGGAGCGGGGCGTGGCGGGGCGGGGCGAGGCTAGGCTAGGTTAGGCTAGGCTAGGCTAGGCTAGGCTAGGCTAGGCGAGACGAGACGAGACGAGACGAGACGAGACGAGACGAGACGAGACGAGACGAGACGAGACGAGACGAGACGAGACGAGACGAGACGAGACGAGACGAGACGAGACGAGACGAGACCAGACGAGACGAGACGAGACGAGACGAGACGAGACGAGACGAGACGAGACGAGACGAGACGAGACGAGACGAGACGAGACGAGACCAGACCAGACCAGACCAGACCAGACCAGACCAGACCAGACCAGACCAGACGAGAGAGCGACAGCACGAAGCACAGGAGCGCAGTGGGCCGTCACCGCCACCACCCGGCCCCCTGCCCTCCCTTGCCCGCCCAGTGTCACGAACTGGGCGTCGGCGCGGCTTTGCAGTCGGGTGCTCACACGAGTCCGCCCGCCCCCCGCCAATGGGCCGCCGTCCGGCGGAGAACGGCCGGGGCTAAGCCTCCTCCGGCGCTGCAGGATTTCCGACGGGGTCGTCGGCGTCGCGCCGCCGCCGGCGATTCGGCCGCCACGGCCGCCACGGCCGCCCGGCACGCCGCCGCCCCCGCCCGCCGATCGTGACGTCATGTGGCGCGACGTCAACACGTGTGCGCAGAGGAGCAGGGAAGCGCCGCCCGCTCCCCTAGCACACAAAAAAAAAACAAGACGAAACGAGAAGTTTTGAGATTCTCGTTATGCTATAAATTTGCTTTGCCATGTGGAGAGGCTCCGAAATCACCGAATTTTTGCGCGCTTCGCGCGCCGGGAGATTTTTGTTTCTTCATTTTTGTCCCTTAAGAAACTCCTGGCGTCGCCACTGCATGTGCAGCCTGGATCGCGCCGTCACGCGTGGCGCGGTGAAGGCCAGCGAGATCCCTGGTTAGCCCACGGCGCAGACGGATGTTGCTACGTCCGAAGGTCAGAATAGCAGAATTCAGAAGAATATTCGGAAATTCTCTCACGCCAGGTTGGACTGATTTTAGCTTGAGGGCGCATCGGGTTCCTCATGCCACGCTATGTCTCATGTCACTTTGCCGTCATGCATTTAGGAAGGCGGTAAATTGTCAGCCTGAAATAATTACCAGCGTCGAATTCATGGGAGTCATCATGCAAGGACGACAATCATGAATCCCCCTTCCCCTCTCCTTAGCTTTATTATGCAAACCGTTTGCGATAAATAATCTTCGCCGGCACGATATCCATTGGATCCGAGACGAGTAGTCTAGGGGAAAGTTGCCAGTCTCACGATAGAAAGATTGTGGGTTCGAGTCTCACCTATCGCTACTCTTCGCCCGCGATCAATCGGCGTGAGAGATTGGCGAAGCTACACGACTCAGCAGTCGACGTGTCGCAAAAATCAATGACCACCAATAACCACCATGCCTATTGGATCTATTTTTATCACAACAAAAGCACCGCGAAATAACTGCCGAGTGATTAAGTAGCGATGTCCTTTTTACAACTCTGCTCTTCACCGAATACTACGGATTTTCTGTCGGGCGTGTTATCACCAAAGTAACGCCGGTCGTAGTCCCGGCGGTGCACATGTACCGGAAAAAAAATCCGGAGGGGTGTGGATTCGAACCCATGACTCCGACAGAGTCGCCGCCCCGTGAAGGGCGGGGGAGGGGCCAGATCGATGGCCACTGGGTCGCGCCAACCACCGTTGGCTTGCATAAGTGCATACCTGACGGCCGATGGACGCCTGGATGGAAACATTGCTCCATCCTCTCCATGCAGAGGTAAAGGGTTGCATGCAACCTCCTCCAATCGCAGAAAAATAGCAAGCATTAACGTGCCGCTCCTTGGTGTAGCTGATGAGGCCTCATTCGCCGACCTCATGATGCAACACGTTGATATTAGAAATGTCTCGTTATCCTACTGAACTATGACGTCATAGGAGGGAACATATCAGAGCACTTTTGCTGACGATTAGTCCTACCTGCCTCCTGCCCCGAAGTGCATAATCCAGGGCAGTGCATGCAGTGTCCTGTCCTCAAGTGACAGGGTGATGGGTGATTCACTTGGTGTGCTAACATCAACTAATAATCTGTCCAGGGTCGTTCGCAGCCACTGACCTAACTTGACATCAGATAACCTTCCGGCTTCTGAATAATTCTGGGATATCTTTGACGCTGAAATATAACCTAGCGTTAACCCAGGTAATCCTAGGTTACCCTACGTTGAAATTGCGTAACCATTTTTTTCCTAGGAGTAAGAAAAGAGCGCTTTGAGGAATTATTTCGGAAGCCTCCGATATGAGATCGAAATTTTGACGTCATCTGACCCCCTTATCTATTCGTTCGAAATATGACAGCGCGCGTGCTTAACATTCCAAGACACTAACAAACATTTCGCTGATCAATTCAAGCGCGTATCGTTTACTGGTTTGGCACAGGGTACGGACAAACACGAAGATTACGATTTTGCCACACGCTAGCCTCCATGGAGACCTGTCAGGACAGCCAGTGACCCGTGCTTAACACTGGGGTGCTAATCGCGAGACCTACACCAGCAACCCGCTGGGTCTCCATGTCTGGCAATCCCAGTTTGGACAGCGACACTGCCCAGAAGGGCAGAACCCTGGTGGTGGTGCCCAGGGGTACAGAGCCCTAGTGGTACTATCCAGAAGGGCAGAACCCTGGAGGCACTGTTCAGAGGGGCAGAACCCTAGTAGCACGCCTCGGAACATTGCGTTCAAAGGCTACCAGCAACTCAGGCACAGATAGTTGTTCCGTGTCCCATCGCTAGCAAACAGAACAAAGCGAACCCACTTGATTAAACCCTTGCACTAGGCGACTCAGTGGGGGCCGAATTCTCTGCCAGCATTACCAGCACGGTGACGAATGTGTCCCGTCGCTCCGCCTACACTGCCGGATCGCGCCCGCGCCATACCTCTGCCCACCGGTTCTGAAGCAAAGCGGACCGACTTTGCCGACGGAGTTGATGCCCCGGGCGATCTAGATCTTCCAACAAAAGTATATTGCGTCGCCCACGTGAGCGCGCGTGCGGTCGGGTCGTCTCTGTCCGGGACGTCGTGGCCGAGCTGTACCGACGTTGATGTGTTGACTGGCGGCAGGGCTGTTGTTCCGCCCATTCGACTGCCCGACCACGGCGTCGCCAACCTCGTGCGGCGCTGACCCAAGGTCACGAAAGTCCAAACCGCACGCCTCTGACACACGGGCGATCGTTTGGTGTAGGTTTCGTGGAGATCGAGCTAGCGGTTGCCGAGATCGGCCATGTCGGCGAGGTGGTGTCGGTCAAGCGGTGTATGTGAGATGGTGTGTGTTTTTTTTTACACGCTTCCGATTGGCCGCGGGTGCACTTGCTAGTCTAGTCGGCTGCGAAATTCGGGCCCCTGTCTTCCGGTCGAGAATCCAACGCCCTGACGGCTGGGTTGCTATGACCCGGTGGTGTTACATCCAAACACTGGCGAAGTTTCTGGCGCTGGATTATCCTGGATACTTTACTCTTCGGGCCAGTAGTGTCTGCCGTTCTCCATGCTACCCGAGCCAATAAGCCGAGCTTTCTCAGGAGCTTGTGCACTAAGTTGGTGTTATTTTTGCACATGTATTAGTCTTATTGGCCGATGCAAGTACCTACCATGTGCGATGAGGTAAGCATCAACGGGCATGATTCCAACTGCCAATGCCATCATACATCTTAGCCAGCACAGTGTTCCACAAATGTAACTGAAGAACGAAAACAAAACAATGTTTTCCGGCCCGAGCCACGGCTCCGACCCAGGGGCCACCATCGTGATCAGCATCACAACCTCCTGATCCACGTCTCTCAGCTTCACAACTGAGCCCTAGTTCCTCCAAGATGAGTTTTCGTTCGGCGAAAGATGTAAATAGGGACCCTCAACGCTTCATGTCAAGGATTGGGCGCCACATGACCAATGTAGTCGATGCGCCCCAAAGCTCTAATAACTAACTCATGTCCAGGAGGCAAATAGGACGTGAAATTATGTATATATATATATATATATATATATATATATATATATATATACACATATATATTCAGTATATTTTGGCAGGATATCTTCTTTTCCGTCACGTCGTGGCGGACTTCTTCTTTTATGCATTGGCTGTTGAAGAGAAGAGCGCGTTTACATTTTCTGAGAAGAGCGCTATATATATATATATATATTCATATATATATATATATATATATATTTCTATCTTTTTATTTATTTATTTATTTACTTATAATTAATACTACTTCGAATGTCATTGAGCATGGTGCTTTAGTGCCGAGTAGTGTCAAAAAACACTCGGCACACCCGAAGCTGAACAGGACTCATGTCAGCTGCATCTTCAGCAACATGAATCTGTGGGTGCAGTGGAGAGACGAAGCAGTGTAAGGTGTGAACGAGAGGTGAAATATTTGAGCTGACGGTAACTATTTTGCTCGCTATGTGTTCTTGTCTACCAGGTTTCCTACGGCTGATACGCCGCACAGCCCTGACCAGTGTGACCACATTGACTAACACTACGACAGCATGATCTGACTTATCATCATCATCGCAGCCTCAACGGCAGCCAGCGTGCAGCGGCGGGCCGAAGCGGCCGGCGGCTTATTTTACAGACGTCCCTACAGACCAATCCACAACATGGCGTGGTCAGGCACCAGCAATGAACGTCGCCATGGTTACCTTTGTCCTGCTACCTCTGCACGCTCTTATTCAACTCCCACTGCAGATGCCATGTCATGTTCAAATATAGTGTGAAGTAAAGAGTCACGATTATATTCGAAGGTGCAATGCATGTGCCCTTCGTGTACAAGGGCGCCTCTATGAGCTTGCGTTGAGTCGAGAGGAATCATATTGCAGGCGATTTTCCCTTCCGAGTAAAATATGAAACTTTAGCAAGTGAATTGGATAACAGATGAAAGGGGATGAAAGGGGACGGTCCGACACTTTCCAGTGGTGGAGAACCGATATTTTCCTGTCACTTTGGCGCGTTTCACGTTTCACAATGCTGCTAACGTGTCGCTAATGTTGTTTTCATCCCGTTTGACATTTGACAATAATTGTGTGGTGGCGACCGGGCGTTTTTAATCGCCTCCACAGCAGCGCCGCACGGTTCTCCCAGAAGCGCATGCGACGCGGCGACACCACCAGCACCCCTCCCCCTCCTCCGGACGACTCATCCCTCTTGCCGAACGGCGCACAAAGTGGCGCGAAACAGTACACAATGGCGCATTGTGACGCGGCGGCGGGGGGCGCCGTCCCGCCGTCGGCCGGCCGTGCGCGCCGTCGCGGCGGCGGCGGCGGCGTGTGTGACTCAGCCAGACCAATTATAGGGTCATCGACCCGTACATGGCGTCACGGGCACGCCCCTCCCCTCCGGCCGCTGCACGCCCGGCGGGCCAGGGCGCCGCGGGGGGTCGGCACAGGTGGCGGCCGGCGAACGGTCTCCACGCAAGCGGGCCGCTAATGCGCGCTGAATGGGACGGCCGACGGTGCGGTCCGCCGGCCGACGCGGCGAATCCGGCAGGCGCAACCGGTCCTCGCGTCGACGGGCTGGGCAGCGAGAGGGCCGGCTGGTGGGTACCAGAGGTGCGAGAGGCCCCCGGCTGGTGGGTACCAGAGGTGCGAGAGGCCCCCGACTGGTGGGTGCGAGAGGCCGGCTGGTGGGTACCAAGGTCAGAGGCCCCCGGCTGGTTGGAGAGTGCGAGAGGCCCCGGCTGGTGGGTACCAGAGCTGCGAGAGGCCCCCGGCTGGTGGGTACCAGAGGTGCGAGAGGGCCCCCGGCTGGTGGGTACCAGAGCTGCGAGAGGCCCCGGCTGGTGGGTACAAGGTGGGAGGCCCCGGCTGGTACAGAGGTGGGGTGATTGGTGGCAGAGGTGCGAGAGGCCGTGCGGCGGTGTGAGAGGCCCCAACCGGCTCTCGCATCGACGGCCCGCACTGCGAGATGCTCGGTCGGGCTGCATCCCGCGCGCGCTTTACCTTGTACAGGACCGTGTTCTGCGCGTCGGAATACTTTCGTCACGTGCGCACGCTGAGCGCACGTGACGGAGTTTCGGCGGCACCCGAACACCTTCGGGGCTGTCCAAATAAAAAACGTGGGTGTGTGTTCCCACGCCCGGTAGAAGTACGGAAACGCCTCGAGAGTTGTCGGTGCAGCTCCGTCCAGGGCAGAGCTCGCTCGGTTAAGGTCAAGCTGCCCGGAGTTCGCTCGCCCACCAGCGGCATTACGTGCGCGCGTTGGTCCGCGTCGGGGAGCACCGCTCCGCGGGACCATGAGATAAGCGCCGCGTTGCGCGAACACGGCGCAGCCCCGCCAAACTCCGAGCTGCCGGAGCACTGCTGCGCGACCGTCCGCGTTGCTGCGCGACCGTCCTCGAGCGGGGACGAGTAGTCTAGGGGTAAGCTGCCCGTCTCACAATTGAAAGGTTGTGGGTTCGAGGCTCACCTGTCGCTGCTCTTCGCCCGCAACCAATCGGCGTGAGAGATTGGCGAAACTACATGACTCAGCGGTCGACATGTCGTAAAGCCAATAACCAACCAACCGACCAACCGTACTCGAGCACCGCAGCCGTGGCGTCCGTCGATGACACGCGCTCGGTCTTTACGGTGATGGCCGGTTTGGTAGGCCGGCACAAGGTCCTCGGCGACCATCTCCACGCCCGCGGACGGGCGGCGCCATGGTGAATGACGGTCTGTCGATGCAGCTTCGTCAGCACCAATCAGAGCCCACCGTACACGTGGGCCATCTCAGCTCGCCATGCGACACCACGCGGCGAACCGCAATCGGCCGGTTATTTGGGCTGAGGGATGTATTAACTGCGTTGGTCATACAGCGCCATGCTGAAGCATAATCTGCCGGTTATTTGGGCTGAGAGATGCGCTGACTCCGTTGGTTATTCAGCGCCATGCTGAAACACACCCGGCTGGTTATTTGGGCTGAGGGATGTATTAACTGCGTTGGTCATAAAGCGCCATGGTGAAGCGCAACCGGCTGGTTATTTGGACTGAGGGGTGTATCGACTGCGTTGGTCATACAGCGCCATGGTGAAGCGCAACCGGCTGGTTATTTGGACTGAGGGATGTATTAACTGCGTTTGTCATAAAGCGCCATGGTGAAGCGCAACCGGCTGGTTATTTGGACTGAGGGGTGTATCGACTGCGTTGGTGAACCGCAAGGTCAGCGCCTGGCGAACCACAATGAGAGCCGCCATGCTTATTGACCCACGCAGCGCCAATTAGCCTGTTCTACGCCGGTGTTGCGTTGCTTTTAATGACCGCGGACGTCCCGGCTGACGCAATCCCGGACCTCAGCAAATCATTTGGTGTGCCTGATTTGCATACACCAGAGGCGCTTTTTGGTTTCTTCGGTCGGATTTATGCTTGCTGGAAACTAATATCCTGCTTTTTCGGACGGTCAAGTGTTGCCTGTCGTATTGTTCTTAAACTTGAGGAAGGACGGCATCGCCGTTATGTTTGTGCTTCGGTGGCTGGGAAAAGTGGACCTGATATTTCTACTTTCCTAAGTATATAGGTGACAATTAAAGGAAGGTGCGAGGCAATCTATGCAGAGCTCTTGAACATGGTTCTGGAGCATGATTCGCCAGAAGGCACACAAGCATCCACATACCCTAAATACATGCCAGACTTTAGCAGGAAGAAAAACCTTGGGTTCTTTTACGACACCTTTAACTGCTAGGTCGCTTAGTGTCGCCAGTCTCTCACATAACGTCTTCAACCGCTTACACACCGCGCCAACCTCTCACATAGCGCCTCCAACCTATGACGTAGCGAGCCAACCTGCGTTTGGCTCGCGGGCGAATTCGTTAATATTGCCGGTTGCTGGATTCGAACCCGCGATCATGCAATCCTGAGCCCAACGCCGTACTGACTGAGCTACCGTGTGCCGGGCATTTACCAGGAGGCGTTTGTCGAAGTTAGCCATGGAAGCCTGATGGGAGTGCCACGCCACGAGTGACAGATGTGTGCTACAGGTGACAGATGTGTGCCATGGGTGACATATGTGTACATGGGTGACAGATGTGTGCCATGGGTGACAGATGCGTGCCATGGGTGACAGATGTGTGCCATGGGTGACAGATGTGTGCCACGGGTGACAGATGTGTGCCACCGGTGACAGATGTGTGCGATGGGTGACAGATATGTGCTACGGATGACATATGTGTGCTACGGGTGACAGACGTATGTCACGTGAAACGTGCCATGTGACAGAGCTGTTCCGTCTCATTGTCGCCGCCCACAGCTATAGTTGCAGGTCGTGACAATTTGTACGTCATGCAGGTTGTAGGTCGCGACAGGTTGTAGGCCGCGGCAGGTTGTAGGTCGCGACAGGTTGTAGGCCGCGGCAGGTTGAAGGCCACACAGATTGTAGATCGCGAGATGAATAAGTCACATTGATGCATCGCTCAGGCGGCTTGTCGCGTGGCCGGATGGTTCCAAATTTATGGGAGGAGGGAACGGGGAGTTCGCATTGCGAAAAACATTTTCTATTACTTAGTGTGTGGAAAGCTGTGTTGAAGAAATAAACGGTATTTATCCTGCAAATTCTTTGATGTCATCCGGCTAACGCTCCCAGGGTCATTTCTTACGCACATGCTATCAAAGCGACACTTGTCGAAATTCCGGCGGTGCGCAACTGCCGATAATATCGAGAATAGCGAGGCACGCGGTCTGAACCCATGACCCCGACATCGCGTCCGCCTCTGGCGGCTCAGGTCGTGTGTCGCCTGGCCACACATACCAGCGATCTGGGCGAAAGTACCCCGTGCCCAGGATCGCAGCAGCTACGGCTACGGCCGGCTTACGACATGCCCATAAACCAAGCGCACACGGCTGCTGGTAATGGCACCATCTCATCATTCCACCGCCATCATCACCATCAACATCAGCATCAAGGTCTGCCGTTCGCGTCGTCTGTTGTATCTCAACTAGGTAGGCTTGAGTAGTGTGTGATCCGATCAGCAGATTGCGAGCCGTTGCTTCTGTTAGCTCAGCTCAGCTCAGCTCTAGGAAAGAAGTGCTCTGTCCCAAGCTTTGATTCGTCTGTTCCACTATGTGTCTTCATTACTGACTGCATGCACGCAAAACAGTGTGTAAACGAGGTGAATGGTGCAGTGTTTGATTTGAATTCGACGGGCCCCCGGAGGCTCACCACGATAAAAGTATCGTTCATAACAGCACGATAATACCGACGAGCCATTTCGCTAAGCGTCAAAAGCATCACCACACATCTATGCGAAGTTCCGAACTCTAATATAAGCGGTGGTCTAAGTATGTGCGATGTGAAGTTTTTGACTCGCTTACTCATCTCTTTCACACCATTATGAACACATTGTATGCCTGACAGGAATTGGCGATAAAGAATGGGGCCATTGAAAACCCGTAGAGTGCCTTATTGCTTCACACAGCATGAATTATTTAGACCGCCTCCGGCAAAACATGAGCCAGAAAGTCGTCTGGGCGGCGCCGCGCAGTATGCACATCTTATAAGCGCGAAGGGATTTGCCGCTCTACATTGGGCAACCGGCGTCATCAAGTGTGTTCGCAAGACGAGACTGTCGCACTGTCAGGGGACTATCAGAGACTGTCGCACTATTATGGAACTATCGGAGACTGTCACACTATCAGGGAACTATCAGATACTGCCACACTATTCGGGAACTACCGGAGACTGCTACACCATTAGGGAACTATCAGAGACTGTCGCACTATCAGGGAACTATCAGATACTGCCACACTATTAGGGAACTACCGGAGACTGCTACACCATTAGGGAACTATCAGACTGTCGCACTATTAAGGAACTATCGGAGGCTGTCGCACTATCAGGGAATTATCAGCGACTGTTACATTATCAGGGAGCTATCAGCGACTTTCACACTATCAGGGAACTATCAGCGACTGTCACATTATCAGGGAATTATCAGCGACTGCCATACTATCAGGGAGCTATCAGCGATTGGACGCACAATCAAATAACTATTTGCGACTCTCACACAATCAGAGAACGATCAGAGACCGTCAGAGAAGTGGAGCTATTCGAACGAGACGGTTCAAAATCGGTACGATTCGCCGGCTTGGAGCCAGCACCCGCCCCGTGACGACGCGTCTGCATGGCGCTCGGAACGGCGCGCGTTGAGGGTGTCGTGCACGTCGACACACACCGGGGGAAGATAGCGTCCGAACCAGACACGAGCCGGAGCCGGGACGGCCTCGGAATCGTGGCGACACAGAGCGACACAGACGTGGCGACACAGAGCCCGACACGCGCTGTCGCAGTTAGTACCTTCGGCCTCACGCATTCTCCGACACGGTGAGCGGCGAGATAATGCAGCAGATTTGGTACTGACGAGTAGCTCGTGCACGAGGGTAGCAAGCCAGGGACCTGCGCTACCGCCCTGACCACCGCGACGCTCACCGCCTCCACCGCGCTCCCCCGCCAGGGTGCCGGGCCTCTCGGGTGTCAGTGATGCGGACGGCAGGGGTTCTCCCGTCCTTAGTGTCGGAGCATCCAGTGTTGGATGCATTGCTGGATGATGGTACATCTGTTCAGGCTTGCTTTTGATTGACTACAGCAGGGTCTGATAATTTTCAGGGCGCTTACCCATTGCGTTGCATGCTAAACCACATAACTGTTCGGAGGTGCACAGGCACTCTTAAAATAGCGCTGCTATCCACCAATGTCTGGGTGGACTCGGCTCGACGCCGCGAACGAACACTCATGGCGTCGGCCACGTTCAGCTTTGCCAGCCCGCCTACCGCAAGCCCGCGGATGGTGCCCGGGCTCGCCCCCTACCGGCCATGTCGGTGCTCGGCGGCGGCAGGGCCCACGGATCCCGTGCGGTTGCGCCGCGGGCGGTGCTGTCGGCGAGCGGTCGGCCGCCGGCGGGCTACTCACAGTCCTTGCTGGTCATGGCGTGGCCCAGCGGCAGGCAGACGGCCGCCAGCAGCGTCCAGGCGACGTGCCAGCCGAGGCGGCGGCGCTCCATGGTGGCCGGCGGCGTCTCGTGCGTCACGGCCCTCGCCGTCCGGTCGCGGCCGCCATCGACTGCCGCCGCCGCCGCCGCCGCCGATATCGGCTTATCGACCGGCCGCGCCAGCGCCGCCCGCGGCCGCGCCCGCAAGCTGGCCGCCGGCGGTGGCGCCGCCTGCGGACGGACGCGCGGATCCCGGCCGCCGACGGCAGCGCCGCCCGCGGCAGCGTCCGGAATCCGGCCGCCGACGGTGGCGCCGCGCGGGGCCGCGCCTGGAATCTGGCCTATCATGGTGGCGCCACCTGCGGTCGGTCTCCCGCCGATGTGGCGCCACCTGCGGTTGTGAGTCGGCTTGTCGCGAGCAAAGCCGACAAAATGAGCATTGCAGAAGGAAACCCTCGCATTCGAAGTGTTGGTACAGAAAAAGCTCGTCAGCAAGAGCCGACCAGAAGAGGTTCGTGTGGAGCAAAAGATGGCGATATAAGCTTATAAAATGCACTGTGAGTGAAAGATTGCATCGTTGCATACGGCAAGTGGGTACGGTCGTATGCTGGAAATGATTTAAGAAGAAGAATGATGGGTTCTTTTACGACATGTTCAACTGCTAGCTTGTGGCGTCGTCAGCTTCTCACGCCGATTGGTTATGGGTTGACTCGGTAATGCAGCCGGTTGCAAGATTCACACACAACATTTTGTAATCGAGGGGCCGACACTCTACCAACTGAGCTACCGCGGCCCCCTATTGGCATATAAAGACATGGACAAAACAATATAAAAATATATGGCTGGAAAAGCAACAGTTCGCACCAGATGGGAAGTACTACGCCAAAGAGGAGGCTCATCAAATTTAATTTTGGCTTTGACCTTTAACCTTCATTTCACCATTATTTACGCTACTCAAGTCGACATCATGGGTTATAGAATCATACCACCCTTTTGTGATATTTGTGTGCAGAGTATATTCGTGGGAGATGACAGCATTCTTTACTGCAGCCTTCATGTTCACATTTGACTTTATCTCACGCAGTGTCGGAAGGGGACGGGCTAATTGGACTCCATGTGTTTTGCGATATAGTTCCTAAGCCGCTTAATATATTACTTTCAAATTTTAAATACCTTCCGATAACTGTTGAGTGTACATTGTGTCAACACGTTGGAGGTCCAGTCTACCATGATTACGAAAATAGGACAGGTCAAAGCCAGGGCACACCCCCGAGTGCATTGATATCCTCAATGTTGTTATTCTGTGTAAGTTGAAATATTGTTCATGATCCCACAAGATACGGGAAGAAAAGGGAAGATGAATGTCTTCAGACATGATCAAAATGTTCAGGCATGCACAAGTGACCTCAGGTCAGGCCATTATGTCAGACGGAGGAAAAGACGTTGAAAAATTATTGTGCATGATTGCGTGGCTGGTGAATATTTCCAAGTTATCGTAATAGATGAAATATTAATACAGACTAGAGAATGGCTAGCATGAACATTATTTTAATAATTACAAAAGTGGTCGGTAGCATATCATACGGTTCAGCATTGGGATCAAACTGACCTACAGTGCAAACCAAAGCTTTCCGCTGCAAGTCATCTGCATTTCAAATATGAGCGTCGCGAGCATCACGGGTGTCAGTTAATTAAATTAAAGGTGGTTTGCTGGTGAATATTAGATCAGAGGACCGAGGTATGACATGAAATATCCCAAGAGTACAGACACAGCAGTTTGTTCTGAAAACTAAGACATTGAGAATTCGAATGTAAACATGGCTAAATGCCGGCAAATTTTCTCCTCCATCTCCTTTCTTCATCTATTTTTTGCGCATCGCAAAACCGGACTTCAACATTTCGGTGCTTTACCACCTATCTCTAGGTATTTCGCTCGCTTTGCTCTTTTCGTTCTGCTCGCTTTGCTCGCTTCGCTTTACTTTCTTCGCTCCGCTCGCTTCGTTTCGCTCGGTTCGCTTTGCTTGGTTTCCTTTGCTCGCTTCGCTTTGCTCGCTTTGCCACTCTCGAAGAGGTGGCGGACCGCATCGTTGTCGCATCAGCGTTCAGTTTGTCCCGAGCCATTGTTGGCGACCAGGTGACCACCGGCCACCCGGCCGACGGTCACCCCTCTTCCCAGTAATGCACCGACTTAGACTTAGAAGACACACGCCCCATGACTTAGAACTCCTTCAACCCAAATGGATCTCGAAAGCAACATGCCGACACAGTACTGCTCTCGGCCCGACACCGGCAAACTGGCCTGGAATGTCAACGTACGTCGGGCTGAGTTCGGAATGTCAATAACAGCCGGCTGACGTCGGGCCGTTGTTCGACATTTCACTCTCCAGTCGACAGCGGACCGCTACAGCGTCCCAACGACTACCTGTCGGCTTGGTCGGATACATGTCGGCTGTGTCGGCTACATGTCGGCTGGGTGCCAAGTGCATGTCGGCATAGGTTTATGGCAATAAGCATATCGGAAAATCCATCACATGACTAAAATGTACGGAGCCAATGTTGTAGTCAGCAATGACGTTGTCGAAGTGTTCATGACTCACTCGAATAGGTATTCCGAAGTCTCTCAGCCTCTCAGCATACCCTGTCACCCGAATTAACTCCGGCTGTGCATAATAAATTGAGAATTCTTAAAAAATATACATATTGGTGAGTCTTCCGAATCCTCCATGACGTCAGAGCTAATCTGATAGAAACCTGGTTTCTTTACATGCAACAAATGCGTCAGTTTTGGTGACATTGAGCCTTGAAATAGTTGAACTGTTGAATATACTTCTGGAAGATCGTTATATATTATTGTGCATACCTGTAACCTGCGTAGCCCATGCTAAGGTCCTGTGGCGGGTAAGGATGAGATACATTTTCCTACGCTGTAGTGCAATGTCCCAAAATGAGTAACTTTTTGTGCAAAATGGCGGCAAGATAGGTCTAGTTTTCTCTTGCCTGGCTGCCTCCACAAATTCTCCAGTTTCACGTCACCCAGCGATGTCATATTTGGACTTATATCCTCATTTCAGCAGCTCCAGTAGCTCAGTTGGCTAGGGCACTGTATAACTGTCCTGACAAGGCAGGGTTTGAGTAACTTTATGCACTTGCATTTAACCCCCAGCTCAGGATCATTCAGCAATTGGTCCGACAAGGCCGGGAGCAAGCTTCCAGGGTGGTCGTGTCAATCCACTGATGGCACATTAAATTATGTGTCTAAATTCTGCTGTTGAACTGTAGTTCATGCATTGGGTCATCAGGTGATAGTTCATGTGAGAAACTGATAACCATGGGCCATAAAGTTGCTCCAGCAAGAATTCAGACTAAATGTCTGACAAAATGTTGCCACAGGGTAATGTCAACTTAACTGAGGCTTGTGGTGTGCATTTTCTGCATGCATTGATAGAGTATGTGTTCATCCAAGAATGAAGAAAAATTGGTTGCATGGAGTTGTTCATGATATGCTCACAAGTTAACCACAACCAATTTTTATCTCTCAGATCCACACTGTGTACAGTTATTATTACAAGACATGTCCAAGAAGAATGCAATTGCTTATATTAAGCCACCAGAGCCAGCATTTCTTACAGCTTTCAAGAAACAGGCTGGGTTTAAAGAGAGTCCATCAGTAGACACAAAGGTAACATGTAAACTAACTAATGCTCTATATGTTTCAAATGTAAGGTATTGCTTTCTAAAAAATACATTCATGAATGAAGAGACAAAAATATAAATGATATCTCTGTTATCCCATGTATAAATATGCAATCAGTGGCTCCATGAGATTGTTTTAAGTATATTGATCTTCCATGCATTGCCAGCCTGACACCATGATATGTTGATGTTTTGAAGGTGGAAAGGTACTCTTGAAAATATTGTAATATCTGTTCAAATATATGGTTTTGCAGCTGCACTTATCTCTGGTAGTGGTAATCGTGTTGATTAGGTCTCTGGTCTTATGGTCAAGTCAGTGCATCTCAACTGACTGCCACAGAGCACAGTTGGACTTGGTGTGTGTTGACAGGCTGCCAAGGAGCACAGCTGGACTTCGTGTGTGACATGCTGTCCATGAGCACAGTTGGACTCAGTGTGTGTTGACAGACTCTCAAGGAGCACAGTGGATGCAGTCAGTATGCAGCTGGACTGCCAAGAGAGTGCATCTGGGCTCTGTGTATATATGGGATGCCAAGAAGCACCATTGAACTCAGTCTCAGTGTATGTTTACAAACTGCCAAGGTAGCTTGGTTGCAATCAGTTCACACATGTCCTGGACATGTGGTTTTGCCCATCATGAGCTTGTGGCATGGGAGACCCATACACATTTACTTACAAGCATATCCTGTGTACATCTACAAAGCTTTTGGCTATTGTGTAGGACAAAGTGAAGCTATGAGCAAGCTGGACAGTGGGGGACTTGGGGAGCTGCAGACTAGTGCTGCAGTCATTTGGGGTGCCCATATTGGCAACCTCAAAGCCTCTGAATTGCTCCTACTGGCATCTGATGTTAGTAGTAATGAGTACATATATTAGTTCCCCTTCCCCTACTGTGGAGGTGGCTGGGATCTCTCGAGAGGGGAGTGTTAATAGTTAACAGAGGAGGGGTAGTTCTGGTAGGTCACAGGAGGGGAAGTGGCATGAGGTCAGGGGGTGGAGGATTTGGAGATGTGAACCTAAGGAAAGGCTCAGTGAGTGGCAGGTGGCAGGTGGTAGGAGCGGAAGGAAGTCTAGCCGACCAGCCCAGCGGGCAGGCATATTAAAAACAAATATGTTCCAGGCATTGGATGACTGCCCCCAGGATAGTAGTAGTAAGGAGTCAGTGGTGGTCATAGGAGACTCTCGTGTGCGACATTTAGAGCGGCTATTTTGTAAAGGTAGGCAGTGTTGGAAAAACTGGAGTTTGTTGGTGTCATGCATACCAATACATTTTGTACTCCAGGATTGTGACTAGACTAAATGAGATATTTTGTACTCCAGAAGGGAAAACAAAGAACAACATTGCTTGGTTGAGTGCTACCACTAAAAGTCCATACCTGACAACAACTAGCAGTTTCTGCGACCCCAGCGCCCGACCAGCCAACGTCACTACACATCCTTGAAAGGCAGTACAAAGCATACGGACAATGAGCCGTCGGTGTTGCGCTAAAATTCATAAAGAACCTTACTAAAACCGGCTACGCACAACGTTGGCGCTTCATGTGAAAAACGCTATATGAGTGTCAATAAAGTCAATAATTAATTCAATATTTATTCAATATTGGTTCAATATTTATAATTATTTTTCTGATATATAGCATACTTAGATTAATGAATATGTATTTCATATTACTCTTTGGAAACTTGCGCTGGAGCCTAGAGGTGTTCTATAGCCTTGCGCTGGAGTACTCGCCAAGGAGCACCAGAATTCTCTAGTTGGCAAATCTAGGGGTACTTGGTGTAATTGGAGTTTAAAGTTGAAGCCTGATTTCGCCAGTAAATGCTTTAAATGCGCAATCGAAGGTCGTTTTGTGAAAGGGACAACTTTTTTAGACACAATGAGCCCGTTCAATGCAAGAAAATCACTTCAAATTTTCTCAAATCCGCCCCGGAGCAAGCAAGTTCTCCGAGGCGATTACACCAAGAAACCAATTTCATTTGTGCACTTTTGCATGACTGTCGCATATTTTTTTTGTAAATGTGTGCGGAGATAAACAAGCGCCTTGAGATATAACCACATTTTGGGTTCATCGGTGTCAGTGAAGGGTCCGTAATACATGTTCCGAAATTTACTCCGACCCATTCCCTGTTCCCCGCCCCATGAACAGTTGTACTTCTCGGGCTGAGTTAGCGAATCCGACCAGCTCTATCTAAGAAGAAAAATAAAACCGCCCGTGTGGCGGTTTTACAGGTAGCTCTAGATACTCCTAACTCGATCCTTGCTTCAACTAAACATTCCACACATGAACTAAGCAAGTGCATAAAGGAACTTTCAATATTCATAAGAATCGTTTTCAATTATTTTGTTTAGCTTTTCCATGCAAAATAACTGGTTCTTGGTGGTGAGAATAAAGCTATTTTAGACGGATTGTTTTAGTATAATTTTTATTCAACCATCATATATTCCAAAACAATAGTCCATCCATATCCAATAGTGTGCCAGGTGTGTTAAGCGCGGGTTCGTGGTGTCGGGTGTGCGTTTGTGACCTTCGTTGACATCGTTTAAGTATACTTTTGTTACCATTTTCTCTACCATTGCTCATGAAGTTGGCTTATAACTTCATCCTTCACTAATAATTTAACCACAGCCAGTTTTGGGGTCTGAGGCAGAGCTGTGTATTATGCGTCAGTGGCGAATCGTACGCAGAAACTCGGAATGGCTCAAAGGTTGACCAGGCCATGAAATGCATTTTGGGGTGCTTGGGATTTTGGACAACAACGGAAGTTAGCAATAATTCAAATTAATCACGGGTGAACTCGGCTCATTAATTGTGGGACTAGTCCTTCAGAAGTGTGTGTTGGAAGATGATCCCAGTGTGTTGTGGTCCGCCCAAGATGAGTGAGTGCGATACATCCTGAGCTCGGCCAGGATAAATGTTATTGGTGCATTCACATCACATCATGCCTATTTATCATAAATATTTGTTTGTGAACTTTGAGAATACATCACCCACCTACACTCAGGCAATATCTATACACTTTGCAGATATCACATGTATATTTTTTAAAAATTACTTTGGCTACTGAGGGCATTTCCCGCTAGGTTGCATTCCTTGGCACAATTGCACCTATTCATAACTTAGCTTGCTGACATGTTGCTGACTTAGCAGTTAGCTATATGCACATATATGTTTGTATGGTACACACAGCATGAAATGCTAACATTTATTTTTAATCCCATTAAAGCAATACTACCTGGTTATGGACAACTCATTTTTTTAGGGAAGAAAAAGTTTTTTAAATGGCTTTTTTTTCTAAGAAGTTTATAAAAACAAAAATGCTTACATTGGTTTTTAAACCCAAATACTACCTGGTTATGGACAACTCATTTTTTTTGTGAAGAAAATTTTTTAAAGGGTTTTTTTTCCCAAGATTTTTAAAAAAAAAAAACTAAAAAATTGTTTTTTACCCCCAAAAAAAAAAAAAGGTTAATTCTCAGCAAGTGCATAGCTAATTTTTTGGAATCCAGCTGAAAAATTCGTACTCCAGCTAAAAATTTTGTACTCCACTACCAAGAAAAATATGGAAAAAATATAGAAATACTTCACTGTTACAAAGGGGTCACTCCAGCAGGAAAAAAAAAACCCTTGGTGGTTGGAGGCCCCCAAGAACTGAGGCTCCCCTTATGAGGGGGGTGGGATGGGATTTGTGTGGAGGTTTTATTAAATAGAAAAAAGGGGGTGTTTTTAGGAGAGAAGAGGGAAGGGGAGGAGGGGGGGGAGGAAAGGGGAAGATTTGGGAAAAAAAGAAAAAAGGGAAAAAGTGGGAAGAGGGAGGAAAGGTAGGAAAACTAATAAAAAAGAAAAAATAAAAAAAAAAAAAAAAAAGAAAAAACTAAAAAAATCCCCGCACCCACGTGGGGTTTTGATTTTTTTTTTTAGGTTATTTTTTTGTTTTTATTTTATTTAGTTTTTTTTTTTACTGTAGAGGTAGGAGGGACAGGAGGTGCATCATCCAGGACCTGGTGCCAAGGGAGACTGGTGGCACAGGTCACCAGTGATCACCAGTTTAGTACAGTTATAGTACAGGTAGGGGTGAATAACAGGTCCTGCTAGGAGTGAGGAGCTGCTGCAGGACTATAGGGCCCTTCTGGCCACCCTGAATGATAGCAATAGGAGAGTTATTGTAACTGCAATTTTGCCTAGACCTGGAGCCTCCCATGAGTGGAGCTCTAGGGCACTGGCAGCCAATGCCAGGCTAGGTAAGCTCTGCCATGAAATAGGTTTCACATTTGTTGATGAGTGGTGCAGGTTTATGAATCCTGGGACTTCTATCAGAGGGATGGCCTGCACTTCTCTGAGAAGGTCATTTGTGTGTTAGACAAAGTGTATGAGCATGTCCTTCAGGGAAACTAGGAAATGGGTTCGGGAGGGATGAAATTGCATTGCCATCTCAGGGATATTCCAATAGTGTCAGCCAAGCCAATAGAACCTCAAAGTCAGCAAATAGGGACAACAGTAGTTCAAGGAGGCAGAGTGGTAGTTCATCCAGTAATAAAAGAACTCTTCAGCATGAAAAAGCCAAAGGTGGTTATGGAGCATATGTTAAGTATATGATGCTTAATGCTCAGAGTATCCTATCCAAATTTGATGAGTTCAAGTGTTCTGTTGCTGAGGAGGAACCAGATTTTGTTTGCATTACAGAGGCATTGGTCAGTGAGGGTATTTTGGAGATAACTTGCAGGACTATGAGATCCAGGGATACAATATGTTTTCATGCAATAGGGATCCAGCAGTGAAATGGGGTGGTGTAATGCTGTATGTGAATAGCTTATTCAGTTCTCAAAAAGTAGCAGGTGGGATAAAAATGTGTCTGTTGAGTCCATTTGGCTTGATGTTGATGTGGGAAAAGGCAACCGCAATACAATGAGGATAGGAGCTTTCTACCTATTAGGAACCCTGCCACATTCTCAGCAACTGGAGCTTGATAAGGTGATTTGTGAGAAAATCAGTAGAAACTTTTGGAGGAAGTGCCTTATTCTTGGTGACCTTAATCTAAAAAGACATGAAAATGTTGGTGTTGGCTCCTCATCATGCAAAATCTTTAGGAAATGCCTTGTAGAGGACCTGTTCTTACACCAATTTGTAACAGAACCTACCAGGCATGGCTCATTCTTGGACCTTGTATTCTCAGAGTTAAGTGACTTGGTTCAAGACTTGACTGTAGGAGAAACTCTGGGAAGAAGTGAACATAACACAGTTAGATTCAAGGCACATGTAGTGGAAATAATTAAGGATAATTTGGTAAAGGTTCCAAATTTCAACAGAGCAGACTGGCTGCATGAGGGCAGCTCTAAGTGCCATAAAATGGGAAGAAGAATTCTCCAATTTAAATGCCTGTGAAATGTGGGAAAAGGTTACTTGAAGGAAATTCAGATTAGACATGTCCCCCAAACGCAAAGATGCAAAAGAAGGATACGAAAGCCAGCATGGCTTACACCAGACTTGATAAAAGCAATTAAGGTTAAGAAAGCTGCATTTAGAGTGTTTAAAGAAGCTTCAAGCATCGTTAATCAAAGGCGTGTCGAAAAGCTAGAGACACTGTGAAGCAAAAATCCAGAGCAGCAAAGTGAGCAAAAGAACTGGATTTAGCTAGGAACTGTAATGGGGACAGTAAAAAGTTCTTTAGTTTCTACAAGCTGAGTAAAGTTTCTAGCTCAATTGGTCCACTGGAAGTAAATGGGACTACATTGGGTGAGGATAGTGAGATGGTTGAGGAGCTGAGCAAGCAGTTTAAATCAGTGTTTACATTGGAAGATATGAGCAATCTGCTGACAGTACACCATAGTCCAGTGACATGTGATCAGATAATGATGTTGATTACATTGATAGTGATGTTGTTTTCAATCATATCAGGAAAATAAGGCCAAACAAGGCAGCAGGACCTGATGAAATTTATGCTAGGGTATTGCAGGAAGCTGAAAAGGAACTGGCATTACCACTTAGTATAATATTTTGTAGATCTGTTTCACAAAATGAAATTCCAACAGATTGGAAAAGGGCAAATGTAGTTCCTATTTTCAAAACAGGAGAATGAGGCAAAGATGAAAACTATAGGCCAGTAAGTCTCACAACTCTATTCTGCAAGGTACTCAAATCAATTATCAAGGATAGAATAGTCAGTTATCTGGAAGGAAGCAGATTGATTCAAGATGCTCAACATGGGTTTAGGGAAGGGCGATCATGCCTCACAAATCTCTTGGACTTTTTTAACTTTGCCACAGAACAATTTGATCGGGGAAATCAGGTTGATGTAGCATATCTTGACTTTAGTAAGGCCTTTAACAAGGTACCCCATGTATGGTTAATGATACAGCTTCAGGCCCATGGTACTGCAGGTAGCATCTTAAAATGGATAGATTTGTGGCTTTCAGATAGACAACAAAGAGTGATGCTAAATGGTACAAAGTCATCATGGCAAAATGTTCTTAGTAGAGTCCCCGTGGGTCAGTACTGGGGCTGCTACTGTTCATTATACTTGTAAATGACATTTAAAGTGGCCTAAGGAATAAGGTTTTGAAATTTGCATATGATTTGAAAGTTTTTCGGGCAATAACAGGTCAAAGTGAACATATCTTGCTGCAAAAAGACAAACAAACTTGTGAATTGGTCTGAAGAATGGAAAATGAAATTTAATTTTGATAAATGCAAAATCACGCATGTGGGTAAGCAGCATATGAGGGCTCGATACTTGATGGGTGGCCAAGTGCTATCAGTGACTCAACAGGAGAAGGATTTAGGTGTTATTCTAAACACAAAATTGGGGGCATCAGAACAGACAAAGGAAGCCAGGAAGAAGGCACTGAGAATACTTGGGGCAATAAATAGGAATGTATCATACGGAAGTGAGGAAGTCATCAAGACTTCCTCACTTCCGTAACTCAAGACTTCTTCACTTCAAGACTTTATGTCTTTATGTCTTTATGTCTTAAGAAGCTTTACTGTGCATATGTCAGGCCACATTTGGAATACTGCATCCAAGCTTGGTATCCTCCGTTATGAAAACGATTGTTGGCTTTTAGAGAGAGTACAAAAGATGGCTACAAAAATGGTTAATGGTATAAGCAACCTGACATATGAGGAAAGATTGAAGAAATTGAATATGTATTCACTTAGATATAAAAGGCTGAGAGGAGATCCCATCCAGGTCCTTACATTTGTGCATGGTCTGGAGAGGGGATATCTTGGGGAAATGTTTGAATTTAACAGAAATGATGCAATTAGAGGTCATCAATTCAAAATTAAAGTTAAGCACAGCAGAACAAGGTTACAACAGTCTTTCTTCACCAACAGGGTAGTAGAACACTGGAACCAGTTTCCAGAAACAATTGTAAGTAGCAGCTCATTGAACGTCCTTAAAAACAGCATAGACAATCATTATAAGAAAAGAGGGCTTGCTTTTCAGTATTACAGGGAGGGCTGATCGACGGATTTGGTGGGCAACTGGTTCAGTGTACAGAGTGCAACCAAGAAGGGTCCTTGTCGCTCATTGTTGCACTAATATTTTATGTCTTTACAAGATATTCTATCCATTGTACCATTTGGAGCTGCACAGATGATGGCATATTTGTGTTTTAACACTCGCACGTCCGGCAGTCCGCGCCAGCTTCGCATGTCCGGGGGGGGCAGATGTCTGCCCCCCTTAAGATCTCTGGAACTCTGCTAGCTAGCGAAAAACGGCGTTGGATAGCTGGTGACAGGCTCTATCGAAAGCGTTTCGGTCATTTTTTTGCTCAGGTCAACATTTAGGTCACTGGGCCATCATAGGTCAAATTGGACCAGATCAGGTGGGACTCGGATATTGACACGTATCTCAGGACCTGTAACAGATAGAAACAAACGGCGAACGCTATTCAACAGTCCTTGAATTGCGCTACCGACAATAGGCGGTGTAATTTAATGTCAGGTCAACCGAAACTCAGGTCAAGGTCATGAAGTCGCCTAGGGAGGTCATGTAATGTATGAATCGACACGACTTGGCGATACAAGCACAATGACGGTAATTTCAGCCTTCTAGCTCAATTTAGTGCGATATAATGTGCATAAATGTGTAATGATCTCAGGTGAACTCACAGACCTTGGTGAGGCCACTGAGCAAAAATGTCAGCGGTAACATTGAGCATAGCTTCCATCTACATGCCACAACCATTGTGAGATCATTCCGAGCGCAAATATGTAACCAGGAAACATTTGTATATTTTACCAGAGCCCTATAATGGGGAAGCCATGGTCGCGACCTGACCTAAGATCAATGCTACGAAAAAAAACCGATATACATATTATGGTCCTTGGTGAGATCATGACATGTTATAAGTTTGGAACCAATCGCTCAATTATTGTGGAAGTTATGCCACCTAGAACTCCGAGTGTAGTTGGGTCACTTCGCCTGACCTGATGACCTGACCTGAGATGACCCAGGATTACAAATGTATGAGGATATGCGGAAAAGACCAATGAACAACTATGCGAGGTTCGGCCTTGCTAACCCGATTAGTTTGGCGGCAAATGAGGAAAAACCGGGGGGGAGTGCATATATCTGCCCACCGGACGTGCGCGTGTTAAGGTGTTTGGGATTTTGGAGAATGGCATTTTTATGAATGTGATTTGGAAGATAATACCACTTATTGCTGTTTGTGCTTGCTTTTCAAGTTCAATGATGATGTCAGGTGTCATGATTTTCGAACTCCACAAGTGGTTCTAATACCTTAATATTTCAGAGTACCACATTTCTGAATGTCATTCTGGTGTTTCTCAGACATTATTAAGTGGAAATTTAACACCCCATGCAGTTCATCATATCATCATATATATTTCGGGATTCATAAGAGGCAAGGACCTGTTTAACCCGATAGCATCAAGCTCGAAGTGGAAATACACAAGGTGACTCAAAGCACAATACACAACACATCTCAGGATGGATAATCAAATCGCTGTTGGAACCAGAATTCTGGTCTTGAACTTGTTCAGAGTATTAGAACGGACTACTTGTTCTGGGAGAGAATCCCAGTCGCTGACTGCTCGAACACTCAGATGGCTGCGTCTCACTCTTGAAAATGCAGCAGGCTTCGCCACCTTCAAGGAGTTGCCGCCTCCTGTATTGCAGTGAATGTAGTCGTAACATTTGTAGGCAAACTTTATAAGGCAGGTGTCTGACTTCCGGCACTAACTTGGTTGCTCGGCGCTGCACTCTCTCAACCATTTTCTGGTCCGCCTTATTAAAAGGACCCCAGACCGCATTACCATATTCTAGGTGTGGTCTGACCAGAGATTTGTAAAGGAGGGGAAGCATCTGAGTATCAATTTGTACAAAGGACCTCTTAATAAGTTCAAGAACTCTGTTGGTTTTTGAGACTGCTGAGCCTGCTTGCATTCGGAACTTGCATCTTCTGAATTCTGAAAAAGTGGTTGCATCTTCTGAATCACATGAACTAACCTGGCATTCAGAACATTCTTTTAGTCCGAGAACACCCTAAAACAACATAATACCCAGGTGACCAATGATCTGTTGGATATTGAACAGATTCTATCCCATTTCAGCACAATTTGTTGCACCGTTTGTCATACTTCTCAGTCTGGCACACAATATCAGCTGACAGTCTGTTTCATTGGTCAGCCAGACTGAGGACATGTTGTTACTTGGCTGTCCTACATCTCACTTTGTCTTACTTGAATTTATGACCCCTAATTGATATTCTAAATTGAAGGGCATCATTTAGGTTGACATGATCTAACCTTTTAACAATTTAATACATTTGAGTCCCCACCCCTTAATCTCCTACACTTGAGTGAATATATATCTAATGTCATAAGCCTTTCTCCTTATTCTAAATTACCTATCTCACTAATGAGTCTGGTGGATTTGAGCTGCACTCTTTATAGCATATCTTTTTATATTTATTGGTTCCATTCCTACATATAATATTTTGATTGGTTTTGCACATATACGGAATAGTTTTTCATGACTTTCTTGCTCTCGTACCTCATACTCCTATTACTGATTCCTGGCATTATGATTGCCAGTTCCTAACTGAGGTGCATTGGTTTCTGCTTTGAGGTCATTTGAAATGAAGACCTGAGTCTGTTTCCTCTTCAATACCATATAGTTCGTACCTCACAGTGTATATCTGAAAGTCTCACCTCCAAATCCCAGATGCATAACCTTACACTTTGCATAGTTGAAAGACATCTGCCATTGGACAGCCCACTTTTCTTCAGCAAGGGTGCAAGCTGTTTCATGAAGTGTGCTAAAGTGGTGGTTAGTGGTGGTGGGCACAGGGGGTTAGTGGAGGGAAGTTTGTTGTTATAGGTGCTAGGATTATTTAGGAACATCACATTTTGTAATCTGGGTATATCTGACTTCCAGTCATCCATCCCAGCCAAGTCATTCCAGTCTACATCATTGAGTCATTTATGGTCAAGTGAGGTTACCTCCAAAGAAGTTCAACCAGTCATCACTCTTTAACAGATATAGATATTTTAATGAATATTTCATGGTTTTCTTCCCTGCCTCAGGATGCAGCAAAGTGCACAAAATATTTTTCCACATGATTTATTTGTGTTGCATATTTGCACCTTGAAGCTAAAATTGTAGTTTATGGATAAAGTATGACTTATCAGGGAAAGTTGACTTCAAATAACATTTTCCAGCCTGATTAAGAAAATATGAATTGAAAAAATTTAACAAGAAAATGTGTGGATATTTCCAACAAATATCATGTTGAGTTTTCAGAGAGCATATATTTTTGGGCCATTGTCAACTTTGCCTTCCTTTTTTGATACAAAATAATTTTAATTTTTTAAATCTCCAAAATGAACCACCCAGAGCCAGAAACATCATGTTAGTTTTGCCCCCATAGACCTCCATAGTGATGTCATCTTTTTTGGGAGAAAATTTGGGAGTAGCCTCAGACCCTGCTGCTCAAGCATTTCAAGATGATACCACTCCCATTTTTGTGCAATGCTTAATTTGGATTTTAGTAGGGTATAAAGGACCACTGAGATTGTGTGTGAGGATCTGGCAGGAAAGATAGGATGGATTAGGTGATCACTAGAAAGTTTGACACATTTTGCCTCCATAAAGCAAACAGATGGTTTATGTTTGGTTAGGTTAGGTTTGTTTATGTTTTTCATGTTTCAAAATGTTTCAAAATGTTGTTTTTAAGAATTGAAAAGGGAAATTCTTTTTCCTAAATAGCAGGCTAGGTTGGCTTAACTTTAGGAATTTGAAGAGAGCGATTGTAATGCTATTTTGGATGGAGGTGGGAGTGAAAAGATAACTAAATATAGCCAGAGGGAGGTTTTGGGATGATATTTAAGAGTTTGACATGCTGATTATTTATTGCATGGCAGCAAACACTTGGAGTTCTTCTATGACACATTCGATCACTAGGTCATATAGCATGGCTAACCTCTCCACCGATTGGTCGCTGGTGGACTTGGTAATGCTGTCTATTGTGAGACCCGAACCCACAATCTTGCGATCAAGAGTCCGACGCTCTACCAACTGAGCTATCATGGCCCGCCCCTTATCGCATAGCAGGAACCCATGCAGAAGCAGAAGGACCAAGTCTGCTTCCCATGGGCCCCAGTAAAGGATATTGGGGAATGGAGGAGTGAAGTAGTGAAGGGAAGTGAAGAGGGTGCAGCAGTAATTGTGCATGTCGGTGTAAATGATGTATGAATAGATAAATCTGAGGAAGCATTACAAGAGTACAGGACCTTGATAGATAGGTTAGTAGGGTCAGTTCAGTTGTAGGGCCATTTGACTCATGAAAAGCAGGTTGGATAAAATTTGCAAGAGCATGGTGTATGATTCTTAGATATGCTGTGCTATTTTTGGGGACAATAAAAATGTTTGCATTTGATGGGTTGCACCTGAGCATCAGAGGAGTGTAATTGCTCAGCAGTTGGTAAGAGGAGACTTGGTATGGTTCAGGGAAACAGGTCAGGTTAGACAAGTTAGACAGGTCATAAAGACAAAGACATAAAAGATTAGTGCAACTATGAGCCACAAGGGCTCTTCTTGGTTGCACTCTGTACACTGAACCAGTTTCCCACCAAATCTGTCAATCAGCCCTCCCTGTAATACTGAAAAGCAAGCCCTCTATTCTTATAATGATTGTCTATGCTGTTTTTAAAGATGTTCAATGTGCTGCTACTGACAATGTTTTCTGGCAGCTGGTTCCAGTGTTCTACTACCCTGTTGGTGAAGAAAGTCTGCCTTAACCTTGTTTTGCTGTGGTTAACTTTAATTTTGAATTTATGACCTCTAATTGCATCATTTCTGTTCAATTCAAACATTTTCCCAAGATATCCCCTCTCCAGACCATGGACAAATTTAAAGACCCCGATGAGATCTCCTCTCAGCCTTCTATATCTATGTGAAAACATATTCAATGTCTTCAATCTTTCCTCATATGCCAGGTTGCTTATGCCATTAACCATTTTTGTAGCCCTCTTTTGTACTCTCTCTAAAAGCCAACAATCTTTTTCATAGATTGTTCATGGGATGTCCATGAAGTTAGCGACAGCCACATGTGACAATTCCAGCAGACAGCTCCAGCAACAAGTAGCTATGCCAACTAACTTATTGTTGTGGGCCATATTTCTGAAGCTATGCATGTTGACATAAAAAACAAGCCACAAATCAATACATGACTGTGTAGGTTTCCTCTGTGATGTTATTTAGCTACCGTCGGTGCTAGTTGCTTAAACCGTGCCATGCTGCAGCAACAAACGTCGATTGTCACTGAATTCTTTCCTTGAGGTATGTTTATATAGACATGCATTCATCTGTGACTTGCTTTTTTAATGCCTGTTCATGTGTAGCTGCATACATCTTCCCCATGCCATCACTTAGTTGGCATAGTTGCTTATTGTTGGAGCTGTCTTGGAGCAGTCTGTTATGTCTGTTGCTAGCTTAATGGACATGGTGATGTGGGGGGATATAGCTGGTAAAGTGAGAAGTATTCCAAGCATAGAAAGAATGCTTTCTTGTCTTTTATGTGAATGGTAGAAGTGTTAGAAACAAAAAATGGGGAACTGCATACATATATGTTGTATGAAAAACTTGATTTGGTATGCATAACTGAGGGATGTCGAAGGATTCTTTGAGATAGCTCACAAGAATTTGAATATACAGGTTACAACATGCATGCCCATGAAAGGAAATCAATGATATGAGCTGGTATATTCTTGTATGTGAGGAATGTAATGGAATGTAATGGTTATATTCTAGTAAACATATAACATACAGGTATGCAAATGCCTGCAATGCAAATGCAAATGTACAAGGTTTATCAGTGAACTGGGATGTGTATAGGATTGAGGGAAGCTTATTCCATTATATATGCATTCACTCAGGTATGTGAACTGAAATTGTGAAAGGATGTTGTCTGTTTAACCTGTCCAATCTTGGGGGTCTTCAACCCCCCCCCTCAGGCTTTTCGCGGACAGTGGACGAACGGCTCTCGGCAGCGCGCCCAAATTTGACATAGCTTTTCCCACATCAATTTGACATGCTGTTACGTTGTATGACACCTATTTCGTTTTCGTGCGACGCTTAGTTTGGATTTTAAAGGGAGTTACTATCCGCCCCCCTCCCCCCGAGACGGGGTGTGACGATCTGACCAGAAAGACGGCGCGGGTTAAGGTGTTAAGTCGTAAGGGGTTGAATGATGCCATTCAAAATGGTGCTGTTCTATTTAAAGCATCACGTAAGTTGCATCAATTGAGGTCCGAGAAGTCAAGATGATAGTTTTAAAGTTAGTGTTCATGTCAAGGTGTATAAGCTGGTGTGAAGGCAAGTGATAAGTTGTTCGTAAAGTACGGTGGCATATACAACTTACTGAACACTGAGTTGACATTCCTCAAAAGAGTTATCGACATCATGCTTCTTGGTGTGTGCTTATCAAATATTCATGCCTCGTTTCTAACAGTTTCCTGTTTATATGCATCATGGTTATATTCATCATAACGAATCCATGATCGTGATAATGAACATTCCATAGTGCGATTTCAGGTAAAGCGATTGTCTATGATGTGCTATGTGATACAATACCAGTTCATAGCATATGCATTTGCGTTGTTGACATTGATATCTCTATCTCCAAGTCAGGTACCTCTCAAAAACCCAACGAGGACCCATTATTTTAACAATGAGGTGTTGAACAGCTAAATGCCAACAGGCTTCGAGTGAAATGGTGGTTGACCAGTGGAATAGGTTGGTTTGCTGGTTGGTTATTGGTTTTACGACACATCGACCGTTGAGTCACGTAGCGTCGCCAATCTCTCACACCGATTGGTCGCGGGCGAAGAGTAGCGACAGTTGAGACTCGAACCCACAACCTTTCGATTGTGAGACGAGCAACTTACCCCTGGACTACAATGGAATGAGGAGTCTAGAGGTGTGGTGGGGTGCCAATCACTGAATGTGTTTAAATGCAGGATGGTTATATTATTCACGTCTAATAAACGTATTTTTGAATTACAAAGTGTGCACTGTGTAAATTGGAAATTGGGTGGATGAAATATGGTTGGTCTAGACGAGTCATGCGTGTGTTACGTGAACCCACGCGGTGCTACGATCACGCACGTGGTACACGACCACGCGTGTGTTACGTGAACCCATGCGGTGCTACGATCACGCACGTAGTACACGACCGCGCGGGTGTTATGCGAACCCACGTGGTGCTACGATCACGCACGTGGTACACGACCGCGCGGGTGTTATGCGAACCCACGTGGTGCTACGATCACGCACGTAGTACACGACCGCGCGGGTGTTATGCGAACCCACGTGGTGCTACGATCACGCACGTGGTACACGACCGCGCGGGTGTTATGCGAACCCACGCGGTGCTACGAGCACTCACGCGGTACACGACCATGCTTGTGTTGCGTGTGATCGTCGATACTGGATGAACAAGATGTTGGGGTAACATAGTTTTTTCTCTCGTATTTCCGCGTATTCTCACGGCACTGGGATGGGATTGGTGATGCTTTTGTTGTCCATTCTGCTCGGCAGCTGCATTTGACGTATTCGCTGCGTGACCCACGCAGTCGATGCGCCTCTAAACCCAAATAACCAACCAACATTTGACGTGATTCCAACGGCACTGGATTTTGTTGGTGATGTTTTTGCTCCCCAATCTGCCTGGCAACTACATTAGACGTATTCCAACGGCACTGGGTCTGGGTTGATGTTTTGCTCTCCAATCTGTCCGGCAACTACATTTGGCATATTCCCACGACACTTGGTTTGGGTTGGTGACGTTTTTGCTGTCCAATCTGCCCGGCAGCTACCTTTGACGTATTCCAACGGCATTGGATGACGATGTGAATGCGTCATCTGTGTGGCGTAAATCCCAGGTAGTCAGCTATTGCCATGATTCACTCACGCTGATTATGGTGCTGACTTTGGGTGAAGAGCACACCTTTTCGATGCCGGAACTGTGGTTGCGATCTGTATCGGCCGGTCTGTGTGATGGCCAGGTGTGCCAGGGCTGAATGGCGCGCTTCGGTGTGTGTCGGTCAAAAACTGACGTGCTGCCTCCACCTGGTGAGGAAAACCAGAGACGTTTCCTTAACAGCTAGCTATCTGATGGCGTCATCTGATCGACCGGTTCGTCCGTTCAAAAACGCTCCAGAGATTATGGTTTTATTGGGTGATTGCCATCATCGCCAGCAAAGCGTCTTCGATCATCGCAAAATGTGCCCACACCTCAATATTTCAAATGTGCTATTTTTCAAGGTGCATCGGCGTTGCCATGGTAATCCCACGACGTTGACTGTTGTCATGCGAAACTCGCCATGGCAGTAGACAGGCTAGTCGACATCGCAACTAGACTTGATGAATGAGCGAAGCCAGTGTTGGTCGAGATCAGTCGTCCGACAGTACCGTCGGTCTCCTGCGATGACCATACCGAAGTCTGGTGGCGGCACCAGTTGCGCGTGTGACCCGGCGCTGGGACTAGGTGTAGGTGTGAAGGTGGTGACGGCGCCAGTTGTGTGTGTGTGACCGTGCGCTGATATTAGGTGTAGGTGTGAAGGTGGTGACGGCGTCAGTCATGTGTGTGACCGTGCGCTGATATTAGGTGTAGGTGTGAAGGTGGTGACGGCGTCAGTCATGTGTGTGTGTGACGGTGCACTGAGACTAGGTGTATGTGTGGAGGTGGTGACGGTTCCATTTGTGTGTCGCCTGGCACTGGAAATATGTAAGTGTGGGTGAGGGATTTGATGCAGTTAGCAGAAAGAGGTGAACAGTTCACGACTGAAGCAGAGCCTCGCCACGTGCGCCTTTTATCGACGGCCGAGCGTTGTACTCACACGGCCCCTCGCGCTCCCTCAGGAAGAACGTGGCGGACTACAGCGCGTCGCGTGAGAAGAACGACCTGGGCTTCCTGACGTTCGACCTGCAGGCCGACCTCACCGACGTGTTCAACTGGAACGCCAAGCAGCTGTTCCTCTACCTGGTGGCCGAGTACCAGACGCCGCAGAACACGCTCAACCAGGTGGTGCTCTGGGACAAGATCATCCTGCGCGGCGAGAACTCCAAACTGGATGTCAAGGGCATAAACACCAAGTACTACTTCTGGGACGACGGCAACGGCCTGCGGTAGGTGATGGTGTCACTGGCGACAGGACCACTGGACTGAAGTGGGTGCCGGCTGCCATGTGGTGGTGTCACTGGTGACCGTACCGCTGGCTTGATGTCACTAGTGACCGTACCACTGACCTGTGGTGGGTGTCGGCAGACACATAATGTCACTAGTGGTCACTGGCCGGTAGTGACAATTATTCGTGAAATGCTGTGAAATGTAACACTTACCGAACACCGAATCGACATCTTGCTTCCTGGTGTATATTTGTAAGGTCTGCATGCCTCGCTTCTAACAGTATCCCATTTATAAGTGTCATACCATGCCGGATCCATGATCGTGATGCCGAATATCCCGTAGCGCAGTTACAGGTAAACGGATTTCCTATGATATGTTATGTTATACAATACCGGTGTATGGCATAGGTATTTGTATTGTTGTCCTTGATATCGATATTATCAAATCAGGTACCTCTCAAAACACGCAAGACGGGTAGAGTTATGTGGATTCCATTGTCTCAAAACGTGGTTTGAAGGATTTGACAATATTTTACCTCACCCTATTTCCATGGCGACTTAGATATCATGCTGCACTCGTTTCGACACCTCCCACCTATCGAGAAGCCATCATTTTCACACTGCTGGCCGACAGTCTACACTGTGGCAGACAGTGCGACTGGTCTGCCTCCGGCACAGTTCCACAGTTGACGGCCATGGCAACCCAGCGAGGTTGAATAGCCTTGGTGGTGCGGTGCGTTATGGCAGCAGCCAGGATGTGGTACTAAGCTGACTGGCAGTGATGTCACTGATCAGCAGTTGCCGTAGTTGGGCTGGCTCTTGGCTGCTTGCTGCCTGTTAGCGACAGCTGGCTAGGAGTTTTTGCGCAGTAAATCAAGGGAACTCCTTATGGTGCAAGTGATTGATTGATTGGTTCTTTTACTCAGTTTGGTATTTACGTTTCGAGTCTCTTACTGGTGACCGAGTGGAGATGATTGGGCAGCATGAATGCCAGTCGTTTTTTTTTCTGGGTCGATGACGTCTTGTTCACATAACCAACATAACACCGTTAAAACGTTAAAACAAGCGATATTTGCTGGGATAATGAAAGAGGTGTTTTCATGAATACATTGTATTAACCACGAGCACTGAAATGACACACGACTAGTCATATTCTGCCGAAAGCTGTCTTCATTAACACAATCAACTCTCAAGTTCCCAACAACCTAGCCGAAAGTCAGGGTGATAAAGCAACTGTATGAGCAATTCCAATCATTTTTCTACGGCAGGAAAGGAAAATAATCGTCATTGGGGTAACCCTAACCATATTTATACTTGCATGTATAACGCAGCAAGCGTTACAATTTATTTGTTGAAAGCGCCTTGATGCCGTACCGATTTGTGGTATGGTGGTTGCCGTTGGCATGCGATGTCTGTCCACCTCGTCTATCCGGTAACACTTGTTGCACTGCAAGTATGTTTGTGTATTTCGGGAATATCGCAAAATGAGCCGTGGGAGAGATAGAACAGGTGCATGCAGCTTTCACCTGCCACTAAGATTTATACAGATGTCGCTCCAACTGATTTTCGCTTGTACTTGCTCTTGCTATTTCACCGTTTCACTGATGTTACTCCCATTTCACTGATCCACTGATGTGTGCTGGCGCTTGCTCTTTCTGTTTCACTGATGTTGCTCCCGTTTCACTGTTCTACTGAAGTTTGCTCACGCCTGCTCTTTCTGCTTCACTGTTTCACTGATGTTACTTCTGTTTCACAGTTCTACTGATCCACTGATGTGTGCTGGCGCTTGCTCTTTCTGTTTCGACTGAGTTTGGCTTGTCACTTTTCACTGATTTATTTTTTCCAGTTCTACTGATGTTTGCTCGCGCTTGCTCTCTCTGTTTCACTGATGCTACGCCCGTTTCACAATTTAACTGATGTTATTCCCGTTTCATTGTTTCACTGATGTTTGACTGCGCTTGTTCTTTTCTTTCACTGTTTCACTGATATCTGCCCGTATTCTGAATGTTCGTGTACTACTGTTGGCACCAGTCATCCTAAGCTGCCAATCTAACATTGTTATGGGCGCTGTATGACCGAAGCAGTCGAAGCGCCCCTTAGCCCAAATAACTAACTAAGATTTATACAGTGTGCGTCTAAATGGAGAGTGCAGTGGTAGATAATAAATAAATAGATAGATAAATCAGGTGCAGCCTACAGATGCCATGGTATGTGAAATACTCTGAACAATGGGAACCCCGTCCGTGTGCGGTACTTCGTCACCTTCGCCGGTGGAGGGTATTGGAATTGGCGGGGTTTGGTGCATGAGTATCCGAACCAGTTATGATGCGTCCGTAGTCAGGGGGGGAAGGTCTGACAACGGAGCACCACACAGCAAGGTTTAACTGAACGACAAGCATATTTGCACTACATAGATATGGATTGTGTTAGCTTTGCCGTACTGCAAGTGCATTGGCTGCACTTTACTACTAATGCAGGTGGTTCGCGAGGATCAAAACGCGTGGGAGGTTTTTAGACGCGTGGGAGTTTTTAGACGCGAGGGAGGTAGAGGACGAATTCAGCTTCAGGACCTGAAAAACATCATTTGTTCACATGGGAATAGTCACTAGGGTTCGGCATAAGTCAGTGACATAGAATAGCATAGAACCGTTAAAGTGCCAACACCCGAATGTTAATTCGGCCATCTTGTGGCTCAACCAGATATTATTTGTGATTTTAGGTAACAATGTCATGTCAAGATGTGATAATGTGAGATTTCGTCTACAAGTGGTCTAGAGGTGTCCCCTTTATGACGCCATTCGTTAATGTGAACACATTTGTTTCACCAAGGTTGAAAGATAACACCCGGAGGGTAATGCAAATGTCGAGAGGTTCCGTACAGCGGTTCAGAAGTTATCCGCGAATATCGCTAGTATCGCCCCTACCAGTTCTGCACTGACGGGAACTACTATCGTATCCTAATATACATTCGGAATGGCCAGCTGGAAAAAAAGCTATAGGGTTTTCAATGCTCATGAATTTCGTGTGCTATTCACTTGGGAACATGATCGACTCCCACTGTAAGCAACACATTGTTACCAGAGTTATCTGCGGGTATGATAGTGGGAGAGAAGCAACCATGGGACGCACCACCAGACCATCAGACGCGCCCGACACGAGTCCTCAGGTCACAGTTGTTATGCCCCCGGACGCGCCTGGTACAAGTCCCCAGACCACAGTTGTTATGCCCCCGGACGCGCCTGGCGCAAGTCCCCAGACCACAGTTGTTATCCCCCGGACGCGCCTGGCACAAGTCCCAGACACAGTTGTTATGCGGCACAAGTCCCCAGGCCACAGTTGTTATGCCCCCGGACGCGCCTGGCACAAGTCCCCAGACCACAGTTCTTATGCCCCCGGACGCGCCTGGCACAAGTCCCCAGACCACAGTTGTTATGCCCCCGGACGCGCCTGGCACAAGTCCCCAGACCACAGTTGTTATGCCCCCGGACGCGCCTGGCACAAGTCCCCAGACCACAGTTGTTATGCCCCCGGACGCGCCTGGCACAAGTCCCCAGACCACAGTTGTTACGCCCCCGGACGCCCCTGGCACAAGTCTGTCAGGCTCCGTCTGATTCGTCTGATTCAGCTGATTCGTTCATTGGCTGCTAAGGTGATATGGGGAGGGGAGAAAACGCGCCGCCACCCAGTCGTGGGTGTTCGACCATGAACTCAGCCAATATGTGGATATGATCTGACTTCCACGGGCTGAGGTAAACCGGCTCAGATCGATCCACCTGGCTAACCTGTGTGCTTTGAATGCACACAATCCATATTTGTTTGAGGATAAATATTTTAGTTCATGGAAGTTCTAGCCTCGCCCCAAACAATGCGAGCCACCGATCTTGCATCCAGAAGTTTTTTTTAATTCTGGGCTCCTGAACTTTACCTCTGGCAGTTGGGAATTTAAGCATGAAGACAGCCAGGCGCTATATAGTATGCTCATCCTGCAGTGATACATTATTCGTTAGCTAGGGTGGAATATACCACTTTTTGAATACTCAATCGACATCCTTCTCCAAGGATTATCGACATCCTGCCTTATGCGTGATTGATGAAGACTGATGATTTTATGATTTTGCATCATTTATCCTCCTTTATGATGCGTACTTTATGAAGTCTTCCTATTTCCTTTCTAACAGTATCTCGTTCATGAGTATCATGTTGATGCTCTCGATAATGGATGGGGAAACACGAACACTTCGCAACGCAATTTCAGGTAATCGGATTAACTATATTGTGATATGTATGTAATTCCAGTTTATAGCATGGGCATTTTTCTCGTTACTCAGAATATACCTCTTCCTAAATTATGAATCTCGAAACAAATGATGAAGGTACAGTCATAAGTATTCCATTAGCTAAAATTTTAGTCTTAAAGACACCGAAGACATTTTAACCGACACTAATAAAAAAAATTCAACATCCTACTGTGTTCGTTTCGACATCTCCCACTTGACGAAAAACGATTATTTTAACATCGTCACTCTGTCGTAAATGGCCTGGTGCCTGCGGCCAGTGCGACGTACTCGGCCTTCTGCATCACCTGCCAATCATCCCTCGAGGATGTGGTGGGGGGGGGGGGGTGCCGAGTTGCAGTGACGTGGTTAGTCACCTCCACTCTCGGACACCAGTCATCTCCCTTGCCACCGACGGTAGCATGTGTATAATCAGCAAATACTGGGAACGGCCGTATTTTTTGTCTTGCTCAGTCTTGTCTTGCTCCGCAGCATTTAAATTCAAACGTAGCATAAACGGAGTGTTGTCACCGAGGAACGTACGTTTCGTGCGAGCCAGGTCAGCTGCAGTCCGGCAGAACGTGCGCTGCTGCGGGTTACTGCAGGATGATTGTGTAGGCGTGGGATATGGCCGGGGAAAAAGAGGCTCGAGCTGGCTGGAGCCCACAATTGGGACATTTGTTGTGTCCTCACGTTGTTTGTCGTTTACCATTGGCACTCGGTGCAAGGTTAGTCTGTTTGCAGTGGTTATGTACGATAATGAATTCGACAAATATGTTGTGGATGAGGCTTCCAATATAAGATTACATCTCGAATTAGTCTTCTGCACAGTACAAGTATGGTCATGAGCCAAATTTGCGATGAGGCGTTGTGCTCGTTGACCCATTTCAGCTGCCATTGGAATTATCGCGCAATTTAAACGCTTCCGTATCGATAGGTGGCTCCGGAACACATCATCTGTTTGAGCCTAGTCAGTTGGGACAATAGGTAATTTGAGGTCGCCGGAACTGTCAGCTGACTACTGGTTTCTAGTCAGCTGTAAGCTTACCAGCGTTAGCTTCATGCTGGGCTCTTAAAACGCTTGTTCCTTATAAATATGTTATGTGTCACATGTCCTCAATGCTAGGCATGTGCAGCTTTTCCGGGCACATGGAAGCAAATGCAGTAACGTAGGCAATCGAATCGTATTAATTTAACTGACAGTAATCTGAGTTGGTCTGCTATCGTGCAATTGTTATATCAAAGTCTTGGTACACCTGCCAGCTGAAATTGCATTCCTTATGACATGTAAGCGAATCCTTGCAGCATGCATCATTCATGAGAGGCATGCTAACGGATGCCCTGAGCAGCCGTCTGCACGACTCGGGCAGATTGCCCGCAGACAAATTTCTGCAACCACCGGTCCGGCACGATTAACACCACCACACGTGTCATTGACATGCAGCCCGTGGGGCAGATCCCGTCCGCCTCGCAACGGTGGTGTAAACGGTCTTCACGAGTGAATGCTGCTTCGATCAAGCGAAAGCATCGTACCGATTGCCAGAAAACGTATCGGTTTTGATGCGACCACAAGCGAAATTTAAGCAATGTTGTCAGAACCGAAAATTGAACGTGCTTCCTAGGCATCCGTCGTCTTGAGTGGCGCAACCGCATCAGGCTCCTCCCTCTCGCTCCCTCTGTATCTGCCCCTGTGCAGCCTCCCCTGGACCCGCCCCTGTGCAGGCCTGACGGCGGGCGCCCTATGTGTTGCAGGAACAACAACAATGTGACGCTGGCGCTGCATTGGAACGTGATCCCGAACGCGGGCCTCCTGCCCAACGTGGTCGGCCACGGTGTGCACTCTTTCGCGTTCCCCAAGCAGTACGCGACCGCGCGGGCGTCGTAGGCGACCGGCCCGCCATCTGTTGTCGGTGGACTGCACTGGAGGTTCGATGGCGCGAGGCTGGAGGGACGGGCGGTGTCGAGTGCGCGTGACTACGATCTGCTTGTAGCCGTTGTCAGTGCGGCGTGAGGAAGGCTGGGCTGTTGTAGCCAGAGGAAACTGTGTCCGGGAGGTGTAAGTTCTATTTCTGGTATTGGCTCACACAAATATACTATGATTTGGTGCAATGGTTCGGTTTATCATCCAGCATCCATTGCATGATCCTATTTTGGATTGCTTGTTGCATTTGACAAAGGTTGACTCGTTCCTCGCGAAGGATGAATGGTAACATTGCTTGCTGTCGTCCGTTTGCGAAAATTTTACACAGCCTTTGGAACAAAGCCTGGCTTCCAAAGAGCGTTTGTGCAGCATAACCGTAGCAGTTGGGGGTCCCTTGGAACTCCACAGGATTCGCTCGCGCAATGGTGTCCTGGTCCGCCATCGTAACGTGTCTGTGCATATGCCGCGTCCAGCTATTGTCATGGGCCCCTATCAAACGCCCGTGGCGACACCCATGGCCAATGTGATCATCCATCTCGCTTCAAAGGTAGTTGGATCATGTTCCTGGTTGGGCGACTTTCGCTGCATGTTTGGATGTGCAAGGTTGCTTTATTTAAAGTGTGGTTTGGGGATTGGACGGGCTCGGTCCTTAAGAATGCTTCCCTTATTGACTGCTACAGCACAAAATTGTCAAATGTGCCTGGTGCTGGTGGGTTTATGGGGTACCGTTTCAGTGATTTATTGCTAGCAGTATCTCTTGTAGATGGTGAAGTTGCAGGATAGACCTTTGTCGTTTTTTTTGCCCGTAAAATCTTCATGCTCAGTCAATAAAAGAAGCAGTAGGAATTCGGTTGCGTCTTACTGGTGGCTGGCATTGAGTCAGCGAACATGTATCGTTGGTTTATTGGAACGCGTAGCGTCATGCCATACAGTCGAGGCGCAGCGCCATAAGACACTTGAACGGTGAGACGTGACATATTCTAGGTGCAGGGTCGTGAAACATGCTTGAAGGACAGGGAGACGTGAAAGAGTGGTCTAGGGGTAAATTGCCCATCTCACAATCGGAAAATGGTGGGTTCGACTCTCACCTGTCGCTACTCCTCGCCCGCGGCCAGTCGGCGCGAGAGATTGGCGACGCCCCGTGACTCAAATGTGTCGTAAAAGAACGATGATCAACCAACAGTGAGACGTCCTGTAATCTGGGCGCAGACACATACTGGAGTAACGGTGAGAAGTGGAGTCTTTGTATTGTGGATGGGCTGAATTGAGGCAGATGATATTCCAACGTAACGATTGTCATCGTATGTCAGCTTTTTCGCAGCGCACAGATGGTGGAATATCCGAATTTAAGGGGATGGGAGGTGGGGGCGCGGGATAGTCAGTCGGTTATTTTCAATCAACGCCATGGGGTCAGTGATAGATTCCTTGATTCAATGAGCCATCTTTCCCGATGCAGCCCCTTCCCTCACCCCTTGTAATGATTTTTGCGTCATGGTGTAGGCTGAAAGTCGCGTTGTAAACTCTATATATATAGCCCTCCGGCTATGTTCTCTGTATGGTCGACATCCGCCCCAGCCCCGCCTGCCACGGACTGTTAAATAGCCAGCTGAGCGCTGCAACGGCGACAGCCTTCCGACTGTGTCGCCGACCACCGCCCGTGGCTACACCCACGTTACGGGAGAACACCAGCATCGCGTCACGCCAGATGTGCCCACGCGGGACAGCGCCGCGCCGCGCGGCCAGCTGCGCCAGTATAGATGGCGCTGGCTCCGTCCCGCCATCTGCCGTGTTCACCAACCGCTGCGATGTAGATGGCGCGCTGCATGACCGACGCAGTCGATGCGCCCTTAATCTCAGCATGTAGATGGCGCTGGCTTGGTCCCGCCATCTGCCGTGTCCGGCCAATCGCCGCGGTGTGGTGGCGTCCGGGCGCCAATCGCGGTGTGTGGCGCTGGCTGCCATCTGCCGTGTCCGGCCAATCGCCGCGGTGTAGGTGGCGCTGGCTCCGTCCAGCCATATGCTGTGTCGTCGTTTGTATACTTTTTGATGGACACGTGCCCCCACCCCTAACGATATATTGTGCCTACCAAAAGCAGTGGGAAATTCCCACTCATCCGAACATATTGTTGCTCGAGTTAGTAACATTTTTGTAATTGTCTTAATTCCGAGTTTTAATTACTTAATTGTCATGAAGCGAGCTCTATGCGCACTCTTCCAGGCGTTCTTTACTCACCTATAATATATATTGTCACTGTTACACCCTCGCCATGTAACCATCACCTTCCCGGCACATTTCGCCGGGTCTACCCTCCGGGAGGCCAACTGACACTGCGCTCATTTCGCTCCTGATTGAGACACGGATTCTCTCGATAAACGCAGCGCGCTGGGTGGGACGAGAAAAGGTCAATGAGCGCGGACTCTCGGTCGGCCGGTGGTTCTTCATGATAGGACAAGGGTGCTGCCGCTCCGTCAGCTCAGTGCGTTCGGGCGCTAGTCTCCATTGACCTCCCTTATCTCGGCACATAGCTCGAGCTGCTTCACGCACTCGCATAGCCTCCGGCTGGAAGGGTCAGCTGACAACTGATCCCATGAACCCTGAGCCAGGGCAGCGAGACGTTTGTGTGGGAGCGCTGACGGAACACTGACCTCTCGGTCAACTCGACCCACATAAGTCTCCCGAAAGGTCGAATATCAACAACTGTAGCCGAGCCATGGACCGGATCTATTGAAGATGAAGTCTTAAGATGGACACCAGAATGCAGGTCGGATGGCGCTATATTGAATAGTTGACCCAGGTCTGGTCACTACGACAGCGCCATGTGATGTGACGGACGACGGTTTGTAAAAGCTGAGTAACCACGTTTGACCGGCATGTAAATAGTCGCTGGATTTGAATTGAAGCCATATGATCAGCCATATAAATACTGTATTTTCTTGGAAAAAAATCCATTGGCGTAATTTCAGGTAAATGACGTTAATCGTCGAGGAAGTCGCCGATGATGTAGCGTGGCGTGATGCAAAATGAACTGCCTATAATTCGAATACATCAACAATATGGCAAGAAGTAACGCGAATTCACCCCCCCCCCTATAAACAATACATGAAAAGTACAATATAAATAGCAGCAATAACGGGAAAGAACAATAACATGAAGAAAAAAACAATTACATGGGCGAACTTCGCAGCAAGGATGCCTTCGGACATCACATCTCCGCTTACCGGATTTTTGCGACTTTCGCCAGAATATACACGATTTCCCACGATAAAAGAACCGATTTCTTTCTGAAGGAGGCGTTCGTTTTCGAGTGACAACCTACATTTCTAAACCACGATTTCGAATAGTTTGCCAGTACTGGATGCAGGAAGCAGAACAAGATGCACGTTGACCTATGTTATTATAGAGTCAGAGATGATAAAATGTAGAGTCAGAAACACACATATGAGGGTCAAATATCAAGTTGTTGTATATTAGGGAGGTGCGTACTACGTCTACGTATACAGAAGGCTTTAAATGGGTGATCCAAAATTTCGTACCATATGATTTTTCTTAATTATTTAATGAGCAAAAGTGGGTGCACGCTGTCAATTAGACAGTATAATATAGAGGGAGAAAGGATAAAAGAGTTGTATAAATCACTCCAGTGTTGCATTCATGCGTGTTCGTGCAACATAGAAACCAAGCCAAGTAATTTCTGGTCCCAACATCTTCCGACCCATGCCTGTCGTGTGCACACATCACGCGCAACAACAGCACTGCACGCGGGTGGTGCGGGCTTAGCTGCAGCGTGTGGAGCCTCACAGTCGCCGGTGTGCTGTGTATAGCCGCACACGATACCTAGTCGCTGCAACAGTTACAGTACGGCTTGGTATGCTGCACGCACACTACGGTGTCAGGTGCCAGGCGCTGGGCTGTTGTTTTGGCAGTTTTTACCTGAGGTTTATTGTTGCTCCCTCTTTTTTGCTCCACCTGGCATCGCCTCTGCCAATTTTTCTTATGAAATACGTTTACAAAACAGCTCAACGAAGCTTGCTATTGCTACGAAGTTGGTACATATGAAAGCAAATACGTTAGTTCAGTCTGAAGCTGTTCATTTCCTTTTTAGTTCCACCTAAATCCGCCCTTGTCACCTTAGGTATGCATACATACAATAGTATGCATATGCGCCGTTTCTTTCACAATGTTTGGTGGAACTAGAATATTCTTGTCATCCATCTAAAATTGTATATATTTTCGGTTGATCCTGTATTTTGATCTACTTGGACTCGCGTCTGACATTTCATTTGTGCCAGGCTGACGGGTCACCAGTGTCGCCAGGCTGACGGGTCTCCAGTGTCGCCGGACTGACGGGTCACCAGTGTCGCCGGACTGACGGGTCCGTGTCGCGGCTGACGGGTCGGCCGACTGACGGTGCGCTGAGGGTACGTTCGCCGGACTGCGGGTCCTGTGCCGGCTGACGGTCCGTGTCGCCGGTGACGGGTCTCCAGTGTCGCCAGGCTGACGGGTCACCAGTGTCGCCAGGCTGACGGGTCACCAGTGTCGCCAGGCTGACGGGTCACCAGTGTCGCCAGGCTGACGGGTCTCCAGTGTCGCCAGGCTGACGGGTCACCAGTGTCGCCGGGCTGACGGGTCACCAGTGTCGCCAGGCTGACGGGTCCCCAGTGTCGCCGGACTGACGGATCATCAATGTCGCAGGACTAACTTAACCAGTCTTAGCTGACTCGTGGCAGAGCATTTTCAACAGGAGGCCCTTCGAAAACATTTCATCGGGACATTACTTGACAGCTATTACGCTGAGCTATGTTGCAACCAGTGCTCTTACACACTTCAATTGATTTGATTGGTGGCTTTGGTATTCGACAGTGATAAAATGATCCCGCTGGTATGTGACTGCTCAGCACTTCTACTTTTTCCATGCATTAATGCTGGTCAGGCAGCTAAGACAGGGATGCTTGGCCAATGCACTCGCTTGAGTTGTGACACGACACACACACCGCCGACCGATATACTTACGTTTGGTATGATGTCATGCGTCTAAGATTAGCTGTGCTGTTTGATACAATATGATATGCCTCAGGTTGGTTGTGCCGTTTAATACGTAATTATGTAAGTTGTGCCGTTTAATAAAACCAGTTGGAAATGTCACAGCTGCAGTGTTACACATTCCATGTGCTCTGAGAAAATATTTCTGTGTGTAATTGGAAATTATCAAGCTAACAAAATGGACTCAAGTTACGGCTGCAGTCTACTTCGTCGAGGAATACATGCAAATTCTAAAGCTCCTTTTTGCTCCTTTCGGGGCAAAAAAAGAGCTGAAAAGCTTTTTGCTTATCTAAAACAGGCCTAAGACTATTTCAAAAAGCGTCAACTTCCAGTTCCTAGTTTTATGAGAAAAACTCTGTAAGGACAGGGCCATAAAATATCGGATAAAATCCGTACTACGGATCGAACGATAGCAAATTTCATCAATACCTAGTGACGTGCAGAAAGAGGAGGGGTCATATGCCCCTGATGGATGGTGGGCCCAAAAAGTACGCCGAGGTCCACATATATTGCACCGGGGTCCATAAGAAGCGCACAGGGGCACCAAAATTTCATCGGAACCCCACAACCTCGTGTCAGAAGCCCCAAATATACACAGTCGGGCACTGCAGGCTTCTGCTGGGTCCAGATAATCACACCGGGGCACCAAAATTCTCCACCGGGCTCACAAAAACTCGTGTCGGTGGCCTAAATAAATGCAGCGGGACCTCGACAACTGCCAGAAGATTTCAGACACCTCGTATTTGGGCCCCAAAATGCGAACCCGAGCAAATGCAAGCCGTGGCCAAGCAAAATTAAATTGGATCCTAGAAATAACTGTCCGGTTTGGGGTCGCGCTGCAGGCCTTGGGTCTATGCGCGGATAGTGGTGCGAGCGAGCAAAAGATGGGGCGCACGCACAGCCCACTGCCACACTTCTCAAGCGTCTTAACCTGCTCGGGCGTCACACGACGAAAGGTACAGCACGACAGAACGGCACGGCGAGCTGGCAACGGTGATGGCACTGGCGACTTTTTCACCGATCGTCGTCTGACAGGGACGAAACTTGACTCCGAGCTGAGCTGCTCCAGATACACGCTGTGAAGCACCAGGTCATCGTGCCGATTCCAGAATGCGTATTCCCGCTTGCTGATTTCGGATGCCTCGCGGCAATAATCTAGTTTCATTGTTCGGGAGAAGCGAGCAGCGGACAGTTTCATATTATGCCGCACCACAATGGCGCCGGAAGTCAGCTAAAGCGGCACAAGTTAGATCAAGGAAACCTGCCCGCTTGATGTGGCTCTGCTGTACTGCTCTGCCTGTAGTGGCTCTGCTGTGCCGTTCTGTCTGTAGTGGCTCTGCTGTGCTGCTCTGCCTGTGGTGTCTCTGTAGTGCCGCTCTGCCTGCAGTGGCTCTGCTGTACCGCTCTGCCTGCTGTGGCTCTGTAGTGCCGTTCTGCCTGTAGTGGCTCTGTTGTGCTGCTCTGCCTGTAGTGGCTCTGCTGTGTTGCTCTGCCTGTAGTAGCTCTGCTGTACCGCTCTGCCTGTAGTGGCTCTGCTGTGCCGCTCTGCCTGTAGTGGCTCTGATGTGCTGCTCTGCCTGTAGTGTCTCTGTTGTGCCGCTCTGCCTGTAGTGGCTCTGTTGTGCTCCTCTGCCTCTAGTAGCTCTGATGTACCGCTCTGCCTGTAGTGTGCTTCTTGCCTGTATTGGTACCGCTCTGCCTGTAGTGGCTCTGCTGTGCCGCTCTGCTACCCTGCCTGCAGTGGCTCTGCTGTGCCGCTCTGTCTGTAGTAGCTCTGCGGTACCGCTCTGCCTGCAGTGGCTCTGCGGTACCGCTCTGCCTGTAGTAGCTCTGCGGTACCGCCTTTGTGGCTCTGTTGTGCCGCTCTCAGCCTGTAGTGGCTCTGTTGTTGCTGCTCCGCCTGTAGTGGCTTTGATGTGCTGCTCTGCCTGTAGTGGCTCTGCTGTTGCTCTGCTTTCTGTAGTGGCTCTTGTAGTGCCGTTCTGTTCTGTCTGTAGTGGCTCTGCTGTGCCGCTCTGTCTGCAGTGGCTCTGCTGTGCCGCTCTGCCTGTAGCGGCTTTGTTGTGCTCCTCTGCCTCTAGTAGCTCTGCTGTACCGCTCTGCCTGTAGTGGCTTTGCTGTACCGCTCTGTCTGTAGTGGCTTTGCTGTGCCGTTCTGCCTGTAGTGGCTCTGTTGTACCGCTCTGCCTGTAGAGTCTCTGTTGTGCCGCTCTGCCTGCAGTGGCTCTGCTGCACCGCTCTGCCTGCAGAGTCTCTGCTGTATCGCTCTGCCTGTAGTGCCGCTCTGGTCGGTCGAGCTGTCACATCCTCACCTACAGTCGAGTTTCAGCTGGCCAGTGTGTCGCTCGCCCGTCACCTGGCGGATCACCCGCTGCTGCACGGGCGCCGTCTGGTGGCTGTGCGGCCCAGCAGCGACTGCAGAGGAACATCAGAGCGAGTCGGTGCGACTGTTGTGACTGACGAGTAGCAGTTGGCTTTAGCTGCACCTATGCTGTTGTAAGCCGGGTAGATGTGTCAGGTCCGCACTCTTTTGCCGACAGCCGCACGTGCCGCCAGGATGACTCGGTGAATTGTCCGCCAACGAACAGCGTACGCGCTTTGTCATCTGTATACTCCCTGGACTGAGTCGGCTGTGTTTGAAACAAGCGTCGCACCTTCGTCGCTGGAGACGGTGTTTCTGTGGTGCGTGTTCCTCTTGTCGCGTGCGGCAGTTCTTCTGAGTTGTGCTTGGTGAAGGATCCGCTGGCTCGTTTTTAGCCCTTCCACACTTCTCACTGAAGGTCATTGAAGGTCGGCTGCGGAAAGATGGACCCGCCACGGGTGCAGTTATTTCCCCACTTGTCGTTTCTGCCCCAGTCCATGACGAAGCAGCTGCTACTAATAGTTACTGTGATATTAGCAGCAGCGTTGAACATTCAGCAGACTCCATGCATGCACACATTTCAGGCCAAGGCGAAGCGTGCTAAACTCTAAAGCTTCAATAGAAAGGCATACCATTGCAGGGATGGGTGTCACATCCAACAGAAACAAACACGCAAAAACATGAGACTTCCCAAAGAAGACTCAAAGTTGAATTGCGATTGGCAGTTCGTCGCGATCTGTCACGGCAGAGGACCTTATGGCGGGATTGGCAACATAGTTAATCGACTTAACCCGTCCCGTCTCGGGGGTCTTCAACCCCCCCACCCCTCAGGTTTTCCGCGGATAGCGAACGAACGGCGCGCGGTAGCGCGCCCAATTTTCATATCTTTTCCCACATCAATTTGACATGCTGATTCAAAATTTTTAGGTCAGGTCGTCTAGGGTCAACGAGTTAGTCAAGGTCAAGTGAGGTCACCTCCAAAATAGCTCAACCAGTCGTCACGCTTCAACGGATGCAAATATCTTCATTGAACTTTCAGCGTTTGCTTATCTTTACCGATGCAACAAAACGTACGAGTGGAATTTGTAGTTTTTTCGTTTTTGACTACATATAAATTTTGCGTATTTGCCAAATTGCAGTTCAAATACAGGATTCTGGCTAAAGTAAGCATTTTGTACCAGGGCAAGTTGAGTTCCAACAACGTTTCTCGGTCTGCTCCACCTATTGGAAACGGAAAATTAAAGAAAACTGGAAAACTAAAGAAAATGTAATTTCACAAAAATATTGAGGGGCCAACAAAATTATAGTCCTGGTCGATTTCGCTGTCCTTTTCTCATTCCAAATAACTTTTGTTTTTCATATATTTTTTCCAAAATGAACTCCCCAGAGTCAAAAACATAATGTAAGTCGTGAAAAGTCGTGAAAATCTATCCCCCTGGTGACGTCACTTTTGGGGGGAAATTATTTTGGAGGATGGACCCGGACCCTACTCGTCGAGCGCTTTCCGATGACACCTCTTTCGTTTTCGTGCCATGCTTAGTTTGGATTTTAGAGGGGGTCTTCAACCGCCCCCCCCCCCCGGAGACGGGGTGTGAGGATTTGACCGGAAGGACGGCGCGGGTTAACACACACGCCAGTCTGCATCGGCCGGAATCAAGCCAAATATTGATGCCACCTGATATGTTTAAGCTCTGCTCGACTTCTATGTCGGGTGTGTGCATAAACGTGTTGTTGATGAAATAAGTACCTTAATTGTTAACATGAGTTATTTTGTTACTGGTCGAGGATGCACATCGAAGACAAGTTATCATAAGGCTAAGGCTATATGCATTGTTGATGTACTTGAAACCACGACAAAAGGTTCAGTCAAACAGGTCCCTGAAATATTTGTACCACTTTGTGTATCTGCTGAACCTCGTCATTTTCTTGCATATACAACTGCTGCAGATGTGTTTTGACAATTGGTATATCTGTTTCCATAGTTACTGTGACATACTTTTTTTTACTAGCCAGCGATGAAACTTCCTCCAAGGGGCGGTGATATGGAGAGCGTGGTGGCAAAATGCGTTGTCATCCAAATATTTATAGTCCACGTCATAGCTCCATGTGAAATGTAAACAGTATTGGGATGCGGTTGGCCACCTGGCACACCAAAAGTATCGACAGTTGTATTCTTGCCACCTTTGGACATGCTTAGTTGCGCGAACTGCCACAATTTCTCATCCGTTAAATGTCCTGCAAATATATTTTCTCCACGGAAAGCAAACATTGAGAAATACTTGAATTAGCAATGCATGTGGCTTACTTTATCTATGAGATATTATGGTAATTGACATCATTTGCTGTCTCTCTTTCTGAAGCATAGTTGTAGTTATGATCCAAAATTGACGAACCAATTTCCCCCATCATGGCTGCTCAGTAGCTACTGTCCGGCAGTTCCCCGACACAACAACACCAGACAGGGTGGCTACTACCCGGCAGTTCCCCGACACAACAACACCAGACAGGGTGGGTACCACCCGGCAGTTCCCCGACACACCAGTCCCAGACAGGGTGGCTACTACCCGGCAGTTCCCCGACACACTAGTCCCAGACAGGGTGGCTACTACCCGGCAGTTCCCCGACACAACAACACCAGACAGGGTAGCTACTACCCGACAGTTCCCCGACACAACAACACCAGACAGGGTGGGTACCACCCGGCAGTTCCCCGACACACCAGTCCCAAACAGGGTGGCTACTACCCGGCAGTTCCGCACACGCCCAGACAGGGGGCGAGACGGCCCAGACAGGGTGGCTACTACCCGGCAGTTCCCCGACACAACAACACCAGACAGGGTGGCTACCACCCGGCAGTTCCCCGACACACCGGTCCCAGACAGGGTGGCTACTACCCGGCAGTTCCCCGACACACCGGTCCCAGACAGGGTGGCTACTACCCGGCAGTTCCCCGACACACCAGTCCCAGACAGGGTGGCTACTACCCGGCAGTTCCCCGACACACCGGTCCCAGACAGGGTGGCTACTACCCGGCAGTTCCCCGACACAGCAACACCAGACAGGGTGGCTACTACCCGGCAGTTCCCCGACACAACAACACCAGACAGGGTGGCTACTACCCGGCAGTTCCCCGACACCCAGGTCACAGCCAGGGTGGCTACTACCCGGCAGTTCCCCGAGCTCGAGCCGCGTCACACCGACCAGACATGGTGGCTCAACTGCCTCGCGGTGGGCTGGGCTGGGCTCGTGCCGGTCTCTCACCGACTGGCTTCATCACCGCGCCAAGTGGCCAGGTCCCGCCTTAATTGCAGCCCGTCGATCCACTAATAGGTGGGTACGGTCGGGCAGAAGTGCCACCAGCCAACCCTCAGCGCCACCGCGCTCGTAATTACCGTTGTCTTTCAATCCGGCGATAATACAAAGTTCCCACCTTGTGCTGATCAGATAATGGCGGCGACGGTTGTAAACAAATCATTGTTCGCCATCTGAGCCGGGCGCCTCGTGGCCGCCAGCGCCGCCGACGCTAGCGCCGCCTGTCGGCGGCGGCCGGCACCGCCGCGCCGGCCGGCGCGGCCCCTGCTGCGATAGCTATGCGCCGCGCGGCGGCGGCGGCCGCGCAGGCTGGCCGCGCCAGTTGCCGAGCCATCGTCTGAACAGGCGGGTGGAGTGTCGCGCCGCCGCCGCCGCCGCCGCCGCCGCCGCCGCCGCCGCCGCCGCCGCAGGAAACACGCATCGGACGCGTCATGCGCACACTGCGCCCGTGAGCCTAGCCGAGGCGCGAACAAGGACACCACGCGCACAGGGGTGGATGGTGAGTAGAGTAGCCCGGCTAGGCACGCGGTCTGCGGCTACCTGGTGGCGGTAGACTTGACAATGGGAGGTGGCATGAGCCATAGCCTTGAGGTTCAAACTGAATCACGGTTACTCGCTTGGTATCCCAGCGAATGTCGTACTTATCGATTTGCGACTCGTATCACTGGAGAACTGAATCGAAAGATCGGTCAAACACGTTGCCCGAATCCGGTGACCGGTGTAAACATGTTTGTGAGCCAGATACCTAGACCATCGTGCCTTTAAACCCATGTAGATTGCGCCAGATACATCCGTCCAGTTTGCGTTCAACTCGAGAGAATACGTGGGCGCTACATGACCAATGCAGACGATGCGCCTTAAAGCCCTGATAATTAACTAACTCGAGAGAATACGTCCCAGAGTACCAGGTGACAATCATGTAGGATATTGGACATGTTGGACGTCTACATCGAGACATTTCAAAGGCATTTGGACATGGACGTAAGAATTGCACACGGACGTGAGAGTTTAATTTAAGCTGTCCCAGAGAAGTCGCTGTCTATCGCGAGTCCGACAGCATACAAGGGCAGTCACGCGGTGTCTCTGTTGAACGCGATGTTTCTACAGCATAACACGAGCTGCCCTAGTGCTACATATTATTATGGGCGCTAAATGACCAACCATGGTCGATGCGCCCTAAAACCGCAATCACACGCACAGTGCTACATATTAATGATTTCCTAGAAAGACATTCCGAGGGGATTTGAGCTGGAAAGAGTCAGTGCCCGGCAGTAGAATGTCCATTGGGGTGTCCAACGTCAATAATATACTTAGCTGATTGCATTTGCCGCCAGTTTACCTGGTATTGAGGCTGGAGCACAGGACGAATCAGCGCTAGAAAGGAGAGGGAATTCTGTACGTCACTGGCATGCTGAGGGAAGGTTATACGATAACTAACGCAGCAGATACGTATGGCAAAAAGGACATCATGGCCAGATTTATCACAGGTATCTCGTATGTACCTTAAATATATCTCACTTCTATTAACACCGCATGTGGATATCAACGTCGATGAGTATCGCACAAGCCAAGCAAAGTCTTCGCCTCGTTCCATAACATCAAAAAGCCTTTAGCAATAGTCGATGTTCATCGTCAATATGGTTGGCTCCTCAGGGCGCCAGGACGTTCCCGTGCTGATGCTATTGTTGTAGTGGGAACAATTCACAAGCTGGTTGGCTGACATTAACGATATCTGCCAAGAACATTATTAATGAGAAAGCGAACTGGGGTGCGTTGGGAACAATCCTGCTGCTGGCCGAGGTAACTGGGGTAAATTGACAACAATCCCGCTGCCATCGGAGATAACTGGGGTAAATTGACAACAATCTTGCTGCTAATTGACAACTATCTTGCTGCTATCCAAGGCAACTGGTGTAGCAAATTGCGAGGCAACTGAATCGAGTTGAAAAAGCATACCTTTGGAAAGACTGCAACTGCCTCCATTGCTCCCCTTGTTCGGCTCAAATCCGCATGTGAAACTGAAACAGGCTCTTGAATTCACATGTCTTCCAAACCAGAAAACGGTCTGACCATAAAATCAGCCGATTTATTCCAGCATAATCTTCTGTCAGGAAGTTCCTTCTGCGCTGCCCACTCGGAACGTCCGGTCGCTCGCAGCGCCGCTCCTCAGTCGATCTATCACTTCCCGACTCTGCATAGCACACCAGCTGATGTGTGCCCACGTGATGAAGCTCAGACATAGCTACCCGAGACTTGGCTTTGGCCGGTCTCTGCCGGTTTCATCTTCTGGGCGTCTGGTCTGGTCTGGACTACTCTGGCCGAGTGGGTACTAAACTGAACCACTCCCGCCACCCAACACCCGGCTATTCTGCCCGCCTGTCAGGGATCAGACCCGATGCCCAGTTCTGATGCGATTTAACTTCCCTCTGGCCTGTAATAGAAAGGTCGTCGTAAGCCGAACTGGGCTGATTTACTCAGCCCTGACTGCTCTGGTCATCTCAGACTTGGTACAAACTAGATCAATCGCCCCATGTTTGGATTGGAATGGCTTCCACATTCATGTACATACCATGCGATGGTTCTCTATACGTCTACACTGGGCTGCACTGAGGTCTGAGACTTGACTGAGGTCTGGCGGGGGATGGGGCACAGCCAGACCTCAATGGCTCGGCGGTGGAAATCGCCTCAGGTCCAGTCGGGACTGGAGTGGTTTAGGCCTGAGGTGGGCCGGACAGGACTGAGCTGCCGTCGGCACTGGAGATTGGTCACCAGCTGGAATATGATAATCGTCTCACGCTCGTTCTGGGACGAACCAGACCGACCGACTGTTTGGTTCACCAGTCGGTCGGTACCTGAGCGATGGTACTTATCTTGAGTCAAATTTATACTGGATTGGACTGGCCTGGCCTGGCCTGGCCTGGCCTGGGCTGACCTGGCCTGGTCTGGCCTGGCCTGGCCTGGCCTGGTCTGGCCTGGACTGGCCTGGGCTGTCCTGGACTGACCTGGCCTGGTCTGGCCTGGACTGACCTGGCCTGGTCTGGCCTGGACTAGCCTGGCCTGGTCTGGCCTGGACAAGCCTGGGCTGGTCTGGCCTGGACTAGCCTGGCCTGGTCTGGCCTGGACAAGCCTGGGCTGGTCTGGCCTGGACTAGCCTGGGCTGGCCTGGACTGACCTGTCCTGGCCTGGCCTGGACTGACCTGGCCTGGTCTGGCCTGGACTAGCCTGGGCTGGTCTGGCCTGGACAAGCCTGGGCTGGCCTGGACTGACCTGTCCTGGCCTGGCCTGGACTGACCTGGCCTGGTCTGGCCTGGACAAGCCTGGGCTGGTCTGAACCGATCCCCTGGCCCGCCGGTCGGCCGGCGGCTGGCCGGCGAGATTCGCCACGGTGCGGTCATTGCCAGCTGGTGGTGATGGATCCGACGCGTCCCACCCGGCGGGGCGAGGGCTCCAGGTGATTGGCTGGTCCGCATACCGACACATGAGCCGACACCCGACACCAGGACCGACACCTGGACCGACACCCGGACCGACACCAGGACCGACACCTGGACCGACACCTGGACCGACACCAGGACCGACACCCGGACCGACACCTGGACCGACACCGGACCGACACCTGGACCGACACCCGGACCGACACCGGGACCGACACCTGGACCGACATCTAGACCGACACTCGGACCAACACCCGGACCGAAACCCGGAACGACACCCGGACCGATGCCAGGACTGGTCTGGCATCTATATATAAGAATGGCGCTATAAGAATAGAGGGCTTGCTTTTCAGTATTACACGGAGGGTTGATTGACAGATTTGGTGGGCAACTGGTTCAGTGTACAGAGTGCATCCAAGAAGGGCCCTTGTGGCTCATAGTTGCACTAATCTTTTATGTCTTTATGTCTTTATGACTGACATCCTGGGCGACATCCTGACCACAGACAGACAGACATGCATGTAAGTCAGCACTGTGGCTGATCAGGTAACACCTGGGAGATTTGCAACCAATTGCTGACTGGTTCTCCTTCACCACGTTTAGTTCCTGACATCCCGGTCGATTTTCAGGCATCCTTCCAAATCCTCCAATACCTTCATCAGTCTTTTCACACCCTGACCACCCTTCCGCCTGGCAAATCCTCCGACATCCTACATTCATCCTCCTACACCCAGCCCCCGATCCTCCGGCACCCAGACTGCGATCCTCTGACACCCTGCCTCATCCGCCGACACTCGTCCCCAGCCTACACCCAGCCCCGATCCTCTTGCAATCAGGCCCCGATCTTCCGACACAAAGCTCCATCCTCTGACACCCTGCCCCATCCTCCGACATCTTTCTCCATCCTCCGACACCCAGCACCCGATCCTCGACACCCAGCCTAATCCCCTGACACCCTACCCCATTCATCGACATCTTTCCCCGATCCTCCGACACCCTGCCCACATCCTCCGACACCCTGCCCACATCCTCTGACACTCTGCCCACATCCTCCGACACCTTTCTCCATCCTCCGACACCCAGCACCCGATCCTCGACACCCAGCCTAATCCCCTGACACCCTACCCCATTCACCGACATCTTTCCCCGATCCTCCGACACCCTGCCCACATCCTCCGACACCCTGCCCACATCCTCCGACACCCTGCCCACATCCTCCGACACCCTGCCCACATCCTCCGACACCCTGCCCACATCCTCCGATACCTTTCTCCATCCTTCGACACCCAGCACCCGATCCTCGACACTCAGCCCCCGATCCTCGACATCATGTCCCATCCTCCGCCAGGCTGCCCCCTCGATGGACCGACGCCGTTAAGCTGGTCAGAATTTGCAGCCTTGTGGCGGCGGCCGGCCGGCACCGCCAAATGGACTGCGGCGAGCGTGGCTCTCCCGTGGATCTTCCGTGGATCTTTGTGGGTCTCCCGTGGGCTCTCCCGTGGGTCTGCTGTGGGTCTGTCCGTGGTCTGTGGTTCCTGTGGCTCTCCCGTGGGTCTGCTGTGGGTCTGCCGTTTGTGGCTCTCCGTGGGTCTCTGTGGCTCTCCCGTGGCTCTCCCGTGGGTCTTCCGTGGGTCTTCCGTGGTCTCTCCGTGGTCCCCGTGGGCTCTCCCGTGGGTCTCCAGTGGGTCTCCCGTGGCTCTCCCGTGGTCTCCGTGGCTCCCTTCCGTGGGTCCTGTGGTCTCCCGTGGGTCTCCCGTGGGTCTCCCGTGGGTCTCCCGTGGGTCTCCCGTGGGTCTCCCGTGGCTCTCCCGTGGGTCTCCCGTGGGTCTCCCGTGGGTCTCCCGTGGGTCTTCCGTGGGTCTCCCGTGGGTCTCCCGTGGGTCTCCCGTGGCGGTTTTGTTTGCCCGGTCAGTGACAGGTGACCAGTCGACAGAATCACGTGTGTTTGGGGGGGGGGGCACGTTAGGAGGCTTCGTTCGGTGTGGACAGTCGGATACGCTGAACCAGACGACAAAAAACTGCCGTCCGATGGCCTCGCCTCCTCTGAACCCGTCTGGGTTTTGACACGATTGCACGGCTGGCGGCGGCGGTTTTTGCTGTCGTCTCGAATCACTTCCGATCGGGTGGCTGTCGGCAGGTGTTGTCTCGAGTAATCCTCCGGCCAGCTGGTCGCCACCTCCCCCATCTGGCTAAAGTGAATTGGTTGATTAAGGCCGGTTCTGTCCTGCTACCACGTCGGGACTGCTGCGTCCTCCCAGCCAGCTCCCAGCATCCCACACAGTAGATGGAGCCTGTCCTCCCAGCCGGCTCCCAGCATCCCACACAGCAGATGGAGCCTGTCCTCCCAGCCGGCTCCCAACATCCCACACAGCAGATGGAGCCTGTCCTCCCAGCCGGCTCCCAACACCCCACGCAGTAGATGGAAGCTGTGCTCCCAGGGTACTCAGTACCCCACACAGCAGATGGAATTGGCTCCCAGCACCACCCCACACAGCAGATGGAGCCTGTCCTCCCAGCCGGCTCCCAACATCCCACACAGCAGATGGAGCCTGTGCTCCCAGCCGGTACCATACCCCCACAGCAGATGGAATATGGCCCCACCCCACACAGCAGATGGAGCCTGTCTCCCAGCCGGCCTCAACACCCCACGCAGCAGATGGAACCTGTCCTCCCAGCCGGTTCCCAACACCCCACGCAGCAGATGGAGCCTGTCCCCCCCTTTCCCACAGAGAGAATCTCCCAGCCGGCTCCCAGCATCCCACGCAGCAGATGGAGCCTGTGCTCCCAACCGGTTCTCAACGCCCCACGCAGCAGATGGAGCCTGTACTCCCAGCCGGTTCTCAACGCCTCACGCAGCAGATGGAGCCTGTGCTCCCAGCCGGTACTCAGTACCCCACACAGCAGATGGAGCCTGTCCTCCCAGCCAGTTCCCAACATCCCACGCAGCAGATGGAACCTGTGCTCCCAGCCGGTACTCAGTACCCCACACAGCAGATGGAGCCTGTGCTCCCAGCCGGCTCCCAACATCCCACACAGCAGATGGAGCCTGTGCTCCCAGCCATCATCCCACGCAGCAGATGGAGCTTATGCTTCTAGCCGGCTCCCAACATCCCACGCAGCAGATGGAACCGACAGTTGCTCAGTGCGTCTGTAGCTCAGTAGTTAGCTGAATATATAAAGACATAAAGACATAAAAGATTAGTGCAACTATGAGCCACAAGGGCCCTTCTTGGTTGCACTCTGTACACTGAACCAGTTGCACACCAAAACTGTTAATCAGCCCTCCCTGTAATACTGAAAAGCAAGCCCTATATTCTTATAATGATTGTCTATGCTGTTTTTAAAGATGTTCAATGTGCTGCTACTGACGATGTTTTCTGGCAGCTGGTTCCAGTGTTCCACTACCCTGTTGGTGAAGAAAGTTTGCCTTAACCTTGTTCTGCTGTGGTTAACTTTAATTTTGAATTTATGACCTCTAATTGCATCATTTCTGTTAAATTCAAACATTTCCCCAAGGTATCCCCTCTCCAGACCATTGACAAATTTAAAGACCTCGATGAGATCTCCTCTCAGCCTTCTATATCTAAGTGAAAACATATTCAATTTCTTCAATCTTTCCTCATATGCCAGGTTGCTTATGCCATTAACCATTTTTGTAGCCCTCTTTTGTACTCTCTCCAAAAGCCAACAATCTTTTTCATAGCTAGGAGACCAAGCTTGGATGCAGTATTCCAAATGTGGCCTGACGTATGCACAGTAAAGCTTCCTGATCACTTCCTCACTTCTGTATGATACATTCCTATTTATTGCCCCGAGCATTCTCAGTGCCTTCTTCCTGGCTTCCTTGGTCTGTTCTGATGCCCCCAGTTTTGTGTTTAGAATAACACCTAAATCCTTCTCCTGTTGAGTCACTGATAGCACTTGGCCACCCATCAAGTATGGAGCCTTCATATGCTGCTTACCTACATGCATGATTTTGTACTTATCAAAGTTAAATTTCATTTGCCATTCTTCGGACCACTTCACAAGTTCGTCTAAGTCTTTTTGCAGCGAGATATGCTCATCCTGACCTGTTATTGCTCTAAAGACCTTCAAATCATCCGCAAATTTCAAAACTTTACTGCTTAGGCCACTTTCAATGTTATTTACAAATATAATGAACAGTAATGGCCCTAGTACTGACCCCTGGGGGACTCCACTAAGAACATTTTGCCATGATGACTTTGTACCATTTAGCATCACTCTTTGCTGTCTATCTGAAAGCCACAACTCTATCCATTTTAAGATGCTACCTGCAATACCATGGGACTGAAGCTGTATCATTAACCGTTTATGGGGTACCTTGTCAAAGGCCTTACTAAAGTCAAGATATGCTACATCACCCTGATTTCCCTGATCAAATTGTTCTGTGGCGAAGTTTGAAAAGTCCAAGATGTTTGTGAGACACGATCGTCCTTTTCTAAACCCATGTTGAGTATTTTGAATCAATCTGCTACCTTCCAGATAACTAACTATTCTATCCTTGATAATTGATTCGAGTACCTTGCATACTAGGGATGTGAGACTTATTGGCCTATAGTTTAAACTTTCCCTCTTTCTCCTTTCTTGAAAATAGGAACTACATTTGCCCTTTTCCAATCGGTTGGAATTTCATTATGTGAAACTGATCTACAAAATATTATACTAAGTGGAAATGCCAGTTCCTTTTCAGTTTCCCGCAACACCCTAGCATAAATTTCATCAGGTCCTGCTGCCTTATTTTGCTTTATTTTCCTGATATGATTGTAAACAACATCACTATCAATGAAATCAACATCATTTGTCAGATCCCATGTCACTGAACTATGGTGTATGGTCGGCAGATTGGTCATATCTTCCAATGTAAACACTGATTTGAACTGCTTGCTCAGCTCCTCAACCATCTCACTATCCTCACCCAATGTAGTCCCGTTTACTTCCAGTGGACCAATTGTGCTAGAAACTTTACTCAGCTTGTAGAAACTAAAGAACTTTTTACTGTCCCCATTACAGTTTCTAGCTAAATCCAGTTCTTTTGCTCGCTTTGCTGCTCTGGTTTTTTGCTTCACAGTGTCCCTAGCTTTTCGATACGCCTTTAGATTAACGACATTTGAGGCTTCTTTAAAAACTCTAAATGCAGTTTTCTTAGCCTTAATTGTTTTTATGACGTCTGGTGTAAGCCATGCTGGCTTTCCTACCCTTCTTTTGCGTCTTTGCTTTTGGGGGACATGTCTAATCTGAGTTTCCTTCAAGTAAGATTTGAACTTTTCCCACATTTCACAGGCATTTAAATTGGAGAATTCTTCTTCCCATCTGATGGCACTTAAAGCCGCTCTCATGCCGTTAAAGTCTGCTCTGTTGAAATTTGGAACCTTTACCAAATTATCCTTGATAATTTCCCGTACATGTGCCTTGAATCTAACTATGTTATGGTCACTTTTTCCCAGAGTTTCGCCTACAGTCAAGTCTTGAACCAAGTCACTTAAATCCGAGAATACAAGGTCCAAGAATGAACCATGCCTGGTAGGTTCCGATACAAACTGGTGTAAGAACAGGTCCTCTTCAAGGCATTTCCTAAACATTTTGCATGATGGGGTGCCAACACCAGCATTTTCATAACCTTTTAGATTAAATTCACCGAGAATAAGGCACTTCCTCTTAAAGTGTCTACTGATTTCCTCACAAATCACCTTGTCAAGCTCCAGTTGCTGAGAATTTGGCAGGGTTCCTGATCGGTAGAAAGCTCCTATCCTAAGAGTATTGCTGTTGCCTTTTCCCACAGTGACATCAAGCCAAATGGACTCCACAGACACATTTTTATTCCCACCTGCTACTTTTTGAGAACTGAATAAGCTATTTATATAGAGCATTACACCACCCCCTTTCATTGCTGGACCCCTACTGCACGAAAACATATTGTATCCCTGGATCTCATAGTCCTGTAAGTTATCTCCAAAATACCCTTCACTGACCCATGCCTCCGTAATGCAAACAAAATCCGGTTCCTCCTCAGCAACATAACACTTGAACTCATCAAATTTGGAACGGATACTCTGAGCATTAAACATCATACACTTAACGAATGCTCCATAACCACCTTTAGCTTTTTCATATTGAGGAGTTCTTTTATCACTAGATGAACTATAACTCTGTCTCCTTGAACTACTGCTGTCCCTATTTGCAGACTTTGAGGTTCTATTGCCTTGGCTGACACTATTGGAATATTCCTGAGTTGGCAATGCAATGTGATCCCCTCCCCACCCCATTTCCTAGTTTCCCTGAAGGACATGCTCGTATACTTTGCCTAACACATGGACCCCCTTCTCAGAAAAGTGCAGGCCATCCCTCAGGCATATGACATGCCAGAGGCACGGGGTTCGATTCCTCGCGGTGCCCATCCTCTTTGCCAGGGTGAGAGACAGGCGATACAATATGACCTCAACTGCTGAGTGCGTCGTAAAGCGGCAAAGAACCAGAGAGGTTGCATTCACATTATAATGTAATCACGTTCGCCTGCTTATGATTGGCCCAATGTTGGCACAGCAGATAACAGGTAGCGGTAGGAAAAGTATACGAACAATATGTCTGGTGATATCTAGATTGAAAGAAGATGGCGACTATCTAGTAAAGCAGTGATGCAATCGTGAGTAGAAATTGATTTGCAGGCACCAGCTGTGTGAATAATTGTGCAGTTTGTCTTTCACAAAGCCTGTGGCGAAATGCAGCTTAGTGAAAGCATGTGCGAAAGTGTGCCACTCAGCTCCTTTGTTGTCTACTTTGCGTAACCGATATTATTATTTTATATTGCTTGATATTTTCAATTCTGGGAGTAAGTTGAGAAGGCTGGGCTGGGGCTTCTTCGCATGGCCATCACTAACTACGGTGACAGTAGTTGACTTGACGAGTAGGAATTCGAAGTGCAGGACGGCTAATCTGCGGCCCCAAGACGACGCCTGATCAAGTGCATGCACGAAATCGTTCAGGGTGCACGCGAAGTGGCATATGCTGCTCTCCCAGCCGATATTTTCGCCTACCTTTGTAGCGAGGAACAACCAGAGACGGGCACTGATTATCCTCGCGCACTTTATAAATCACTCCTTACTCTGGCTGCCCTAGTGTGGCTGGGATCGACGGCTGCCCTGGTGTATGTGGGGTCAACGGATGTCCTGGTGTAGCTGGGGCCGCCGCCGCCGTGGTGTTCAATACGGATCGTGATGACAACTGCTGGTGTTGACAGCTTCCGCACTATGCGGTGAGGCTAGGGTTCACAGCTGCCGCAATGTGCGCCCAGGCCGATGTTGACAGCTGCTATGGTTTCAAGGCTGACACTGTGACATTGACAGCTGCCACTCTGTTCATTACAGCTGATGCAGCTGCGAACGGGCGCAGCTGCCAGCAATCTGCGCTCCAAATCGCACGCAAATGTAGCACCTCCTCGGAGTGACAGGATTTAGTTTGCACCCATTTACCGTAAGCCCTTCAGAGCCTGCGGACACTGTGGGATCGTGGGCTGTCCCGTGGCAATGTGTCAATGGGCGCGGCTCGTCGCTGCATCTGGCCCGAGAAGGCCTGGCCGGCGCGAGGGTTGGTATTTCTCCACTCATTAGCAGTCGATCATTTATCATGGGTTTGTGGCTGATCACGCGTGACTCATGCATTTGGCGGGATCGTGCACGCCGGCGATGGTCTGCAGGGCCGGCCGACCGGCCGTGCACGTGAGTCGGACCACGTGTACGGCTGGCGGACACCGTCTCCACCTTCGGCTGTCCCACCGGCAGGGGTCCCTTCATCCGCTGCACACCCACCGGTAACAGGCCGCAGCGCGGCCCGCCTGCATTCCTACCGGCAGTGCAGCAAGCGGAGATGCTCAGAATGCGCTTCTCGTTTGCTTTTCGGTGTTGATTGTCCTCTCTTGCGTGGATCACGCTTCCGTTAGTGTGCTTGTGGAGTCCTGCCCGTCTTTTGTTCCACACGTAATCACTTCTCCTGTCTGGGATTTCCAGGTTGTATTAGTTCGTATCAGTTTTATGTCATGTTTTTATCTTCCGAGACACACCTTCATGGATGTGGTTTAATATCTAGTTATGGGTGTTTCAACACCCATAACTTTTATTGCGTCTATCAATAATTTACATGGGCGCATTCGGTACGAAAGTCGACTTCCGTCATGCAAATTTTGATGCTTGAGCCAAGTTGAGGCCCGAGACCTTACGAAACGTCTGCATCTCGCCGAGCCCTGTGTGTGTGTGCCATGTCGGGCCGAGAGCGAGTCCTGGTCCGGTCCACTGCAGTCGCCGGCACACGGCCGCCTGTGACCGGAATGCTCGCGCTGACCGCCGCCCCGACAGGGCACAGGCCGGCCTCTACGAGCCTCTTAACGAGCTCGTAAATAACCTCCAATAGCAGTGGGAGCGTGACCGATAAACATTTCTGGGGATTCTATTTGTGACTGGGCGAAAGCGGTGCGACTGCGGAGCAGATCGCAGCCGGCGTCAGCCTCCGCACTGCCGGCGGCCACTGGCAGCAGCGCTGGCCATCCTGGCGGCGCCGAGTCTCGACTGCGGGCCGGAACTGCCCGGTCAGCCTCACAGGTGCGCACGTGGATGCTCAGCTGGCCTGCCCGGCACTGCCCGGCTAGTCTCCCAGGTGCGCACGTGAGCGCTCAGCTGGCCTGCCCGGCACTGCCCGGTCAGTCTCGCGGGTGCGCACGTGGATGCTCGGCTGACCTGGCCGGCACTGCCCGGCATTGCCCGGCTAGTCTCCCAGGTGCGCGCGTGGACGCTCGGCTAGGCAGCCGCCGCGCCAGCCCGGATGGTGTCGCAGGCAGACAGATGGAGGGAGATAGACGAAAGAAACGAGAGGCAGGGTAGTGAGAGAAAGAGAGAGAGAGAGAGAGAGAGAGAGAGAGAGAGAGAGAGAGAGAGAGAGAGAGAGAGAGAGAGAGAGAGAGAGAGAGAGAGAGAGTAAAAGCGTAGCGCAACAAAAAACGAAGGAACGAGGCATATGCCGTGGGAGAGTGTGAGAGGGAGTCTGTGTAGAGGGCGAGAGCCAGAGTCAGAGGCAAGAGAAGGAGAGAGAGAGAGATGGGGGAGGAGAGGGGAACGTTGTCGCGCTGCGCCTCAGCGTACCGTGTGCAGTCACGGGTGCAGGTCGGATGCGTTTTTGTGTTGTCGGTCGGACCGACGTTAATTTAAGTATGTCTTGACGGGCCATTTATAGTGGCCGGCGAGCGACGGCCGGGAGCGAGTGCCGGTCTGAACGTGGAGGCGTCCTTTGGCCGGGAGCGGAGCCCAGGCCGGCAGTGGGTGCTGGTCTGAACTGGGAGTCGTCCTTTGGCCGGCAGTATGTTCCGGTCTGAACTGGGAGTCGTCCTTTGGCCGGCAGTGGGTGCCAGTCTGAACTGAGGGATGTCCTTCGGGTCGGCGCCCAGTTCACAGACGGGTCTCGGCGCCCCCTGGCGGCGGGGCGGAGTTGTGCGTTGGCCGCGCTCCAGCCGTCGAGTCACAGTTGTCGACCCGGCGGCGGCTGTTTGCCAATCGGCGGTCAGATGAAGGCCGAGAAGAGCCGGAGAGCCAGCGACGGCACGTGGTAGTCTGTACCACCAACGGCGCGTGATACGGTGCCTTCAAGTCCTGTCTGTACCTGCGATAGCGCGTGATGCGGTGTCTTCAAGTCATGTCTGTACCGGCGCTACCGCCTGGTACGGTGCCTTGAGGTCCGGCGATGGCGCGTGGTAGTCTGTGCCGGCGATGGCGCGTGGTACGGTGCCTTGAAGTCCGGCGATGGCGCGTGGTAGTCTGTGCCGGTGACGGCGCGTGGTACGGTGCCTTCAAGTCATGTCTGTACCGGCGACGACGCGTGGTACGGTGCCTTCAAGCCATGTCTGTACCGGCGATAGCGCGTGGTACGGTGCCTTGAAGCCATGTCTGTACCGGCGATAGCGCGTGGTACGGTACCTTCAAGTCATGTCTGTACCGGCGATGGCGCATAGTACGGTGCCTTCAAGCCATATCTGTACCGGCGATGGCGCATAGTACGGTGCCTTCAAGCCATATCTGTACCGGCGATGGCGCATAGTACGGTGCCTTCAAGTCATGTCTGTGCCGACGATAGCGCGTGGTGCGGTGCCTTCAAGCCATGTCTGTACCGGCGATAGCGCGTGGTACGGTGACTTGAAGTCATGTCTGTACCGGCGACGGCGTGTAGTACGGTGCCTTGAAGTCATGTCTGTACCGGTGATAGCGCGTGGTACGGTGCCTTGAAGTCATGTCTGTGGCGGTAACGCGGGCTAATTAGCATACCGGATCTCGCCGTTGGCCCAGGAGCCGGCCGACGCGGAGCGCGCCGCTCGTGCCGGCACCTGGTGTCCGTCTGGTCTGCGAGATGCATCGTACGACGGACTCGGCCGCGCCGACGTGTCATAGTCTGGAGCCGAAGGTCACCACCGGCTCGGCCGACGGCCGAGCGACAGAGCGATGTCGGCACAGCCGCCGTCGACAGCTTGATTCAGTGGATACATCTGGTGAGTTGAGCTAACTGGGGTTCACGATGTCAAGCGGGTGTCGTATTTGGGCTGCGACAAATCAACACTTCACGTCTGTCCCGGCGATAATCTCGACACACGGTGTGCACACCCGGGCGCAATAATCGGCTTGCGACGTGTACCGCCTGTCAATAGAGCGTGCGCACAGGGTCACCCATGCTCACTGGCTAGGAGAACCACTCCCCAAATGAAAAAAAAAAAAATCGTGCATATCGTTCAAATCGGCTCAATATGTTCACAGAGCACCCTAAAGCCCAAATAACTAACTAACTAATATGTTCACAGTCAATGTACGTATCGCAAACCGAAATCTGCGCTGCAGAACTAGCTCACGCTTTCGATACAGCCAACCCAGTGCCGATGCTATCGAAATGGTGGTAGACTGGAATATACCTGTCAAATAAGCGAAGCTATCTGGTCAAGTATGCTGGGTGACTGCAACCTTAAGTTTTTACTCCTGTTTTATTACCGAGTGGTAGACAGCCAATATCTCGGTGTTTTTTATGAACGTCACAGCGATAGTGATAATCTTGAGTTTCTAAATGTTCTGAACATACCTCTTCACACAAATTACTGGAATGGCAATGTATATGAGCGAAGGCCGAGTCCGACAATGTTGTCTAAGGAACGGTCTTGGATTGTCTATGACAAGTTGCATTGCCTTTCGTGCATCCTTCATCAACCGCCTATGTATGAATACGTACACTATGCATTGGATGCATAGTGTGCAGCTAGGTTCTTTCGAAAGGACACATGCTAATGCAGAATGTGTAACGCATCAGCGAAAGAAATAACTGACGTACACATAATAACATATTTGTATCATGATTCTGTGCCCAATGCCACCATTCCATAGCCATGCACAAGCATGCGACACTCTAAAGATTGGACGTTCCGGTACAGAAATACCTAAAAAGAAACAGGAACAAATAACAGACAAAGGAAAGTATCCGGGTCGATCTGATTGACAGCTGCGGGAGACGGCATGGTGTCAAAATATCATGTCGGTCGTAATCACGAAAATAATGATGAAGTGCATGCCATAGCAATCGTAATAACCGACAAAATGGTGACAAAATAACACATAAGTCGTAATTACGGACAAAATAGTAACAAAATATCATAGCGATTACAATGATGGAGAGAATGGTGATCTAATATCAGTCATCACAATAGCATTACAGCTTCTCCCCTTCCCTTCTACGTTGGATGGTATCCTATGCAATTCAGATGCCAAATTTTCATTGATACTATTCCAGTTGGCTGAGATTATGATGGCCATGACGGCTTACCTAACCTGATGAAAGAGCGGACGCTGCGGAGGTGTACTCAGGGCGCTGAATGAGTCTCGCGGGCCGCCTGCGAGCCGCTGATTGTTCCGTGGGCGGGCTCGAGTCTCCCAGCGTGAAGCGCGTCCGTGGCTGGGGCTGGCGACACACACCTGCTCCCCAGGTATAGGCTGGCTGGCGACACACACCTGTCCCCAGGTATAGGCTGGGGCTGGCGACACACACCTGCCCGGGTATAGGCTGGGGCTGGCGACACACACCTGTCCCCAGGTATAGGCTGGCTGGCGACACACACCTGCCCCCAGGTGTAGGCTGGCTGGCGACACACACCTGCTCCCCAGGTGTAGGCTGGCTGGCGACACACACCTGCTCCCCAGGTATAGGCTGGCTGGCGACACACACCTTCCCAGGTATACTGGCTCACACACCTGCCCCGGGTATAGGCTGGCTGGCGACACACACCTGCTCCCCAGGTTAGGCTGGCTGGCGACACACACCGCCCCAGGTATAGGCTGGCTGGCGACACACACCTGTCCCCAGGTATAGGCTGCTGGTGACACACCTGTCCCCAGGTATAGGCTGGCTGGCGACACACACCTGCTCCCCAGGTATAGGCTGGCTGGCGACACACACCTGCTCCCCAGGTATAGGCTGGCTGGCGACACACACCTCCCCCAGGTATAGGCTGGCTGGCGACACACACCTGTCCCCAGGTGTAGGCTGGCTGGCGACACACACCTGTCCCCAGGTATAGGCTGGCTGGCGACACACACCTGCTCCCCAGGTATAGGCTGGCTGGCGACACACACCTGCTCCCCAGGTATAGGCTGGCTGGCGACACACACCTGCTCCCCAGGTATAGGCTGGCTGGCGACACACACCTGTCCCCAGGTATAGGCTGGCGACACACACCTGCTCCCCAGGTATAAGCTGGCTGGCGACACACACCTCCCCCAGGTATAGGCTGGCTGGCGACACACACCTGTCCCCAGGTGTAGGCTGGCTGGCGACACACACCTGTCCCCAGGTGTAGGCTGGCTGGCGACACACACCTGTCCCCAGGTATAGGCTGGCTGGCGACACACACCTGCTCCCCAGGTATAGGCTGGCTGGCGACACACACCTGCTCCCCAGGTATAGGCTGGCTGGCGACACACACCTGCCCGGGTGTAGGCTGGCTGGCGACACACACCTGCCCCGGGTGTAGGCTGGCTGGCGACCACACCTGCTCCCCAGGTATAGGCTGGCTGGCGACACACACCTGCTCCCCAGGTATAGGCTGGCTGGCGACACACACCTGCTCCCCAGGTGTAGGCTGGCTGGCGACACACACCTGTCCCCGGTTATGGGCGGTATAGGCTGGCTGCGACACACACCTGCCCGGTGTAGGCTGGCTGCCACCTGCCCGGGTGTGGCTGGCTGGCGACACACACCTGCCCGGGTGTAGGCTGGCTGCGACACACACCTGCCCAGGTGTAGGCTGGCTGGCGACACACACCTGTCCCCAGGTATAGGCTGGCTGGCGGCACACACCTGCTCCCCAGGTATAGGCTGGCTGGCGGCACACACCTGCTCCCCAGGTATAGGCTGGCTGGCGACACACACCTGCTCCCGAGGTGTCGGCTGGGGCTGGCGACACACACCTACTGGCAGCCCCCAGGGGGTTCTCCCTTGCTGGGCTGGCGCCACGTGGAGCCGCCAGCCTCTGTCCGTCACGTCAGCCTGCCACTGGGGGCGGCCCGGGCTGAGACCGCGCGGTGCTTCCCACAGGATAGTGCCAGTCCTATTGCAGCCTCGCAGTGTCAGTCCTACCGCAGCCCAGCAGCGTCAGACATATTGCAGCCCTATAGTGTCAGACATATTGTAACCCCACAGTGTCAGCCATATTGTAACCCCACAGTGTCAGCCATATTGTAACCCCGCAGTGTCAGCCTTCTTGTAGCCCCACAGTGTCAGCCATAACGCAGCCCCACAGCATCAGATATGTCCATAACGTGTAGCCCTAGCCTGCGTGCATTGGGTTGTGGTGACAATTGTGCGATTTAAACCGGGTCTGAAAAGCCACGCCATAGGTAATTTTTACCAAAAATTGTACGATATGGCATCACATGCTATCTCGCGACAGCACCTGGTAAGGGATTTTTGCCAGGTCCAAGATGGTAGTCAAAGTACCCAGAATGGATTTTGACCGCATGACAGTCGGATAAACGCATTTCGCCAGAAATCAGTGAGCATTTGTGATGCTTTATCTGCAGATTCTTGGGGTGCTTTGACAACTTCGAATATATAAAGGCTACGAAGGCTCTGTGGCAAAGGAGGGCCACTGCCCACGTCATGGAAGTGGTGTTGCACCGGTGCAAAACACGATTGACATCGGTTCTCGCTCATCCTCTGAACCTTGGCCACGATCAACTGGTACCAAAATGTATGAACCCGCCCACACCGACTGCCCAGGCAGGCGAACAGCTCGTCTGGGATTACAACCTCTCAGCCATGTCGGCCTCCCGGCGGTGCCGCGTCTGTGTCGCATGCCGATTAATCCCGTGTCGGGTGCAGGCATAACATCATTGCATTGACACCCGGTGTCTCTGATGTGCTTCGCGCGGCAGCTGGACACAGTTTGTACTCTCTACACCTAAGTCTGCACACACATACCGATAAGTACCTATATGACGCAATGACACGTCTTATATGACGCAATTATATGACGCAATGGCATAATGCTACCAACACTATTTGACTTCTTCAGCTATATGACGCTATATGACGCAGCGACGGAATACTACCCACGTTATTTGCACCCCCTCCCTGACGTAAAATATTGTGTGCATATGGTAAACATATTGATGTTATGGTAGTTCTAAAAGGATTCGCACTTTTTATCTCTCATGAAAGGTCAAATACCGTTCACATTAATGTTTGTGTTATATCATTCGAATCCCCGCACTTCATGAAAAAAGAAACACACAATAAAACAACTGGTCATGTGAGTTTAAACATTTACCAGTTGCAGGGCATATTCCAGGTTGCCGCCCTTTTGCTTGACTCGCGGAGATACGCCGCATCTCCACCTCTTCCATCACCCGGGCACACGAGTCTGCCTAGATCCTCCTGACCTCGCGATGCAACACGTGCTTCAGCCTTTGGGGCCTCTGGCACTTCCCTGGTGGATTTTTCTCTGGAAGTAGCTCCACAGAGAGATGTTCGGAGGTGTCAAGTGTGTTGAATGAGCCGGTCAGGGGATACGTTCTCTGCATTCATCAGCATTGCGGCTGACGAAACATTCTCCGAAGTGCTGTTCCGGCCATTAAAGCGCCACGTTGGAGGTGTGAGGCGCGATATCATCTCACTAGAACCTCACGGTGCTCTGCGGTACTCCATGGTACTCGTAGGCGCTGCTTCAGAACCGACTGAGCATCTTGGCGTGGCTCTCCTTGTTGGTGGTAGCTGTGGAACCGCTGCAGTTCTGGAATCGCAACTGGCCGCTGATCGCCGTTTGAGCTGAAGGTGTACCATACAGTAGCCTGGTTAGCGTGCAGGGGCTTCTCTGTCACTGTGTCTGCACTGTGATTTCCCCAGATCCTGCAATTTTGGGTGTTCACACCCGCATTTACCAGAATATAGAACTTCACTGAACCAAATGCTGTTGATGAAGTTGCTATCAGCAGTGCACCGGCCACATAACCATCTCGTACAAGCAACTCGTTCAATCTTGTCGTCTTCAGGCAATGCTTCATGGATCAATGTTTTGTATGGCATGATTCCGAGTTAATGAAAACATTTAATTACGCACTGCAGTAACTGCTGTCAACTTGATTTGCAATTTCCCTGATTGACCTCGTGGAGATTTTGCAGACGATGACCTCGACCTTCTCGACGCTTTCTGTGGAGCGTTTGAAACTTCTTCGCCCGCAGCGACCTCGGTTCAGATTAACACCGCCCTCAGTCTCCATATATATTTCTACATCTCTAGTATGTCATCTACGAATGCATACATGTACGAATGGTCATTACCTTCCAGCATAACTGATGAATATCATGTGCCTTATCCAGGACAAAAGGCCGGGTTTTGAAAGCAGTATCAGCACACTCCGAAAAATAGGAGGAATTTTGGTGCAATTAAACTGCACGTGAGTGGAAAAATATCTAGTCCTGTCCAGAGTAGTAACAGTAAGCAGCCCTCTCTTGCTTTCCAAGCAGCGAATAGAAATGCTTCGGTGCAGTCGTTATCTGTGGGACTTGGTTATCAGGAGATTATCCGATAGAAGCAAATGTATTCAAATGTGCGTAGTATTATGCTTTGGTCAGAGGGTTCCAATTATATGTAACAGTGGTCCCGTGGATCCATTTTCTAAGTAAAGGACTATTCTTCAAATATCTCACATTCCTAATTGAATGACCACCAGTAAAGGCTTTGATTGCCTCCCAATGCATGCTTCATCCATGAAAAAAATGCAGCGGTTTAGGGCTCTTAAGTGGGGTTTGACTTTTTCTGCATGTTCCCCCTGAACATGTTCCACACACCAGTCAAATTACAGCATGATCATTATTTTATTGAAAGCAGTCTTAGGCAGCTGATTTTAAGCTTCATAGTACCAACTAGTACACTCTAGACACATCAGTGTTGGTAAAGCAGGACATGGGCTACTTGAATCCTTGTCTTAACACATAGAAAACAACCATCGATCGTTGTTTTGATAATGCTAAATATGTGTAAGTTTAACTAGATAATTTGGCTAACTATGCTGCTCCATCACCTGGCACAATAGAACACACATTGAGAACAATAAATCCCCACGTTCCATGTTAACCCGTCCCGTCTCGGGGAGGGGGTCTTCAACCGCCCTGCCCCTCAGGTTTTTCGCGGATAGGGAACGAACGGCGCGGGGCAGCGCATAAAAATATGGCGTACCTTTTCCCACATCAATTTGGCATTATTTTTCAACATTTTGAAGTCAGGTCATCTAGGATCAACCAGTTAGTCAAGGTCAAGTGAGGTCATCTCGAAAAAGGTTCAACCAGTCGTCTCGCTTTAACGGATATATATATATATATATTTTTAATGAAACTTTCGGCGTTTGTTTATTTTTAGGGATGCAACAAAACGTACCAGAGAAATGTTTCCGTTTTTCCCGTTTTTGACTACATATAATTTTTGCATATTTGCCTATTGCAGATCAAATCGAAGATTCTGGCTAAAGTAAGCATTTTTTATTAGGAAAGTTGATTTTTGATAACGTTTCTCGGTCTGCTCTACCAATTAGAAAAGGAAAATTAAAGAGAACTTGAAAACTGAACATTTTGAAATTTCGGAAAAAAATGGGTGGGGCAAAAAGATGTATGGGCCATGTCGATTTCGCTGTCCTTTTCTGATTCCAAATACTTTTTATTTCAAATATCCCCCGAAGTGAACTCCCCGGAGCCAAAAACATGATGTAAGTCGTGAAAAGTCGTGAAAATCTAGCCCCCTACTGACGTCACTTTTGGGGGAATGTTTTTTGGGTTGGATCCGGACACTGCTCGTCGAGCGCTTTCCGATGACACCTCTTTCGTTTTCGTGCGACGCTTAGTTTGGATACTATCTACCACCCCCCGCCCCCCTCCCCCCGAGACGGGGTGTGAGGGTCTGACCGGAGAGACGGCGCGAGTTAATATCCAGTTCGTTGGCTTCGTTTTATGCGGTGTCATTGTTTATCTGATATAACTATTGAGTACTCTTTGTATCGCCATCTGCACTGTCGGAAAAAATTGCGGACCAATCCGTGTGAATGATAGGATGTTTACTTTTAATTTTCTTCCATAAAGTAAATATGTGTTGCGGCATTATTTTAGCCGTGCCTATACGTATCACTATTCATTTTTTAAAAGCTATTCCAGCTATGTCTTGGCCTGGCGTCTCCGAGCACATCCATTTTCCCGCTAACCTGGCCAACAAATATCCGTTCATTACTTAATGCAAGCGGCCGATCATGTTTCTGGGAGGAGTTTTTCAATTCATTGTTCAATGAGCCCTTCAATAGCCTGCAACCCTCCTCTACAATAGTTCCCTGGCTTGAGCTGGTGTGTCTAATGCAACCCAATCACGTTAATTGTGCCAATTATGCTCAGTTAATGAATCCCTACAGTCCAGCCCGAATAACTCCTTGCACTCGCACAGTTATGAGTGCGGTAACTCGCACTCATAACTGTGACGCTAGTTACCGCCCCGGAGTTCCGACATGTGCGGCGTTGCAGTTCGCGGTGTTACCGTCTGGTGCAATACTGCAGTCCTTGTTATCTGCAGTGTGTGTTGTGTGTCAGTGTTATCGTCTGATGCAGTACTGCAGTCCCTGTTATCTGTAGTGTGTTGTGTGTCAGTGTAACTGTCTGGTGCAGTATCTGCAGTCACAGATCACTCATTAGGTTGATCAAATTGTAATCTAGTCAAATTGCCCACTGGTCACAAATCAGTCAGAGCAAATTATGTTATCTGTATCACTCTCACTCTCACTCTCACTATCACTCGCTCTAGCTCCCACTTTCACTCTGAATAATTATCTTTCACTCTTGCCCTCATTCATTATCACTCTCACTCTTGTTCTTGCTCTTATGTTTGCTCTTGCTCTTGGTCTTGCTCGTACACTTGCTCTCTTTAACTTTTTCTCTGTCTCTTTTCTCTATGTTTTTTTTCTTTAACTCTTTCACATTTTATCTCTCTCTCTTTCTTTCTCTTTTTTCTCTTTCTCTTTCTCTCTTTCTCTATTTATATCTTTCTCTCTTTCTCTATTTATCTCTTTCTCTCTTTCTATCTCTCTCTCTTTCTCTCTTTCTCTCTTTCTCTCTTTCTCTCTTTCTCTCTTTCTCTCTTTATCTCATTCTCTCTTTCTCCTCTCTTTCTCTATTTCTTTCTTTCTCTCTTCCCTCTTTCTCTCTCTCTTTCTCTCCTTCTATTTTGTCCCTTTCTCTTTCTCTCTCCCTCTCTCTCTTTCTATCTCCCCTTTACGATGCCACTGCATTACCGACTGAGAAATGACGGTGCCGCTGAAATGTCGCCATCGCCAGATAGACGAATGTCTCCCTCTCCCATCCAGCGGCTGGAACCAGCACAACTGTCCTCCGCCTCCAACCGACACTGGGCATTGCAACCGCATTCCGCCACCCTGAAATATGAGCCATTTTGATGCAAATTCGACTCGTACTTTTTCGCGCACCATTCGGCGGCGGCGAGTAGGCTTATGTTGCTGGCCGGTCGCATTTTATGGTGCAGCGGCGGCCGCGGCGCGGCCCCAGCCCGGCATACAGATGGCGCTGGGGCCGGCCGGCCGACACGCGGCAGATTTATACCGCCGCGCCGCGATGTGGGCGCAGAGGGGGGCTGATGGCGGCGCGGCGCGCCGAGGTCAGTCGGCTGTCCCGCCGCGCCCGCGGCTCTAGTCACAGTCGGACACTGGACAGGCGACACAGGGCACCGGGGTCAAGTCACAGCCGGACACTGCCCGACACAGGACACCGGCGTCAAGTCACAGCCGGACACTGGACAGGCGACACAGGACACCGGGGTCCAGTCACAGCCGGACACTGGACAGGCGACACAGGACACCGACATCCACCAGCCGTAGACCAGCCGTAGCCGGACACTGCCCGACACAGGACATGACGACCAACAGCCGTCCTACAGCCGACACAGGACACCGGCGTCCAGTCATAGCCGGACACTGCCCGACAGGACAGGACACCGGCGCAGTCACACGACATCCGGACATAGCACAGGCGACACAGGACACCGGCGTCCAGTCATAGCCGGACACTGCCCGACACAGGACACCGGCGTCCAGTCATAGCCGGACACTGCCCGACAGGCGACACAGGACAGCCGGACACGGACAGGCGACCAGTCACAGCCGGACACTGCCCGACACAGGACACCGGCGTCCAGTCACAGCCGGACACTGGACAGGCGACACAGGACACCGACATCCAGCCGTAGCCGAACTCTGTCCGACGACACAGGACACCGGCGTCCAGTCATAGCCGGACACTGCCCGACACAGGACAGTGACGTCCAGTCACAGCCGAACACTGTCCGACGACACAGGACACCGACATCCAGCCGTAGCCGAACTCTGTCAGATGACACAGGACACCGGCGTCCAGCCGTGGCCGGACACTGCCCGACACAGGACAGTGGCGTCCAGTCATAGCCGGACACTGCCCGACGGCACAGGACAGTGACGTCCAGTCATAGCCGGACACTGCCCGACGACACAGGACAGTGGCGTCCAGTCATAGCCGGACACTGCCCGATGACACAGGACAGTGGCGTCCAGTCATAGCCGGACACTGCCCGACACAGGACAGTGGCGTCCAGTCACAGCCGGACACAGGACACCGGCGTCCAGTCATAGCCGGACACTGCCAGACGACACAGGACAGTGGCGTTCAGTCATAGCCGGACACTGTCCGACACAGGACAGTGGCGTCCAGTCACAGCCGGACACTGCCAGACGACACAGGACAGTGGCGTCCAGTCATAGCCGGACACTGCCCGATGACACAGGACAGTGGCGTCCAGTCACAGCCGGACACTGCCAGACGACACAGGACAGTGGCGTCCAGTCATAGCCGGACACTGCCCGATGACACAGGGCAGTGGCGTCCAGTCATAGCCGGACACTGGACACCGGCGTCCAGTCATAGCCGAACACAGGACAGCGGTGTCAAGTCGTAGCCGGACACAGGACACCGACGTCCAGTCATAGCCTGACACAGGACACAAAACACATGTTATCACAAGTGCCATCAATACCCGTTCAGAGAAGGATTTGTGAATATATCGTCGCTTCACGTCACTTTGTGCCCCAGGGTCAATGTCAGGCTGACCCAAGGTTGCTGATAAACCGCGCCGAAGGCTGGACGGCATGGACTGAGCGGGATAGCCGTGAGACACATAGTCGTGAGACCACATAGTGCTGGGACTTACTTTGGTATCCATGTTGGTTTCAATGCAACATAGAATGCTCATATTTGTGATATGCGCCTGCACTCGACAAATGAGTCCGATTTAGCGAAGGGTGGATACCCTCTACTCATACCAAAGCACATGGGTAGAAGCACACCCGAGCCTATTGTTTCCTAAGTGGTTGGACGAATTCTTGATCGAGTGTGACATATTGGCTGGCATGCATTGTCAAATCCACACATTTTCTGCAGATTAAAAAATACTTGCATCGCTGCCATTTAGGTTGTGAGCTGTCTGAGCCCTCTGTTCCAATTGCCACCCGAATGGTTACGGTTGTGCGTGACTGTGCCAGTTCCGACGGGCCCTAACCAGCTGGCAGCGGCTAACCAGCCTCGCCGCGTCGCTTAGCATTCAGGTGACGAGCGGTGCTGCCGGTCGAAGGGTACACCGCCTGTCTCCGGCCGGACCCAGTCCCCTGCCCAGGCGGCCGACAGAGAGACGGAGACAGCGGCACGGACCACAGCGGGTCGGCGCATCCGGCCGCCGCTCTCTGTCCCGCCGGCGACTGTTCTGCGCCTCTTCTCTATCCCGCCGGGGACTGTTCTGTGCCTCTTCTGTGTCTCGCCGGGGACCGGTCGGTCGCTGCTCGGAGCGGGCCGGAAGGTTCCGATTGTTCTTGTTGCCGGCTGAGGTTTCCGTCGATAGACGAGAAACGGTGGGGAGGTCGACAGAGCGGTCGGTGGGAGGTCGACAGAGCGGCCGGTGGGGAGGTCGGCAGAGCGGTCGGTGGGGAGGTCGGCAGAGCGGTCGGTGGGGAGGTCGACAGAGCGGTCGGTGGGAGGTCGACAGGCCGGTCGGTGGGGAGGTCGGCAGAGCGGTCGGTGGGAGGTCGGTGGGAGGTCGGCGAGGAGGTCGACAGAGCGGTCGGTGGGAGGTCGACAGAGCGGTCGGTGAGGAGGTCGGTGGGAGGTCGGCGAGGAGGTCGGCAGAGCGGTCGGTGGGAGGTCGACAGAGCAGCCGGCACAGGCATCATGACGCGACAGTCTTCGATTGTTCCGTGTTTGTGTTTGCTAAGTAGGTACTGTTAGAAAGCTTTGTGATTCTAATGGCGAATGAATGCGTGAATCTCTATTAAGATGCTGCTTTTGGCTACCTACTGAAGACTGATGACGTGGTGTATTCGGAATATATAGACATTTTGTGATTGGTTAATCCCAACTGGACATAGAGGTACTATTTGCCTGTACTATTGGGGCACTACTTATCAGGACATCGAATACCATCCTTGCCATACATTCTCTTAAAGTACGTGGGGCACGTGTAAGCCCAAACGCTGCAAGTCATACGACATCACGTCAAAATACGTGCAAAGCATTCTCCCCGTGCAGAAACACGCAATATTTGCCAACACTTCAACCAACTCAACAGCCTCCCTCCCTCCCTCTCTCTCGACGGCGACCCGAACGTCCTGGTGTGAAGGCCATACAAGTGGTTCTTCTCGCAAGGTGTCATGGTTGTCTTTCCACTTGGACGGTCACTTTCTGTTATTCCAGCGTGAAGTATGACTCGATTTCCTTATTTCCATAGCCGTGCTGGCCGCCGGCCGGCCAGCGACAACACGGGGTGGGCCTCTGCCGTCTGGTTGTGTCGTGTTGACAGACGGTGATGTCTTCACTTGACCTCTGACCCGGCCTCCCGACCTCTCTCCAGCGTCCCTCTATCACTGGGCTCTCCCGGCAGTAAGGTGGCTGTCGGTCTCCTGGCAGCTGCGGTCCTCGGTCTGCCCTCAGGTGGACTTGTCAGCTCATATCCTCCTCTCTCAGGTGGACTCAGTCCACAGTCCGTCCTCAGGTGGACTCGTCAGCTCATATCCTCCTCTCTCAGGTGGACTCAGTCCACAGTCCGTCCTCAGGTGGACTCGTCAGCTCATATCCTCCTCTCTCAGGTGGACTCAGTCCACAGTCCGTCCTCAGGTGTACTCGTCCACAGTCACCCTCAGCCCACAGTCCGTCCTCAGGTGGACTCGTCAGCTCATAGCCTCCTCTCTCAGGTGGACTCAGTCCACGTCCGTCCTCAGGTGGACTCTCAGAAACCTCCTCTCTCAGGTGGACTCAGTCCACAGTCCGTCCTCAGGTGGACTCTCCACATCCCAAATTTCTCTCGTTCGTCCTCAGGTGGACTCGTCAGCTCATAGCCTCCTCTCTCAGGTGGACTCAGTCCACAGTCCGTCCTCAGGTGGACTCGTCCACAGTCACCCTCAGCCCACAGTCAGCCCTCAGGTGGACTCGTCAGCTCATTTCCTCCTCTCTCAGGTGGACTAAGTCCACTGTCACATTCAGCTCAACTTCTCTCTCAGGTGGACTCAGTCCACAGTCCGTCCTCAGGTGGACTCGTCCACAGTCACCCTCAGCCCACAGGCAGTCCTCAGGTGGACTCAACCCATAGTCTGCCATCAGGTGAACTCGTCCACAATCACCCTCAGCCCATAGTCGGACCTCAGGTGCCGGCAACGTCTTATATTTCAGGAGTGGCATCGGTCACTAAGGTCTAACTTGTCTAACTGTCCAACTCCAGCTCCTCGCCGTCTCCCCACCAACAACTTCTCTCCCCTCCGTCGCCACAGCAGACGTGGCTCCTCCGCCGAGTTCACCAAGCACAAGTCATCCAGGTGGTATCAGGTGCTCGGCGGCCCAGTGGGTTCCCGGCGGGCGCAGCCCACCCTCGGGGCGGCCGAGACAACTGTGGCCCATGGGCGACTGACGGGTCGTAACAGCTGGTCTCCGCCTGAAATCAGTTTGAATCGGTGGCGGCAATGGTCGGCTTCACACCGTGACGCGACTGGCCGGGGGAGGGGAGGGGGATAGCCGTCCAGAAATTACGGACAGCGACGGGGCGGCAGGGGTCCTCCGTTCTCCAGCTGACCCAAACTACGACCCCGAACCTGACCCCGACGCCGACCCCGATCCCGACCCGATCCCGAACTCGACCTCAGCCACAGCCTCAACCTCAACCTCAACCTCGGGGACGAGTAGCCTAGGGGTAAGTTGCTCGTCTCACAATCGAAAGGTTGTGGGCTCGAGTTTCACCTGTTGCTACTCTTCCCCACGACCAATTGGCGTGAGAGATTGGCGACGCCACATGGCTCAACGGTCGATGTGTCGTAAAAAAAACAATAACCATCCAATAATCAACCTCAACCTCAACCTCAACCACGACCTCCTCCCCAGACCCCGAGAGTGGAGGAGACCTCCTCCCCGACCCCGACCAAGACCGGTCGCAAGCTGTTGGTCGATGAACGAAGCGGTTGCCGCACTTTGTTGGCGGCCCGTGCAGTGCCACACGACTCGGACCACTCGGCGGCGCGTTGTCTGTAAGTCTGAGCCGACCCCGCAGTCAGTCGGAGCCGACCCCACAGTCGGCCGGAGCCGACCCCACAGTCGGACGGAGCCGACCCCACAGTCGGATGGAGCCGACCCCACAGTCGGCCGGAGCCGACCCCACAGTCGGCCGGAGCCGACCCCACAGTCGGCCGGAGCCGACCCCACAGTCGGCCGGAGCCGACCCCGCAGTCGGCCGGAGCCGACCCCACAGTCGGCCGGAGCCGACCCCACAGTCGGCCGGGACCCCACAGTCGGCCAGAGCTGACCCCGCAGTTGGCCGACCCCAGTCGGCCGGAGCCGAACCCGCAGTCGGTCGGAGCCGACCCCACAGTCGGATGGAGCCGACCCCACAGTCGGCCGGCCCCACAGTCGGCCGACCCCAAGTCGGCCGGAGCCGACCCCACAGTCGGCCGGAGCCGACCCCACAGTCGGCCGGAGCCGACCTCACAGTCGGCCGGAGCCGACCTCGCAGTCGGTCGACCCCATAGTCGGCCGGAGCCGACCCCACGGTCGGCCGGCCCCATAGTCGGCCACTCGTAGCCGCCTCTGCCGCTCAGTGTGACGCGTCCGCCATGCAGGTGGGCCGCAGCTGACGGAACCTCTCGGACACGACTGTACGGTGCGGAGCAGTGTCTGAGGTCTGCGCGGCGTCGGCCCACGGGGACGGAGCTGGACCGGCAGCTGGCCAGGTTGTCGGCTGCTGTGTCCGTGATCGGGCGGCCGTGTTGGAATCGCCGCCGACCCGTCCGGTCCCATCCGGCCCGGCTCGGCCCGGCCCGGCCGGCCCGGCTCGGCTCGGCTCGGCTCGGCTCGGCTCGGCTCGGCTCGGCCCGGCTCGGCTCGGCCCGGCTCGGCTCGCCCGATCCCACCCGGCTCGGCCCGCTCGGCACGGCGCGCACGCTCCGCACACCACCACCCGCTCGGCTCGCCCGGCCCGGCCCGGCCTCGGCCCGGCCTCGGCTCGGCCCGGCCTGGCTCGGCTCGGCGCTCGGCTCGGCTCGGCTCGGCTCGGCTCGGCTCGGCCCGGCTCGCGGCTCGGCCTCGGCTCGGCTCGGCTCGGCCCGGCTCGGCCCGCCACGCCCCTCCGCGCCGACCCGCCCGGCCCGACCCGCCTGGCCCGGCTCGGCTCGGCCCGGCTCGGCTCGGCTCGGCTCGGCCCGGCTCGGCTCGGCTCGCTCGGCTCGGCCGGCTCGGCTCGGCCCGGCTCGGCTCGGCCCGGCCCGGCCTCGGCTCGGCTCGGCTCGGCTCGGCTCGGCTCGGCTCGGCTCGGCTCGGCTCGGCCGGCCCGGCCGGCCCGGCTCGGCTCGGCCCGGCTCGGCTCGGCTCGGCCCGGCCCGGCCCGGCTCGGCCGTCCACCCGGCTCGGCCCGCTACACGGCGCGCACGCTCCGCACACCACCACCTCCGCGCCGACCCGCCCGGCCCGGCCCGGCCCGGCCCGGCTCGGCTCGGCCCGGCTCGACTCGACCCGCCAGGTCCCACTTGGCCCGCTACACGGCGCGCACGCTCCGGACTCCACCACCGCCGCGCCGCATACGCAACCGGCCGGGACGGCATTGAAATGCACGTCACAGGCGCGCCAGCATCGCCGCCAGCGGCACAGCCGCCCACGCGTGCACACCGTTACCGGCGCCGGGGAGTTCGGTCCACACACAATGGCCGCAGGCGGTGCCGGCGCCGGGGAGTTCGGTCCACACACAATGGCCGCAGGCGGTGCCGGCGCCGGAGAGTTCGGTCCACACACAATGGCCGCAGGCGGTGCCGGCGCCGGAGAGTTCGGTCCACACACAATGGCCGCAGGCGGTGCCGGCGCCGGGGAGTTCGGTGCACACTCAGTCGCGGCAGGCGCAGCGGCGGCGAAGAGTTCAATTCACACACAATCGCCTCAGGCGCGCCGCCCTTTGACAGTCCCCGACCGGTGCGTCTGTCTCATTCAGAAGGACACACTCACCTGCAGCTGAACACACAGGAAGCTGAATGTCATCGGAGTAGCCCAACGACCAAACAGCCCAGGGACGGCCCTCCGGCTGCCTCTCTGTCTACGGCTTGTGTGGGGGTGTAGCTTCCTCAGATCATTCGTATGTTCTTACAAAAATGAAACAAGCAAGCCGCATACACATTTAAGTGGTGTCAGTGGTTCTACTCATCGCAATAAACAGCCACGAACGACACGTATAAACCAAACGTCTACTGTACACTGACTGAAACCATTAGACAGTGACGTTATCATCTGACCTTGCCGGAGTTCCGTGTGACCATAGGCGCACCGGAGGGGGGGGGGGGCAGCCCCCCCCCCATGAGACCAAAGAGCCCTTTTGACCGAAAAGTGCCCTCTTGGCCGGATTGTCCCAAATTTAACCCAAAGATCACCTGCCTTATATGACTCGCCTGTGCCAAAGGTGCCCTTTGGGCCCAAAACTGCCCTTTTGGCCTAAAAATGGCATTCCTCTGTGCCCTTTCCTGTCCTATGCGGCATGGAAAATTCACGCCCCTCCCCCTCCCCCCGGTCAACAAACCTTCCAGTGTGCCCCGGGCCGCAAAGTGCCCTTTTGGAGCCGGTCAAGTGCCCTTTTGGAGCCGGCCAAGTGCCCTTTTCGGTCCGGCCCCCCCGTGGAAAAATTCTGGGCACGCGCCTGCGTGTGACCTTAAGATCACCCACAAATCATGACTAGGCCGAAACTGATGATGGGGTGGGACACGGGGTTGATTCATGGCACGTGCCACCACAGGCGCTCCTGGCATCTCCACAAGATTCAGGGTTTCTCTGGCGCAATGAGGATGACTAGGTCTGGCCAGTACGATGAGATTTGAATGCTGTCCACCCACACACAGCAACAGAACATGACTATGCCGAAACGGCTGGTGGGGTGGGGCACGGGGTTGATTCATGACACGTGCCACCACAGGCGCTTTCACCTTCTTCACAATATTCAGAGTTTCGCTGGCGTAGTGAGCGTTGACTAGGTCTGGTCACAACAGTACGATGATATTTAGATATTGTTCAGCCACAAGCAGCAACAGAAGATCCTGCCGACACTGTTGGCGGCACACTTGGTCTTCCACGTTATTTTTGCTGAGTAGGATTAAAGGCCGAGTTGACCCCCCTGGACTCGTGGCAAGCCATGCGAGAAATGTCTGTGAGAACTTGCCTTCCGGTCGAAACTGGAAAAGAGGAAGGGTATATACATCAGCTGAGGCGCAGAAGTCGGAACTGGAAAACTTTTAACTGCCGGTGTATGTGCAGCAGGACACGTCTATCAACACCCACACATGTACGCTGCTCCTCATCGGACAGCGTGACAGCCGGCGCAGTCTAAGTTCCCCGCCTTTTGCCTGAGCCTAAGTCACTTCCAGTGCTTTCGTTTTCTTCCGGTATTTGGTTCCTGTATCTTGTAAGATTTCCCGGACGTAAGATTTGGAGATCACGAGTTTTCTAGCAAGAAGACGTTGAAAGATCCCGAGCTTGTCCGTGGCGGCACGCAACACCTGCTCACGAAGACGAGGGGACATTTGCATTGATATCCTTCCTTGGCCAACGTGATTCACATTCTCACGGGTCTGCAGTCTGGTGAACATCGCATAAACAGTAGACCCAGATAATAGATATGCCATGAGACTGAAAATGTTGAGCAATGCTTGTCTTCCCATAAGTTATACTTTTACAACAAAAAGCACGATCCTGTCCTGATTACATGCTTATTCAAGCGGTTATAGGAACCACATAATGGCCTTAACCCGCGCCGTCTTTCCGGTCAGATACTCACACCCCGTCTCGGGGGCGGGGGGTGTTACTAACCCCCTCTAAAATCCAAACAAAGCATCGCACAAAAAACGAAAGAGGTATCATTAGAAAGCGCTCGACGAGTAGGGTCCAGGTCCACCCACAAACACAACTTCCCCCAATAGTGACGTCACCAGGGGGCTAGTGACGTCACGACTTTTCACGACTTACATTGTGTTTTGGGCTCTGGGGAGTTCATTTTGGGGATATATGAGATTTAAAAATTTGGAATGAGAAAAGGACAGCGAATTTGACCAGGGCTTTAGTTTGTTATGGCCCCACATTTTTTGTTTTATTTCAAAGTTTTCAAGTTTTCTTCAATTTTCATTTTCCAATGGGTAGAGCAGACCGAGAAACGTTGTTGGAAGTCAACTCGTCATAATAAAAAAAAATATTACTTTAGCCAGAATTCCCTATTTGAACTGCAATTTGGCAAATTCGCAAAATTTATATGTAGTCAAAAACGAAAAAAAAATCCACTGGTACGTTTTGTTGCATTCCTAAAGATAAGTAAACGCTGAAAGTTTCATTAAAATATCTGTATCCATTAAAGCATGACGACTGGTTGAACTTTTTTGGAGGTGACCTCACTTGACCTTCACTTGACTAACTCGTTGGCCCTAGATGACCTGACTGCAAAATTCCGAAACAGCATGCCAAATTGATTTGGGAAAGGTATGCCAAATTTAGGCGCCCTGCCGCGCGCCGTTTGTCCACTATCTGCGAAGAACCGGAGGGGGGGCGGTTGAAGACCCCCGAGACGGGACGGGTTAATCAATGCGGTCATGAGAACCAAACAATGATTATGGACAATGTGGCCATGAGGACCACAGAATGATCGTACACAATACAGTCATAAGGACCGCGGTGTGATCTTAGACAATCCGAGTATAGGGACCACATAATTATTTTAGACTAGGCGATCAGGACCACAGAATAATCTGCGACAAATTACCTCTTCTCTGAATATATTAACATGCGCTCTGGAGCGGGGGTGGGGTGAAATCCGCCCACCCCTCCGGTTTTTCGTAGATAACTCCAGACTTTACCGGCCGATGTACGCCATTTTTGTGTATCTACTAATAAATGACCGGTGCGTTGTTTAAAGTAAGAAAAATGAAAATCAGCCGACAAATTTTCAAGTTAGGGGCCGTTAAATTAAAAACAATTCGCAGCTCTAGACCACAAAAATCGGCGCTGCGCTTTTCGTATATTGGCAAAAGGGAAGTGTTCTTGACAACACTAGCGACTTATTTGATGCATATTGTTATGTTATATAATATAAAAGTCATGTTAGGTCGCCGAGGTCAAGTCAGGTCAAGTTCATGACAGGCTAATGGAACCAAACTTGGTCAGCTGGAATGTGTCATAAATGCAAATGACTGTCATGCGATTGATGTCACTTTACATGTTACTCCCTACACATCCAGAAATCTACTGTTTGTCATTGTGTGCCTAAGCGTTTTCATACCTTATTCATGTATTTCACTCCTTTCTTTGCGAAGCCGATTGTGCCAAGCCGCCCAACGGAGCAGTCAGGTTGGGAGCCCGATTCCGGTAACTGGAGCAGGTAATGGCCTAATAAAGTGCTCCTATATAGGTGACCTGAGGTAAAGTGGCGGATCTGACATCTGTATTGCATCATTGGTAATGTCCAAAACATCATTAATACCAATTATGGAGCATTTAAACACAATCACAGCGATCCATAACAATGACAAGCCAAGCCACGCAAAACCATAAAATTTTGATGTTTTGACCTCATTTGACCTCGAAGATATTGAACTAAGGTCATGAACTTTGGACACAATAGAGTTCACTATCGTGCCCATCCACCCTGCGAATCTCGTTGCTCTAGCCTTCATAGGAGCTAAGATCTGAGATGGGAGTGGGGAATCCGCCCCCTCCAGTGCGCGTTATTTTCAGAGGCCCTCCAGGGCGCATGTTAAATATATGTGGGCTTTCACGATCCAATTCTTTGAATCGAAAGGTTCGTTATATTATGCATACTACCCACGTGTTAATATTGTCGTATCGACTGAGTCAGCATAGATGTTGCCAATTGCCGGGCCAGTCTGACCGATCAGTCACAGTCTGCTCGTCTGAACACTCAGTCACAGTCTGCCCGTCTGAACAGTCAGTCACAGTCTGCTCGTCTGAACGGTCAGTCACATTCTGCCCGTCTGAATGGTCAGTCACAGTCTGCCCGTCTGAACGGTCAGTCACAGTCTGCCCGTCTGAACGGTCAGTCACAGTCTGCCCGTCTGAACAGTCAGTCACAGTCGCGAATTAGTGTGACGAAGTCAGTTGAGTCCAGCCAGACCTGCTCCATACTTACTGGGTCAATATGACCGGACCATTTCTACAATGTGGCGATGATCTGATATCGTGGCAAACCAGACGAGAATATGGCTACCTTGCGGTAACCACACTGTTTACTTTGCGGTAACCACATTCGTCAGATCGGTGCGGTAACCTCAAGAACATTGTCAGTATGCTCGCCGAAGCCAAACGTTCGACGGCAAGCCTACTGCCAGCCATTAGCCTGCTCCGACCTGGCCCAGCTGGCCGACCCGTCCCGTCCCGTCTGTCTGACCCGACTCGTCCCGTCAGTCTGCTCCGACCCGTCCCGTCAGTCTGCTCCGACCCGCCCCGGCTGGCCGACCCGTCCCATCCCAGCTGACCCGTCCCGTCCCAGATGGCTGACATGTCCCAGCTGGCTGACCCGTCCCGTCCCAGCTGGCTGACCTTGTTGACCTGTCCCAGCTGGCTGACCTGTCCCGTCCCAGCTGCTGACCCGCCCAGTCTTCCGTCCCGTCCGTGTCCACCTGCTCTGACCCGCCCCGGCTGGCTGACCTGTCCCAGCTGACCCGTCCCGTCCCAGATGGCTGACATATCCCAGCTGGCTGACCCGTCCCGTCCCAGCTGGCTGACCTGTCCCAGCTGGCTGACCTGTCCCAGCTGGCTGACCCGTCCCGTCCCAGCTGGCTGACCCGTCCCGGCTGGCTGACCCGTCCCAGCTGGCTGACCCGTCCCAGCTGGCTGACCCGTCCCGTCCGTGTCCACCTGCTCTGACCCGCCCCGGCTGGCTGACCCGTCCGCGGCGCGGCTCACTTTTTGCTGACTGACCGCCGAGCTAATCCAGCGGCGCTCTCTGCCTGCAGTAAGCACTTCATTAATCAATCGATGCTCGGTGGCAGCCGGCTCGTCTATGGTGGATAATGGCCCTCCCTACCAATACCGGCCCGCCTGACCGCTAAATTATGGGCCATTTCAATTTATATAGCAGCGTGCGGACGGGCTCAGACTCGAGCATCATGGACGTCATGAGCGCCTGTCGTCAGGTTGTCGAGCGGCCGAGGGTCTCCGGTGCTGGTCATGATAAGGGGCGGGGTCTCGGGTGTGGGTCATGGTCCGGGGGCGGGATCTCGGGTGTGGGTCGCGGTCCGGGGGCGGGGTCTCGGGTGTGGGTCATGGTCCGGGGGCGTGGTCTCGGGTGTGTGTGTGGGTGGGGGGTCTCTGGTGTGGGTCATTGTCTGGGGCGGGGTCTCGGACGTGGTTCGTTGTCTGGTGAGGGGTCTCAGTTGTGGGTCTTGGCGGGACCTCGGACGTGGTTCGTTGTTTGGAGGCGTGGTTTCTAACGTGGTTCGTTGCCTGGGGCGGGGTCTCAGTTGTGGGTTGTCGTCTGGGACATATTTCCCGTGTGGAGAGCTGCCAATGGCGATGTTGCGGCTGAGTAAAAGCGAGGGATGACTGCTAAGACCACCACCAATGAGCTGTGATCAGCGATCACAACCGAAATGCACAAACACCACGGCTTAAGATTAATGCCGATATAATGACTGCTCAAGTGGTGTTCGACGACATAATACACAGCAGGTGTTTGTAGCACGGCTGATGTAAAACTAACATGCTGGTAGCCTTTGCATGCAGTGCACACTCCTGCCCAACAAACTGGTCAATTTCGTCCTTACCCGCTCCGGGTTTCACTCTGCGTTCACTCCAGGTTCGACTCCTGGGTTTAACAGGTTTACGCAGGTTTAACCTGGCGTACACGGGTGTACGCTACGGCAGCATTCGCAGACTTTTCCACGGTACCCGCACGGCAATTACGCCGATTCACTACGTGATGGGACTGGTTTGCTCCGTTTCTATTGGCGCCATGTTTGTTGGCGCCATCAGGAGCCGCCTGTTTTTGTGTCCGACGCTAACAAGCACAGTGGTGACAAAAAGTTACAAGGCCACGCATCGGGGTGGAGATTTTGCATTCACATGTTGGTGGAGAATGTGAATAAATTCATCAAACGATAACGTTTAGAAGCGATGCTTACAAAGGCAAAATGGTTAATCTCAGCCGAAAGCCAGTGTGTCAGCGGCACCGAGAGCAGACCATGGACAAGTAAAGCCTCCAGGCAAAGGATTCCGAAAATCCCGTCCTGTGTCCCGGTATAAGTAAAGCTTTCTCCCTTGAGTAGAAATGAATTACTTCGTTCTGTTCTTTAAAAAACCTTGCCCGATCAGGAAAGCCACTTTCCAACGCACGACGACCACGGCTGAACCTTGCAGAGGGCTTTTTACGGCTCTTAGAAGCAGAAAACACTAACAATGTTGAGGATATGCTTCAGTGTAATCATATTTCACGTCGGCTTCTGCAGTGATGTTGAAAAGATACACGCATGCAATTATTAAACCACCTCACCTGTTAAAAGGGTGATGGTCTCACTGCCCTGGTATGGCGCTGGGAGTTGCTTTGTGGCTGTCATTTTGCATGTGATCTAATTGCAATACGGAATAATAATGGCGAATATAGGTTAGCTTGAAATCTACTAATTGCACCTTTCTTAATCCGAAAAAAAGTGTGTATTATGGTTTTCCGTTGCCATTCTCACAATGTCAACCTTCAAACTATAGGCCAGACAAAGTATTCAGCTGCCTAACACGGACGATTTAATACATTAATCACCAAAAAGGATGCCGGAAATATAATATATTGGCAGGAAACCACATGCGTATATTTTCCGTTCAAAGTTCCCACAAATTGTTCATCTCTGCGCGCGCGGCCCCAGACGGCGCAGGACGCGTGGCGGCGGTCGGGCAACTGACCGCCGCCGGCCGCTCAGCAGCGCCGCCAGCGGCCGATCCTGTAAGCTGTCATGTAACGCACGCCCCGCACCGCCCACAGAGTAATTAGGGATGGTCCGAGTTGCCGACGAATTTACATAATGATTATGCCGTTATGGATTCCACGCGGCGGCCGGGCCGGCCCCGGTTTGGGGAGAAACTGCGCCGGCTCCGGGTGTCTCCGGGCCCAGTCGGACCCAGCAGGGGCAGTGAGGCGGCGTTCGTGTTGGTGTGCGGCCGGGCCGGCTGTGTGTCGGCTGCCGCCGCCGCCGGGCTGTCCATCTGATGCTGGCCGCGGCCGGCCGGCGACCCACCGAAAAACAGGCCGACATCATGCGGCCAGATAGTGGCGTATCTGCTCTGTCATCACACTTCTTACCTTGTTTTCTGACCGGATCAATTCCATCTATCTAATTATAACATGTGTAGGACACACAATTTGAGCATGGTCCGCGCCCGTGGTGGGACGTTTGTTTTCGTTGCGTTCGCGGATGAATGACATGTGCTAATCGTGTAGAGGCATCGCCAACAAAACAGCTGCGGCTCGTTTCTCGGACGCCGCGGCCTTCCAGCAGGCTGAAGCTGCGGTACTGGCGCGACCCAGATACAATCTGTCGCATACTTCGATAGGTTCAATATTCAAACACACCGAGAGGGAGTTTTTCTGGCGGCCAGCCGCCGGACGACAATTATGGTCGTCTTTGTTCCCGGCGCATCCATCCATCACGGGCAGTATGCGAGGAATACGGCCGTGTCGCAATAGCTCGCGGTGAGTCGGAGTCGCGGTATGACGGCGGACTTCCGTCTCGTTCGATGACGAACACTCTTCGTGCACGGAGCCGGAGAAGCGTGTGACGAGCCGGAGAAGCGTGGGACGAGGCGGAGGGTGCGGCAGAAGTTCACAGACATGTTCACATTGAGGGAGTACTTGACGTTCACAGTAGAGGGAGTACTTGACGTCCACGGTGGAGGGAACACCTGCAGCCACTGACGTGTAGTCAGAGCGTGGTGCGCCGTCATCGCGTAAGATCGGCGCATTTAGCCCAACATGCTTAGCTATGATACCTGTATCAACACTTCGGTATGGACGAGCTAACACTCGTGTTCATTACGCTGGAGACCGGAGTCCAACATATGCTGGTCTAAAGCCAACGATGACGTAAGTCTATTTGCTTATCGGGTGGTCCACGACGTACTTTATGCACGTTCCCTGCTAATGGTGCCGCCCACACTGCTTCGCCGGCGGGCCGCGGAATTGGGAAATGTCCCGAGCGGTACGAGTTTCGAACCCGGAACCTTTGGCAGCCAAAGCACAGCACCTTAACTACTCGGCCATCCCCGCCCCGTATAACGCAAGTCAATAATGTTAAGACAAACCCCCAATTCCAAACTTCGACTAAACCAGACAAGGGTCTCTATGTAGTCTCCATGTAGCTGTTGCAACCTTTCAGTGCCAGTCTGTTCATCAGTCACCCGAGGTGTCCTCCGACAATCTCAAATGCTCCCTCTACATACAGTCATACAACTCTATCATCATGGCATACCTCAAGCACCACAATATCACTTCTGATAATAGTGGTGACAACATAACTCCTGAAAATAGTGATGACAATATCACTTCTGATTGTCGCGGAGAACACGATAATGTAATATAGGCAAAGACGCTGTCAAGAGGGAACCTCTCCACTTTGAAAACAAAAATGCACCAGATCAAAGAAGAAATTTTGCGATATTCACCATTAAAACCTTAAATTATCGGCGCTCTTCGCGCCGAAAGATTTATCTGTACCTTCATGTTTATTTTTCATCGCCGCCCTCAGAAAAATCCTGTCTGCGCCACTGAACCTGGAATTAATTCCTATTCACCATTTTTCTCACCTGATCCGTAGCCATCGTTTATCAAATTGTGTACTGATTCCTCCCTCAAAATATGCAGCTTTGTGCAAACTCTGCATTATTTGGGTGACCCAGGTGTAACTACATGAGTACAAAGCTGCTGACAATGGTTGCGAAATGCCAGACGATGGCAGGTCAAACCCAAAACGTCAGACGATAACAGAAGGATGGACTTCAAATGTCAGACGATAACAGGACGGACTTCTAAACGTGAGACGATAAGAGGAGGTCGGACTCTTGACGATAACAGGGGCTAACTACACCGACATGATCTGATAACTGACCAGGCATTATTGCTCTACAGTTATGGCTCGAAGAGCCCTATTGCCCCGAACTGTGGCTAGAAGAGTCTATTGCTTCTCAGCTATGGCTGGAAGAACCAATTGCTTCCCAGCTATGGCTGGAAGAGCCCTGCCTGTAAGGGTCACGCACTGACGCGTGGTTTGTGGTTTCCACGCGATTAACCCACCACCTGGGACAACATTTACTTTCGGGCGCCGCGTGACCTCTGCAGTCGATGCGCCCCTAAGCCCCAATAACCGACCAGCTTGAGGTCTATAACCAGAGTTGGGTACCAGGCAGATCGCGGGCCACGTTGACCGACAGAGCGGCGGTGATGTCTCCGTTCATGGGCACGCGAGAGGAGCACCTCGTAGGTGGCGCCTCTCGCGGCGGCCAGCCTAACTACTACAGCGGCAGCCGGCAATCGGCCAGTGGCGGGCTGGGATCCGGCCCTGGTGTGCGGGGTGGGGTAGGTCGCGGGCAAGGCTATTTCATAAGTCGCGGGTGGCTCGCGTTTCCGTCATTGCGTGCGTCCGCATTGCTACCATTGGCCCACACTAAAAGCGTGTTTGCATTCTACTTTCATCTTCCATCTGTCTTTTTGTTCACTGATGGGGTTACATCCGAATAGGAGATGAAATGGCAGCATAAAACACAAGGCAAATCATTAGGATTACAGGATATAGTGAAGCTGTTGAAATGTGCGTAAATGCAAATGAAGATCAGCAGTGCAGAGCTGTCGAAATTCGGTATATACTATGTGATTGCATTTTTCGTATAAATAGCATTCCATTCTGGTGACAGTCATCTCTTGTTCTGTTAATTTTACGAACAATTTTGCACGTATTTTTCAGCCTACAAAGCATACCACTCTCACCTGTGCTTGCCCTACCGTGTAATGTATGAAGCGAGACGTGCTTAAGCCTCCAAAGAGGGACGGGCCAGGAAGCTTCGACAATGTGGTGCTGAACAAGCCGAAGCAACATTGAACTGGGCTGGCAGTTTTTTCCCCGCTAGGAATTCCGAGCTCTGCCGCCAACGTCTATCCTCTCACATCAAGTTGTATCATCTGACAAAGTCCCTGCCACGTACAGCTCGGGGAGGCCGTGCGTTTTATGAGGTGTGGGGCGAGCGCCAGCGGGGCCTCATGCAATGTTCCGCAACTGGCGAAGCTGTGTCCATTATGTTCCATGAGTCTCACGGCTTCGTGGTAATTGAGTCCAGATAGCGACCCGTTCTAACACCTACCAATGTGCATCAGCCCACCTATCTTACATGCTACATGTTCCATCAGAATCTTACCTACGAATCCTACTTTTCCTCCGAAAGCCTGGCACTGATTCAACATGCGCGTCAAGAAAAGTGGGACAATATTCGAGGCTGCTCGCAAAACACAACACACAACTTCGACATCTGTTCATATATATGTCTGAGATTTGTGTCGACTTTGTCGGCACCCCGTAAATCTCAAAGCTGCATTTGAAGCCCCAGCCACTAACTAGCTTTATTGACTGAGTGTAATGCGACACGAATTGTACATTTTGTTTAGGATGAAATACCTAATATTGGCCTCGCCCATTCGCTGCTTTTGTTTCATTCCTATGGCAATTTTATTTCATTGTGAGAAGGACTGAGTTTTCCAGGCCCGATGTAAGTGAACGGCTTGTTCGATGTGTGCATGTTTGTAGTGCCACTCTGATTGGCTCTCCTGCCCAATACCAGCAAACGCCTATACCGGGGAATACCACAGCACCTCTATATATACAAAACCAGGGTACTACCAAACACCGACTGGCCTCAGGCTTATTGCATCGATTCTTTTTCGGATGTCAATGCCGAGTACACATTGATGCAGTTTGCATCGTGTTCGTTCATGGAGAAGGATGGGCAGCACAGTGAGCAATCAAAATATACAAGGTCCAGATTGGCATTATACTGGAGCCTGAGGCAGAGAGAATGCTAACCTCCCACTTTCATATGGAAGCACTAGCTGCAGTGTCAAAGCTTCACAAATGAAATGAATAAATCAACCTTTCCCTATTGCTATACTAACTTCATCCATTATTACAATCCCCTTGATTCCGCAGTTCCACGGCCCCCAAACACTATCGGTGGCCAGTGGACATAGGCGTCTCTGCGTTCGGTGAATAGAATAACCGGTGGAGGAGACTGGTAATAATGAAGGCCTAAAACTTACATCGAGATGAGCCTCGCAACATACTGTGCACACCTATCGGTTGAGAAAGGGCGTTAAAAAATTAGCAGTAGAAAGTGAAATAAACCTAAGCGATAGGTGGCGTGCAACAGCTCCATCAATGTCAGTGGTCACAAGTTTTGCACCGCTATAGACCTACGAAGGTTCTCTACTCCGCCGGTGCTGTCATTTACCAAGCGTGGGCTGAGTATTTGGTGGCCGTCAGAGGTCGAACACCTAGGGCGAGGTGCCAAACCACTCACTGGTTTGGCACTGCGCTTCAGAGGTACACAAGCTAACCACAAGGCCACCTGCGCGAGTGAGAGCTTTTTAAGGTCATGCAATCCTGCTGCGAGATACGACACTTAGCACGGCATATGTTAAGTGGCGTGCATTACTCAAGCATGAGTAGTGTATAATGTTGCCGTTTATTATACATTACTTAATGGTGCAGCTTAAATGCTTTATGGTGAGGCCAATACTAACGAACGTGCATTAACCCATTCATTAGATTAGCTCATAGAGGGTCACGTTAAATTATTTAACTTTTGAGGGAATTTATAGAATATTTGGTTCTATCGATCCCAATGAAAGAGATGGAAAACTTCACTATGACACCACTGTGCTGTCCTTATAGCAAGTGTCACCAGCTTCAGAGTGCAGGAAGAGGTCAGCGGTAGCAGAGAATGTAACGGAAGAAGTTTTCAGCCCTTTGAAATGTGTATGAGCCCGGATAGCAGTCAGCTGACTGCGGGGTAATTTTTGTCCACCCTGTGACTGTTGTGGGTGACAGCTTGCCCAACCTCCTATTGGTCTAAACCCGCAAGGACTTCAATGTTTAAAGGTGTTAGTGGATGGGCTGCAATGCTCATTGCGTACATGAGCCAGTATGTTTGTGGTTGGAACAGATATGTATGTGCCTGGGTGCATCTGACACGGATGCACACTACATGGCTAGGTCACGTCTGTCTAGGTCTAAGCCTTTGTCAGAGGTTAAAGATCTGCCCACTCGCTCATGAGCGAAGGACATGCTACTCGTATCAATGCAAATTGAACCACTATTGGGTGGTGCACACGTAAATTCCTTTTGCACCGATAAATGAAAGACGTGCGAATTCAATAAACACCAAAACGACAGGCAAATCCTGTTGATTGCCACCAAGTTCAGGGCGGCTCTTGGTAGTCTTATAGATCCCAAACATGATACAAGGTCAATAGTTCATGCACAAAAATATGTGCCTATTTTTCCGGAGGACAGACCCGTTGCTTTCCAACTTCTTGCCTGTGAAACCACCTGCCAATCATTCCAGAGAAAATGGCACTCTACTGGCTGCCCCTTCATTGCGAGCGATACTGGAATGCCCACCAGCAACAATGACATTTGTCTGTATCAACTCGACTCGAGCTGATGACCACTGCAGTCGATGCGCCCCTACCCCCTCCCCCAACTCAACTCGTACTCGATGACCTCTAAACCGCCTGAGCTGCAGGAAGTCGAGGCGCTACTAGGCTGACAAGAGCAGGTTTTGTGGAGCGGACTGTGTGGAGCAGGCTGCGTGGAGCAGGCTGTGTGGAGCAGGCTGTGTGGAGCAGGCTGCGTGGATCAGGCTGTGTGGAGAAGGCTGACAAGAGCAGGCTATGTGCAGCAGGCTGTGTGGAGCAGGCTGTGTGGGGCAGGCTGTGTGGGGCAGGCTGTGTGGGGCAGGCTGTGTGGGGCAGGCTGTGTGGGGCAGGCTGTGTGGGGCAGGCTGTGTGGAGCAGGCTGTGTGGGGCAGGCTGTGTGGGGCAGGCTGTGTGGGGCAGGCTGTGTGGGGCAGGCTGTGTGGGGCAGGCTGTGTGGGGCAGGCTGTGTGGGGCAGGCTGTGTGGGGCAGGCTGTGTGGAGCAGGCTGTGTGGGGCAGGCTGTGTGGGGCAGGCTGTGTGGGGCAGGCTGTGTGGAGCAGGCTGTGTGGGGCAGGCTGTGTGGGGCAGGCTGTGTGGGGGTGGGGACAGGCTGTGTGGGGCAGGCTGTGTGGGGCAGGCTGTGTGGGGCAGGCTGTGTGGGGACAGGCTGTGTGGGCAGGCTGTGTGGGGCAGGTTGTGGGGCAGGCTGTGTGGGGCAGGCTGTGTGGGACAGGCTGTGTGTGGCAGGCTGTGTGGAGCAGGCTGTGTGGGGCAGGTGTATGGGGCAGGCTGTGTGGGGCAGGCTGTGTGGGGCAGGCTGTGTGGGGCAGGCTGTGTGGGGCAGGCTGTGTGGGGCAGGCTGTGTGGGACAGGCTGTGTGGGACAGGCTGTGTGGGACAGGCAGCGGGCACGATCAGGTGAGCCTGCCGCCATCGACACTCTCCTGGTCGGACTGCGACAGTGGCCGACAGTGACCGACAGTGGCCGAGACTGCGACTGCGGCTGACGGTGGCCGAGACTGCGACAGTGGCCGACAGTGGCCGAGACTGCGACTGCGGCTGACGGTGGCCGAGACTACGACAGTGGCCGACAGTGGCCGACAGTGGCCGAGAATGCGACTGCGGCTGAGTCGGTTCCGGTGCCGGTGCCGGTGCCGGTGCCAGTTGGCCAGGCGGCCCGTGCAGGCACGCCAGCGGCCACGGCCGGCCGCTGCCAGTATGCAGGCGTCTCTCATGTTGCCCGTGTCGATGCCCTGATGTCTGCGGCTCAACATGCGCCGCCACTCGGCCGTCGAGCGGGCGGCGGTGGTGGCCGGCCGCCGCTCTTATGAGAGAGAGCTACACAGATGGCCGGCCGGCTGGGTAGGGCGCCGCTGATATGACGGCCGCCAGATCGTGCGTCACCAACATGTATCGACACAGCGCCGGCCGTATATCCAATACCGATCACGCGCCGCCGACCGTCTGCTCCCGACCGTGCTGAGGCGCCAGTGGGCCGGCACACCGCTGACCTCGTGACGGCTGGTCTCGTGACGGCTGGTCTCTGCCGTATTGAGGTGCCAGTGGACCGGCACACCGCTGACCTCGTGACTGCTGGTCTCTGCCGTGTTGAGGCGCCAGTGGACCGGCACACTGCTGACCTCGTGACTGCTGGTCTCGTGACTGTTCGTCTCGTGACTGTTCGTCTCGTGACTGCTACCTTTGAGCTGTGGCTCGCGTGTGACGCTACTCTTACGCTGGCTAATGTGTTGCTATATGCGGCCGGAACATGACCTGCATGGCGTTTTGTCCAAAGGTGCCGAGACATGTGGACAATGCTCATTGTGAATGCAGTGAATGTATAATTGCCGTCACAAATAGCTTTGTCAGTCAGACTGGGCGTCCTGGCACCTGAATATCCTACATAAGTATAGACGTGGCGACAAACAGCATACCTATGCAGGATACTCAGGTGGCAGGACCCTCAGCCTAACTGCTAAGCTATTCCTGACGCAAATGCTAAAATGAAGACTGCAATGCCAGTAATACAACAAGCAAGACCAAATAAACACACATGTTGAACGTTCCTAAAAGCTGCTCTTTGGTATATATGCATATATATATATATATATATATATATATATATATATATATATATATATATATATATATATATATACGTATATATGCATACTTACGTAGGTGATCACATTCGGAGGATTTACTTATTGCTGAATTAGTTGGCCATGGCGTTTCTTATTTTAGTGTTTCTATAGTAATAATACAGTCAAGTATTTGGTCATGAGTGCCAGCATCATGCTGTTGATTGGGTGGATTCCCACACATATTTGCAATGCTCAAATTACACTACGATGATGCATAGAAAGCAGGAACAAAAAACATGTGTCACTCAACAACGTTTTTTGTGTCGGGACTCTGATGTAAATCGCAAGTTTGGAGTTGGTGCCTGCCTGGTGGCATTTAACTGTACCATGTTGGATGGTCCGCAAAAACTTGCCACCTCCGCCCCTGCTGCCATTGAATCCCTGTAGTAAAGTGTCGAATGGCTGTCCTGTTTTTTATCTTGTCGTGCTCTCTTGACGAGACTCGAACTCCTCAACGAGTTGAGTTTCTACCCAGAACTGACGAGATGTCCGTTGGATGCACCGCAGCTTATTGTCGGTGTTGCTCCGGTGGTTCCTGCAGTTCGCCCGCAACACCCCAATCGTGCACTGATAGTTCGTGCAACGCAACGAACATGTGGCTCGGCTGGAGAAAAGCACCCGACGCTGACGAACATGTGGCTTGGCTGGAGAAAATCACCCGACGTAACGACCATGTGGCTTGGCTGGAGAAAAGCACCCGACGCTGACGAACCATGTGGCTTGGCTGGAGAAAATCACCCGACGCTAACGAACATGTGGCTTGGCTGGAGAAAATCACCCGACGTAACGACCATGTGGCTTGGCTGGAGAAAATCATCCGGTGCTGACGAACATGTGGCTTGGCTGGAGAAAATCACCCGACGCTGACGACGTCTCGCATTTGCTTAGACAGTCAAGTCAAATGATAATTGATGCTCGTCTTGCAATTGAGAAACGCTGAAGGGGTTTGGTGCTTTGCTTTGCTAATTTACGGAAGTGTCTCGCTAGCGTCCGACTAGGACATGAAGTTAGAAATTAATTAATTATGGGTGTTGAGAGGTAAGGCGAGCAATGCGGTCTAAAGTTGTGATGTTCCCAGTAATAATAATCAACTGCGTGCTCATTTATCTGTCACTCTACTCCGTGCGGACATCGCCGTGTAGCTGCTGAATAACTGCCAAACGTGGGCTAAAGTAACATGCAAATATTCCTGCCTATCGCTATGTGTGCTGCGATACACCCAAGTGGCGCAACTTTAGCTGCTGTAGACCAGGTAATCACAGGGTAAATTAAGTGAATCAAGGTAGCATTTTAGCCGGTACGATGATTCGAAAATGTATAATTACACTAAGAAACAGGAGTCTTATTTTTTCCTATTTTCCGAGGAAAGAAACGAGAAAAGAACCAAATAATATAGACTACCTCGATGTGCATATGCGCATCAAAAGAACAGTTCATTTTGTGTGTTAAAAAATTGAACCGCTTGTCGCATTGCCTTGCTACCATGGGAGTGTCCGGTGATGAACAAATGGATCTTCGGATAATTCGTGACTTAAATCGGACAGATTGAGAATGATGATTTGCAACAGCATTGCTGGCAATATCCCACTTATAGCTGGGGACACGAAATTATAACTATGTTGGTTTCATGAGCCAACGATTGTGAATGTGACTTCTTGTGACATTTGTAGTCGCCGAGAACCATTGGTGAAGTGAGCTTTATTGAATCAACCCGTGATTTCACTTCCGCTACACACATGCCACGTATAATTGGCGTCACATAGCTTGGCAGTCCGGTTGGGCGTTCTAACACCTAAATATCCTGTGTAGGTATATTGTTTCCAACCACACATACGCGCCATTGATCTCATAGATAGACTAACAGTCAGGCTGAACGTCCTAACATCTGAATATCCTGGATAGGTATGCTGATTCCCACCACACCCATACATATGCAGGATATTCAGGTGCCAGGACGCCCAGCCTGACTGCTAAGCTATTTGTGGCGCCAATAGTACCAGCTGCGTTTCTGAGGTTGCATGACCTTTCCTCCGGAAGTGTCGGCCGGTACTCTGCGTGCCAGGGACGTCTTTTACAGGCCGGCATTCCCGTCCGGCAGAGATACCTGCAGTGGTCGAACCCTATTGTCAGCGATTTATGTGGATCTCTGAAGATTCAGCGGTCAGCGTTACGGCTGATTTATTGCTGTAATCTTGAACAGATCCAGGTGGGAGGCATTTGCGTAATAGCCACATTTGCTCAGATCCCTCCATTCCAGAGAAGCCAAGCATTTTATTGCAACAACGCACGTCCGATTGTTCCAGGATTAGTCGTTGTAGAGCATGTGTGCACTCATACATAGCGTATGCCGCATGTCTGTTATCATTACCGTATCGTATGCCGCATGCAGGCGCGCACCCAGGATTTTTCCATGGGGGGGGGGCGGACCGAAAAGGGCACTTGACCGGCTCCAAAAGGGCACTTGACCGGCTCCAAAAGGGCACTTTGCGGCCCGGGGCACACTGGAAGGTTTGTTGACCGGGAGGAGGGAGCGTGAAGAAGAAAAATGGTCAAAAGGGCACTTTTCGGTCAAAAGGGCACTTTTGGCCAAAAGGGCACTTTGGTCTCATGGGGGGGGGGGGCCTGGGCCCCCTCCGGTGCGCCTATGGCCGCATGCCTATTATCATTGCCATGGCGTATGTCGCATGCCTGCTATCATTGTCCATGGCGTATGCCGCATGCCTGTTATCATTGCCATGGCGTATGTCGCATACCTGCTATCATTGTCCATGGCGCATGCCGCATGCCTGTTATCATTGCCATGGCGTATGTCGCATGCCTGCTATCATTGTCCATGGCGTATGCCGCACGCCTGTTATCATTGCCATGGCGTATGTCGCATGCCTGCTATCATTGTCCATGGCGTATGCCGCATGCCTGTTATCATTGCCATGGCGTATGCCGCATGCCTGCTATCATTGTCCATGGCGTATGCCGCATGCCTGTTACCATTGCCATATCGTATGCCGCATGCCTGTTATCATTGCCATATCGTATGCCGCGTGCCTGTTATCATTGTCCATGTAGCTTGTTGCCATACAGCTGCAACCATGGGACCAGTATTATTTGAATGATCGTTATCTAGTGCTTGCAAATGCATATGGCCGCCGTAACAAACCATCGCAGTGCGGCTTGGTAGATGTCTTTATATTGTTTTGGAAAATAAAGCTTGCAACCTGCCTACATTTTTAGAGGATTCCTTATTTGCCGGGACGCAGCCAGGATTTCATTGACGGAAGACCAACCAAAATACAAATATAATGAATCTGATACCGTTTTTGGTGCTTGGAGCTTGCCTAAAATTTCTGGTGTTGCGTGGTGAAAATCTTAAAAATTCTTGTTTGACATAGTGTATTTTTTGTTAATAAGGGGAATAGGGAGCTGGCTGAGCCTCTGCTTATCAGGCATATTACCACAAAGGCAATGTTGGTAACGAGTCCGTCTGGTGATGTGTGCGCCGGGCATAGTCACTAAGGTTCAGCGGTCGAAACTTCCGAGTACGACATCGTTCCCGTCCGAAGACGGGTCAGATTAACTGACTACAAACGGTAGGCACACACCATAAATAAATAAACAAAACAGTCATGGACTTGCATCTTCGGAGGCCAGGACCGACCAAACACGAGCGACAGACATGCGTCATGGAACTACATGAATGACGGCCATTGCCGCGCTGCACCGGCGGCAGACGCCGGCGGCGGCGTGCCGACTGTCGGGGACGATCATCAGCCGTGACGTCAGTCGTGACGTCAGCGTGACGCGCTCGGCTAGCCGGCAGACGGTTGGCCGCCGCGCGTCGGCGTTCCCATGGCCCAGCCCGGCGATTGAGTTGCGCTCTCCGTGTTCGCAGGTCCCGGAGTGGCGCGCGCGCGCCGAGCCCGCCAAGCTCCGCCCACCGCCGACGGCGTCCTCCCCAGCTGGCGGCGCGCCGGACGCCGTCTCGCCGCAGTCTGGTGCCTGCTGCGCTGTCGTGTGGTCGTGTCGCGCGAGCTCTCTGCACATGCGAACTGAGCACGCGCCGCCATGGGCAAGGTGGATCTGTTCGGGGGGCGAGTGTCGACGTCGCGCACGTCCAAGGCGCTGTGCGTCATCACGGCCGGGGTGGCGTTCGTGCTGGGCACGGTGCTCGGAGTACTGATCCCGCTGTACGTGCTGCCGCCGCTGTCCACGTCGGCGGAGGTGGCCGCCGGTCCGCAGACGGTCGTGCAGGACTACGTCAGCTCGCGCAGCAACCTGGCGCAGGCGCGGCCGCGCCGGCCGCCCGTGTCGGTGCCGCCGCGCCCTGTCATGCCCGCCATGAGCGAGGTCAGTGATGTGATGGAGGTGGTGGCCGAGCTGGCGCTGCTGCAGCCGTCACCGCCCCCGCCCCCGCCGCCGGCTGTCGCGTCGCTGCCGACGAACAGTACTGCACCTCCATCGACGTCGACGTCGACGGCGGCGCCGGAGCGGGCGGCGAACGCGACAGCCGGCGCGGCGCTGCTGACGGACGGCATGTTCTGGAGCAGCTCCGTGGAGGCGGCGCTGCCGACCGGCTTCAGTGACGCGGCCGTGCAGCAGTGGCGCGACTTCGTGCGCCACTCGGCGCTCGTCAAAGTGGAGGCCGGCTGCGGTCGCATGCAGAACCGGCTGCTGACGTTCGAGAACGGCACCCGGTCGTGCTGCCGCTACCGGCAGAACTTCGACCAGATCCAGGGCGAGATCTTCAGCTTCCTGCTGAGTCGCCAGCTGGGCATCCACAACCTGGCGCCGACGTCGCTGATGCGCGTGCAGCCGGCCAACTGGCAATGGTCGGCGGTGCGGTCGCAGCTCAACCTGGCCCAGTGGGCCGCAGACCGGCCCGTCGTGCTCACCAGGTTCCAGCCGCAGCTCGAGCTGGCCTACATCCCCGAGACGCTGCGCGACGCCAACAGGCGGCTGCACCCAGTCGACCTGGCGCTGCACGGCCTGTCGCTCGACGCCGACCGCGTCGCGCTGGTCGAGCTGGCGCAGTGGTCCGACCTGATCGTGTTCGACTACCTCACCGCCAACCTGGACCGCATCGTCAACAACCTCTACAACCAGCAGTGGAACCCGTCCATGATGGAGGCGCCGGCGCACAACCTGGCGCGCGACGCCGCCACCGGCCTGCTGCTGTTCCTCGACAACGAGTCGGGCCTGCTGCACGGCTACCGGCTGCTGGACAAGTACGAGTCCTACCACCGCACTATGCTGGACGCTACCTGTGTGTTCCGCCGCCGCACCGTGGACGCCGTCCGGCGGCTGCACCGCGACGGCGACGTCGGCCAGCTGCTGCGGCGCGCCTTCCGCCAGACGCACCCAGAGCTGCTCGACTACCTGCCCACGCTGCCCGAGAAGAGCATCAAGATCCTGAACGCGCGCATCGCCAACGTGCACGAGGTGATGGAGCGCTGTGATCGGACGTACGGCAGGTAGCGGTGCCGCAAACTGTGCCACCGGAAAGAAGTGCTTTAACGTGGCGCGTGCACGCGCCGCGAGTGTCGACCGCTGCCTCCGTGCAGACTCGCCCGCCGCCGGCGGGCGGCCGGACCATTTTGTCTCAGCTCGGCTCATTTTGTGGTAATTGAGCCGCGCCGCCGGCGCCACCATTATCTCGGCAGGGGCGGGCCTGCGGTCGGCCCTCCTCCCTAATCATCTGGTGGCGCTGACGGCCATCGTCGCCTTCCGACGGGCCGGTCCTGGTCACACCATGGGTGGCTCCCGTTCAGATTATACGAGTGCTAGTTGCTATAGTTGCTCACTCTCCTTCCTATAGTACGGCTACTGCTACTGTCTTACTCAGTCTTTGTCTCTGCCTCCTGTATTTATATCCGGCTTCGTATCCGCTCCATCCTTTGTCTGTCTCCGTGCCTATGTCTTTATCTCCCCCTCCGTATCAGCTTTACTCAGTCTCCCCGAAGCGGCCCGTTTTCATCTCGCTCGATCCCGTTCCGTCGGGCCCCGACAGGACGGTCCGTGCCCTTTCTCCAGTCTCCCAGTTTGCCAGTGTGACTGCTCACCAGGCCCGGCCGTGGCCGCCAGTCGGGTCGGCGGCGGCCGACAGGCCCGGACCGCTCGCCACGCGGCCGCTCCGGCCGAGCTATTTGGAAGGGTCGCGTCCCGGCTCGGTACGAGTGATTTACGCTCTGCTCAATGGATGCGGCGCGCGGGCATTCCTTGGCCGGCGGAAAGAATGTGCCCCCGATGGATTTGGGGACGCCGGCCGAGCGGGTGTCAGGGAGCCCGGGCGGTGGCCAGCCGCCGTCAGTCGCTAATGGCCGGCAATGGGTGCGCGCCGCCACCCACCAGTTGCACTCTCAACCCTCGGCCCGTCCTCGCTTTACTGCCGCCATTCCGACGGCGTAGTCTCGTAGTCAACTGAGTGGCGCCGTAATTGCGCTAATGCCGCCGTTAGAGTAAACAAAGCGGCGAGCGTTAGAAACGGCGATTAAGATGCAATCGACCACTTGGGTTTCTGGTCTCACGGCGCTTCATTAGCGCGGTGTACTCTATGCTCCGCACTCTATCGAGCAGATAATCGTTTCGCACCGCTTTCGTAGCTCTCTGTGAGCCCGCCTGCCGGACCGCGAGCGGCCACTGCCCGGTGCACAGCTGACTGGCGAGCGGCCACCGCCACAGCTGACTGGCGAGCGGCCACCGCCACAGCTGACTGGTGAGCGGCCACCGCCCGGTACACAGCTGACTGGTGAGCGGCCACCGCCACAGCTGACTGGCGAGCGGCCACCGCCACAGCTGACTGGTGAGCGGCCACCGCCCGGTACACAGCTGACTGGTGAGCGGCCACCGCCACAGCTGACTGGCGAGCGGCCACCGCCCAGTGCACAGCTGACTGGTGAGCGGCCACTGCCACAGCTGACTGGGGCGAGCGGCCACCGCCACAGCTGACTGGCGAGCGGCCACCGCCCAGTGCACAGCTGACTGGTGAGCGGACACTGCCCGGTGCACAGCTGACTGGTGAGTGGCCACTGCCCGGTGCACAGCTGACTGGGGCGAGCGGCCACCGCCACAGCTGACTGGCGAGCGGCCACCGCCCGGTACACAGCTGACTGGTGAGCGGCCACCGCCCGGTACACACAGCCACGTGCAGTCGACAGACGTACACTGTGTGTGTTTCCCTTGCTCCTGCCGCCTCTGCCTCTCACCGCCAGATCCGACCGTCGATAGGCCCGACTAACGCCGACCTAATCGTCCACAATCGTCGACCGATGCAGGCCGGAATTTTATCGCGCCGACCTCTGCCTTTCTGACATTAAAAGGTTTATTGAACGCTTTGTCGCCGGTGGCCGAGCTCTGCCGGCGCCGGGCCCGCTGTTTGTTTGCGCGCGCTTGTGTGTGCGGAGCGTCACAACACGCGACCGCCGCCGCCGGCCATCAGCTGTGATACATGATAACTCATATTGGCCGTGCGGTGTGGTGGCGCGTGTGTACTTGTTACGTGTGTGTCGTGTTACTGTCAGTGCAGCTCTATTTAACAGCCGGCGCGGTTTCCGTGTGTGTGTGTGGGAGGGGGGGGGGGCAGTGGGGGCCGGGTGCTCGCTGGTCGGCCGCGCCGGTGGTCCGCCCACCACACAGCACGTGTGTGTGTGGGGGGGCAGTGGGGGCCGGGTGCTCGCTGGTCGGCCGCGCCGGTGGTCCGCCCACCACACAGCACGTGTGTGCACTCCCCTGTTCGGAGGCAGCCGACGGAACCCGTTCAAATAGCCGACTGGGTTTTTGTGCTAGTCTGATTCAATAGTATGTATGTGTGAAGTGCGCGCGTGCAGGTCGGCGGCGGCCGCCGTGCACCGACTCTGACGCAGGTGTGACGCCGCTCGGCGACCCCAAACAAATGCTATTTCGACACGTGTACATAATACATGCATGGAAACGGACGGCGGCGTTTCTCTGGGCGGGCGACGTCGGCGCTGCGACCGCCCGGCTGGCCGACCGTCCTGCAGAACATGCAGAACACGTCGGCCGCAGACCGGCAGCACCAGTCATGACCGGCGGTGGCCAGTCGGGCCGTTTTGTTCGGCGGCTGGCATCACAACACGTCCCGGGCCGGCCACATCGGGTCGCCGTCAGATGCGATCGGCTCGTGACGCGCCAGTTTGGCTTCCTGCAGCTCGCCGGGTGGCGCGCTCGCCGTCCGATAATCCAATATCAATTCGATTAATCTCACTCGGCAAGTTCCGGGCGTGCCAGCGGCGCCGCTGGCGATGGTAATGCCCCTGCGGTGACCCGCGAGCTTGCAAGTTAGCCGACTCTGTTTCGAGTTAGCGACTGTCCCGAGTGTAGAGGAGCAGAATGCGTCCACCTGTTTCTCCACGGGTGGCTTCCGCCGATGCTGGCGGTTGTACGCCTGCGCGCTATGAGTGACATTAAGCGGAACTGAGCTGAAATGAGTAGTTCTCGGTTGGTTGGTTGTTGGTTTTACGACACATCGACCGCTAAGTCATGTAGCGTCGCCAATCTCTCGCGCCGATTGGTCGAGGGCGAAGAGTAGCGACAGGTGAGACTCGAACCCACAACCTTTCGACTGTGAGACGAGCAACTTACCCCTGGGCTACTCGTCTTCGATGATTAGTTCTCGGAGGTGCAGGTTCTGCTGGCTGGCCAGCTGATATGGAAGTGTTCACACATAATGCGATGCGCCATCTGGGATTGTCACGTCATCAGGCTTTTACCTTTCCTAAAAAAATGGCAAAAGAATGGTCGTTTTAAGTTCGTATGCCAACATCAAATCAAATTAGCGCTTGCATATGACTATTGCATATACGCATAAACTATACCATACCATGCTACTGCATGCACCATAGGGAAATGTTCGCGAATGACCATCAGTCCCGGCATTAAGCACGTATAATAGCAGTTACATGGGTTAACGATTTTGGTACTAACACCGGAAGTGCAACAGCAAATGATTATATTAATTACACTGCTCGTGGTGTCTTCAGAAGCAGCCGAAGAGTAGCGCATGAAATAATCGGAACTCACTGGTTGATAATACTTCTGGCTGTCCCACGCTCTCGGCTTAAGGTTCCGCGTTCATACCCTGGCACTGTACTTCCTGGGCGACCCACCAGGTCCCGGCATTCATGGGCGGAGTCTAGACATGCCAAACATTACTGGGTGCCTAGTCTCACAATAAAGCTCGCATTCCGTAAATTATGGCTGCATCAATATTCATGCCATGCTGTTCCCGAGAGGATTGCGCAGGCAGCCATTTACTTTTCAGCACTACGAGAGTTAAAGCCAGACAGGCCGACACATGTATTCACACAATGTCCACTGACAATGATGGTGTTTATCTATGCACTTCATGGCAGATACAATGGAGTAAATTAAGCGTCACCACAGCACACAAAACTATGATAATCAGGTACGGCACTGCACAGGCTCACACCAAGCCGACCATTACGACTGAACAGCACGCTCAGGATTAGCCGGTGACAGTGGTTCAACACAGAGCATTCAGCTTGTCTATGCCTCAGCAACACACACGCCGCCCCCCGCTTCTGTGCGGATTTCTTGAAGTGTCCGGCGATCTGCACGTGGCTAGTGTTGTGCACATGTCTCTGGTCGGCGCTCTGTGACAAGCAACAGCGCACAATAAAGTTGTGTGCAGAAGGATACCGCTATAGGTGATTTTTTCCAAGTTGCGATATGATGCGCAATTATAAAAAGGGCAATCCTGTGCAAATGAGAAGTGTGCATGTTAGTGGTGCCACGGACACGTCAGTGTTTCAGCTGCATTACCTTATTACTTCACCGTGCAGCGAAGACCAGCAAGGCTCGGGCTATAGTTGAGATTCACCGTACTTCACACGGCTCTGAATGTCATCTACCAATGCTCACTATCACACTTATTTAAATTAGCTCGCATGCTTGGGAATCACATCTTCCTTTTCTCCATACTTGGCCGATACGATCGCTGTAAAGCCTCACTGTACAAAGGCTTCATTTCTGCACAAGTACTGTGACAACACGAAATTCATTGACATGCCAAAGCGTTTACGTATGGACAGCGTTGCAGACAACGTACATAGAACAATGAACTACTGAAATAGCTGGGATTCAGATGCTAAGCTTTTGCAACAACGAAGGAATGTGAACCAAATTGCAAACCTTTCACTTATTTGCCGTAAATTACGTCATTAAGATATTCGAAGGTACTTTTCACCTAAATAATCGCTACCAGACATCAATAAATCAAAACAAAAGAGCAGATATATACGTTCACAGGAGACAAATGGTGGTAGACAATGAGGGTACTCAAGACAACAAAGAAGGCGAAAACATTGTCATTCTTAAATGATAAACCAAGGCGAAAAGCCCTGATCTTCGTCAAATCGTCTTTCGGGTTTTATTTGTCTCTTGGTATTCTTACATTCCGCATTGTGTCCCAACACTGATGATTAAGGTTCAAATGTTGAGGGTTAAACCTTTCCAGACACACGTGAAAGATGTGTTCCTATGGCGGCCCTCTACACTCAGCACCCCTGTGTCGGCCTCCACACCCGGTACTCCTATGGCGGCCCTCTACACCTGGCACCTCTGTGTCGGCCTCCACACCCAGCATTTCTGCTGCGGCCCTCTATATCCAGTGCATGTGCGTCTGTGCCTCTATACGCTGTCACCTCGGTTAGTTCCTTGTTGCCCCGTTATACCTTTGTTGAGTCTTCTACATCTTGACCTCTGTCAGCTGGCTCTGCATGTGTTCTTCGTATATTACCCCGTCACCTCCGTTCGTTCCTCTATGCTCCGCTATTTTTGTGTCGGTTCTTTTACATATTGGCATCTGTGTATCGTTCCCTCGTATATTATCCCGTCATCTGTTGGTCCCTGTTGATTCCTGTTGGTTGGTTGGTCCCGCTATATCTGTGTCGGCTCCTCTACATCTTAATATATGTGTCGTTTCCTCTACATAGTGCTCCCTGTTCGGTTCTCCGCATTCTACCCCGTCACCTATGTTGGTTTCTCTATGCCCCGCTATCTCTGTGTCGATTCCTGCACATCTTGGCCTCTGTGCCGGTTCCTGTACATCTTGGCCTCTGTGTCGGTTCCTGTACATCCTGACCTCTGTGTCGGTTCATTTGTATCTTGACCTCTAAGTCTTTTCCTTTACATATTGGCCTCTGTATCGGTTCCTCGTATATCACCCCGACACCTCTCTGCCAGTGTCGTTTCACCTGACAGAGAGGTGACGGGTGGAGTCCTCCGTACCCGAGCGGGGCCAGTCCTCCAGTCCTCCAGTGCAGCAGCGACGAGTGGACCGCCGCAGGCGCCTGCCCGCCGCTGACCCAGCAGTGTCGCCGGGTCGTGCAATCAGGTCGCGGCATCGCCGGCCGCCGGTGTCGTGCATAACCCGGCGTCCCATCTGTGTCTGTGAGCCCAGTCGGCGCCGCCGCCGTAGCCTCAGTGTGTCGACACCGCGCAGCCTGTCCACCCTTTCAGCGGCGGCGCGGCCATTAGCAGTGGCGCGCTTTACGACCAGAAACCATATAACGAGCGGCTGCAGTCGCAGGCCGGCCGCCTGCAGTCGCGGCGGCGACACCCGGCGCCACTCCATTGAATTTGTCGTAATCTCTGTATCAGAAAAGGTCGTAACTGCAGCGCAAAGCCACACAGAAATTTTCCCGCTCGGTATTTAGTGCGCCACGGTGTTTAAGAGTTTACGGGGCGCCATAAACTTGCCGCGACTTGTGTCCCATCATGGGCGGCGGGCGGGCCTGGCCTGGTGGCCGGGCGGTGGGCGGCCATGGGAGCCACTGGTGGCGACCAGCAGCCATTGACCTGGTGACCGGGAGGTGGGCGACCATGGGAACCACTGATGGGGACCACGGGAACCACTGATGGCGACCAGGAGAACCACTGCTGCCGACCAGCTACCATTGACCTGGTGGCTGGGAGGTGGGCGACCATGGAAAACACTGGTGGTCACCATGGGAACCACTGGTGGTGACCACGGGAACCACTGGTGGCGACCAGCAGCCATTGGCCTGGTGGCCGAGCTTCCGTTACTCCTGTACCGTCCTCCCACCGTCAACTACCGACCGTTCACCGACCGTCCCTTCCCCTCCCACCACTCCCCTATCGTCCACTAGCCGTACTCCAACGGTCCACTGTCCACAGCTATACACAGGGCATGGACCTTCCACCGGCACCGTGGACCATGGGCACCGTGGAGCCATGCCATGGTGGTTGGACACAGAGCGGCACACGGACCCGAGAATGGTCACACAAAGACGGACGGACACACGTGTCCCTGAGCGGTCGCACACCCAAGGAAGTCTCCGTCCCTGACAACACTGTTGTCCGGCTCCGGAGGAAACTTCATGACTGAACAGGCCGAGTGCCTGGAAACGAATATGATCATAGCTCCACTAGGTGTGTTCCTGGAAAGGGATGCGAGCATGATGTAGCTGGATGCGTTTATGAAGGGGAAATTATGTTGTGCAGTAAGATTATGCCGGGAAGGTTGCGGCCGATTTCATCACAGGGCCGTGGTCGGTGACCTTGTGATCCAGTCGAGGATGAACCACGGGTGAAGGGACCCCGTTCGCTATGCCTAGAAGTGACCACTAGTGTGTTCAGGGGGAGGAGGTAAGAATGCGGGTCATACCCCCCGACTCGGAGTTATTGAAGGAAAATTTTTACCTTCTTGACGCTTTAAAAAATCAAATTCACCGCACATTAGGCAAAATATTGTTTTAAAACCATACGAGGGATCTAAAGTATCAAAATTTGATTTTCTCGAACTTTGTGATAATTTATCTTTCTGGGCCCAATTTGCATCTCCCGAACCGACCAGCTAAAGCTGCCAACGATTCCGCTCACTGTCCTTCCACAACGGGCCGGTCAATGCTCGTTTCTAGATTCCTCGGCACTCAGGAGCAATGGGCGTGGCTACAAAGAGCACAATAAACACATCCGATGGGGTTCAAGCGCACCAAATCACTGAAAGTTTGTGGCTAGAAAAGACGCGAAGGCAAAGCGCATGACAGTGAACCAGTCGAAGCAAGATCGGTGAGGAGTCGCATGATTCCGGGCGGGCGTTGCTGGGACAGCGGCACACCTCAGGCAGGATGACTTCACCTGGCCATTGACAGGAGACAGAGCGTGAGCAATGGCCAGGTGCCGGGCATCGCTCAGCCACAGATTTATCGGACGTGCTGCATTGAGCCAGGTGGGTTCAGCTACGTCGACAAACGCAATAACTGTTTGGGTGTGGCTGAGACATCCAAGTAGTTCAGTATTAGGCTTACTATTTCGTCATCTTGGAACCACGTAGCATTTTAACAGCTTTAATGTCATCCTCGCGACTATATAGTCATTCAAAGGAGCAAGCTTTTTGCTTTTTTGAACATTCGGGACACCCTGCAGTCAGGTTCTTTTCCTGTCGTCATTTTCCGATCAAGCGGCCTTCAAAAGGCCGCTCAATATATTGAAATTAACCTAGCCACGTGATTGCATTTTGTCTGTGTTCACAACGTGAATGGCTTGGATTCGTGTTTGAGGTCAGGTCAGTGATCTAAGGTCACTGCTAATTTTGCCCATGATGAGCCAATGTGACTATTTTTGTGAGATTCGCTGTGTAATTAGCTGTCAAATACACATGCTGTATTCTATGTGAATTAAAGAACAGAGAAAGCGCACTGCAGAGGCTAGAAAAGGTCCAATATCAGTCGCATTCGGCGGCCGGGTGGACACAGAAGCGGCCCGGCCGCGTCAGCACACACGATTCGGTACGGAGCCGTTCTGGTCACCTCGGCAGCCAGTCGGAGGGGCCGGCCGTCATCGTCTCGAGACCCACCGACCGTCCAGCCGGCACCAGTCCCACGGTTCGTCAAACCGGCCCAGCCGGCACGTCCCGTCGTCGTTCTGCACCGCGAGTCGCAGCGACACCGGCAGCTGCTCGTGTCGCGACGGTGGCGGGCGCGCCGCATCGCCATCGCGCCTCCAGCAGAAGAGCTTGCGAGGCATGCCGGTGTTCACACCGGCGCCCGTCCCGTCGTCCCGTTGTCCAGGTGACCGGGCATTCGCCGGCGTGACGAAGGTGTCATCAAGGCGACACCAGGCTGAAGGTGCGGTGTCCGGGCCGGTGGCGTGGGACAGAGTATATTAAAGAACGGCGTGGGACGTCCCGCCACGCATAGCGAGCTGCCGCAGTGCAGCACCAGCGCGTGCAGTCGGAACTGGACGGACGGCCCGCTGCGTACCGGCACCCACAGTCATTCCGTCAGCGCCACGCAAGTCAGCACCCACAGTCGCCCTGTCAGCGCCACCTGAGTCAGCACCCACAGTCGCTCCGTCAGCGCCACGCAAGTCAGCACCCACAGTCGCCCAGTCAGCGCCACCTGAGTCAGCACCTACAGTCGCTCCGTCAGCGCCACGCAAGTCAGCACCCACAGTCGCCCTGTCAGCGCCACCTGAGTCAGCACCTACAGTCGCTCCGTCGGGACCTTACGGCGCGCGCCCGTGCTACGCTCGGACAGGAAGCACCAGCGAGATGTCGAGGTAGTGCTGCGGCTGTAGCAGCTGCAGCTGTCGGTCGGCGCCGCGCAGCTCACCGCTCTTCTCGCAGTGGTACCGCAGTGGTACTGCTTCAGCAGCTCCAGCTGTCAAACGGTGTGCAGTTTAGCTCTTCGTCTTTACCAGAAATTGAGATATAAAATGTTTTTGAGAGGTAATTTTTGTCTGACAAACGGCCATTTTAGTCTCAAAATCATACCGACTAAAAATGCCATTTTCGTGCCATACACGTCGACAGAATTACAATTATGCCTGGATTTTGTTCATGTACCGGCTAATTTGAACGTTATGGGGGGCATAAACAGCGGGGTGCGAGGATATGACCGGAGAGACTGAGCTACCCTCCGTGCTCAGGGGAGAAACCGCCCAAAATCAGGGAATTCAGGATCCTGCCACACCCAAGGCGAACAACATTCCTCACATTCGGACGACTACACGCAAGGCCGTGAAAACAGCGAAAGGCGTGGCTTCGATGCTCAATTTGAAAACAGCTCGATGATCACATTCGTCCTTAAAATGGCGATTTAGTAACGTAGTTCAGATGGACCAGTATTTACTGGTTGGAAATCATTGTACACAGATGAAAAGCTAAATTGATCTTCGCTGTCCAAAAAGGACTGAACGTTTGAAAAATGTTAAAGCAACTTTTAGACCATATGCTATTGTCAAGCCATGCACTCATTGACTCTGTAGCGATCGGCGAGCGGGTCGATAATTTAAATTACTGCTGACACAAAAACTGGACAAAAGCCACTTAGCACCGTCACTGCCTGACAAGCAATGTGAGGAAGAAACACGCCCACGCCACAAACACCCAGAAGAACCTAACGTGCACATGCATGGACGACATAGAGACGGCAGGTGGAAGCCGCCGCGGCACGGACGCGTCCATCTGGCGGCAGAGCGTATGTAGTTGTAGCACGAGGGTTATCAAAGCCACACCGTTTGCACACATCCATACACAATTCATCGACCTTTCTCTGAGTCAGCCACACACAAAACATCGGTAAAATTGATACCTTGCATTGCATGCCAGTACGGTTGGTTATCCTTCATTGCATACCAGGACGGTTTGGTACACTTCCTTGCATGCAAGATTGTTGGGTACCATTCACTGCATGCCAGGACTGCCGGTTACACTTCATTACATGTCAGGACGGTTTGTTGCCCTTCATTGCATGCCAGGACGGTTTGTTGCCCTTTATTGCATCCCAGGACGGTTTGCTACCCTTCATTACATGCCGGGGCGGTTGACTTCCCCTTCATTCCTAATCGGTTGAAGCTCACGAATATAAACAGATTCCAAGATCTCCAAGACCGTGCCGTCTTACACTGTATCTATATTGAGCAGGGTACATTGTAGCAGGACATCCATATTTAATTTGAAATTTGTTTCCGGATGGTTTATTTTGAAATGACGCACTGTTATTTGTTCGCCTGGAAGGAGGGGGTGAAGGGGTGGCGGAGACGTGCAGAGCGGAGACCTTCCCTGGTATGTCAGTCAGCCCGTGACCCGGGGGAGGTATGTCAGTCGCCCGTGACCCGGGGAGGTATGGCAGTCGTCCGTGACCTGGGGGAGGTATGTCAGTCGCCCGTGACCTGGGGGAGGTATGTCAGTCGCCCGTGACCTGGGGGAGGTATGTCAGTCGCCCGTGACCCGGGGGAGGTATGTCAGTCGCCCGTGACCTGGGGGAGGTATGTCAGTCGCCCGTGACCTGGGGGAGGTATGTCAGTCGCCCGTGACCTGGGGAGGTATGTCAGTGCCCGTGACCTGGGGGCAGTCGCCCGTGACCCGGGGAGGTATGTCAGTCGCCCGTGACCTGGGGGAGGTATGTCAGTCGCCCGTGACCCGGGGGGGAGTCCGTATGTATGTCAGTCGCCCGTGACCCGGGGGAGGTATGTCAGTCGCCCGTGACCCGGGGAGGTATGGCAGTCGCCCGTGACCTGGGGGAGGTATGTCAGTCGCCCGTGACCCGGGGGAGGTATGGCAGTCGCCCGTGACCTGGGGGAGGTATGTCAGTCGCCCGTGACCTGGGGAGGTATGGCAGTCGCCCGTGACCTGGGGAGGTATGTCAGTCGCCCGTGACCTGAGGGAGGTATGTCAGTCGCCCGTGACCTGGGGGAGGTATGTCAGTCGCCCGTGACCCGGGGAGGTATGTCAGTCGCCCGTGACCTGGGGGAGGTATGTCAGTCGCCCGTGACCCGGGGGAGGTATGTCAGTCGCCCGTGACCTGGGGGAGGTATGTCAGTCGCCCGTGACCCGGGGGAGGTATGTCAGTCGCCCGTGACCTGGGGGAGGTATGTCAGTCGCCCGTGACCCGGGGAGGTATGTGCGCCCGTGACCTGGGAGTCGCCCGTGACCTGGGGAGGTATGTCAGTCACCCGTGACCTGGGGGAGGTATGGCAGTCGCCCGTGACCTGGGGCAGGTATGTCAGTCGGCCGTGACCCGGGGGAGGTATGTCAGTCGCCCGTGACCTGGGGAGGTATGTCAGTCTCCCGTGACCTGGGGGAGGTATGTCAGTCGCCCGTGACGTAGCGCCCGTGACCGGGGGAGGTATGTCAGTCGCCCGTGACCCGGGGGAGGTATGTCAGCCTCCCGTGACCCGGGGGAGGTATGTCAGTCGCCCGTGACCTGGGGGAGGTATGTCAGTCGCCCGTGACCTGGGGGAGGTATGTCAGTCGCCCGTGACCTGGGGGAGGTATGTCAGTCGCCCGTGACCCGGGGGAGGTATGTCAGTCGCCCGTGACCCGGGGGAGGTATGTCAGTCGCCCGTGACCCGGGGGAGGTATGGCAGTCAGCCCGTGACCCGGGGGAGGTATGTCAGTCAGCCCGTGACCCGGGGGAGGTATGGCAGTCGCCCGTGACCTGGGGGAGGTATGTCAGTCGCCCGTGACCTGGGGGAGGTATGTCAGTCACCCGTGACCTGGGGGAGGTATGTCAGTCGCCCGTGACCTGGGGGAGGTATGTCAGTCGCCCGTGACCTGGGGGAGGTATGTCAGTCAGCCGGCCGCTCCGGTCGGACGGCCGGCCACCACTCGCGGCCCACCGCCGACAGCCATTGTTCCCGGCACGGGCTAATTGGAGACGCTAATTAGGCTTGATGTGGCATTCTGTGCCGTCTGGTGGCTCGGCGCCGACGTACAGTTATCCGCCGCGCGGCCGGAGCACGCGGCCCGGCTCTCGAGACGGCGACCGCCGCTGCCTACCGATACAGCCAGCTGGACGTAGAGAATAGGCCGCTGCGGCCAACAACCATTATCACCAGCAGCACGCTACAGGCTGACGGGGCCAGCAGCCATCACCACCAGCAGGGTGTAGCAGCCTGACGGGGCCAGCAGCCATCACCACCAGCAGGGTGTAGCAGGCTGACGGGGCCAGCAGCCATCACACCAGAGCAGCCATCACCACCAGCAGGGTGTAGCAGGCTGACGGGGCCAGCAGCCATCACCACCAGCAGGGTGTAGCAGGCTGACGGGGCCAGCAGCCATCACCACCAGCAGGGTGTAGCAGGCTGACGGGGCCAGCAGCCATCACCACCAGCAGGGTGTAGCGGGCTGACGGGGCCAGCAGTCATTACCACCAGCAGGGTGTAGCAGGCTGATGGGGCCAGCAGCCATTACCACCAGCGGGATGTAGCAGGCTGATGGGGCCAGCAGCCATCACCACCAGCGGGATGTATCAGGCTGATGGGACCAGCAGTACGCAACAGCAGTCATCAACAACCGGATGTGTAGGGGATGTGGGGGATGTGTAGGGGGTGGTGACAAATCCAGCAGCCGCAATGACCAACGAGACGCAAAAGAGGACGACAAACGTGGGTTATTTCACGACGTGCGTAGCTACATAGGCTATGCAGCACTGCTAATCTCCTATCACTGAACGGGCTCGGAGAGCCTAAATTTTCAGGCGGATGATGATCAGACCGACGTATCCATCATCACCAGCAGCAGTTCCAGCGTCGGCGCCGACTGGGAACATAGGCTGATAAGAACGAGGCGAATGCAAACTAACGAATCCAGTAAAATATAACTGTCTGATTTAGATAAACGCGATGGGGTTAATGAGCTTACGTACATAATATGTTTGCATAATGCCTCAAATGGGTGGGTTTTCCACCGGATACGCTGACATTAAGCCACATTTACCGCATGACAAATCCGTAGTGGCGGCATAAAAACATGACTTAACAAACATGTTCTTGGCACGCAGCAAGGAATGGCTACTGCGATTTTTATTCGCACAAGGAGTGTGACTGATAAGCCAAGGGTGCGGACAAGTGGAAGGAGCTGCGGTGTTCCAGCTCATAGTGATCTGGCAGAAAGACGGTGTGTGTATGTGTATGCGTGTGCGTGTATGTGTGTGTGTGTGTGTGTGTGTGCGTGTATTGTGCATGTGTGTGCACGTGCTTGTGCTAAGCGTCCGCCGGGGTTTCATTAAGAAATTGCAATGAGGAAACAAGTTTTTTCACAACTTTTGTCATCTTGAGAAGCATCGGGCGTTTTCTCCTCTGCTCTTGACATGCTACTGCTATGATTCATTACTCTCAATGATCTCTGAATGGTACTGATAATTGCATTGGCCATTGCACACTTCGAAGCTTAGACGTAAGGGATAAAGCTGTCTCAAGTACTAGGTAAATAAGGCAGCGCATGTTTCAGGAATTGTGTTTCTGAGTGCGGTAAGGTAAGTGGTGTATGTTAGTAGTAGCACACTGAACATCTTTAAAAACAGCATAGACAAAAGAATAGAGGGCTTGCTTTTCGGTATTCCATGGAGGGCTGATCGACGGATTTCGTGGACAACTGGATTAATATCCAGAATGCGACCAAGAATGGCCCTTGTGGCTCATAGTTGCGCTTATATTTTTATGTCTTTATGTCTTTATGTATGCCAGCAAATTGCAAGTGCGTCCATACGTGATGGTGTGCTGAAAAATATTCCGGCCGCTAGCAAACAAATTCAGGCATTGGAATCGGATTCGATAATGTCTAGCTGCCCACTTCGTCAACGTTGTTATATAAGGCCGATGTGAGAACTTGTTTTTATATCCCCTGCCCTACTGCACCGCTTAATGTCATGATGAAAGGCTAGATCATACCAGGCATGTTTTGCTCGTAAACTGATAACTACCGTGCTGGTATGCATTACACAACACCTCCGGTAACATGCATGACACAGTTCATGCTTCTTCAGTTCAGGGGTGCCTGCTTTACGAGGGAACACAGCATGATGGTTAATGTGCGCGTAAATTAGCACATCCACCGTAGATTACTCTTATAGGTAGGCAAGTCTGTTGACTTTATAAGCCGATGGTAGCATAGATAGGATATTTATCAACGCTATCCTTGATGCCTGCGTCGCTGCCCCGCCTGCACGCGTGACGTCACCAGCTTCTCACGTCAGGAGGCCGCAGACTGACAAGCATGACACTGGATGATGACCATATTTTATACGCTGCGATGTAGATAGCAACCTCTCCGTTGTCACTTGCATGCAGATGATGGCAGTAATCGAGCTATGCCATGAACGACACCATTAGTTGGACGCATTTAGGAGAAGTTATGCTATCCTTAGATTGGCAGCATCCGGAGAAGGCAAGTGTGATAATACAATGCCCGCCAGCACCTACATGCTTTGTCAAGTGTAATAATACAGGGGTCACTAGCACCTGCATGCTTTGTCAGGTGTGACCAAGCTTTGTCATGTGTGTCAGGGTTGACCAGCACCTACATGCCATGTCAAGTGTGATAGTACAATGTTCGCCAGCACTTGCATGCCTTGTGAAATGTAATAATACAATGTTCGCCAGTACCTGTCAAGACTGACCTGTCTGCATTTATGAGTGCTAGATGAAATGCAGAGCCGGGCAGACGTGTGAGAAGGTATTTGCAATATTGCTGGACAACAATATGTTCTTCATTTCTTCATTCATCAAATTGGGATGGACCTGTCAAACATTGAAGGGTAGATAGGAGTCCATGGCTGTGCATCTCCAGCAGTGGTATTGGGCGGACTGCCACGTCAGACCATGTTTCAAGATGGTACGAGGCAGGGTCTGAGCGTATGTGATGACGGATTTCAACATATGTGGGGGAAGCTTCGAGCGCATGTGAGGCCGGTTTTGAGCCGCTGAGCAGTCGGCCACTCTACACTGTCCGCAGGCGGCAGTTTTGTTCCTGCGGCAGTTTTGTTCCTGCGGCAGTTTTGCTCCGACGGCAGTTTTGCTCCAACGGCAGTTTTGTTCCTGCGGCAGTTTTGTTCCTGCGGCAGTTTTGCACCGGCGGCAGTTTTGCACCGGCGGCAGTTTTGTTCCTGCGGCAGTTTTGTTCCTGCGGCAGTTTTGCTCCGACGGCAGTTTTGCCCCGGCGGCAGTTTTGTTCCTGCGGCAGTTTTGCTCCGACGTCAGTTTTGCCCCGGCGGCAGTTTTGTTCCTGCGGCAGTTTTGCACCGGCGGAAGTTTTGCTCCGGAGGCAGTTTTGCTCCGACTACAGTTTGCTCCGGCGGCAATTTCCATGGCAGTCGCGACCACCGCCGGCCGGCTCTGCGTTCGTCTGGTTGTGATTAAAGTCGCGTGCCGACGCGGCCCCTGGCGCGGCCGGTACTGACCTGACGGCCTGACCTGACGGTCTGACCTGACGGCCGGGCCGTGTCGGACCGTCAGCTGGACCGGCCGATTAGGCTGCGACAGGCACGAGCCGAGCTGCCGGCCGACCGGAGACCGCAGCTCTGCACAGCAACGCAACTCTGCCGCCCGCGCGCGCGCGCTGGCCCTATCACCGCAGCACGGGACGGAGGACAAGCATATGGCATGGAGACGCCACCACTCTTTTTGCTTGTCGAGTGGCGAGACCCAATTATAATTCTGCATACGGGCGGCTATAAAAACGGTCGAAAACATTCGGACACCGCCGGCTTTTTTTCGTGCCCAAAGGTTGAGACAAGTCAAAGATGCGGTTTTTGTAAAAGTTAAAATGCCGAGCCGGCTGTGCCACGTACCTAGCTTCCATGTCGTACTCGGCGGGACATTCTCGGCCCGCCTCAGTGGTGCGGCGGCCGTCGCGAGCTGAACCCTTCAAGGACGCGCTCGGTTCTCACACTGCCGGCCGGCATCACATCACGGCCCCGTCTCATCTCATCAGCCGCTGCCGGGCCAAGCTCGAGCGTGCACAGCGTGCCACCGTCTGTGCACCGACTACTGTGCAGCGGCCGCGAGCCGGCGCGTGATTTACGGCACCTGCACTGTTCTCACAGCCGGCCGGCGCCTTTGTTTTCTCAGTCAATAGCTCGCGCACGGACACGCCGCGCCGCGTGGTGGCCCGCCGCCGACGGCTGGCGGGTGGTACCCTGGGCTGGGTGGCGAGCAATATGACGAGAACATAGTCTCAGATGGTGGTAAGAGGTCTCGGGTGGTGCCCTGAGCTGTGTGGTGAGCAATATGACGAGACACGGGGAGTCTCAGATGGTGGGGCCGTGGGCTGGGTGGGGGAATATGACGAAACAGGGCCTATTTGGTAGCAATATGACGAGTCTCAATGGTGGGGCCGTGGGCTGGGTGGTGGGGAATATGACGAGAACAGAGTCTCAGATGGTGGTAAGAGGTCTCGGGTGGTGCCCTGAGCTGTGTGGTGAGCAATATGACGAGACACGGGGAGTCTCAGATGGTGGGGCCGTGGGCTGGGTGGTGGGGAATATGACGAGAACAGAGTCTCAGATGGTGGTAAGAGGTCTCGGGTGGCGCCCTGGGCTGGGTGGTGAGCAATAAGACGAGACACGGAGTCCCAGATGGTGTAAGAGGCTCGCGGGTGCGCCGGGGTCTGGGTGCCGAGGCGGATGGCGAGACACGAAGCATGGTGGCTGGCGCCAAAATACCTGCATGAAGAGATGAAAATGATTACTTTTTCCCAAGACAAGTGAAATGTAGCGTTACTTTAGCATCTTGACTCCTCCCCATTTCGTCAGCATTCCAAACAGCAATAGAACGTGTAAAGTCGTCATAATTGCCAGGATGGACATCTGACCACCCTGAGAAGTCCGTGAAAGCGCTCTTAAAGCTTTCACAGGAGTGCACACATTAAACAAATATAGCGGTAATTCCTCACCTGTTATGGGGAATGCACTCGCAACAGGAAATGTCTCATGACAGGCATTTATTTGCTCCGTTTTTATATCGAAGCAAAAAACATTAGTCGTGTCATCCATGTACATATATATGGAGGTGACCACTTCACTTCTGCCCGCAAATAACTCAGTTAAGAAAACCGCCAGATGCTCTGAGATAAGATCACGTGCACGGCAGCAAACCACGAGAGGCACGGCGGCAAGATTTAGCACATTCGACGCGTCGTAAACAATCTAGTTGGCAACGGCTGCTGCCGTTAGTCCACTCTGTAAATTGCACAGCTAGGTGCGGTCACGACCAGACTGCCCACAGTCACGACCTCCGCCATTTTGTGCATGGACAGAAACATTTCTGTTCAGCTAGCGCTGATCATTCGGGCGCTTTTGAGCCTCATGCTTTCCATTACACGAGTGACGTCGATGTAGATAATTGTCGAATGACGCTAAAATGCGGAAGCAATCTTGTATCGTGAACGTTGATAATGTGTGAAGTTATTGTTTTCTTTCTGCTGAATAAATATAACCCATCCAGGCACTGTGAAGTTCTGGAAGTTTCATCGCTAAAAAGTGAGATGTTCTCTTATCCTATAAGGCGTCCGAACAAAACACAAAATATAAAGCAACCGGGTTTTTCCAATTTGTGTAGAAAGGAACAGCCAAGCTAGGTCACCATTGCCGAAAAGCAGTCCATTCCCACACCGAATGTATCCACAGGAATAGCTGTCTGCATGATGCCTGATTAAAAATATAGCACATGACACGCAAATTACTCTCCAAACTCGTGTATGCCGTGGAATAGCGTTATGCCATATATACATGTATTCATATACATATATATATATATATATATATATTTATGCGTATATACTTATAAGCGTTATGCGCGCACAATAACATACGCGTTGGCAGGTCACTGAGTATGACACTCCTGAAGAAAATTTATCCGCCCTCCATTTCCTCTCTAGATCCAGAAATTTGAAAGAAACAGGAGCGCATAATTTCTCAGAGAATTACAATTTCATGTGGAGGGATGTCGCCTCCCTCCCCCCCCCAATGGCATTATCTCCAGGACGCTTGGCACAAATCCCAAAATTTCTTGTTAAGCTCGTGCATTTTTCGTCTAAGGGGCCGGGCCCGGGCCGGATCTTGGCTGCGCCCCCGGAAAGAAACATTTGAAAAGAGGTTGAAGGTATACGCAATGGGCATCATCGTTGAGGCCAAATAGATAGGTAAAATTGAATACGGTACCTATGGTATATTGAGGAATTTCTGGAAAAAGAAGCAAGAGACTGAGAGAACCCCACTTTCATAGCTCGTAGTAGGTAAGGTTATCGGCAAGCTGTCGATATTTGACGATCCACTTAACACATTGAATGGAATTGAACCTTGCAGTTGGAATTTGTGATGCACCTACAAATCGCACAACATAGATAATTTCGATTACGAAGATGGACGTTAAATACGAAAAACTATGACACATAGCAATGTGTCGTATGATTTAAACTGATATGATTTAAAGTACCGCATTAACATGAGAAACTAAAAATGTGATGAAGAACGCACCATTTTCCTGGCCCCCCGAACTATGTAAGATGAATGGCAACATGAACGTGAATAGAACGCATCTCTACTCCATTATTGTCGTCGGTAAAGTTCGACTCAAATAATTGTCCCGACGACTATAACAGCCCTCTCAACCATCTTGACGAGGATGAGTCCATGACAACACGGACATACATCGCAGCTGATGCGCTGCATGCATGTACCTGTACATTGTCCATTCATGGCAATCCAAGGGTATGTCATGGTATGGTTTTTAGTACTTTTAGTAACTTTTAGTAACCTTAAAAACCTTATGGTAGCGTTTTGACTTTGTAGGGTAATCTGAAAGGTCTCAGACTGAGAGAGACTCAGACATTGCATTTTTTGTAAATAGAAAGAAGGTAATCAAAAGTAATTTGGGTGCCATTATAAAGGCAATACCCCACAGACACTTCAGCTTTGTTCATTGCAATCCTTCAGAAATAAATGAAAGAAATTGCTCCTAATGGCGCCCTAGGGTTGTCAGAGCGCACACAAATTTTAATCTAGGGTAAATATTTGCGTCATTTAGAGCAGCTGATTGCCACTACAGTGCGAGTCTCTAGTCTCTACCCTGACTGCGGTGCTGCACCAGGTCTTGTGGTGATAGATTATGTGATAAATTTAATATGGTGGTGATAAATGTAATATGGTGGTGATAGATTTAATATGATGGTGATAAATTTAATATGGTGGTGATAAATTTAATATGGTGGTGATACATTTAATACTGAGTATTTTTATATTTTCTACTCAGGTGGCAGAGGAAGAGGCTGGCCCATCACACCTCAGACGCCAGGACATTGTCGACCTACTCATGGACGATGAGGACGCTCCTAAGGAGGGGAGGCAGGACCTGGATGAGATCCTTAACAACTTCATGCGGTCCTGGAAGCGGGCCCACAACGAGGACACCCTGACCATCAAGATGTTCCCCATGGAACACAGGGGAGGCCTGGGTGGACATGTTCATTAAATACAACACTGCCCTCCCCAGCTCTGCTGCAGTGGAGAGGCTGTTCAGCGTCGCCGGGGACATCTGGAGGCCCAAAAGGGCCTCCCTGACGGCCTGCAACTTTGAGCAGCTGGTCCTCCTCCGCGGCAACCTGGAGCTTATGGGGTACGAGCACTTGGAGCCTAACATGGAGGACAAGGAGGAGGACATTGAGTAGAAGGATTATAGAGACAGAAACTCTGACTCAGTGGACGGGGCCAGTCTGGATAAATTTTTCGCCGGCCGAGCAATATAGCTCACGGCCATATTTTAATCTTTAAAGTTAATATAGGTAACTGTGATACCAAACATAAGTTTAATTTTCAATAAAAATGACTTTTTTTAGCCTATAACTGTTTTTTGTTTGTTTGTTGGGGGGCTAAATAGGTGGAAACTTTGGCACTGCACATAGTTCTTGTGTCGGCATACTTAATTAATACCAGCGCGCGGCGCAACGGCGCAGCGGCGCGGGGCGCAACTGCAGGGGCCAAAAATAGCGGCGCAGCGGCGCGGGCGCTGGTGGGCATCGCCGCCGGCGCAGGGGCTCAGGCGCAAGTACCAAAATTCAGCGGCGCGCCCACCTTCGGTGAAACATAGCATGACCGGTAACTTAGTATTAACCTAGTAATAGCTGAGTACTGGGATCTGAAGGGAGCTGCCAGTAACAATTATGGATATTTGGAGGAGGACTTTTTAGAGACAAAGATGAAGTGAAGGAAAGACTCTCTGTTGAAGCTGAGAAGGGCTATTGAGATAGGAAATGACGCAAATAGCACCTACCGGGTCACCAGCCTGTTGGTGACAGCCGGAGACGCCATCTTTGAACCGGCACGTGCAAATTGCAGCCGTGAGAAATTAATTAAGCATTCAGCAGTCAGCCAATCCGAAGCCGCCGCCACCTTGCATCACTTAGCTGTGCCAAAGGACCGAAGTAGCACATCGATCTGCTTCTCACTTGCAATACAATGAAACCCGTTTACGTGAGTGAATAATTGAAAGATTATTCCTGCCAGGATATGGAGCCTCGACTCTCGGCCGCCATCATTTCAATCGCGTACCATTATTTAGCTAAATCAGAATATATGTTATTGCATCTCCTATCCGAGGATGTTGGCCATCGACTGCTGCGAATAAATGAGCGCAGTGGACCGCCATGAAGTGGTCTCATCTATTGTGTTTCTGGAACGGTTCCCGAGATAATGATCGTCGACTTCGTGTAGCGAGTTGTCGCAATGAAATGGAACAATATTTTCTGCGAAATATTTCTTGAAATATAAAGGCTGTTGTTCATAATCGTTGCACGTGGCGAAAGCGCGTACCTACTTTTGGCATCAACTTTATATACTATAAAAATACAATGTCTGAGTTCAGTCATGAGCATGACCTTGAAGTTAAAGCAAGCAGTTAGCGATCTTGTCGTGAAGGCCGTCCACGAAAAGCCAGCATGCACAAACGAGTGCATGCATCACATGACGGTAAGGGTGGGCAGGCAGTGAATATGAGCCCAACTACCCAACGTCAGCTGATCACAGCTGAGTTGTACATGTCGGCAAGGTTGGGCCAGCAGTGAAGATGAGCAGCCCAACTACCCACCGTAAACTGATCAGCGCCGCCACCGGGAAAATTGATGTGCTCCGAGGTCTGCTTGCCCAGAAGTGTGGGATATCCAGGACGTATGGACAGAAATCATGAAAGCCGGTGGGGTCACATAGAAGAAGTCGTGCAAGAAGTCACCATCGGACAGGAAATCGCCAAGAAAGCACGCCTTCGCAAGCCGTCTCGTAGGCTCCTGAAACGAAAAGATCCAGACATTGTAGCGAACAGTTAAATTTAAGGACTGCGGTAGCTCAGTCGGTAGGGTGTTAGTGTCGTCACTGTAAGATCCTCGGTTCCAAGCCGATAACCGGCGGGATTACCGAGTCCACCCGTGACCAATCAGGAGTGAAGGGTTGGTGATGCTTTATGCCCGACGAATTGAATGCGTCGTAAAATAATCGAAGAAAATTAAATTTATTTTTTACATATCGTAGCCAAATGCCGGGCAACTCAAATTACTACGCCTGTCCCGAAGGGAACGTTTCTGATGAGGTCAAGCAGAGGCCAGATGACGAGTTTTCCTGAGACTTCTGGTTTTGCTGGTCATATCTCCGATGGGTGTAGCTCAAACTACACCCCCCATCATGCCCAGCAGGGATAAGGTCATCGATGAAATGTACCGCTAGAAATGTCGGGAGGAGGTCCTGATCCCATTTCCGTTTACCAGCACTACCGCGAGAAAGAGATGTCTTCTGGCCCGACCTTATCAACTCGCATTATGCCAAGAAAGCAATGGACTTGCAGAAGGAGACCGACTTGCCATTTGTTGCATCTGACTCCCCCCCCCCAGTGTCCCCCAGTTGTGGTCCATAGAAGACATGTGGAGCATAGTTAAGCTGCGGGTATATCAAGGCGGCTGGTACGGCATCTGTGACCACGGCCTAAACCGCGAAAAATGGCAGATGATCGCTGGGCCGAATCCCAGGGTGCGGTGGGAAATGTCGCAGAGCGCCGGGAAATGTCGTCCGCGTACGCACTCGCTGCAAATCAGAGAGGGGCGACGCAGTTTGTGCGCCAGAAAATCTGCAGAGCCGGCGAAATAACCCATCCGTGTGAGAGAACTGATCAGGGTGTACCATTATGTGCTCGGGGAATTGGCAGCAGACTTTGTCTAGTTTAACAGTGCCCACCCTTGGGCAATTGTTTAAGCCTTGCTGTACTGGGTAGTGCAACTTGCTATATCAGATATATGATGAAGCTGTCATGCATTACGCTAGCAGCTCAGCACGCATACCATGAGCGAGCTTTCAGTAGCCCGCTACATGGTCATGCTGCTGCCCAACGCTGAGGAACATCGTGGCATCGGACCAGCGAAGGGTGGGGAACAGTCTCCTGAGGCGGTGACAGTGCCCTTCTGCTGCACTGAGCCTGGCAAGGGCCTAACAGCATCCACGACTGAAGTCCCGGCGGGGTTGCCAGGCGCCCGCGGACGCCGGAGCCTGACTTACGGCGGCTGTCGGTTTAAGGCATGTCGGCGTACATTTTTCGTGCACGTTTGTGAGCCGTCGCGTCGGGTGCTTTATTGGACGCGCCGAACGGAGACGCGTGCTGCGGCCATTAATCAGTGGGCGCCCGCTCCACACGAAGGCGGCTGGCGTCGGCTGGTTGCCAAATGCTGCCATATCTCCCGGCTGACAACTGTGGCAGGCGTTGGCTGTGGGCAAAACTACCCAAGGCTCCAGTCGTTATCCCGTATTGAATGCGCTGATTGCTTCATGGCGATCCATGTCGGCCATTCGCCTATGTCTGATGGGTCCGACGCTGTCCTTAGGAAGATGAACAGTTATGAGGTAAATCCCGGTCAGCGCGGCAGTTTGCGTCAGTCGTGCTGATTATGTGACATTTTGACGTTGTCAAGCACAACAAGCTTACCATGGGCTAAAATGAGAGAAGATCTTGATTATAATCGGGGGGGGGGGGAGCGTAGTCCGACCACTCCTGCTTTTCGTTTATACAGTCCTTATTCTTTTCTCAATTTTACAGGCTGAAATGGTTAATTTCAGTGTGGATTTATAACATAAAGCATGAATGACAATACTCACGCACATTCATGGTCTAAGAAACTTCTCAAGATTCTCAATATATCACCTTCGTGGTTGCCATAGCCTAATCTTAGCATTATTCGCACAATTGTGCTTATTGTTATTTGTGTGTATGCAAGCAGATGTTGCAAAAGGCATTGAACGCCATACTTACAGAGCATTTACAGATTGCACCTGTGTCGACATTACTTGACATTGGTACTTGAGAGTTTCGTTGTTTACCGACAATAAATTAAGTCATTAACTGGGGTTTTTTATTGCAAAAGTCCGCTGGCGCCTTCCCACCAACCCGGCGATAGAACACCACACACACATACTTTCTGCTTGTCGAGCGTCCACATGGTGAATTTGTCACCATCCCGAAAATTGGCAATGCAGTGCACTGTATTGCCAGTGATATGATTACGGACGGGCATATCGATGGCATGCTGAAGATGCCGGACACGATCATCGATGCATTCCGACAGTGATCGGAAGAGGTGTCTGACAGTATCCTCCTTGGACAGTGATCGGAAGAGGTGTCTTACAGTATCAACCTTGGACAGTGATCGGAAGAGGTGTCTGACAGCATCCTCCTTGGACAGTGATCGGAAGAGGTGTCATACATTATCAACCTTGGACAGTCATCGGAAGAGGTGTCAGGCAGTATCATCCTTGAACAGTCATCGGAAGAGGTGTCTGACAGTATCATCCTTGGACAGTCATCGGAAGAGGTGTCAGGCAGTACCATTCATGGCTGGGAGAGGAAAGAGGATGCTGGAGACCCAGGCCGATGGTAATAGGAAGCCATGGCATTGCATCATACGGGATACAATACTATGCACCATGCACATGCATGCATGTGGGTAGGACGAAACGGCTCTTAAATGTACAAGTCGATGAGCGATGATATTCAAATTATGACGTGTGTGAGTGAATCTGTAAATTGTGGAATATGCAAATGCTTTGCTTTGAGCCTGGAGCATCTATTTTTGGATTAAGGGACAACACTGTGTGAGGCTGAATTTACGTCAGGACCCAATGTCGGTCAGAATTTGGCCAAATTTCGCAAAAAAGCTTGGTCTACGCGCACATATTTCCAGTGTCTTGCATACTATACATCACAGCCAATGTTGCAACTGCGGCGTAACAAACACCTACCAGTTTTGGTGAGTATGTTGCGCACGACCATCAACTACTGGTCTGGCTTTGCACCTCACATTTACCAGAAGCATGCTCTAGTATGGCGAGTGGAGCCTATAGAATATTTGTCCTACACCTCACCACGACATATTCAAGTTCTCCCATTCCATGTCATGTATTCTAACTAACTTAGCAACTATATTCATCAAGCGTGTTGTAATCTAACTACACAGCCAATAACAGACCCCGGTGCCATGATGATCATGTTCTCTTCTCTCTCGTATCCACGGCGCTAGAATCGTGGTGGAAAACTTTTCATTTTTGCACACGTTTCGTGCTTTGGTCGTTAGACCGTCCTTTGGTCCGTTGCATTCATAAAATGAGATAGCCGCTGGTTGGTTCGCAAAAATCACCTAAGGTCACACGCAGTGTTCGGCTAGACGATACGCTTTCTGAATCCATGGATGTGACATTAGCAGTGTTCCATGAATCGTGTCGGCGCCCATTGGCTTACAACATCGCTAGCAACGGCATGACATGTCATATCTTCGAACGTGACAGATCCGATCTGTCAGTGGCACGTTCTGCTGACAGCACACAGCTGACAATGGCGGGCAGTCGCAACACACTCGCCGAGATAAACGCCTAACACACTGCCACTCAGGAACACGTGCCGGATGCGATGTGTGCATGGCCCCTCCAGCATGGGATGAAGGTGAACGCGGCAAAACCGAACTGATTTTACATGGTGGACAACGTAACATGACTGCCGTTGGATGTCCCGTTACTGTGGCTGATATGGATCAGAAACTTGTACCTTTCAAACACTTGAATAACCTGGGCGTCGGGACGAACTCCAATATGACATGGGCAGCGTACGTCGCTTCGCTTGTGGCGAGATGCAGCGGCATACTCATGGACCTGCTTCACGCTGTCTGCCTGCACGTTTGCTGTTTGTGGTCGTGTATTTCCGGCCGCAAATTTTTTTCCACGTCTCCGATGTCACGAGAAGTCTCCATTGGATGTCTGCCATTGATCTGGCCGCGTGTTATGACGCGTTCCGCCGCACAAGATACCAACGTCACGAGAACCCATCTAGCTGTGCAGACAGGTCGCCTATCCCAGCGACGTTGTATGTCGCTACACCAGACCGCCCGGCACGCTGTACCTCCCACGCGTCAAGACAAACCCCGGGAAAACCAGCATTCATACACCGGACGTGAGTAGCATGCAATGCTCACTCCTGTCGTACCGACTAACTCGCGTAAACAACATTCAGGTCATATCGTATGAGCTTTCCCAAATTATCGCGACACTTTGAAGCATTAAAATTGGTTTTCCAGGTATTTCAACTAATCCAGACATCTTTGCCGCGATAAATTGAAACGTGTGCTATAAGCCATTATCGGTCGGGAGCAAAGATAATAGCGACATACGTTGATGTCGTGAGGTGTTCTTTTATCCCGACATGAAACAATGAGTTTAATATTTACTGTACCGCACTTGTAGTCATTCCAGACTCGTACCAGATAAACAACATTCAGGTCATATCTGCAACCAAAAAATTTAGGGGGTTGTCACATCATTTGCGATATCGGATGACTTGAATGTTACTTCGGTTTCCGTATGTAAGCAGAAAATGAATCGGCACTTCCACAGTAGCTATGGCGGATGCAACCAAATTTAGTCATGGTATAGTTTTCTTCATTCACTTGGCCTCATCTTGCATGTCATTTGTGCACCTGTGTATCATCTGTTGTGCTGTCTACCTAGTTATCATGCGCACTTTATTTCTTGTTTTCCATTATGCATTTGCATTTGATGACTTCTTGTGTGAGGGAAGGTCATAGATTAGCCAATTTGTAGATATGGTGTGAGTTAGTTAGCTATTAGAGTTTAGGGCGCATCAGTGGCTAATATTCCTTTGTGCACAACATCGATAGCATGCGATCCAAAGACCCTATGCACTTTTTTTCGGTGGCGCTGTTCACTGTCAGAGTGCACCAAATGTATGGGAGTCCTATAAGTCCTCAAATGCATACTCTCGGGAGTCCTCGTAAGTCCTCGGGCACATAGTCCTCGGGAGTCCTCAGTCACATAATCTTCGGGAGTCCTTATGCACATAGTCCTCTGAGTCCTCAGACACAGTCCTCGGGAGACCTCAGGCGTTGATAGTCTCGGCGGAGTCCTCAAGTTATTTAGTCCCAGGGAGTCCTCAGTTATATAATCCTAGGGATCCCTTATAATATAATTTTCTGTGTTCTTTTAAAAAAAAATTCCTGTGGATTCCTAAAAAAAAATTTCTTAGGGCCCACAAAAAAACATAAAATCGGGCCCTTCAAAAAAAAAACCCTGGATTTTTTTAGTTGCCGCTGCCAGTTCCACTGCTCAATGGTGACTAAGGTAGGATAGGTGGAAGGAAAGCAGAACCTTATCCAGGGTCGGGCATGGGGCTGGGACCGCGGCTCAGTGTCTCCAAAGCCGTTCAGAGGGTCCCCAGGAGGTTAAAAGGTTCAGAGGGCCCAGGAGGTTCCATCCAGGATCTGTCTGGTGGGTCGGAACCCCAGGAGGTTCCATCCAGGATCAGTCAGGCGGGTCGGGACCCAGGAGGTACCATCCAGGATCTGTCAGATTGGTCGGGACTCAGGAGGTTCCATCCAAGATCTGTCAAGAGAGTCGAGTACCCAGGTGATACTATCCAGCATCTGTCAGATGGGTCGGTGGCCCAGGAGGTTCCATCCAGGATCTGTCAGATGGGTCGGTGGCCCAGGAGGTTCCATCCAGGATCTGTCGGGTGCATCGGGAGGTTCCATCCAGGATCTGTCAGGTGGGTCGGGAGGTTCCATCCAGGATCTGTCAGGTGGGTCGGGATGTTCCATCCAGGATCTGTCAGGTGGGTCGGGGGTCCGGAGACCGTCTCCGGCGCCGACCCGCCCGACCGGGCCGTAAACATCTCACGCGGCTCGGCGCCACCCTTAGTAATAACATCATTACTTGCAATCTTAGCCGACATCGAGTGACACTTGCAGGGCCGCGCCGTTAGAGGGGGCGGGGGGGGGCGGCCGGCGCGCCGACCAATAGCCGCCGCCGCGGACGTGCACCAGCGACCCCATTCACCTGAAATATGGGCCGTGAGTATCGGCCGCATCGGCCGCCGGCGCCATTTTGCACTTTACTGCATCGGCGGCGGGATCTTTGTTCGTGTAACGACCTCAGCCCCTTCGCGTGTCATTTCGGAGCGGCGCGCTTATTTCAGCCGGCTGACTCCAGGCAGTAAGGGTGGGGTCTTGAGCAACGTCGCTGTGGAATGCAGAGCTGGAGCGCACAGTCTATGGCAGCAATTTGAACAGCGTGTAATGGAGCATAAGTGTTGGGCGGTCATATGCATTACATATATTACGACACCCATCCTGCCATAATAACTTACTTATGCTTAGTTATCCAAATCAAAGTGGGTGCTAAAGGTAACCTCGAAGCTAACTCGTCCCGTCTCGGGGGTCTTCAACCGCCCCCTCAGGTTTTCGCGGATATTGGACGAACGGCGCGCGGCAGCGCGCCCAAATTTTGCACACCTTTTCCCACATCAATATGGCACGCTGATTCGAAATTTTGAAGTCAGGTCGTCTATGGTCAACGAGTTAGTCAGGGTCAAGTGAGGTGACCTCCGAAAAAGTTCAACCAGTCGTCACGCTTTAACGGATACAGATACTTTAATGAAACTTTCAACGTTTCCTTATCTTTAGGGAGGCAACAAAACGTACGAGTGGAAGTTGTCATTTTTTTCGTTTTTGACTACATATTAATTTTGCGTATTTGCCAAATTGCGGTTCAAATGGAGGATTTTGGCTAAAGTAAGCATCTTTTATTAGGGAATGTTGACTTCAAACAACGTTTCTCGGTCTGCTCTATCCATTGGAAATGGAAAATTAAAGAAAGCTTCGAAACTCACAATTTTGAAGAAAAAAAATATTATTTTTATTCTTGGGAGGCCAAAAAAATAAGTGCTGGACGATTTCGCTGTCCTTTTCTCATTCCAAATATTATTTTTCTTCATATATCCCCAAAATGAACTCCCCAGAGCCAAAAGCATAATGTGAGTCGTGAAGTCTTGAAAATCTAGCCCCCCTGATGACGTCACTTTTGGGGGAAATTGTTTTGGGTATGGATCCGGACCCTACTTGTCGAGCGCTTTCCGATCACATCTCTTTCGTTTTCGTGCGATGCTGAGTTTGGATTTTAGATGGGGGTTACTAACCGTCCCCGCCCCCCCGAGACGGCGTATGAGGATATGACCGAAAAGACGGCGCGGGTTAAATCCGCAGGCCAAATTCTCGCTAAAAACGGTGGATTATCACACAAATCGGAGGACGTTGGAATCCATCCACCCTTCATGTTATCCCATGATATCTCATAAGCGGACAACGACATTGCAATACAATACCGCACCGATGTTGAAAATGGATGAGCGTATCCAAAGCAAAATAATTTTTAATCAATCAGAAAATACAGGAACTGTACGGGTGTAAAGTCTACACTGACCGGCCTAATATGGACTACCAGACGGGACCGGACCCGTCTCGAAGGTCACTGGTCAGACTACCATGAAATCACAATACCGTAACTTATTTGATATAGTATATGTATATATATATATATATATAAATGTATATATATATATATGTATATATATATATATATATATATATATATATATATATATATATATATATGTATATATATATATATATATATATATATATATATATATATATATATATATATGTGTATGTGTGTGTGTGTATGTGTGTGTATAATACTAGATAGATGCGATAATAGATAGTGTGTATAATACTAGATAATACTAGAACCTTACAACATGGGACTCATTGTCGCATGTTGTAAGGTTTTGATTAGTTTTCTGAGGATTAGATCTGCTATTTTGATCATGAATATTCGCGGCCTTCAATTACAATATATCCTTTCAGGTACATATGTTACATGTTCGATAATTTGCACCATGGTGAAGTTTTCTCGATACCGGACCTTACTCGGTACCGGGCCTTGTAAATCCAGGCCGAAAGTCATCTCCCACTTCGTTGGAGATGACGAGCACATGATTCTAATAGCACAGGTACTATATAAATATATTTGATTCCAACCAGTTGCCATTGCTGCAGAAATGTATGTTTAATGGCTCAGCCAGATTGTTGCATAACTGTTTGTGATAAGTTTAGTTCAAGTGATGAGCGTGATTGTTTGTGGGTCCATATCAAACTAGTTTTGTTCAAGATAATCAAGAACGAAATCGAAGGAAAAAGCTTGAATAGGGCATGGAAAATAAGAGAAAGACAACTGAGAACAATGTTGCGGTATTATTGGGACTTGTTTTCAGCATTTTACTTCGTTATGCTCCACTGCGCTTACGATCTCACCACTCCATTTCTATAAACACTGCACAGCTGTTGCATAACTTGTTGTAATACCCCGAATGATCCGGGTGCGGTTGTGAGGAAACAAGTGGTTGCTCGGGGGATAAGGGGAATACAGCCATGATATTGCAAGAGTACTGCCATCAGAAAATCTAGCATGTAATTAGGTCGTATATTTGTTCGCACTTCCGTTCTATTTTCTGACTTAAAGGAAGCGCGAAATTGACCAAAGATAACGGACGAACGCCAGCATATTTATCGCAAGTGATTGGTAATTGATTGTATTTTTATTTTCTGCTTTATACTGACAACTGAATTAGCTCATGCATGAACAAGCATGCCTTGAAACGCATACAGTTGTCCGGTGGACAACTGCTACTTGGGCATTTTTAAGCCTAAGTTTAGCGGGCTTAGCGTACGTGAATGTTTTTTTTCCGGACAGTCAACTTCCTTGGCATCATTGCCATGACACAAAACTAGTTGTTCTAAAAATAAACGTACTGTTCAAGTGAAGCAACGTTTCTAAACAATTTGTGCAAATTCCCGTCAGAGCAAGACAAACATATCACCAGATGAATTAGGCTAGTATTTTGTAAAGTAAAGCATTCTGCAAGACTAGAGGATGCATTCTTTGGTATTACGAATTTAATCAAGTGTACAAAATGAACTCAAATGAGCAAAATTTATTCGTTCTTCGGTTCCCCTGACATGTTCTTCCGATTTTGCACTTAGTTACATGTGAGTTGTTAGTCTGTTGCATATTGGTCCGGCTGGACTATTGTCACTAAACGCAAACGCCTTCCGCGGGATAATGGATTCATTCTGCGGCTTTACACTTCCAATGCATCCGGGCATCTTGGCATCTTAGCGATAGTGAACATCGTGAGCCTGACGTGAATACCATGGTAATCCATGTAGCGCCGTATCCTCACCCTTGTAAATAACAGCATGGATGCGCCTAGCGCTCACTGCTTTTGAAGTTAAACGAAGCTTACACTAGTAACTTGCCAAAAGGTGAGTTCGGCAAACATGTCCAAAGATATTAATCATTCAGCGTTTGGTTGCTGGTGAAGCATCACATCGATCGAATCACTACCATAGATCTACAACTTGAATGGATTGAACTATGACCATGGAAGTAGGTTATGATTAAATTTGATTTGAATCGGTTTAATACAATTGCAATGCAGCTTTCGGTTTCTGGTTGGATTACAAATTGGTCAATACACAAACTACTATAGACTACTATAGCAAACGTCTCCTAGAGCCAATTTCTCTTAAGCTTACTGAGACAGTGTAGACTGATACAAAATGAGGGAGAAATTTGAGTGGCAAACGCATCTAAAAAATATTGAGGTTGAATTAGGAGTGGCTTGCTTGCTTGTTGCAGCAAGTTCAGTGACCCAGGCCGCAAATCAAGGCGGGTGCATGTCTCACCCACACTTCATCGATGAATGATGCATTCTGGTGTGCAATGTGAGCCTACGTCGATGAATAATATATTTAAGGAGTGTAATGTAAGGGTGCATCGATGAATGACACATTTGAAGTGTATAATGTGAGACTACATCGATGAATGGTTCTGCGTTCTCCATATGAATTGGTTCTGCATTCTTCGCAGAACGAGAAAACACTCTCTTCGCTCCTGTTGTTCAGCATGGCTCAAAATCGAAGCAGAGCATCAAACTTTGCACTTGGCAGAACATCAAACATTTCAGCCATATCATGCCAGAAAAAAGCCGTCATAACTTAGCATCGTGTACAGAATGTACATGTACAAAGTTAGTAATTAGGTAAAATTAGGTAACAATTTTTAACAGTAGCAAAAATTAGGCTTCGTTGCTTAATTAGTAGCATAATAGTTTGCCCAAGATCCGATAGCCAAAGATTCTCATGCCGCTCGGCTACACACTATTTGCAAAATTTCGGGCCGCAAGCTGCAGTGATTAACGCCCACAGTATACGGTTGTGTTTGACTGGTTGTTCATGACTGCCCACTCATAGGTCGACTCCAAGGACGTTCTGAAGCTTCGGAACGATGTGCGGTGCATCCGTGTACGTGGAGGACGGCTGGGATTCATCTTATGTAACCTTGCGTGGTGTCAAGGCATTGCCTCGGGATCGGGACGCACGGGAGCAGACCGCATCCTCCCGTCTCGTCCCGCAGCGCCAGAAACACTACGTCTTGAAGCAGCGGAATTCAATGCCCCACACCCTCATGGTGGTCTTTGGTATTTCCCATTTGCCATGTTTGTTATTGACCATAGTTTTTTAGTCTCTGGTCATGTGAGTAACGCATATGGTCCCTGATTTACATTTCCTCTCATCCCGTCCTCATTGCTGAGCCCTACTCCGTGCGTGCTGTCCGGCAGTACAGTAATCTGCGCGTGGGTGATGAAGGGGCAGATTCTGTCTAAAGATGTCGATAACTACCGGTCTTATTGCAATGCAAAACGGCGTTCGCTTCGTCTCGACAGCATCCACACCACGTAAACATTGTTTTATCTATAACATCATGTAAAATGAATGTTCAGGAGAAAAAAAAAAACATCCCAAAAGTGCGAAATATATTTGAGGCATAACTGTGCACATGTTAACCACCCAGTAACGTGCAAGTGCAATGATTGCGCATGAAACGGACATGCCTCTATTCATAATATAAGGCTCGTTCAGTTATCCATACCTTATGTCCAAAATAAAATCATTTGGCAGTTCCAGGCGGGGCAACAATGAATTATTTTTGGAAAAGAAGCTCGTGCATTGCTTTGTTCATATTTTGAGTGTGCAAGTATCAAAAACATATTAAAAACACGGGAAAATGCAAAATGCAATACAATGCGCATAGCCGAATGCATGGGCACAATATTGGTAGGTCTTCAAATAGCTTTTGAAACCAAAATGCCCTCTCCGAATATCAAGAGGGAAGACGAGCGTTTGCTAGGAGACAACTCCTGACGCCAAATATGGGAGCCTAATGTGCCCAATAGAAAGTGAATGCACTACTATCCACCTGGAAATCCTCGGTACTGCCTCTGGCACTACGCCATGCTTTCGTAGCAAGAAGTAAATCCATTTACATGAGTATTGCATGAAAAGCGTTTCAATTAGCCATAGGTGACCCAATGAAGCAAGCAATATACTGTGTGCCCCTGCCATGTAGAGTGTCAGATTGCATCGATGCCTATGATTTTTGGTGCATGTTCAGCGCTCGTTTTTGTTTTGTTTTGTTTGAGTGAGCAGGTATGACACTCATGTTTGTGCTTCTTCTGTACCGCACACTGTCAATAACTTCGCAAGAAGACAAGGACTTGTCCTAAGAAGACAAGGGTCTTGAGCGACCTCTGACGAACCGATTGTTGTTGAAATTGCGACGTAGCATGGGCGCATCAGCTTTAGGAAAAAACACCAAATGTCATGGCACTGCGGGCAACGGTCTGAGAGTGGCGGGCAAAAAATTACTCGGGTTTGGGGCTGGGACAAAACTGCCCACTCTCATAGCACATCATACTGCTCACGTGCCACGCTGTACAATTCATCCCTACAGTAATTGGGGCCGTAAGGTTCAGTTCACTTCAGCTTCAGTGGGTTGTCCATTGCAGATGTTTGTTAACACGCGCACGTCCGGGGGCAGATATCTGTCCCCTTCGGTATTTCCTCATTTGCCGCCAAACTAATCGGGTTAGCAAAGCCAAACCTCGCATAGCTATTCATTGGTCTTTTCCGCATATTCTCATACATCTTTAACCCTGGGTCCTCTCAGGTCAGGTCACCAGGCCAGACGAAGTGACCCAACTACACTAGGAGTTCTAGGTGGCATAAATTCCACAATAATTGGGCGATTTATTTCAAACGTATAACACGTCATAATCTCATCAGGGACCATAATATGTACATAGTTTTTTTCTCGTAGCATTGACCTTAGGTCAGGTCGCGGCCATGGCTTCCCCATTATAGGGCTATGGTAAAATATACAAATGTTTCCTGATTACATATTTGCTCTCGGAATGATCTCACAACGGTTGTGGCATGTAGATGGAAGCTATGCTCAATGTCACCGCTGACATTTTTGCTCAGTGACCTCACTAATGTCATATGAGGTCACTGTCATCACTACACATTTCTGCGCATTATATCGCACTGCATTGAGCTAGAAGGCTGAAATTACCGTCATTGTGCTTGTATCGCCAAGACGTGTCGATTGATACATTACATGACCTCCATAGGCAACTTCGTGACCTCGACCTGAGGTCATGCATCCATGACCTTGACCTGAGTTTCGGTTGACCTGACCTTAAATTACACCGCCTATTGTCGTTGGCGAATTTCAAGGACTGTCGATTAGCGTTCGCCGTTTGTTTCTATCTTTTACAGGTCCCGAGATATGTGTCAATATCTGAGTCCCACCTGATCTGGTCGAATTTGACCTATGATGACCCAGTGACCTGAATGTTGACCTGAACGAAAAATGACCGGAACACTTTCGATAGAGCCCGTCACCAGCTATCCAACGCCGTTTTCCGTTTGTCGCTAGCTAACACAGTTCTAGAGATCTTAGAGGGGGCAGATATCTGCCCCCCGGACATGCGAAGTTGGCGCGGACCTCCGGACGTGCGAGTGTTAAAACGTCGTTCATCGACTCGGCAATGGTGCTGTGACAATCCGCCAGCTGCGATGTCACAATGGAGTCGTGATGCTGTGAACTAGCACGGTTATGGGCACAAGATAACCGCACATTCAATGCACATTAAAATAAAAATAACTACATAACTGGCCAGCAACCAACCGAAACGCCACATTGCTCTGACATTAATGCATTGGAAAAGATATCCTAACATGCATTATATCAACGCCACGACTAGGCTTGGCCGTAAATTAATTCAATCCGAATTCTTGCACCATGGTATGCACATTCAGATAGCATTTTCGTGGAAGAATGTTAAGATACGGGGACTCATGACACTTCAGCATATCAATACGATAAGAAACATGTCAGGTGAGTATGGTACCATTTGCTTATGATGATGCTTTATATCTGTCTGTGGGGTCCAGGGGCACCAGGTCCAAATCCAACCATCTTATGTTTCCCGATGCATGCATGAGCTGCGTCTGATCAAAAGTTTACTTAATGGCATGATCGGCGAAGTAAAAACGAGTGTCAACGTAGTCATCAACATGCTATTTTTTACCATTTATTTCAGAATTCCGCATGTGTATGGAAAAATATGCATGTCAGGTGGTGTTAGCCGACTTCACAGATTCATAAGAAAAGGACATTCCCCTTCCTAAACTGAGATGGCGCTGGTGTTTTCCATGCCTATTGACATTGAAACACAGGAACATGTACGATGGAGGCATGTTTGTTTGTTTACTTGAGAAATTCCCCGAAAATGGACAACTTTTCCTGAATAAGTCCTGCAATATTTTACTGTTCACTTAACGGACTTCATAATTTTTGCACACACATAATGCAAAGTTGGTTCTCACTCACCGGCGCGACTTTTTGTTCGCCAACAAAGCCGCCACAAATCTGAGAGACGCCATGCTCCGACAGCCGATTAGCAGTCGCAAGGTACTACCTGCTCCCAATGGTTGGCGTCGGTGAATTCGCTCGTCTGTCCAGGCAGCTTCCACACCGAATCGGCAGTGATGATGGGCTGTGGGGGCCCTACCTATTCCAGTCTGGGCTTTCCGATTCGCGGTCGGTCCGCCCACGTCGACAAAGGTGGCTCACGAACGCGACCCAGCGCGGCCTCCGTCAACTGTCGCCGCACCCCCCCCTCACCCTCCTCCCCACCCGGCGCGCGCGCCGCCGACATTTTCATAAAAATACAGTTTTCCCTCACTTTGCTTGTCCAGATTGGTGTGATAGCGACAGATTCATCACCGACTGGCGGTGCTGTCGGGTTGTTTGTGCTCGCCGCCACCGTCGCGCCGCCCAATGGGGGCCTGTTATTTATTATTGCGATTTCCAGATGTGTTTGAATATGAATGCGACGGTCGGCTACGGACCGTCGCCGGCACAGACGCAGGAGGTGGCCGGGAGGTGCCGCGCTGATACACTGATACACTGATACACTGATACACAGAAATGGTACTGCACAGGTTCAGGCGGCATCGCTGTGATGTGCTGATACACGATCCGAGTCCAGTACTGTTCCGCGTTTTACTGTTCTGGTATGATAATGCACATGATGCAACAATAATTAACAATGGAGCGATGCCAACATCAATGCAAAGACACACAGACACCAGTGAGGATCGCCCCGAGGTAAGCAGGGGAAAGCCAGACGATAACGTGTAACACCTCCACAGGTAGACAGGGGACAGCCAGGTGGTACCGTGTAACACATTCACAGGTCTACAGGGGAAAGCCAGACGATACTGTCCAACACCCCCACAGGCAGACAGGGGACAGTCAGGCGATGCTGTGTAACACCTCCACAGGCAGACAGGGGACAGCCAGGCGGTACTGTATGACACCTCCACAGGTAGACAGGGAACAGCCAGGCGGTACCGTGTAACACCTTCACAGGTAGACAGAGGACAGTCAGGCGGTACTGTGTGACACCTCCACAGGTAGACAGGGGACAGCCAGGCGGTACCGTGTAACACCTTCACAGGTAGACAGGGGACAGCCAGGGGGTACCGTGTAACACCTCCACAGACAGAGGACAGTCAGGTGGTACTGTGTAACACCTCCACAGGTAGACAGAGGACAGCCAGGCAGTACTGTATGACACCTTCACAGACAGGGGACAGCCAGGCAGTACCGTGTAACACCTTCACAGGTAGACAGGCGGTACAGTGTAACACCTCCACAGGTAAACAGGCGGTACCGTGTAACACATCCACAGGTAGACATAGGACAGCCAGGTGGTACCGTGTAGCACCTCCACAGGTAGACAGGGGACAGCCAGGGGGTACCGTGTAACACCTCCACAGACAGAGGACAGTCAGGTGGTACTGTGTAACACCTCCACAGGTAGACAGAGGACAGCCAGGCAGTACTGTATGACACCTTCACAGACAGGGGACAGCCAGGCGGTACCGTGTAACACCTCCACAGACAGGGGACAGCCAGGTGGTACTGTGCAACACCTCCACAGGTAGACAGAGGACAGCCAGGCGGTACTGTGTAACACCTCCACAGGCAGAGGACAGCCAGGCGGTACTGTGTAACACCTCCACAGGTAGAGGACAGCCAGGCGGTACTGTGTGACACCTCCACAGGTAGACAGGGGACAGCCAGGCGGTACCGTGTAACATCTTCACAGGTAGACAAGGACAGCCTGACGGTACTGTATGACACCTCCACAGGTAGACAGGGGACAGCCAGGCGGTACCGTGTAACACCTTCACAGGTAGACAGAGGACAGCCAGGCGGTACTGTGTGACACCTCCACAGGCAGACAGGGGACAGTCAGGCGGTACTGTGTGACACCTCCACAGGTAGACAGGGGACAGCCAGGCAGTACTGTATGACACCTCCACAGGTAGACAGGGGACAGCCAGGCGGTACTGTGTAACACCTCCACAGACAGGGGACAGTCAGGCGGTACTGTGTAACACCTCCACAGACAGACAGGGGACAGTCAGGCGGTACTGTGTAACACCTCCACAGGCAGACAGGGGACAGCCAGGTGTGGCTGTGTAACACCTCCACAGAGGACAACCAGGTGGTACTGTGTAACACCTCCACAGGTAGACAGGGGGACAGCCAGGCAATACTGTGTACACCTCCACAGGCAGACAGGGGCAGCCAGGTGGTACGTGTAACACCCCACAGGGGTGTACCCCCAGCGGGAGCCAGGCGGTGTGTAACACCCCACAGACAGACAGGGGAGGCGGTACTGTGTAACACCTCCACAGGTAGACAGAGGACAGCCAGGCGTTGGTAACACCTCCACAGACGGGGACAACCAGGCGGTACTGTGTAACACCTCCACAGACAGACAGGGGACAGTCAGGCGGTACTGTGTGACACCTCCACAGGCAGACAGGGGACAGCCAGGCGGTACCGTGTGACACCTCCACAGGTAGACAGAGGACAGCCAGGCGGTACTGTGTAACACCTCCACAGGCAGACAGGGGCAGCCAGGTGGTACTGTGTAACACCTCCACAGGTAAACAGGAGACAGCTAGGTGGTACCGTGTAACACCTCCACAGGTAGACAGGGGACAGTCAGGTGGTACCGTGTGACACCTCTACAGGGGACAGCCAGGTGGTATCGCTGTGATGTGTTGATACACGGATCTGGTACTGGTTCAGGTGGTACCGCGTAACACCTGCGCGGGCTGATTGGAGACCCGTGTGGACCGCAGCTGGGCCGACACACCATTGTGGCCACGGTGGCCGCCGCCGGCCACAATGGTCGGTAAATGAGCGGCCGCCTGCCGGCCGTCGTCATTGTGCCGGATCTCGAGCGGCCGAGAGCCGAGCCCGGGCCTGGCGACGCGCCGACATGGTGTGGCCAATGCGTGTCGCGCCGCCGACTGGTGCTGGGTCCGTAGACCTCGAGCGGCCGCGCGATGTTGTGGAAGTCAGCGTACCGCCGACCCGACAGGTGATATCGTCAATAGAAGAGACTGAGAACAACACACTCTGGTCACCTGCTCGGGGTCATACTATGTTATGGACGCATACAGAAGTGGGGCCTGTCTTCCTCTCTCTCTCTTCCTCTCTCTCTCTCTCTCTCTCTCTCTCTCTCTCACCCTCTCTCCCTCTCACTCTCTCTCTCTTTCTCTCCCTCACTCTCTCTATATCTCTCTTTCTCTTTCTCGCTTTTTCTCTGTGTGTGTGTGTGTGTGTCAATAAAGTGAAAATTATTGGTATGGTAGTGCACATGGTAGTAAGACTTCATTTTCGAATTCCTGCTCCGTATAGTGCTGCAGTATGGACACAATGATATATGCTGTTGACGATAAGCTAAACATTCAAAATAATCAGTACAAACTCTTCAGATACGCTTTGCTTTCTCTATTTGCATGCAGCAAGCACGGATTAACTGGCAAGTTCACCTAATCCGGTAACAAACCAACGATTCGACTGAGCTGCATCAGAGTCATTTTTAAAGAAACGGATTGCACACCAGAGGTGCACAAACTAGGCACCGATGACGTACAAATAGCAACATTTATGCACTAGAGCTGTACAAACCAGGCACCAGAGAAGTACAACTAGTAACACTTGCAATGTCATTACCAAAACATAATATTATTCCAAGTGTCGTATGTCGCTCGTCACTCATGAGATTGCGATGACCCCACGGACCAGAATCTCTCCAGTTATTTGAGAACTTGATGGGGTTTGCAATGCTAAGTCAGAGACAAAATCAACACGCCACTTTTCTGCTGTAGCCCTCTATTTCAACCCATGTATCTACGCAGGCAATACTGCATATGATAGTTGAAGATAACTTCTGTATTATCGCTTGGAACAGCCTTATGTTTATGCACTCCTGTTTGCATCATTGGTTATTGGTTTTTCGACACATCGATCGTTGAGTCATGTGGCGTCGCCAATCTCTCACGCCGATTGATTGCGGGCGAAGAGTAGCGACAAGTTAGACTGGAACCCATAAGAAGGGCAACTTACCTATAGACTACATGTCTCCTCTTGTCTGCATCGCATTGTCTAGTTGCTACAATGCACTGATCAACTTCAAGGGGCTGGTGCGGATCAGACCGATGTTGAAGGGGCTGGTGCGGATGAGGCCGGTGTTGCTACCGAATGCCGTATGCCATGCGACCACCATTCATCCCGATTCAGATCCAGAATCCACGCATTGATCACCAAAAACATAGTCGCCGCCGCATTATCGTCGGCAAGGATTAACGACTAATTTTATGGTGTTCCCAACCGGAGCGTCCTTTTTGACAAAAACCGCGGCCATCGAAGTCGCCGTGGCCGCGTTTTTAGGCGGCCGCGTCTGCCGGCGGCGGCGACGGCCTGCTCTGCGCCGCCGCCGCCGCCGCCGCCGCCGCCGCCGCCGCCGCGCCAGTCGAGATGTCGGCCGCGATAACGTTTTTGGCGAGCTCCGTATACCAGCAGGCAGCCGCGCGGCCGCAGAAAAACGCGCACCGAGGGTCGGCTGCTGTCGAGGACCACCTCCCGAGACCCAAACATACCCGCCGACCGCGTTTTTTTCCCGTTCTCAGATGGCTCTGATATGAGTGGAGATATGACGGCCGGACCGGTCCGCACAGAGTGTGGGCCCGCGCGCGCTCCGGATCACTTTCCCCCACCGCCGCTGGACGCGACAGGGGCCACGCCCCTACACCCTGACGGACCTCCCCCGGCGCTGGCTACCCCCGTGCCTCGGCTCGGTAGTCGCCCCTGACCAGTATTCAGTGCATCGCTACCCTCGCCAGTACAGATGAAGGCGGATGTGGCTTCACCTCCTGTTTTGAAATCGGACGTGCTGGAACGAGCAGCGAGACAAAAACGAGCGAGTAGACTGATCCCGATTGAACACGGTCGTATCTACCCGGGTGGAATATCTTAGGTTAATCAGCGGCCTTCCGGATCACCTTAACACCATTAAATATTGCTACCTTTATGAGTACAAAATAAGCAAAGCAGACAATGCACAAGATAAGTAACCTAGCACAAGCAAGAAAAGCTTGCCAGGAAGAATGTCATTCCGCCAGCACACAGTAATAGGAGATAATGCATGCCAGTGGTCACAATTCCCGGTTAGTTTCGAGTCGTCACTGCCAGTGGCGCAGCCAGGATTTTCCTGAGGGGCGAGGTGGAGGGGTGGGGGGGGGGCGACAAGAAAAACCACTGACCACAAACATCACAAGCACCCACTGCACAGCATCACATCACATGGTAGCTTCACATACATGCACAGCATGCACGCACCGTTCCCAAACACTCACTACAATACTCTCCATCTGTCCGCCGATATTGTGGACTTATCATTGCCGTCCATCGACATTTGATGAATCAGCGTCCATGCCGAGCGACATTTGTTGAGCCATAACCTCTGTCTGGTGACAGTGTTTTGCTGCATCACGGGCGACTAACGGTGCCAGGCTGGCCGGCCGCTGTTCCGCGGTTGGTGCCGCCGTACTCGGAAGTCCGGCATCAGCTGCCACACCGCCACCGCTGCTCTGCCGGCAGCGCCAGTGGCGGCGGCACCATCTCTGCTGACGGACGTCTCCATCGGCCAGGGCCCTGCTCGCCACCCGTCCGCTGTCGGCGGCAATTTCCGACGTCGCCGCGTCCCCGGATTACCGGGAATTTCGGGGCGACGATCCTATCGCTCTGCGACTCGGTGCCCGGCCGGCCGGGATTTGCATTTTGCTTCAATTAATGCAGATCGTCTGTGTGGCGCACGGTCGTCTGCCAAGGCTGTCTGCCGGTGTCGAGTCCGGACGGTGGCACGCCAGGCAAAGCGTATTCAAACAGACGTCTGATCTTCGAACAGATGCCAGCGCGACAGTGACGAATTTGTACGTGGAGTTAGAGGACCATTACATGCGAAGAACAAATCGAACTTTGGAGCTAATGCTTGGAATGAATGCAAGTCCATGCAACTGAAATGGTTTAGATTCAGACGCAAAGTCAGGATTTTCTTAAAGGTGCAACGAAATCTATGTCACCTTGCCGAGACTGCTTTCAGCGTGCGAAGTGTGCCGGAAATCGTTCGCTTGCCGTGGCACAAATACCACATTTTCTTCCTTGGTCTGGTGTAATTTTTTAGGTTACGCGTGGGCGGCCACTGTTGGCTGCGCCTCTTTTTGAAATGCTCATTTCTGCTTTTAACTATGTTTGTTGTCAAGTGTACGCGAATCAACATGGGGCAACTTTTTTACTGTAATTGCATTTTCGAAAAGAAAAAGCAGCTTCAAAATGTTCGTCAAGTTCTAATTATTCATCAAGATCTAGTTATCCAACTAAACGAAAAGATGAAGCCGATATGCTAAAGGGAATACACGTTTGCTTGCCGGTTAAAGTATTTATTTTCTTGAGATTATCATGTGAGAAAAGTAGTCAAGTTAAAAAACAATGCGCAGTGATGTCACCGACTTAGAGAAAAACATCTTGAGGTTCATCGCATTGGTCTTAAACAAAAACTGGCTTTAACCTGGCTTTGGCTTTGACTTTACTGGTTTTCTTAGCTACCGCGTCCCACTCCACGCTAAGCAAACCATGCGCATTTGCTACAAAGCTTTCAATCGGAAGTGAGATAACCATGTCAATGCCCTTTTTCATCTCGGATCTTTTTGCGATACTCGAAATGGCTCGGGTGCATTTGCTGAGCAGCAATTGTTCACTGGCCATCCAGCTTCACCGCGCCACCATACAGCTTCACCGCGCCACCATACAGCTTCACCGCGCCACCATACAGCTTCACCGCGCCAACCATTCGCACATACAGCCTACCGCGCCACATCCGCCACCAACAGCTTCACCGCGCCACCATACAGCTTCACCGCGCCACCATACAGCTTCACCGCCCCACCATACAGCTTCCTCGCGCCACCATACAGCTTCACCGCGCCACCAAACAGCCTCACCGCGCCACCATACAGCTTCACCGCGCACTTACCGCGCCACCATACAGCTTCACCGCGCCACCATACAGCTTCACCGCGCCACCATACAGCTTCACCGCGCCACCATACAGCCTCACCGCGCCACCATACAGCTTCACCGCGCCACCATACAGCCTCACCGCGCCACCATACAGCTTCACCGCGCCACCATACAGCTTCACCGCGCCACCATACAGCTTCACCGCGCCACCATACAGCTTCACCGCGCCACCATACAGCTTCACCGCGCCACCATACAGCTTCACCGCGCCACCATACAGCTTCACCGCGCCACCATACAGCTTCACCGCGCCACCATACAGCTTCACCGCGCCACCATACAGCTTCACCGCGCCACCATACAGCTTCACCGCGCCACCATACAGCTTCACCGCGCCACCATACAGCTTCACCGCGCCACCATACAGCTTCACCGCGCCACCATACGCGCCACCATACAGCTTCACCGCGCCACCATACAGCCTCACCGCGCCACCATACAGCTTCACCGCGCCACCATACAGCTTCACCGCGCCACCATACAGCTTCACCGCGCCACCATACAGCTTCACCGCGCCACCATACAGCTTCACCGCGCCACCATACAGCTTCACCGCGCCACCATAGAGTTTCACCGCCCCGCCATACAAAAATTTGTATCTCTCTGCCAGAAATTAACATGGGACAAGTGTATGCGATTTTCTTTGCCTTTCTTGCTTCTTTTCGATAACAAGGGGGTAAAATATTCAGCAAGTTACACAGACGAACCCTTATGTGCTTTCGAGCTGGGCCGTGACGTCGGGCTGAGTCATGATGTCGGGCTTTACGCCGCATGTCCAGCGACGACCCGCTCTCCCCGGCAGACTGGGCGCCCCGGTAGCGCCGTCAGTATCAGCGCAGCGTGTTTGCCTAACGCCGGCCGCGGCCCATGTGTGGGGTGTTCATGTGTGCCGTCAACCCCCTTCTCTTCTCCTTCTTACCATAGCCGTCTCTTATCTTTATATATACACACATTCATATATATATACTTTTATGTATATATATATATATATATATATATATATATATATATATATATATATATATATATATATATATATATATATATATATATATATATATACTGCGTGTCCACAACCTCGCTCACCATCGCCCAACAACCACAGAAAAGAAGTTAGATGTCACGCCGGTCGAAGTTATCGGCAAGTGCAAAGAATGCGACGATCTCAACAGCACTTGTATTCACGAGGCCAACATCGGCCCCACTGGACCAGGCCTTGCGCTTTCAAAACGTCCAACGAATACGTTTCCCATCTTTACCGCTGCAGCAGTGGCCGTACTGGCAGCTATCCCCATACTGCAAAACAAGAAACGTGGTAATTTGTTTCGACTTCAGATCAGTCCTTCAGTCAATCAGCAACACTCGCGAATGCCCACACCCAGTCATTGATAGAATTCAATAAGCAGTGGGCAGCAACGTAAACAACATATTCTTCATCTGGATTCCAGGCCACGTCAACATTCCAGGAAACGAGCAAACGGATGGACTTGCAAAGCGAGCCATCGATCACTTATTCCAACATAGAATATTCGGTAGGCGACTCCAAATCACTCCTACAACGCCACATGCACAAGCATCACCAGAACTCATTGCTACAACATGAATCTACATCCTCATCTCTCCAACCGCACCTACAACATCAAACCACCGTTAGGAACACGCAATGCATCACGCCATTCGCACCTCGAAAGGAAGTCGTCCTCTCTAGACTTAGAACTGGTTGCGCTAAGCTTACACATCCTCCACTAGAGGATGACCGTTATGCACCTCACTGCGACACCTGCAACGCCGCATTAAACATTGGCCACATTATGCTAGACTATAATAGCTTTGATGCTCAAGGACAGCCACTTAAGGCATTCTGCAAAAAGGAGGGCATCACCCTCTCGCTTTCATAGCTTCTGGGTGACAAACACCCAGAACTCCTCCAATTAGTGTTTGGCTATATGTACGCCACCAAGCTAGCAGAAGCAGTGTAGGCACCGTACAACTAACACGCACTTTAGCACGCACTGCATCCCCGCGCAACCACTCGTGACAGTTACTTGAATAATATATAATAATATATACTTGAATATTCTTCCACGATTAGCATCGGACGTAGATGAGCAGAATCGTTTTAAAAATATAAATATATGGCTACCGAGCGGTGCCGCCGGATGCGAATGAGCCGACTTGTTTTAAAAATGAGCCAAATGCACAGCTGCTAACCAGACGTGCCATCGGAAGTAGGTGAGCCGAGTTAGAAAACACCGAACTTATCCTCCACACAACTCTGCACGAACCTGTGCTGCATCGCCGGCAATATTTATACTACTAACCATTAAAGGCGGTGCAAGTGATCTCTATGGTTTAGCACGCCTCTAAGCACCGCCCACACCAACCACCACACCAGGTCACTCATTTCATCTGCTGTCTTCGTCCACAGCACTGTGCCTCTGCCGACTCGTCGCCTCCAATTGAAAATGATCTCTTCGGGTGTTCAAATGAGGAGTGAGACAATGAGTGGTCAGTCAAGCACGTGATGCAGTGAAACAACGAACCCCGCACAGGACTACTCGCCATGGCTGGGTCCCCGTGAACGACTGTTTGCCTGTGTTTTCCTCGCTACTCGTACTTTTTTTGCCGTAGCGTATTTTCTAACGCTACTGCCCTCTTTGATTGTATGTTTCCTTTGTGACTCTTCAGTTAGAGTGCTCCTGCTTAAGTCCCAACATACTCTCTTGAATCAGAGGGTTAATTTGTTTCTGTTGAATTAGAGAGCACTAACTTACAACCTCCATGATAAAGGCTGTAAAGCTGGTATTATCCCCACCGTTCATCTAGGGTACTTTGACCATTTCGTTATCTTACCCATCTTATCCCTGCCTATCTGACCTCTATAACATTGTGATAATTTGCTACATTCCTATTCTCATTAAAGTTATCTATCATCATCATCAAATCACGTCCCTTTATCGTTCTTTTCTATACAGGCCGGTACTCTTTAGGCCCCGGATTTTATACCCAATGCTGCAGAACGCCACGCACACATGTACAGTCCACAATCTGCAGTTTGATCATGACGTTTGCGACAGACACGCATTCTAGTCATGCGGGTACCAAAGATCCCTGATTTGACATTAGCGCCGCTCAGAACATTTCCGAATCCCGCGGCCCACCGGCGAAACAGTGTGGGCGGCGCCATTAGCCCGTGAAGGTCCATGAAGTGCGTTGTGAACCACCCAATACACAAACATAGCATTTCAAATGTAGGAGCTAACTGTTTCAATGTTCTGTTTTGGAGTTACTGCCTGATCAGCTAACTTTGCATCAGGTAGCTAATTCCTACTTCCTACTGAGCACACGCGAAAGATTGGTCGCAATCTATGCGTTGCGCGAAAATGTTCAACGGTATATTATTATGTATTTAATCCTTACCGCCTTTGGGATCGTTTCATTTCTGAAGGTAGTGATGGACCAGGGAAATAGGATTACGCTTAGCACATGTTCCGGCGTGTTCACCCACGTCGCCCACGTCACGTCACTGCATCTTACAGCCGAACTCAGGGACAAAAAGTCGCCCAGGAATGGACAGAGCGGCGACACGATTTGCATGATAACGGAATAGAAGTGCGGTATTTATCGCATGTCTGACGGCTTAGACCTGGTTTCGCCTGTCGACAGAAATCGCCGCCGGACACTCCTTGTGTCGTGGTCACGCCTGTCATTGGATTCCCGTGCCCGTTTGAAGGTTGCCAAGGCGCATGCCCTTTTTGCTTGCTGGATATGCAAAGAACGGTCGGAATTGATGTGTGGTGCGCTCCAAAATAAAATGCATCCCCGTTAACTGGATGCAGGTTAGGTTCATAAGGAATTGTAGCGTGTTTTATTTTACATTTGCACTTGCCAATGCAGTAGCCCAACACGCCGCCTTATTTCACATTTGCACTTACCATTGCAGTAGCCTTACATGGCGTCATATTTTACATTTTCACTTACCATTGCAATAGCCATGCAGACACCAAAAGGCGTGACGTCATGCTTTTTCATAAGTGAATTTCCAAAAGCATTCTTAAGCTATTATCGTCGTTTTTCTTCGGTGGAAAAGCTTTAAAGCTGAAAAAGCGCATTGTATTGGGCGGACGGCATGTTAGCATTTCCGGCCCTTTACCGCCGAGCATTGAGGAGCCAGACATTCTGACCGTCGTTTCCCTACACCAGTGGTGCATGGAAATGCTAGCCCCCAGAATATTGGATAATATATGGGCAAACTGCGCTATATTTGCAGTTTCACCGGTAACAAGACTTGCGAACAAATTATCTGCACTTTGAAGATCGATAGGAATGATATGCCTATGAACTTATTATTAAGGTTCCTAATTAACGTTATTAAGGTTCCTAATAGTGTGCCTTTGTGCAAGGCACAAAGTGTACCTTTGTGTGTGTGCCTTTTCCGTGTGCCTTTTAGCAAGAGTGTGTTTTTTCGAAATGGTATCAAGGACTTTTAACTGAACGATGCGCTTCAACGCACTGTTCAAGACCGCAATCACTGAAGCCTGAAGCGTGTACGCGAATGCGCACAGACACTTTTTTCGTTGGTTTTCCTTTCACTGAACGTTCTCGACACTCACATTCTACGGGAGAACAGGGAAATATGTGTGGTGTCCTATTTTACTTGCATGTCGGGTAGGACCTATTCATCGCCTGAGAAACGGTAGTCTAAGTTTGTTTGAATGCACTTTGAATTACGAGAGGGGCACCGTAAAGTTAGCAATGGGCACTTTGAACAGAGACAGAGATATTCCATTTCTTTTCACGGCACTTTGAGCCATGAACGACAATCTTGATATTCCCAATACCCGCCTGAGCCGCCAATTAGATATACTGAGCTACCAAAATGACACAGCAAGCTGTTTAGGAAGCATTCGAAGGCTTGCACCTGACAATTTAACCTGCTAAACACGAATCTAAGTTTATCTGAGGTCACAGACTTAAGAGATAGGCATGGAACGCTAGCAAAGGGTACTTTAACTAGCGGTACGGCATTCCACTTTCCTTGAAGGCACTTTAAGCTGTGAAGGGCGTCCTTGATATTCCCAAGCTTCATCCTCGTTGCCTAATGACATTCTGAGTTGACAAAAGAACACGACAATCCGACAAGGACATCCCAAGTTTTCGGAAAGACACGCTTTTTGCTCGACTATTTCCCCTTATTTCATATTCAGAATGGAGCCCTGATTCATTGCAGGTATTTGATTGACCGTCCAATTCAGCAGGTATTTGGTTGACCGTTTGATTCAGCATGTTTTGGTTGGCCGTCCCGCTCAACAGATATGTGGTTCACTATTCAGTTCAGCAGATATACAATTGAGTATCCAAGTTTCAGAAATCTTCAGTGTTCAAAAATCTCAGAATTCTTTTTGCCAGGAAACCATGTGTTTGTACTGATCGTGATCTGGATCTCTGGATTTCGAGTGCCATTCTACCTCTATGGATTTTGCTTGGTAAATATATCGCTTCGTGTATTGTGTATCTTGTATAACCACTACTATAATTGTAGAAGAAGCTATGTCCAAATGAGTCCCCACATCCGCTTGTGTAGAAATGACCGGCTAACGGTGCGGGCGACGACACACTTTGTATGACCCGTGCGGCCTTGTGATGCCGTAAAAGGCGCTAGTATTCTCTTGGTTTTGCCCATTTTTCTTCTTGTCAGTGTCGTCAACCTCCAGTTCTAATGATCTCACCAGTCTTTTTCCACAGTAGCAAGATCAACTTATTCAGGCATCACATCAATTTACAGGTTACTTTGTAAACCTCCCTCTAGTTAGAGCTCAGCAAAGACCAACACACACAAATATGCTGCGAAATATATTTTGAAATGGTTACGATACAGGACACCATTTTCAGCGTCCGGGATTTACGGCTCGCAATACGTGCGTTGACCGATGATGCCCGGGAGCAAAGGCCAGGCCATCTGTGGTATTTTGCAATTGTTAATATCTAGATAAGAACGGTGGGCTAAGGAAACAGGGCAGACAGCAAGGCAGAGTGGCCCGTCAGAGGGAAAGGCAGCTGAATGTCTGAACTGCAGGATGGAGTGTCAGGTCGGAGCAACATGTCGGAGCAACAGGTCGGAGCGACTGCCCGGAGTGAAGGGTCGAAGTCACAAGTTGTAGTGACAGGTCGGAATGAGAGTCTGAGTGACAGGTCGGAGTGGCAGTTCGGAGTGGCAGTTCGGAGTGAGGGATCGGAGTGGCAGGTCGGAGCGACTGCCCGGAGCGACAGCTCGGGGTGACAGGTCGGAGTGACAGGTCGGAGCGACTGCCCGGAGCGACAGCTCGGGGTGACAGGTCGGAGTGAAGGGTCGCAGTGACAGGTCGCAGTGACAGGTCGGAGTGACAGGTCGGAGCGACAGCTCGGGGTGACAGGTCGGAGTGAAGGGTCGCAGTGACAGGTCGCAGTGACAGGTCGGAGCGACTGCCCGGAGCGACAGTTCGGGGTGACAGGTCGCAGTGACGGGTCGCAGTGACAGGCCGCAGTGACGGGTGAGCAGCACCACGTCCCGGGGAGGCGTGAGAACGTTCTGCCCGCGGCTGCCGGTGCACTATGACCGGGCATGACTGCGGTGTGGAAGGCATGACTGCGGCGTGGAAGGCATGACCGGTGCTGGCTGACTCCGGCGCTGGCCACGCTGTGCGGCGACACGTCCGGCCGTACCGGGTGTCCGCCGTCACCACGGGTCTCTGCGGCACATGCGGTCACGCGTTGCGACTGTGTGTCGCGTGTGGGGGATTTCTGATGTGGGCGGGTGACGGGGCGGTTTCCGCGGCTGCCTCGGGCCGGGCGGAGTCGCCAGCTGATCCAAGCACCTGAAGTCTTTGGAAAGCTCGACCGTGAAGCCTATTGGATATGAGTGAATCTTGCCGTGATACTTGGCATTGTTCGTCGCTTATCGTGTATTATACATTCGTATCAGTGTCGACGTCATGTTAAGTCGCCTTCACGCGGCGCAAAGACATGTGATTGTCCCAACAAGTGTGTAGCTGGAGCAACACACGGCCATTTCCTCTGAAGAACCAACATGATGCTCTTTTAATCTTCAATGGATAATAGCCAGATCAGAGAAAAGACGACGGAACGGGAGAGAGAGCTACTACCCCAGTCGGACGATGCATAAAGTCAAAAGTCTAGTATTAATTGGCAGGTTGGGTCCAGCCTGTCTAGAAGATATTAGAAAGTACATGTTCAACCTACTCCAAACCCATTTCATCGCAGCAGACAGCACAGTTGCAGTCACGAAGTTTTTCGTGTACAGATAATGTTGTCCTCATTGCATAGTGGATGATCGCTTGCTAGAACGGTCCGACAACACCGTTTGACGTCTGGTGGACCTGCCTTATGCGATGCATTCACACTGCGCAGTTTGCACTCGACTCGACACTTATAGCTGGTGACGGGAACACCGTGGTGAGCAACACTCAGTTGCACCGGCAATGGCGCTGGTCGATGCTGATTCATCTCAAGTCCGCACAGTAGACAGCCCGGGAGGAATGTCCGGCAACTAGGACAGATGTTCTCCCCACCCCTCGTCAGCTCTGTTTGATATCTGACTCCCCAGACATCCCTCAGCCCTGTTTGATGCCTAACTGCTCGGACATCCCCCAACTTTGTTTGATGTCTGAATACCCGGACATCCCTCAACCCTGGTTGATGTCTGAATACCCGGACATCCCTCAACCCTTGCTGATGTCTGAATAGCCGGGAATCCCCCAGCTCTTGCTGATGTTTGACTTCCCAGACATCCACTAGCCATGTCTCGTGTCCGACTGCACGGACATCCTCAGCTCTATCTGATGTCCGCCTCCGCGGACACCCGTCAGCTCTGTCTGATGTCCGCCTCCCCGGACATCCTCAGCTCTGTCTGATGTCCGTCTCCCCGGACACCCGTCAGCTCTGTCTGATGTCCGCCTCCTCGGACACCCGTCAGCTCTGTCTGATGTCCGCCTCCGCGGACACCCGTTAGCTCTGTCTGATGTCCGCCTCCCCGGACACCCGTCAGCTCTGTCTGATGTCCGCCTCCCCGGACACCCGTCAGCTCTGTCTGATGTCCGCCTCCCCGGACACCCGTCAGCTTGCCTGATTAGCCCTCACATTGTTTATTGTTCCTTATCTCCATACTTGGTGAGTTTCTATGTTGCTTTTTTGTTTTTTGGGTTGTGGCTTTGGCTGGCTCTTTTACTATTTTTTTTGGTGGGGTCCGCTCGGTGCTCGTGGGGCCGCTATGTGTCAGTTTTGCTTCCTGTTTTTTTCTTCTTTATGGTCGCTTTGGTGTTTTTAGCTGGTACTTGTTTTCTGCTTTAGGTCTTTTGGCCAACACCTAGTCCCTTTCTCTTCAATAACATCCAGTCCTCCCTCCCATTTTGTACTGATGTCCGCCTCCCTGGACACCCTATAGCTACTTCTTATTAGTTGAAGTTTGCTTGTCAGCCTCTTTTAGGTCGATCTAGTTGATATTATAGATTGATCTCTGCTGTTAGCCACTCCTACAGCTTGTGTCTCAGCAATTTGACACTCTTTCTCAGCCCTACTTCATGTTGTTAGTGTAGGGGGGGTGGGCCCTGTGGCCTCCTCAGAATCTTTACCAGTTTATCTTATATACCCTTTGTTCTCCTGCACCTGCTTATAGGATTTCGTCAGCTTTGTCTGATGTCCGCCTCCCCGGACACCCGTCAGCTTCTGTCTGATGTCCGCCTCTTTGGTAACATACTCAAGACTCATAGGTGTTAAGCTTGGAATCATGTTGGTTCCGGTTGGCCTTCAGTGTCGAACATTCTGTTTGCTTTCGCGCACTATGAGGTCAACTGCTGGCCTGTGCCGTTCATGCTCCCGGACACCCGTCAGCTTTGTCTGTTTGATTCCCAGGACACTCGTCAGCCCTTTCCAATGTCTGAATCTCTGAACACCTCAGACTCCTGGTGTGTGTGTGACGTGTCTTATGTCAAACTGCAAGGTCGTTCGTTTTACTCGTGTGATGTGTGCTTCCACTTCAGCCCCAGACAAACAGAAACGTGTCTGGCTAGGCCTCGGAGCTTGTTCCATGGCTATACAGTGGCTATATAGTGAGACAGGCACAGACGTGCTTGGCCAGACATCGGACCTTGTCCCATGGCTACGGATAAACAGGCACAAACGCGAGCCGAGAATGGCACACCAAAGACATAGCATTCTGATGGGATTGCAGGACTCAGAGGATCATGAGATGCATAGCATTGCATTTGCATACACCTGTCCAAAGTGCAGGGCGGGTTGATCCGGTATCACGCAGCGAAATATTTGTTTGGCCAATTTGTTTTATACTTTTAGTGAATTCTTCATTTTAAGGAGTCAATCAAATTAAAGATTTTAGCAGTGTCTTCCACTGATGTATCGTGAAGGAAATAGTGACCATGTTGAAGTTGAGAAGAGAAGCGAGATAGACCACACTGGAGGATGAAGAAATGCACTTGCGAAAGAGACTCAACAGTGCGAGAAGTCTCGGGACTTGTGTTATCAATCATGGTGCGAAGCAACCCCACTTCATTATCACTCAAGTGGTCACACACGTATGTGGGAGCGATACAAAAAGGGTAGGCTGATGTCATTGTTAAGATGATTTAATCAAGAGATGATGATTTAGTCATGAAGATGATTGAGTGAAACCATTAACCCATGGGTTAATGGTTTCACTAAATCATCATCTCCAAAAAGTAGGATGCGGCCCTCCATGTCGCCAGCTTCTGTCCCTGCACCAATCGAGTTATAAATCCGACTTGTTGAGTCATGCCCAGGGTCACCTACATTGACAACAAATGCGGACCACCTTTGTTTCTACACATGACCATTATATGGGATAAACAGGTTCAAAACTTCCAGATTGTTCGCGATTGGGAAGGCTCCTATCTTTGTGTTCCAAGCAAACTGACCGAATCGCTCTGACGACCATGAATAGCCTGAAATTAAATACCGCCGACCATGAAATACCGCCGCGCGGCGGTAGCCGGCCCAGGTGATCATACGTACACTGGGTATGACGCCGTTGATGGGAGCATCGTTCAGCCGTTAAATCGGCTGATGGGCCGCCACCGAGCCACTCGTGTTAGCTCAGTGGCGGCTCGCGATGCCGACTTTACGATGCCGCGTGATATCGCATAAGAGTCGCCGCTTTCACCTGCATCCCCGTCGCGCGCGGAATGTCCTGGCCGGCTGGCGCGCGCCGCCTGGCGGCCGTGCGGCGAACTGCGCCCGTCCCCGCGGCCCGGGGCGCCGGCAGCGGTGGGGTTGCCGGCTCCGGCGCGGGTGTCAAAATTAATGGCGGCTGGGGACACTCGCCAGGTAAGGAATGACCCAGGCCGGAACTCCCTGCCGGCAGGAATTTCTGGGACGCGTCGAGTCAGGTTTTTGTTCCAAACATGATAGCGGCCCGGAGGCCGTCAATGTCGGGTCGGGGGTGGTTGGCTGGGTACACTGAGGGGGAGGGGCGGCAGTGGCCACCGACACCCGGCCGCCGCTCACCGGCGCCTCCTGTGCAAAGGGTAACCGAGCCTGTGTAAGCAGTGCCGACATCCGCTCAAACAACTGCAACGGCGCGGCGTCATTAGTGCGCCGGCAGCGACGCGTCCGGCTTCCGTTGGCGGGGCGCGAGTGGGCGCCGGATGAGGTGGCGGCGGCGGCGCGCCAGGTTTGCCGCCGCGGCGCGACGGCGCGCGCGCGTCGGCGGCCGTGTTTGTCGCGCGGCGCGGCCGCCCTGCCCTTCCGGCGCCGCCACTTGAAGGCGGCACGGCCACAATGGCGCTAAACGATCGGCCGGCCGGTGTATCCGGCGGGCCGGGCGCGGCGGGGCGCGCGCCGACCGACGCCGCTGCTTAGACAATGTGGCGCGCCGCCGACACAATGAAGCGGCGGCGGCGGCGCGACACTGCAGTCAAGTCAGACGGCTCGACGGCCCACCAGGAATGCCGCCGCCACAATAGCCGGCCAGCGTGGGGTGGCCGGGCCAGGTGACCGGACCACACGGCCGGCAGAGTCACACCGGGCGCCGCGCGAGCCCCCCACCACCACCACACACACCTGGCCAATCAGCCGACACTGAGGCCGATTGTTCAATCAGCGTCCGGACCGACGCCCGCCACGACGAGGTGCCAGCTCACTCTCTCACACACATAATGGTATAATCTAGCCGGGCGGGACTCCGCCTCTGCGAGGTGCCAAGTTCGCCAGGAGAAAGAGAGAAAGAGAGAGAGAGAGAGAGAGAGAGAGAGAGAGAGAGAGAGAGAGAGAGAGAGAGAGAGGGAGAGAGAAAGAGAGAGGTAGAGAGAGAGAAAAACCTGTACCTTGACCCATAAATTCAGGTCCACGAAGGATCACTCTAATCTGTCCATCACCAGACACCAAACGTGACCCTGACCCATCACTTCAGGTCCACTAAAAATTACTCTGACCTGACCGTCGCTAGGGACTAGACCTGACATCATTCCTAGTTATCATTATAAACTGAATCTGGTAGGCGAACATCACTAGAGTTTTTAACCCAAAAAATGCAACTGCCGGCACGCAAAGCATTAGATCGAACACATTCGATGATGTACATTGTATTGAACATATTGGATGACTGAAAGCATTTCTACATAAGTCGTACAGCCTCGTTGGTAGTCATTATCCTGAAAACGACCGCGCCACTGAGACAAAGTCCATCGTTGTATTGTGCAGGACTACACCACACTACAGTACCCCTCACTACATCGGGCGGGCTCCCACACCTCAACTGGCACCCGCCACCATAACGAGTGGAGAGCTGCACCACTCAGCTGGTGATCACCATTATATTGTGGAGGTCCCTACACCAGAGTGCCAGCGGTCGGCCGAGTGGTGTCACACTGACAAACACGGCCTAACGCTGGACAGTCCCGGGCTCTGATCATCGACAACTGTACATGACTGTGCAGGCTGTCATTGGAGTCAGCTGTCACTGGAGTCGGCTGTCACTGGAGTCGGCTGCCACTGGAGTCGGCTGTCACTGGAGACAGTTGTCACTGGAGTCGGCTGCCACTGGAGACAGTTGTCACTGGTGACAACTGTACTGATGACAGCTGTACTGATGACAGCTGTACTGGTGACAGCTGTACTGATGACAGCTGTACTGGTGACAGCTGTACTGATGCCAGCTGTGCTGGTGACAGCTATACTGATGACAGCTGTACTGATGACAGCTGTGCTGGTGACAGCTATACTGGTGACAGCTGTACTGATGACAGCTGTCGCTGTAGTCAGCTGACACCGCTGTGGTGCAGTGGCGCACCAGCCAGTGCCTCCCACAGGACCAGTCGGCGTCGCTCCGTCCCCGGGAGATGACAGCCGTCAGAAACAGATGACAGCCGTCAGAAAACCTGTAGCCTAATCATCACTATGGAAGGGGGGTGCAATGGACAAAGGAACGACGAGAAGGACAGCGCGATATGTAGCTTACGCAAAGGAGATAAACATTGATAAACATAGCAAATGTGCACCTTGCATATGATCGGAAACGACATGAAAGGACTGAAGATATACACCGAAAGCAAGATGCAAAAGGTCCATTGGCTTCATTCAAGGGCGTGAGAAAGTCACAAGTAGTGACCAGATGAACTTAAACTCGATTCTTTCCATGTAGCATCATGGGGTTTGTATTTGTGCAAACAAGTGAATACGTTATGGGCCCCTGACACTGCTGCTTTTACGCCTTTGATTTCAGCCTTTTGGTGCAGCTCGGTGTTGGGATGATTTCCAGCCAACAGTAGCCAACAGGAAGCTATTGTAGGAGGAAAACCTTATCAACTTGTCAGAACTTATGTGGCGATAGCTAGTGACTTTAATATTCTTTCAAATGCACTCTCTGAGAAGCATTACAAGTCTCAAGAGATTCTGTGCTTATTCTTTCATGGCTGGAGCAGATGAAAGCAACTCATGTGTACTTCAATGGCCGTTCTGCTGTTCTTTCTTGATGGCATCTGCAACATGAAAGGATTCTCTCTTGATCCTGTTCATTGGCATTCAGCCATTGAACCCAAGGGCTTACTGCAGCCAGCTGCCCAATGCCCGGCGAAGTATTTGCACATAGAATTTCTGTCTTAACGAGAGCTCTGTGGGATGTGCTTGTCTTTACAAATGGCGGTATGGACTATAGCGGCTGTACTCGTCTTCTTGTGGGGCGGCATGGATAGTACCCGCTGCACTTGCCTTTGCAAGTGGCGGCATGGACGGCAGTGAATGTACTTGTCTTTGCACGGGGCGGTATGGACAGTAGCAGCGGTACTTGTATTTGCACGGGGCGGTATGAACACTGGGTTCTCTCATTGACGTCTGGACACCATTGTTGCGGGTTTGTGACGGCATCGGCAGCACAATACCAACGCCATCCCTAGCTCTCTGATAATTTTGTGGAGATCGTACATTACGAGACACTGAACTCCTGCATATGAGATGCACAAACGAAGCTTGTACCAAGTAATTATCTGTATTGAAAATATGGTAATGGATATGGCGTTGCGAAAGTGACAAAAATGTAAACTACGAATGGGTGTTCACATTAATGTTGTGTGCGTTACATAAAAAGAAAGAGCCTGGGCCACTTTCGCCGCTCTTCAGATGCCCCGGACGCCGCTGACGGTGCACAGCGATCTGTTCCAGGGCGACATGGCTGACGCAGTATTGCAGTGCGAGCGACGACTCTCCATGTGACGGTAACTGCACTGACAGTCAACAGCCCAGGGCACCTCTCCACAGCGGCGACTGAGGCACAGTAGTCAGCACAGCACAGCGCCACTCAGAAGCGCCCCTGAGACTTCCGAGACTATTGAGACTACTGAGACTAATGAAACCACCGAGAATACTGAGAATACTGAGACTGAAAACTACTGAGACTGATAACTACCGAGACTGGTAACTACTGAGACTGATAACTACTGAGACTGATAACTACTGAGACTGATAACTACTGAGACTGATAACTACTGAGACTGATAACTACTGATACTGATAACTACTGAGACTGATAACTACTGAGACTGATAACTACTGAGACTGATAACTACTGAGACTGATAACTACTGATACTGATAACTGCTGAGACTACTGAAACTACTGAAACTACTGAGAATACTGAGACCACTGGCCGCTGAGCCTGCAGCCTATCGTCAGCCGCGCGTCGTGAGCATTGCTGATTGAAGCGTCGATAAGGCGCATACTTAGTTGAAAGATCTATGCTAAATTGCATGCCGATGAGCCTCAAATATGGACGGGACTTCCTTTTGTCTGCAGCAGGATCATGGACAACGACGAGCACGGCATTTGATGGAGAACTCCGCCTACGTTATGCTATTAAAACGTTCCAGGTATGTGAAGCTTATAACCAACATGACCAATGGTGCATGGTATACATACATGCATGTACAAATGTATATACTAGCACACACATATATGTATATATATATATATATATATATATATATATATATATATATATATATATATATATATATATATATATATATCAGACAACCTGAGAACCCTCGGAGAGCGAATCATGCCTGGATATATATATATATATATATATATATCCTGGCATGATTTGACTCTCCGAGGGTTCTCAGGTTGTCTGATGGCAGTCCGTTCTTGCGCAGAAACTGCATGTAAAGTTGTGCCGAAATTAATGCCCTCAAGTAGCGTTTCGTTGAGGACATGTAACACCTTGAGATATAGAAACAAGACACAAGAGACAAGGCACATAGTGCACTGGCAGACGTTTCGTTTTCGATATAACGTGGATTTGTCCGGCCGTTTTTCTATCCACACCATGGGTTAGCATCACAAAATTAAAGTAAAGTGGTACATGCCGCCTAGCTATCTGTTTCCATACCTCATGGTAGGCAAGGTCAAGTAAGGAATGAGATAAAGGTTGGTATGTGGCATCGGCCTGTCCACTGTTTCAGCCAAGGCCCAGCAATCGAGGCAGGGACAGTGCAAGAAAATTATCTCGAAGTTCGGGAGGAGGGCCCAAAGCCATTTTGAAGTCCATTTTTCATACAAATCCCGGGGTCAAACTTGCCAAAAGTGGGGATTGGAGAGAGACAGCTCCTGCTGCTGCCCCTCTGCCTCCTCTGGGCATACGTGTTGATATGTATATTGTGTAGGGTTCTGAGGCTTTCTTCCATCGACTCGGGCCAGCCCATTTCCTCCACGAATTTCTCGCTCCCCTCCCCTTCAATAATGCAGCTCGCACGGAATATTCGTATCCCTGTTAGAGCAGAGGACAACAAAGAAAGTCCGCACTCTCAGATAAATAACAAGATGCAAAAGCGTTACCTGTTTGTCGGGAAGGACGACCATTCGTGATCGACCGATACGCCACAAATCACCATCCTGAAACCACTGCGGGTAGTGATATTGCATTTCTCACGCACGATGAACTATATACATTAGTATGTCTGCGCACTTCCGGTCCAGGTCTAAGGCCTTGGTGCTATCGCTTCTGAAGCGTATTTGTAGGTAAATCACTACACTTACCTACATGTAAAGTTCAAGTAATTTTCAAGCACGGCGGAGTTGGCAATACAACATTGAGTGGTCAGACTGTGAATTTCATGGCCGTGCATATGCTGTGCCGGATGGTCTGCACCCTGCGTCACCACTGGTGACTGGCGGGTGAGGCAGTCTCCACTAAATTACAGAGATCAGTGGAAGACATAACAGGCTTGGCGGAGTGTGGGTGGGGGGGGGGGGTGAGTTGGGGGAATGGGACTGTTACTCCCAATCGCTTTATCCCTAACCATTGCTCACGTTGTGCACTCACAATACAATGCACATGGAGCTATTTCTTTCTTCTTATGTAGGGTGAGGCAGAGTACTTTGCAAGGCTATGCTAAGCATTGCATACATTTTAATCATGTTGCTCACATTGTGGCTGGTAGCGCCGTCATTGATCTATCAGTAATGAATTCGCACATCTGTGATAGTTAGCACAGAGGTTCTGCCAGAAGTCACAATTGCTACAGACATGGCTAACACTTGCCCTGTCATTGCTTCGGTTGACTGCATCACCTTTCCGTGACAACAGCCTTCAGTGGCAGGCGTGACAGCGACCTGTCGAGGTCAGGCCGTGTTCAGTGAGGTCAGGCTGTGCTCAGTGAGGCCAGGTCGTGGTCAGTGAGGTCAGGCTATGTTCAGTGGGGTCAGGTCGTTTTCAGTGAGGTCAGACCGTGTTCGGTGAGGCCAGGTCATGTTCAGTGAGGTCAAGCCGTGTTCAGTGAGGCCAGCTCGTGGTCAGTGAGATCAAGCCGTGTTCAGTGAGGTCAGGTCGTGTTCAGTAAGGCCAGGTCGTGGTTAGGGTCAGATTTTGGTAGGTTTTTAGTGAGGCCAGTCGTGGTCGTGAGTCAAGCCGTGTTCAGTGGGGTCAGGTCGTGCTCAGTGAGGCCAGGTCGTGGTCAGTGAGGCCAGGCTGGTATTTCTCAGCGACGAGCAGCACCCGAGGGGAGCCGCCGACACGACAGACCAGCCAGGGCCGCACCTGCCGCCTCGGCTGGCGACTCCCCGTCGCCGGGCCATCAGTCTGCCACCGACGTGTCAGTGCCCCGGAGGTCAGCCGGAGGTCGCCGACTCGTGACGTGCTGCGACATCGGCACACGCCGGGGGTCCGGCGACAGGTCACCGCTCCGCCGCCCCCTCCCACGCGGCGCGCCGCTCGTGGCGCGCCCGCCGCCAGCGGGCAGTCCATACCCGCATAAAATACATATTAAAATTTTGTCACAAGCCGATGGATTAGGGCAGCGGCGGCGACGCGCGGTCCTGGGAAAGGTTAGCCGGCCGGCAGGGTGCTGGCATCTGCGACTGGTCTCCGACGGTGTCGGTCGGCTCCGGCTCGACATTGTCTGCTCGAGACCGCGGCCGGCCGCGATGGGTCGGCCCTTTAAACTATGTGGCCGCGGCGATGGCCGCTGGGCGCCGCCCCCTCTCGACGTATTACTCAAATCCGGCGCGCTGAGTAAACACTGCGCGCGCAAATTTGTGTGGGAACGCGCTGCCGCCGCCGCTGGACGCTGACTGAGAGGTGGACCCGCCGTGAGGAGGCGCGCCTCTCGGCACAACCGAATACCGCTTCTCACGATCGCGCGGTGAATTATGCTCGGAGGGGCCTTTAAGTGGATTAGCGTGGCATTGCCGCCACGCTTTTTTGTATTAATCAGGGTAGCTGACTTCCGAAGTGTTTGCCGGTTTCTGTGAGTGTAGGCGATTTTGCTGGCAGCCAGTCAGATCACTGGAGGTGTAGGCATCGCCACGTATTTGTTTTGCAGGCAGGCAAAACAGGCTTGTTTTTCTCCACGGTGCACGAAAGGCACCATAAGTTATTGACAGCACATCACGGACTAAAGTAACTACACAAATCAAGCCCATTAACGCAGAAGAAAATGAAATCTGACAAACAACCACCGCTTAGCTATGCTGGTTGTTTCATTTTGTCGGAGCAGTAGTGCGGATGAGGATTTATCGTGCATCAATTAGACGCCCCAGCTGCTTGCTAGCAAAGAACCTGCAGCAATGCGCTAGAGTTTGTGTGCCGATTACCAAATGTGAAGCAACGTGGTAGTCAGTAGGGATTGATCAGTGGGCGTGGCAGTCAGTAGGATTGTTCAATGGAGTTGCAGTCAGCAGGAATAGATCAATGGAATAACACTCAGTATGGATTGATCAAGGTGCATGACAGTCGGTAGGATTGGTCAATGGAGTAGCAGGGATTGATCAAGGTACATGGCAGTCAGTGGGGATTGATCAGTGGACGTGGCGCGTGGGGCCTCCCAGGGCCGAAACAGGACGCAAACACTGCTCGTCTCACAAATAACCGGCCCATACTAGTTATTGCTCGAGTAGTGAGGATAGTAATCAATCTTGCTGAGTCCGGCATGACTTGTACTGGCCGGCCTGACACTGGGAGAATCGGTGCTAAGAGAAGTGGCGCTGAGAGAAGGGGTGCTGAGAGAAGCGTTTCTGAAAGATAATTTGACGCTGAGAGAAGCAGACCCGGCTTCTCCAGACAGTCAGTCCTCACGGTCCAGAGTACTCACGACAGTCCGTCATCACGGTCCAGACTGCTCCCGACAGTCCATCCTCACGGTCCAGACTGCACCCTATAGTCCGTCCTCACGGTCCAGACTGCTCCCGACAGTTTATCCTCACGGTCCAGAGTACTCAGTCCTCACGGTCCAGACTGCACCCTATAGTCCGTCATCACGGTCCAGACTGCTCCCGACAGTCCGTCCCCACGGTCCAGACTGCCCGACAGTCCATCCCGGTCACTGCCCGTCCCACGGTCGACTGCCACAGTTCACGGTCCAGACTGCCCCAATAGTCCGTCCTCACGGTCCAGACTGCTCCCAACAGTCCATCCTCACGGTCCAGACTGCTCCCGACAGTCCATCCTCACGGTCCAGACTGCACCCTATAGTCCGTCCTCACGGTCCAGACTGCTCCCGACAGTCCATCCTCACGGTCCAGACTGCTCCCGACAGTCCGTCCTCACGGTCCAGACTGCTCCCGACAGTCCATCCTCACGGTCCAGACTGCTCCCGACAGTCCGTCCTCACGGTCCAGACTGCTCCCGACAGTCCAGTCCTCACGGTCCAGAGTACTCGACAGTCAGTCCTCACGGTCCAGACTGCACCCTATAGTCCGTCATCACGGTCCAGACTGCTCCCGACAGTCCATCCTCACGGTCCAGACTGCTCCCGACAGTCCATCCTCACGGTCCAGACTGCACCCTATAGTCCATCCTCACGGTACGCCCTATAGTTTCACGGTCCAGACTGCTCCCGACAGTCCATCCTCACGGTCCAGACTGCACCCTATAGTCCGTCCTCACGGTCCAGACTGCTCCCAATAGTCCGTCCTCAAGTTGACCCCTCACTCCTTATGGAAGTCCTGGCTGTATTGCCAAAGGCTAACTTGAAACGAAACTAACCCTGCCTATTGCAATAACCCTGCCTAACTGAGCCCATGATTCCGGAGTCTATCCAGTGTTATGGCTCATGGCCCCACACACGGTAGCAGTGCAATATAGCAGTGACCAGATGACGAGGAGCCAAGTCAGCCCGGTGGAGAAAACTGGTTATAATACAGGTTCAAAACGTCCATCCAAATGATCCTCACATGCTACTGCCACCCATACATCCCTGGCAGTGAGCAATGGGCCTTCCCGGCCAGCCGCATCGCTCCATTATTTCTTTTCTTGTCGTTGATAGGGAGACTAATGCATGTCTTTCCAAGCGCGGTATTTGTGGTGTCCTTGCACCTCGGTACAAAAACAAACGAAACCACGCCCACAAACAAAACAAACAAAACGCTTCTGTGCCATTTGCATGCTCCCAGTGTAGCAGGAGCGGTTCCTAGAACCTTCATGAGGGCCCTTGTGTGGAGGGGCACCATTTCCTCAGAAGGGCTTCTTCTTAAAACCCATTCAGCAGGGTAAGGAGTGGGGTTGTGCACTCGAGCATACTGAAAGGTGGGGGGGGGGCAATCGATGCTTTCCAAAGAGGCACATTTTCCCGCTAAGTGAGGCGCCACCATCCTTAGGAGGTTGGGGAGCACATGTTTCCAGAGACTCCTGTCCCTGCAGCATACCAGCAAATGTAGATTCACTGTACCCGCCCTTTGCCGTTCCGAGTCGGTGCTGAACCGCGACGTCACGACCAATCACAGGACCGGTTAGAGGTCCGATGATAATTAATTGAGTTTCATTTGTCTGGTTCCATAGCTGGTCAAAATGAATGAGACTACAATTTTTGTAAATTAGTTAAAGAAAACCATGTGTTACTTGATGCGCAACAACTATTTCGAAATATTTGCTGGAGATAGCACTCAATGTATCGACGACTTTTGATCAGAGTTAGTATTGGCTTTGGGGCACGCTGTCATGCAGCGCCCCTAACAACACAACTCATTTTCACACATCAATATATCCCACCTAAACAACCCCCCCCCTAAATATTAATTAATAAAACCAACCAAACATAAAAAAAAAAAACAATAAAAAATTACAACATTACCAACCAACTAATATTAATAAAAAAAAAAATTTTTAAAGAGTAATATTAAAAACCCCCCCCAAAAAAAAAAATTCCTTCCCTTAAACCTCAAACCAAAAAAAAAAAAAAAAAAAACAAAAACACAAACTTATACCCCCCCCTTTTTAGCGGGGGGGGGCAGCAGAAAAAAACCCAAAAAAAAAAGGGGGGGAAATTTGGGCAACGGAGCCCAATTGATCAGAGAACGAAGCGCATCGTGAGGATATGCTGCTTGGAGTATAAGACCTGTCACTGTGCACCGGGAGCACGCACAGCCACCTGGGCAGGGCGTTCGGCCAGGTGACGCTGGCCAAGGGACAGTGGTTCCGGTCCGGGAACTGTCGCCACAGCGTGCGAAGTGTGAGTCGGCAGGGTGGGGCTGGGCTGCCACCGGCCCCAGGTGAGGTGACCAGGCGGCCTAACGGCAACCAATTACAGCAGCGACGACCACCCAGTCGGCCCCTCCCCTCACAGTACCCACCCGTCAGCTGTCCCTGCGGTAACCGGGCGAAAATAAGCCCCCCTTATGCCGCTCACGGCGGGCGCCATAATCCTCTCTGCGGCGCACCAGCTGAGCGATTCATCAGGCTCCAAATGCAGCGCGAGCCGGCGGGATCACGGCCAGCCCGGTCCGCGGCCGGGCGGGCCGGGAGTCGGCCGGCACGCCCCCCCCCCGACAGCGCCATGGGTCTTGCACCCGCGCTCCCCGCTGGGTCGGTCGTTTCATTGTGACGCGGCATGTGCCTCCAGCCGTCTCCCACCACACCGCCAGCTCCTCCCTTTGTCTGTCTCTTTCTCGCTCGGTCTTTTCCGGAAGACGTGAATACACAGGGTGCCAGTATATATATATATATATATATATATATATATATATATATATATATATATATATATATATATATATATATATATATATATATATATATATGTGTGTGTGTGTGTGTGTGTGTGTGTGTGTATGTTCGTATATGCTTAGATGTGTATGAATCTTTATGTGTGGGTGTATAGTACATGAATATGTCCCTTTACATATGCATGCATAGTAATGGACATAATCTAGTGATTCAAATCAAATCCTCGGCGAAGGTCAATTGCAAGCATTTGCATAGGCTCTGGCAGGCATCTGCATCGTCACACATATCAAATATCAAATATATCCGGTCGTGATGTAAATATGCCACGCCAAGCAGTCCACAGTCGATCCCATGTCGCCCCGCAGATGGTCACATGCATTCAAGCCGGCACAGATCCAGCTAAATAGCGCCTGGCACATACTGTGGACCTGTGGCCAATGTCGCCTGGCACATACTGTGGACCTGTGGACAATGTCGCCTGACACATACTGTGGACCTGTGGCCAATGTCGCCTGACACATACTGTGGACCTGTGGCCAATGTCGCCTGACACATACTGTGGACCTGTGGACAATGTCGCCTGGCACATACTGTGGACCTGTGGCCAATGTCGCCTGGCACATATTGGCCAATGTCGCCTGACACTGTGGCCAATGTCGCCTAATGTGCCTGACACATACTGTGGACCTGTCTGCCTGACACATACTGTGGACCTGTGGCCAATGTCGCCTGGCACATACTGTGGACCTGTGGACAATGTCGCCTGGCACATACTGTGGACCTGTGGCCAATGTCGCCTGGCACATACTGTGGACCTGTGGACAATGTCGCCTGACACATACTGTGGACCTGTGGCCAATGTCGCCTGACACATACTGTGGACCTGTGGCCAATGTCGCCTGACACATACTGTGGACCTGTGGCCAATGTCGCCTGACACATACTGTGGACCTGTGGACAATGTCGCCTGACACATACTGTGGACCTGTGGCCAATGTCGCCTGACACATACTGTGGACCTGTGGCCAATGTCGCCTGACACATACTGTGGACCTGTGGCCAATGTCGCCTGACACATACTGTGGACCTGTGGCCAATGTCGCCTGACACATACTGTGGACCTGTGGACAATGTCGCCTGACACATACTGTGGACCTGTGGTCAATGTCGCCTGACACATACTGTGGACCTGTGACCATTGCCACGTGCCGAGCACCGGCTCCCGCCACACGACCTCTGCCGATGGGCCTTATCTCATGAGCCGGCATTAGCGGTGGCGCGCTTTTTTCGGCGCGCTCCGTCTGATTAGCGTTGGCTGGCGGTCGCGGCGTCACATGAAAGCGCCGCGCCAGCCTCGATTATTTATTGACATGTCTCCGACTGAAGTATTCGGTCGAGTACAAGAACTGTTCCAATCAAATGCCCACGGAACGTCGTCACGAGGTGGCGACGCTCGCAACGGAGCAGATGTGGTCACGAGGTGGCGACGCTCGCAACAGAGCAGATGTGGTCACGAGGTGGCGACAGCAACAACAGAGCAGATGTGGTCACGAGGTGGCGACGGTGGCAACAGAGCAGATGTGGTCACGAGGTGGCGACGCTCGCAACAGAGCAGATGTGGTCACGAGGTGGCGACGCTCGCAACAGAGCAGATGTGGTCACGAGGTGGCGACGCTCGCAACAGAGCAGATGTGGTCACGAGGTGGCGACGGTGGCAACAGAGCAGATGTGGTCACGAGGTGGCGACGGTCGCGACAGAGCAGATGTGGTCAGAGGGTGGCGACGGTGGCGACAGAGCAGATGTGGTCACGAGGTGGCGACGGGGCAACAGAGCAGATGTGGTCACGAGGTGGCGACCTCGCAACAGAGCAGATGTGGTCACGAGGTGGCGACGCTCGCAACAGAGCAGATGTGGTCACGAGGTGGCGACGGTGGCAACAGAGCAGATGTGGTCACGAGGTGGCGACGGTCGCAACAGAGCAGATGTGGTCACGAGGTGGCGACGGTGGCAACAGAGCAGATGTTGTCACGAGGTGGCGACGGTGGCAACAGAGCAGATGTGGTCACGAGGTGGCGACGGTGGCAACAGAGCAGATGTGGTCACGAGGTGGCGACGGTCGCAACAGAGCAGATGTTGTCACGAGGTGGCGACGGTGGCAACAGAGCAGATGTGGTCACGAGGTGGCGACGGTCGCACAGAGGCAGATGTGGTCACGAGGTGGCGACGGTGGCAACAGAGCAGATGTTGTCACGAGGTGGCGACGGTCGCAACAGAGCAGATGTTGTCACGAGGTGGCGACGGTGGCAACAGAGCAGATGCGGGCCTCGTCTGCGCGCCATCTGGTGGTGCTTCCGCTCCCCGCTAACGCGTGGTGGTGGCAAGTCTCTGAAGTAGGTGAGCTAATGTTGCGCTTCTGAAGTACGATTGATGGTTATGGTGTGTGCATACCAGCAGACAAGTCACGCCTCTGTTTTTGCGTTATTCTTCCACTTGTAAGGTGCACACATTAATGCATGGCTACTAGCAGCATGTGGCAAAAACAAACTTCAGTCTTATCAATGTACGCATGTAAATATCAATAAATAAATTTTCGTAAACCGGCGCGAAATGGTCTTAGGAGGCCGAAGCGCCTAATTTAACAACATGAAGTTCGACGTGAATACATCCGCAAAATTATGTTTGGGGTAAGCATTAATTCCGCATGAAAACATCATCTGAATTCCAAAATGAATGAATTCAATGTAGACAAGAACCACCATAGTTCCAGGGAAATGCACGTAGAAGCAAACGTAATGAAAAGTAATGTGTTGCACACAGTGACGGCAGATGACCCAATATGCAGTTACGTTTACTGCGCTGTACGTATGGCTAATATGCGTCAAGCCAGTGCCGAAACAACGTCCAGACATGGCCTCTCTGCCAACGAGCAGAAGCTCGACGTTCCGCTGGGCACGTGACGTTCCGCTGGGCACGTGACGTTCCGCTGGGCACGTGACGGTCGGCTGGGCACGTGACGGTCGGCTGGGCACGTGACGGTCGGCTGGGCACGTGACGGTCGGCTTACTCTGGCGCTGGGCACGGACGGTCGGCTGGGCACGTGACGGTCGGCTGGGCACGTGTCTGGGCACGTGACGGTCGGCTGGGCACGTGACGGTCGGCTGGGCACGTGACGGTCGGCTGGGCACGTGACGGTCGGCTGGGCACGTGACGGTCGGCTGGGCACGTGACGGTCGGCTGGGCACGTGACGGTCGGCTGGGCACGTGACGGTCGGCTGGGCACGTGACGGTCTGTCATCTGACCGGGACGGACTGGCCGCCACTCAGCCACCCCACCTGTTGTGCGGAGAGTGTGGCCCATGATGAATCATGGTCATGATTAAGTGCGACATTCACAACGCATGCCCATGCCCAACTCTGGATGCATACATGCATGTACGCCGGGTACCGCCGATGGTAGCTGGTCCTGAGGGCGGTGGGCGGACATATGACCCAGCAGTCGAATGCGTCGTAAAGGAACGAAGAGGTTGATAAAATATGGCTAAGGAACTAAGCGCTCCCGCCAGATGGTGACGCTGTCGGCATGCGTTACTAAAGTCATTTTACACTTAGAATGTAGGTGGTGTTATCTTACCCCCACGCACACACACGCACAACCCCACCCCCACCCCAACCCCCAACCGCACCCCACCCACACATACACACACATACACATGCACATACAAACACGCACACGCATATACACGCGCACACACACACACACACACACACACAAACAATATATATATATATATATATATATATATGTGAATGCACATACACACACATACATACACGCGCACACACACATACGCACTACAACATTCCTTGCTGTTGCCCTTCAACGTTTGAGTTGTTGACCACTGCGTCGAATTTGAATACGATGGCGGTCTTGAGCCACCGCAACATTCTTTCCTTCCCGATTAATTTTTGAGACCGATAAATCAGTATAAAATACACGAAGACAACAGAGTGACAACATAACCATTTAATGAAGAAAATCACCATTTCAAAATTTCAGGTAGACATATAGGATGGAAACAAGTCTTGCTTTTGCTTCAAGTAACCTGGAAATTTAAATGCTGTCATGTCTGCTTACTTTTTTAAAGACGTTTCCGCATTGGCTCTTGAGAGCAATACTGCGATGTGTATTAGCGGTGAACGTTCGATGTAGCCTTTAGTTGTTGTAGTGGATACCCAGACTCGCGATGTCAAGACGTCACACCAACTCGTATTCCCGGATGCTCGGTATTCCCGGATATTCCCCTTTCTCACCGCCAGTGACGAGCCCAGGATTATTTTTATAAGGAAGGCCAGAACCCCGAACAGCAGTATGAAGAAGAGGCCACTCTCGGCGAGCGGAGAGCGCCGAAATTTTATGTTGCTACGCGTTAAAATCTCAAAATGTTTTCCTTTAATTAGTGTATTTTGGGTTGCTACGGGGGATGGGACGGGGGGTCGCCGGTCCCTTTTGCCTGCTCCTCTGCGCACCACTATTGCGAGTCGGGAAGGTAATTGTCCACCCATTACCGGCTGGTTATCACTCCCCGTGACAGGCTATAAGGGTCACTACAGAGGTGGACGAGGACGTGAGCCAAAATTAGCACGGTGTCGGGGTTCGTCAGCACCCGTCCACCGACCCTGGTGTCTCTCTGCCAACGGTCACCGGGCCCGGTGTTCCTCATGTGGGACAGGCGCCGCCAACAGTCACCGGGCACAGTACTCCTCCTGTGGGACAGGTACCGCCAACAGTCACCGGGCACAGTGTTCCTCCTGTGGGACAGGCACTGAGCCAAGTGTTCCTCCTGTGGGACAGGCACCACCAACAGTCACCGGGGCCAGTGTTCCTCCTGTGGGACAGCAAGTCACGGCACAGTACTCCTCCTGTGGGACAGGCACCGCCAACAGTCACTGGACAATGTTCCTCCTGTGGGACAGTCACCGGGCACAGTACTCCTCCTGTGGGACAGGTACCGGGCACAGTACTCCTCCTGTGGGACAGGTACCGGGCACAGTACTCCTCCTGTGGGACAGGTACCGGGCACAGTACTCCTCCTGTGGGACAGGTACCGGGCACAGTACTCCTCCTGTGGGACAGGTACCGGGCAGTACTCCTCCTGTGGGACAGGTACAGTTCCGGCACTCCTCCTGTGGGACAGGCACCGAGCACTGGCACAGTGTTCCTCCTGTGGGACAGGCACTGGGACACAGTGTTCCTTCTGTGGGACAGGCACCGCCAACAGTCACTGGACACAGTGTCCCTCCTGTGGGACAGTCACTGGACACAGTGTTCCTTCTGTGGGACAGGCACCGCCAACAGTCACTGGACACAGTGTTCCTTCTGTGGGACAGGCACCGCCAACAGTCACTGGACACAGTGTTCCTTCTGTGGGACAGGCACCGCCAACAGTCACTGGACACAGTGTTCCTCCTGTGGGACAGGCACCGCCAACAGTCACTGGACACAGTGTTCCTTCTGTGGGACAGGCACCGCCAACAGTCACTGGACACAGTGTTCCTTCTGTGGGACAGGCACCGCCAACAGTCACTGGCCACAGTGTTCCTTCTGTGGGACAGGCACCGCCAACAGTCACTGGCCACAGTGTTCCTTCTGTGGGACAGGCACCTAATACCAACCAGCTGAGCTTCGACGAGCAATACACATTTGTCAGCCCGCTTGGTGTAGGTGATCCTGGAGTCACTGCATATTTCGTCAAATATAGTTGTTGTACTTGTCCACTTCGTTGATGACAAAGATTCTACTACATTAGCCCCGTTACGATACCGGTCTGAACGATTCGCTTTCGTAAGAAAGGGAGTAGGTCTGATTTGTCCTTCGATCTGAAATATCGTAAACTACTGAGCAGATTCGGGGCCTGGGCAGCGATGCCAGCGGGATCCCATACTCGACCTTGGAAAAATAAGTGAAGTGTTGATTATCCAAAGCACACTTACATGTTAAACACATTATAGTGAGGAGTAGAATGTTAGTTATGTCCCTATCACCTGTGAAATTTTAGTTCTTAAGTGCTACTCCTCATCTGAGATCCCTTCTAAGACCTCAAAATATTAGAAACATGCTGGAGGTTCAATATATGTTCTAGGGTTACGATGTATGAGGAACGTGGCCATTTGTCAATAAATGACTGCCACAACTTTTCCAGCCAGACGACATTCCTCGCGTGCGCAAAAGAATCGAAAGCAACTCGAGGCTCCCCTCACAAACTTGCCCTAGATCCGCCCATGGTGAAATAAAAACATGAAATTTTGACACAATGCATGGACAAGAACACTAGGAATGTTCGCCAAGTTCCAAAAACCTGCTCCCACGGTCCATAAATGACAGGTGAAAAGTCGTTGTGGGGACTGGCTGATTGAGACCCCGCACCGTAATAGAGTAGTTATAATGCAAGGATATGTTGCGGTAATGGAGAAGATAATGAAATAAGAAATGCCAATTTCCACATCCGAACGAAACATTCCTAGAAGCAGCATCTACCTGGGAGCAGGTACGCCATTTTTCGGTAGCATCCATTAACCTTAAAGCGACGAAACATGTTTGGGGAAGGATGCCATGGAAAAGAAAAACAAAGCAAGTCAATCATGGCAAGAAAACCACTTACGGGAAACGACGAGGATAAAAGAAAATACAATTTACACCTAGCATGCATAAATAATTTCCTCAAGAGTTAGGTAAAACCAATGCAAAACACTTGACAAATTATGACAAACACCAAATAATTAGAGTACTAGTAAATGTGCATTTGCATATAGGAAGGCGATACACTAGTAAATGTGGTGAACTAGTCACACCCATACTGGGCGCGAAATGACGTCAGTAGTCGGAGCGCCCTAAAACCGAAATAACTAACGAATTCACTCCCATACTACTGGACAAAATACCTGAAACTGTGCTGGGTATTGGCAGATAACTCCCCCTCCCCCACATGCACACCCCATGGCGACAATACCCCTCCCCTCGCGCCGACTACCCCGAGCTGCAGCCGGAGCGGACGTCCCGCCTGGGACCCCCTGCGACTGGGAAGGTCAGCAGAGGTCAGCAGTGCGTTTGTAGGTGCCGCGCCAGTCTCAGCAGCGGCCGCCAAACCGCCCCCCGCCGCGGCCACAGCCATGCTCGACCGATGCAGCTTTCTCTGCTGCCGGCGGCGGCGGCGACCCAGACGGGGGCGCGCTACCACCGCCGCCGCCGCTGCTCAGACGACAGCACTTCTCATGCGCCGGAAAAAATCCCACGCTCGGTCTGCAGCGCGTGTGTTTGGGAGATGGCCGCCGCCGCCGCGCAGGATTCCGGAGCCACTCGTCGATTCGACGAGCACAATGCAGCATCGTTAAATCTAATCGACGAGTGGACGGTTTGTGGCGTCGGTGGTCTGCTTAACGACTGATTGGTTCCACGTGCAGGCGGCCGGCGGTGGGGGACCCGTCGAGTGGCCGGCTGCCTGGGCCAGCTCCCGGTGGGCGCCGCCATAAAGCGGCCATAAATCTCCCAGTGTGCCGGCCCGATGAATATGGCTTCTGATGAACTACGTCGGCACTCGCGTGTCCAATTAAATTAAACAAACAGCCGCGACCAGACACCTTACCGCCCACGGATGGACACCTAACCACTCACGAATGAAGACCTTGCCACTCACGGATGGAGACCTTACCACTCACGGATGGAGACCTTACCGCCACTGATGGAGACCTTGCCACTCACGGATGGAGACCTTGCCACTCACGGATGGAGACCTTACCACTCACGGATGGAAACCTTACCACTCACGGATGGAGACCTTACCGCCACGGATGGAGACCTTGCCACTCACGGATGGAGATCTTGCCACTGACGGATTGACACCTTACCACTAACGGATGGACACCTAACCACTCGCGGATGAAGACCTTGCCACTCACGGATGGAGACCTTACCACTCACGGATGGACACCTTACCGCCACGGATGGAGACCTGCCACCACCACAGGGATGGAGACCTTACCACTCACGGATGGAGACCTTACCACTCACGGATGGACACCTTACCACTCACGGATGGACACCTTACCACCCACGGATGGACACCTTACCACTCGCGGATGGACACCTTGCCACTCACGGATGGACATCTTACCGCTCACGGATGGAGACTTTGCCGCTCACGGATGGATACCTTACCACTAACGGATGAACACCTTGCCACTCACGGATGGACACCTTACCGCCCACGAATGGAAGCCTGCCACCCAAATATATGCAATTGTCGCTCCTGAGCTGCCGCCTTACCACCCATGAATGGGCGCATCGTTACCCAAATATAGGCACAAGCCACTTATGAGTGGATACCTGCCACCTATAAATGGCAGGAGACACCTACGAATGAGGACTTGCGAAACACGCATGGACATCTCGGAACACATAGAGCCAAGTAGCTGCAACAACACAGCTGGAGCACCTAATAACACATATAATTATGTAGCTGCAACAAAAGAGCTGGAGTGGTTGCAATGAGAGGTAACCGGCAGGAAAACCTACAGGCATGGTTAGTAGAAAAAATCTTCAGACAGGGATAGCAGATAAGAATATATGCTAGGCAGCAATAGCGGACCAGAATAGCCGCCGCAGTGATGACGCGGTAAGATACCTCCTGAAAAGATGTTCTTTGACGAGGTCCTAGGACTGGAATCCCCTGAATACATGGCGGGGTATGTGTGTGTCCGCAACACTTACTTATTTATTTATTTATGACACATATTGAGGAAAATCCCTTTCGAATCCTTTTTGCATGCCTCGTGTCGATATCAAAAAGTATCTCGGACACATGATGCACACCTTTAGCAAATCATGCGGTTCCACACAATGTATCGCAGCAGCAGTAAAACTCGCAGTCTACTACAGCAGTAACACTCGCAGTGTCACACCGCTACAGCAACACCAGTGTACCGCTACGCGGTGACGCCGCTAGAACAACATACCGCAACAACACTCGCAGTGTACCGCTACAGCAAACTCGCTACAACAACACTCGCAGTGTACCGCTACAGCAACACTCGCAGTGTACCGCTACAACAACACTCGCAGTGCACCGCTACAGCAACACTCGCAGTGCACCGCTATAGCAACACTCGCGGTGCGCCGCTAGAACAACACTCGCAGTGCGCCGCAGCAGTAACACTTCAGGCGTGAAAAGGTGAACTACGCACAATATAAATACAGACATGACGAATAATAAGTGTCTGCGGAATCTGCATCGCGAAGTGAGAGAATTAGTGTCCGTCGTCGCTTTCTTCTTTTATTCGTAATTCATGAATAACAGATATTCGATACATTATGTAATCGTAAGTCAATTGAAATCGTCGAATTTGCCATCTGCAATGCCTGCCTTTCTAACTATGAACAGAAATAATTTTCGAACTTCACATTAAGTGTCCTCGAGACATCGATTCGGAAGCGACGAATTGTGAGGTACTTAACACTGTTCGTGATCTTTTAGCCCTGTTTTGATACTGAGATAGATTCTGTATACCTTGTTTAACCTGTAAAAACATGGATCTGGAAATATTATATCGGGCTTGCACGAATCGCCGTATCAGCATTGTCAGCGTTGTCTGCTGGTATTTTGGAAATATTTTGATATTGATGTAATCAGAAGATTAAATGTTACCTTCCATTTGACACTTGATGGGGCGTACTATTTTATTTATACACGAAGTGTACCTGTTAAGTGCGTATGTATGGATGCGTATGCGCATACCGTTCTGCGTCTAACGCCTTAGGTACGTATGTGGAAGTGAAATATTCCCAACACATGTCGCTACATAGTTTAATTATTTGCGCTAGGGGGGGGGGGGGACTGGTCTCCAATCATGAACTTATACCCCAGTCATTTACTTGCTTCCTCTCCCCCAATCAGACGGAAGCTTAGCCACTTAGCCTATGGAGGCGCCCCTCCATTGCTGTCCAGTGAACCCCTCAAACTTAACGGGATATTTTCAGCCGATGGCTCCCCTTTCAGGAGACAAACGCCACCAAAACATCAACTGTCACCACACCCAATCAATTTCACAAGGTGCCACCCATGTCGGTCAGGCATTGTTGAATGCGCTTAGTTGCTGACACCAAGAAGTAAGAGGAAGCATCTTAGTGGCCGCGGCCACACAACCTGAAGAAACAGCACTAATCGTCGGGAAAGCAGTCAAAGCCATTTTGACGATAGATCTCCGAGGTGTTTCCCAGGACGTCTCCTACCATGCGTGTCCCAGGGGCCGGACCGTTGGCCTGTTAGGCCCTCAACACGACAGCAAGTGTGCTCGAGCAGACGTCTTGAATGGCGCTTCAGTCGTCGTCAAAGTTGGGTTTCCTCCGGCCGGAGGTGCGCTGCGTCTGTTTACAGTGCAGAGCCGGGCGTGTTTTCCGGCGGGGGCGGCGCGCGCCATTAGGCGCAGCGGACCGACAGTCGGCTGGCCATTATGGGCTCCGGTATGAACGGTGGAGTGTTTTTGTGTGCACCACTACCGTCTCTGAACGCCCTAACTCTCGGCGCGTCCTCTGTGCACCGAGAGAAAGAGCAAATGTCAAGCTCGTAAATTGTCACAAATAAAAATCTGGAGATGGCCGATACGTGTGACGCGGCAAAAAGAAGCCAGTCTGGCGCCGCGCCAACTCATAACCGTATTTCAGAATTTGGGTCCCGAGTGGATGTGTATTTATGGCCGTGCTTGCGCGCTTCCAGATAGACGACTAAATCAACTGGAGAATAGTCACCACAAAGGCCGTGAATAGATTTTCTGATCACCGTCGCCTCCCGTCGCTCCGACAGCGAGGCTCAGAGACCAACAACATAAACCACTGGAAAATGAATATCGGTCGGCCGGCAGTCAGGTGGAGTGATTTTATCGCGCATATTTGTGACGAGGCGGCGCACGAAGAAAAGCCAAAGACAGCCAACATGGCATTTATGAGATATTTGTCCGCAGGGCTCGATAGGAAGTGAATACGCACAGCCACGCCGGGCCGCTGATGCCCGACATCAGCAGGCACACTGGGCCGTTGATGCTCGTCATCGTGCAAGCACACTGGGTCCCTGATGCTCGACATCAGCAGGCCCGCCGGCCCGCTGATACTCGTCATCAGCAGGCCCACTAGGCCATTGATGTCGAGCATCAGCAGGCGCACTGCGCCGCTGATGCTCGACACCAGCAGGCACGCCGGGCCGCTGATGCTCGACATCAGCAGGCACACTGGGCCGCTGATGCTCGGATGTTGGGCGAGGACGGGATCAGCATACACATGGTGCGCCTGTCCTTTGACGCGATCGGTACGGTGTTCCTGCATTTGGTCAACTCCAGCATTTCCTTCTCTGATGTTCCTCGATCCTGGAAGCACTCCCTCGTTCATCCTATTTTTAAGTCGGGTGATCCTACCAGCCCTTCCAATTACCGTCATATTTACATAGTTCCTGTCATTGCCAAAATTGTTGAGCGTGCCATTCACCAACAGCTCTACAATTACATGTCCAAAAACCACCTCCTGTCCTCAACCCAGCACGGTTTCCGTCCACGTCACTCGACAGAAACCGCGCTGACTTCCATGTCCGATCATATCCTATCCGCCAATGATCAAGGGGAGTTATCCCTTCTTTGCCTACTGGACTTGAGCAAATGCTTTGATGTGATTGATCATTCAAGGCTCTTGACTAAATTAAGCATCTACGGTATCGACACCTCTTGGTTCTCTGCATACCTTTGCGATCATACCCAGAGTGTCAGCCTCTCTGACAATCTGGGCAATCTCAAAAAGTCTACTCCGCTTCCCACCGGCATTGGTGTCTTTCAGGGATCTGCTCTCGGCCCGCTCCTCTACTGTATCTTCGCCAACGACCTCAGTCTGTTCGTTGAAGGTGCAGTGGTAGTCCAATATGCGGACGACACACACATTTTGGTTAGTGGTAAAAAATCGGAATTTAGAAATATCGCCACGAGGATGGAATGTGTTTTAGCCTCTCTGGACTCTTGGTTCCGTGCAAGCGGTCTCAAAGTGAATGCCGGAAAGACGCAACTAATGCTACTGGGAAGTCAGCAAAATTTGCGCCATACCCCCAAATTACCGTAAAAATTCGCGATCATAATCTAATTCCCATCTCGGAAGCAAAAAATATCGGATTAAACTTTGACCGCTCTCTCAGCTGGGACTCCCATGTCTCCATCACTAGGCGCTGCTTCGGTACTTTGAGTGGTCTATCGCATCTGAGGAGTTACCTGCCGCCCGCTGTCATTTCCGCTTTAGTCAATGCCTTGGTACTCTCACAGATCCGGTATTGTATTTCGGTGTTCGGCAATGGAACGAAAAAGAATCTGTCTCGCATCAAAAACATTATTAACTATGCAGCAAAAGTAATTTTCGGCCGCAAAAAATTGAACATGTATCGGACCTGCTGGAGGAATTCGACTGGCTGAACGCGCGGGACCTCGCTCAATACCACACGCTGACCTAGCTGCACAAGGTGCGCCGCCTGGGTGAGCCAGACTCACTAACCTGCGAATTTGCTCTGGTATCACAGACACGCGACAGGACCACCAGGCAAGACAGCGATCTGCACGTGCCCAGATCGCGAACCAACATGGGCAAGGGACGTTTTTGTAGTCGTGCGGATAGACTCTACAATGCCTTGCCGCCCGATCTGACGCGGCTACCAATCCCTCTGTTTGGGCCGCACCTAAAGCGTCACCTGCGTAGGAACTCGGATTGTGGAGGCGCCTAGCGCCTTATTTGTGTGTTTGCTTTTATGACTGCTTGTAGACGATATCTGAATGTATGTTACCTTTGCCGACTTCTTTTTTATTTGCATGACGTGAGGCTATAATAGCCACGAGCTAATTGTGTATGGCCTTAATACATGTCTGTCTGTCTGTCTGTCTGTCTGTCTGTCTTTTAAGAGAAGAGGAGTATGTGAATTCCTTGGGAAAATGCAGTCATTCCCTGTAGTAAGACCTAAATTCATGTGAATCGTGGAGACCAAATAGAGGCACTCACTTGCTGATCTTCTTCACGACATAGCACCGATGCGGAGGGTTTTCAATACTCCTTTAAATCGCTTAGATAGCCGTCGTACTCATCCCCACCATGAGCATATTGAGATCATCTTCACCAGAGTGGTACATACCATGCAGGTGGATTGCTCTAGCAGATGCTTCACTTGCGAATTGTCTGCAATATGCTAACCTGGATCCATGGGTTCAATAGCCCAGAATGCGGTGTCTAATATCCAATAGTCCTAACCAATATTGTAAAGTTCTCCAATACAATTTTGGCAGTTCAACAAGTTCTGACAGGATAGCAAGGTCCTGAGTCAGAGATCCATCTGCCGTGCCACAGTCCTGACCGCCACACGATCTGAGGTCCCCCAGCTCAACAGCGCAAACTGCACGCACGCCGGCCGTCACACTTGATGTCACATCTCGGAGCCGGCTGGCCCCCACTCTCCCGTCGCCCCGCCCCCTCGCCGCACGAAACAATCCGCTGGCCCGTAATGACGGGTCTGCCGACTGTTGAGTCATGAGAAGGCGGCAGCGGGAGGGGCTCGACAACAGCCGCCATCACATCTCGCCTCATCCACTGCGACAGGCACAGGCTACCGCTACCACTGGGCAGGTAGTTATAGCCTGGCGGCTCCGCTACCGCTGGACAGGCGCAGCTATAGCCTGGCGACTCGCTACCGCTGGGCAGGCGCAGCTATAACCTGGCGACTTCGCTACCGCTGGGCAGGCGCAGCTATAGCCTGGCGGTCTCGCTACCGCTAGGCAGGCGCAGCTATAACCTGGCGACTCCGCTACCGCTGGGCAGGCGCAGTTATAGCCTGGTGGTCCCACGGTCAGTAAGGCAGGGACATATTCTGGCGGCCTCGTTACCGCTGGCCAGGCAGTTATAGCCTGGTGGTCTTCACCTTTGCGGTCCTCACCATGGAGTTGCGGACCGTTCTGTTTTTAATGAGCGGTTCCTCGTCCAGTGGTGAAGAGGGCGTCTGTATTTATAATTTCCTTAACTTGTTTTTTAAAAAAAATTAAGGGGATTTTTGGGTAGACGGCCTACATGTGTCTGCAGCATCGCTTCTCATCATTTTCTTTGCCGCTTCACGAAGTACTCCCTGTGCAGACACGGAAAGTCAGTCAGTTATTATGTCTACATGAAAAGCGAGCTTCCGAATGCAAAGATTAGGAAAACTCACGAAAATATTGCTTTTGACTTTCTGTTATTTTGATATGCGAAGGGCACCAAATGACCCTGTAGTGGGCGTTCCCTTGAACCCAAATAATCAATCAGTTCTTTGGTAAGTCCGAAACCCTTTTACAAGAGCAATGTTTTCCTGGGTTTTCCCAATCGTATCGCATTGGCAATTTTCGCTCCTCATGAATACGGCGTAAGTGGCAGTGGGTGCCATGATGTAGGAGAATATTCGCTATTTGTCAGTGGGGTGACGTATGCGTCTGCGAGTCAGGTCAGGTCGGGTAGACCCCACCGATAGCCGACGGGTCGCGGCTCGGCGCGCGTGACACATCGCCGGCGGACAACAGTGGGCGTGGCTTCAGACGGCCAGTGGGAGATCGACGACCCGCGAACAGAGTCGGCGGCCGACGGACGTCTGGAGCGCTGGGTCACCGCCGTGCTCGGGCGCCGACCTCTTGCGACAAGGCTACGAGACACGCCGCTGCCGTGTCCGATATGGGCGAAACATCGAATTCCAATCAGGTCGCGCGGCCGTCACATTCGGTAGCTGCCGCGAGCTGGGCCGTGCCGCGGCGGGCCGGGCATTCCCGGCATCGGCCGAGACGGTGGGTCGTAATCGCCGGCCGGAGCGGCCGCCCCGCCGCCGCCGCTGCCGCTGCCCTCAGCCCGTACCCGACCCCCGCCCCGCTCATGGCCCGCCTTTGACCACCGACAGTTATATGACCGGCCAGTCGGCGGATTGAGTGAAAAGTCCAAGGGCGGGGAGAGTCGCAGTCTCACGCTGGCCGCGCCGGGGTCAATGGAAACGCCGGCACCCGGGAGAGGGTCTTACCGGACACAAGGGCAGCCACTCCCCATCACTCTCTGTCATGGCACCTCCGGTGAGGATCAAGTTAGCATTTGCCGGAAGTCCTGACTTCTGGGAATGGAGAGGGGAAGGCTTTGACGCCTCGGTCGCTCCCCGCTGCGCCATTGACTTGAAATTGCCTAAATCACCTGCATAAGGCGACCAAAAGGTAGTGACATACGGCTGGAAATCATTGTTATTTTTCGTCACGCATCGTGGTCAGACTGTCTGGCAGCCAAAGTGTCCTGAAAATGGGCCCAGGAAAATTGTGAAAAACAGCTAAAGAGGTCAGGCGATTGTCATGAGGAAACTTCATGGAGACAGATATTCCATGAATGCAATGGTGGGAACCTCGGTTTCTATGGATCCCATTGTGCGATGGTAAGGAAGGCTTACTTATGTAAGCCTAATGCTTTTAAATAATGTAAATAAACTGGGAACTCTCGAGATGCTTTTGTTAAGGAGACGGTCTGTTAATCCTGGGATCCTAGTCACTGAGCTGTTGGTCTTTCGGTGTGGCTGGAAGATAAATATCCGTGAAAAATAAAATATCACCACGATGCTTAACTGGACCTTCGATGGACTGGACAAGTCTGAATCACAGCCCCCCCCCCTCGCCATAACTGGACCATCAATGGACTGGACAAGACTAAATCACAGACCCCCTCCCCCTGAAGTTGGTCGCTGGACTACTGAATACGATGCTGCTGGTGGTACTAATTGACTCCAATAGACCTATTTTTGTTTTTGTACTGCAGTCAGCCCACAACAGAACAGTCAGCCCCCGGTCGGACCAGCTACCCCTGGTCGGAACAAACAGCCCACGGTCGGAACTGTCATCCCAGGCCGGAACACGGTCAGAGCAGTCAGCCCCCAGTCGGAGCAGTCTGCCCCCGTCGGAGCAGTCAGCCCCCGGTCGGAACAGTCAGCCCCCGGTCGGACCAGCCGGCTCGAGTTGGCCCACCAGAGCGGTCAGGGTGCGAGGAATCCAGCCACGATTGGCCATCCGGGTCCCATGAACATGCAAATATGGTCGGCACCTAAGACGGGCGGTCGCGGCGGTGGAGTGTACCAGACATGGTCTCGGCGCCACGCCGCCAGTACGGCGACGACAACGTCTCGCGAGCCGGCCCGAAAACATCCCCCGAATGTGGAGGCCGCCGTGATAAAGCATCAGGGTCACCCAGCCAGCCCGGGCGGGGCCGTCTCCAACGATTAATCAGCGACCGTGGCGCCCACGACAGTCAGGCACGGTCACGGTCACGGTCACGGTCACGGTCACGGTCACGGTCACGGTCACGGTCACGGTCACGGTCACGGTCACGGTCACGGTCACGGTCACGGTCACGGTCACGGTCACGGTCACGGTCACGGTCACGGTCACGGTCACGGTCACGGTCACGGTCACAGTCACAGTCACAGTCACAGTCACAGTCACAGTCACAGTCACAGTCACAGTCACAGTCACAGTCACAGTCACAGTCACAGTCACAGTCACAGTCACAGTCACAGTCAGTCACAGTCACAGTCACAGTCACAGTCACAGTCACAGTCACAGTCACAGTCACAGTCACAGTCACAGTCACAGTCACAGTCACAGTCACAGTCACAGTCACAGTCACAGTCACAGTCACGGTCACGGTCACGGTTACACTCATAGTCACAGTCACAGTCACAGTCACAGTCACAGTCACAGTCACAGTCACAGTCACAGTCACAGTCACAGTCACAGTCACAGTCACAGTCACAGTCACAGTCAGTCACAGTCACAGTCACGGCCACGGTCACGGTCAGGTCACGGTCACGGTCACGGTCACGGTCACGGTCACGGTCACGGTCACGGTCACGGTCACGGTCACGGTCACGGTCACGGTCACGGTCACGGTCACGGTCACGGTCACGGTCACGGTCACGGTCACGGTCACGGTCACGGTCACAGGCACGGTCACATCCACAGTCACAGTCACGGTCACAGTCACAGTCTCATCGCACTAGCTGATGGCGGAGTGGCTTATCGTTCAATACAGTCAGAGGGATTCCGATCTCGAGCTATTGCTACCCGGAAGTTTCCGCTGTGGTCACGTGATCACGGACCTCCTCTTTATCACGGGTGGAGGACGGACCACATACTTGCGGCATGACCTTCCGCCATGATTCTCAATCTTAGCCACCAGCGATATGGGAGTGCCGTTGATCGAATCGAGTACAGCACCACCTGAACGTCCCAGTCACATCGACATATTTGCGCCCTGATCCGGAGTGCTGACGGATGTTGTCAACCACAGCCTCTTCCGGGCCGCCCGAGCGCCGACCTAAAGCGAGATTATCTGGCATAGCCTACCCGCCCAGTGGAATCCAGTTGAGTTGCGACACTCCAACAACGGCGACCCTCACACTCGTATTCGCAGCTGCAGCCGCAGTTCTGCTGTCGTCAGCACCAGGACTACACACCCACGGTCTGTCTGTCGTCAGCACCAGGACTACACACCCACGGTCTGTCTGTCGTCAGCACCAGGACTACACACCCACGGTCTGTCTGTCGTCAGCACCAGGACTACACACCCACGGCCTGTCTGTCGTCAGCACCAGGACTACACACCCACGGTCTGTCTGTCGTCAGCACCAGGACTACACACCCACGGTCTGTCTGTCGTCAGCACCAAGACTACACATCCACGGTCTGTCTGTCGTCAGCAACAGGACTACACACCTACGGTCTGTCTGTCGTCAGCACCAAGACTACACACCCACGGTCTGTCTGTCGTCAGCAACAGGACTACACACCCACGGTCTGTCTGTCGTCAGCAACAGGACTACACACCCACGGCCTGTCTGTCGTCAGCAACAGGACTACACACCCACGGTCTGTCTGTCGTCAGCACCAGGACTACACACCCACGGTCTGTCTGTCGTCAGCACCAGGACTACACACCCACGGTCTGTCTGTCGTCAGCAACAGGACTACACACCCACGGCCTGTCTGTCGTCAGCACCAGGACTACACACCCACGGTCTGTCTGTCGTCAGCACCAGGACTACACACCCACGGCCTGTCTGTCGTCAGCAACAGGACTACACACCCACGGTCTGTCTGTCGTCAGCAACAGGACTACACACCCACGGTCTGTCTGTCGTCAGCAACAGGACTACACACCCACGGTCTGTCTGTCGTCAGCAACAGGACTACACACCCACGGTCTGTCTGTCGTCAGCAACAGGACTACACACCCACGGTCTGTCTGTCGTCAGCAACAGGACTACACACCCACGGCCTGTCTGTCGTCAGCAACAGGACTACACACCCACGGTCTGTCTGTCGTCAGCACAGGACTACACACCCACGGTCTGTCTGTCGTCAGCACCAGGACTACACACCCACGGTCTGTCCTGTCTGTCGTCAGCAACAGGACTACACACCCACGGTCTGTCTGTCGTCAGCACCAAGACTACACACCCACGGTCTGTCTGTCGTCAGCAACAGGACTACACACCCACGGTCTGTCTGTCGTCAGCAACAGGACTACACACCCACGGTCTGTCTGTCGTCAGCAACAGGACTACACACCCACGGTCTGTCTGTCGTCAGCAACAGGACTACACACCCACGGTCTGTCTGTCGTCAGCACCAGGACTACATACCCACGGTCTGTCTGTCGTCAGCAACAGGACTACACACCCACGGTCTGTCTGTCGTCAGCACGTCAAGTCAAGTCAAGTCATTTATTAGGCACTGCCACTTGGTGGAACTCACGAAATACCTAGTCAACTGATTACATTCCTGCCATCACGTTAGATACAATTGTAAAGCACCTAGCTACCTAGTTGATGCTGATTGCACGCACGAATGCTGCACGGCTAGTTGCGTCGCGTGCTTCACCGGGAAACGAATTCCACTGGAGAGTGGAGCGGTAGGAGAAGCCCCGCTGGGTAGCTGTTAACCTACACCGTTGCAGGTGAAGTGCCCCAGCATCGGTAGCACGAGTGCTTCTCTCCGACACAGCCGAGCGTTCAACGAACATTTCCCTGATGGAAGACGGGCAGTTCGCGCCGTGTACGGCTTTGTGTGTGTTGCACAGGTCACGGTGTCGCACCATCTCCTCAATCTTATCCCAGCCCAACTCGCGCAGAGAGGACGAGATGTGGTCGTGCTTCCGTCTTCCAGTGACCAGCCTAGCTGCGAAGTTTATGCAATTCTGCACTCGCTTCATGCGGCACGCATCTGCCCCACCCCATACGGAAAGGTAGTAAAGGATATGGGGGAACACATGGACTTGGATGAGGAGCTTCAGGACTTCAGGGGTGAAGTGCTGCCGGAATTTGAAGAGGGACACGATGATGGCGGTGCACTTCCGGATGATGGAGGATATGTGCTTTTCCCACGTCAGCTGCTGGTCGAGGAATACTCCAAGCACTTTCACTGTTGGGGTCGGGTGGATGGGTTTTTCCGAGATCATGATGTGAAAACCTGAAGCTCTTTGTAGAGAAGATCTCGTGCCAAGAATGGTGAAGCAGGTCTTGTCCGGGTTCATTTTGAGACTATTGGACTGGAACCACTTTTGGAGTGCATGGAGAGATTCCTCGACCCGCAACCGAAGGTGGGAGAGGCTGACGACGTCAGGAGCAGAGTGGTCTAAGAGGTCGGTGTCGTCAGCGTAGGCCACAAGGCGACCGTGAGGAAGGAAGGAGGATAGATCATTGATGAAGAGGAGGAACAGGATCGGCCCAACGATAGAACCCTGAGGGACACCGTGGGTCAGGAGGAGTGTGGAGGAGCCGCCCGAGACCATCTGCTTCCGATCGGAGAGGTAACTTTTGAACCACGGGGACGGGATGCCGTACCACCCCAGCTTACTCAGGAGAACGCCATGGTCAACGCTGTCGAAGGCCTTACTTAAATCAATCGTCGTTAACGACGCAATGTGACCAATGTCGATGGCTCTAGAGATCCATTCGACAGAGTCGAGCACGGCGTCCTCCGTCGAATGACCGGGGCGGGAGGCGTACTGAAACGGGGACAGAATATTGTTCGACAACAGATAAGCCACAAGTTGGGAGCAAACAACTTTTTCCGTGATTTTGGAGAGAACAGAGAGATTTGAGATAGGCCGAAAGTTGTTCACTTAATTTCGCGTACCAGATTTGTGAATGGGAGTGACGCGGGCGACTTTCCAAGAACTCGGGAAGGTTTGTGAGGTTATGGATGTGTTGACGAGGTGGAGCAGGTGCAGGCCGATCACTGCAAAACATCGCTTGACTGCAAACAATGGTACGCCATCAACTCCCACCGCTCGAGACGTGCTCATACGGCTTATGGCCTTCGACAACTCGGGGAGCGTGGCGGGACACAACACAAGAGCAGAGGCGCACACTCCGAGTGGTCTGGGTGGGCACTGCTCTATGTCGCCGGCTCGTCCCGCCTCCTCAGCAATGCGGGCTCCCACCGCCGCGAAGTGGGCGTTGAAGTCGTCTGCCCTTTCCGTGGTGTCGTCATCTCTGCCTGGGAGGCCTGCCGCTGGACGGAGACCGAAATGCTTTATTCGGCTCCAGAATGAGCGCCGATCGGTCAGCATGTCCGCGCACAAGAACTCGCGCCTGGCCCTGATCTGCTCGCTCATGAGCCCGTTCTTGCATCTCCGGTACTCCTGGCGTGCGGTGTCGTCATCTTCGCTCCTCTTCCAGACCTCGCACGCCTCGCGACAGTCCTCTTTTGCAGCATCAATGCCGGGGTCATTACGCAGCCACGGACAGTTAGGGTGCCGGATCCTGCTTGTCACCAGCAGGCAGTGCAGGTCCACGGCTGCGTTCCAGATGCGCATGAAGGTTTCGAGCTTGCCGTCAATGTCGGCGCGGTCGTACATTGGCTGCCAATCGGTGGTGATGAAGTGCAAGCAGAGTGCGTCCCAATCCATCTTTGCCCACGGCCTTCTGGTAACGGGTGGCAGTGGCCTGTTCCGTTGCCTCCTGACCTCGCCCCTGAGCAAGACCGGCAGGTGATCTGCCACCGGCTCCGGTAGCACAGTGGCTGTCGCCTTCCCCTCGGGAAGGTTTGTGATGGCTACGTCTAGCAGAGACGGCCTGGGGAGGAGGTGGGTTGGCTCTCGCACGAGCTGCCTCAGGTTCAAGTCGTTGAGTGAGGAAAAAACGACGTGATGCAGCGCTCTGTGCTCCTTCCAGTAAGTTCAGGTTGTAGTCTCCAAGACCCAGCACTGGATGTCCTCGTGAGACTGCTTCCCGGAGCTGGCGCTCGATCAGGTCAGTGACGCGGATGGTGGCTGATCTGGTGGGTCGGTAGGTCACTCCCACGGTCACCGTCCGTCTTCCTCTCCCGCCCACTGACATCCACAGCGACTCCAGCTGTGTGACTGATCCCCCGATGTTGAGCCTCACGGCTCGGAGTGAGTCGCGGATGATCAGAGCAACTCCTCCACCCCGAATCTTGTCGGCGTTGGGGTCGGCGGGCGTCTCCCGGTCGCGTCTGGTTATCGAATACCCAGGAAAAACGAACGCTCTGTCCAGTACTTCCAGCGTTAACCATGTTTCTGAGACCGCCAGTACATCCAGGTCGTGGTCCTGAAGCAGGTCGTTGACAAGGTTAAGCTTCGGGGCGAGGGACCATGCGTTAATGTGTCCTAAATTATAGGTGGCCGGAGCGGTCACTCTGTTGGCATCTGTGGGTGGCCGCCTCTGATGACGGGTCTGCTGGATAATGCTACGTCTACGATCTTGTCTACGGCACTCCACACGACGGGGGCTTCCCCAGTGCCGGGAGTGGGATGCAGAGCAGCACTCCTTTGAGCTGATAGTTTTGCTCGTTCAATGGCTCTTCTCTTCACTTGTCCGCCCCGGCATCCTCGCCTCCTCAGCCGTCGCCGGCGTCCGACCGGGACCGATTCGGCGGGGTGGACCAGGCCAGGGGGCGGCTCGGCGCTGTTTTCTTTAGCGCCGGCTGCGGCCGGGCGCGGCTGGCCGGGGTCGGTCCGGACCTCCAGACACGTAGACATCTGTGGCGGCTGTTCTAGGGGGCGGTGTTGACGGGGGTAGAGAGGTGCGAAAAGATTGATGTTGGTATGGATGCGCGTTTCCGACTGGTGGCTGTTCTGCGGCTGGTGGACATGACGATAGTTCTGTTTGTTTTGCTGTTTTCTCATATGCTGGCACTTATCATGAAATTTTGATGACAGGACCGGGAACTTGGCTTAATTACGAATCTTGCCTCACGCGTCAGAGGGTTTTCTTGGGTAATGTGGCTCGCCCTCGCACATTACAAGCATCAGTATCCGTTGAGGTATTCAAACTTAATATAGCGGTTTTCAGATGATTAAGGCACTCACAGTTTTTGGCGGCGTCACACATTCACGGTTCGATGTTCAGGATGTACGTAATCACACTATGCCGTTACAATGTTGTCTTGTTCCGGAGAAATCTATGAAAGAGCGTGGAGCGGCCGGGGGTCGCTGTCAAGCGCCCGCCACCCGGCCGGATCCCTGCACCAGGACTACACACCCACGGTCTGTCTGTCGTCAGCACCAGGACTACATACCCACGGTCTGTCTGTCGTCAGCACCAGGACTACACACCCACGGCCTGTCTGTCGTCAGCACCAGGACTACACACCCACGGTCTGTCTGTCGTCAGCACCAGGACTACACACCCATGGTCTGTCTGTCGTCAGCACCAGGACTACATACCCACGGTCTGCCTGTCGTCAGCACCAGGACTACACACCCACGGCCTGTCTGTCGTCAGCAACAGGACTACATACCCACGGCCTGTCTGTCGTCAGCACCAGGACTACACACCCATGGTGTGTCTGTCGTCAGCACCAAGACTACACATCCACGGTCTGTCTGTCGTCAGCAACAGGACTACACACCCACGGTCTGAGGCAAAGTAAAAGGTACTGGCATTGCTGAGGTCGGAGTCACAATGCTGCCAATGGTAGCACTTGCAGTCGGTCGCACTTGGTGTCTTAGTCATGGTCATAACTCACCATCATAAGCATCGTTCTAGTGATAGAACACTTGAATATGCAAGTCGTTGGACAAGAGTTGCACCGATGTTGTATGTGCAGAATCATGGTCACTGAGTTGCTTGCGATTGTAGCGCATAAGTGCAGCTGTATTCTAGCTAAAATCACATTCAAAATTACTAGTGTTCCGTTAAAGTATATCAGTAAACCAGCTGCATGGGAAAGCTGCTGACATCGAGAATGAAAATAAAATGAGTGAGAATGCTAGAAAGTTTCGGAGTAACTCAGTGCATTCCTTGGACATGGTACAAATATGAGGGAAGAGGCATCGTTAAAGGAGATAATCAGCGTTTTACAAGAGCAGCAGCAGACATTCTCGTTACAGTAGACCAAGCATAGACGGTTGAGCGAAGTTTTATGGTTCTTAACACGATATTGACTGAAGATTATATTGGAGCTGGTTGTGATCGGTTTCTGTGTTGGCGCAGAAAAGTGTTGCCAGACCTCACCAGCATTGGACTTTTTGTGTGTGCTAAATTGCCACCGCATTTATATCTGCATACCACAACAATACTCAGTTTACTGCGTGCACGGTATATGCCATGGCTTCAACGTGAGGTTTTCTTCGCGAGGTTGGGTACCACGACAACGAGCGGTGCAAAGGTGGACTTCACCTTGTGCTGTCCAGGGTGGTGGCGGAGGAAATAATTGTCCTCACGTACAGTTCACGCCCGGATTTTCGTACAGTACCATCATCTAAATAGGTACAACATTCTAAGGAATACTCAGCACGGATTTCGATCTGGGAGATTTTGTTTAACTAACCTAATGAAGTTCATGGAGCATGGAACTAAGGAAGTAGAGCGGGATCAAGCAAAGCCAAGGGGATAGACGTCCACTTGTCTACTGCCTGCTGATGTTAGGGTAGTCCCTCATTGAAAGTATTTTAAAATAGGGTTGATAAATGTTCTAGGTTTGAGAATCTTGTTTTCGAGTTGTGCTTAGTAGTAGATGTTACAAAATGTATGCTAGTAAATGTCCGCGGTGCAACTACTTTACGCAGGTATGGATGGAACACAAAATTATTGATATAGAAATCGATCCACGTAAATGTTACAAGGAATAGCGCGAATACAGTTAAATATGTGTTGGTATATGTGTATGAAATTGATGGATAATTGTTTGGGTGAATTTAGGATATGGCATTGATTGGGGTGCTGAGTATCGTTTCGTCCAGGCTCATATCCAGGTCTCTTCCCTCTGCATGCTTAACCAAGATGGCCCTTGTAGCTCTTATTAAGTCTGAACAATTTATGACTACATTGTCATATGCTGAACACACACTGTGAACCAAATTGACCAGTCCCTGCCTTGTACCTAGTCAACGCATATTTGCATAGGCTGTGCTTCGTTCTGCAACACGGAGTAGCCTAGAGTATCTACTAGGTGCTTTTTCTTACTTCTGCCACTCGTTATTTAACGAGCCTTTTTCTTGTTAGGTAACTAGGATATATCTAGCCAGTGTGTGGGAAAAGCAAGATTATCTTGTCAGCATACCAAGGTCCTAGTTAATAAACAAATGAGAAAGTAGCCCAAAAGTAACTTGGTAGTTGATTCACTAAGCTAAATGAGATACTTATACCATCATTCTGTTCGTTGCCGAAGTCGGTGCTTGTAGTGCAGCTAGTAGTTAGTATGCATTAATAAATTAGAACAGAAAAAAATATCTTCAAGGCAAAATTTGTCAAACCTACTCATGTTGGATTGCCTAAAACCTACTGATAGATAACAGCTGTTGGTTTCCATTTCAAGCGTACATAAGCCATGATTGCATCCCCTATAACCTACTGATCTTGAAATACCAAAGTGTGATAAATTAAATACGATTTCCCAAATGAATGGTTGCTTACCAACCATTCGTCAATTTGTTGTATGATGTCTTCCTATGTGATTTTAAAATAGATTCCCTCCAGACGAATGCCCACGATCTAATTTCTGGATCCGCCCCTGTCCCCACTAGGAATTTTCTACTGAGGGCCTCCTCCTCCGAGTATTGCCTGAGTGACAAATACACATTAAGCGACCGTCCTGGCTATTCGGTCAGATCTGGTGCACCTTCTTCCATAAAAAATAAATAATAAAATATAGGCAATCGGAGGTCCAGTGTACTTTCTATATCCGCTTCTCCCTATGTGATATACTGCCGTTCAATAAGAAATGCACCGAAGCTTCTGATCATGATATTTTCCACAAAGCTAAAAATGAGCTGTCGGCTTGAAATAAAACATGTAAGTGAGAGATATATTATATTCATTGAAATGTTCGGGAAACAGCACACTTAGTGTTCGCAATCCAGCACACCCACATATTTGTTTTCGGAATACAACACACCGCTACGAAATAACTTTGTTTTAAAGTTGTTCTTTGTAAGCGGTTACAGGATTTCCATTCCAAGAAACTGTTTGAATATGGATAGCTTGTTAATTTTTGCATTCTGTAGACACCCTACAAATACTTGGTCCGCCATTCTGGGGAAGCGGTACAAACATTCATCGAAGGAAGTCTCATGTGTTCGGATACCCCCTCTTCACAGACCCCCGGATACCCCTCATGTCTTGGATGCAGTAAAACACCAAACATACCTCAAGTCCGATGGGATCTACTTATAGAGCTGTGAACACCTGCAGCTCATACATAGCTGTTCAAAAATATATGTACCAAGTCTTGTGATCAGAAAAGTTGCCACAAACATAAAAATAAGTTTTTGTCACGAAACACAACATTTCTCTGGGATATACCCAACACCCATTAATGTGTTCGGGAAACAGCACACTTAGTGCTAGTAATCCAGAACACCCACATTTTCGTTTTCGGAAAATACAACACCACTACGAAATAATTGTCTGTTTAAATTTGCTCTTGGTGAGCGGTTATAGGATTTCCATTAAAAGAAGCTGTTTAAATGTTTAAATATGGATAGCTTGGAAATTCTTACACTCTGTAAACACCGTACACCGTACTGGTTCGGCCATTCCGAGGAAGCGACGGAGCCGTTCACTGAATGATGTCTCAGGCATTCGAATACCCCCTCTCCGCATACCCCCCCGGATAAACCCTCACGCCTTTTGGGGTTTGGGGTAAAAAACTTACTAACCTTACCTACAATAACCAATCCTAGCCCCTTTCTTTGCATTATGAAATAAAAATATGTAAAACTTGTCTCGTGAATACATTAAAGCATAACAATACCAAATGTCCTACTGTGAAGGAACATGGCAACTGAGGCTTTGCTTCAGTGTTTCAAAATTATACTTATGCTGGACTGTAGCATAAAACTGACCCCAAAAAATCCATATGGGACATAAAGCTATTACATTGAATAGAAGGATGTTGGGACTCCAGACAGGGTAAAATTAAATAGGGTGCTCATTTGTCAAGCATATGCACTGTATTTTGTCCCTAAGAAAGGAACACAAATTGATTCTGCATACCGAAAGATGAGAGTGCATGGTTGAGCTTCAAGTATGATGGGCAGACATTAATTTCCTCTTGGTGTCATCTTCTATTCAAATTTTCAAATTTGTGTGGAATCGTGCTAATTCTATATCACTTACTTCATGATGCTGAATATATCTCATGTAGTGTTCCACCAAAATTCATCACTTGCCGTTCAAAATGCAATAATATTAAGGGAGTTGATTCTGAAAATCATTGAAGAGGAAAATTACACGAAGGCAATGGGCAGGAAATACAAATGGATTCTGGGGCAAACTCCTTGGGGTTCCGTGTTAAAAGTTGAAATTATCTGGGAGGGGTAAAGCCAACATCGAGGGGGCACTTGCAACCCCCAAAACATATAAAACAACACTCCTGCTTCCCATTGTGGTTCGCACTGGCAGTCCCTTCCACCTCACTCCGAAACTGAATCAAAGATGGCGGACCGAGAAGTTCATCACGCTAGTTTCGAAACGAGTCGAAAGCGAATGTGTGGCTTGTCAATGGATCATTCGGTGGTTACGTAACATGCGTCCGGCATGTGAGATCTTAAAAGCTGAACTGATCACACAAGTAAGAAGCTTGTTCCACACTGGTGCATTAATTCATGCAAGGAACACCCTAGTCATTTGGCATGTGACCTTCCCAGCACAATGTAGGTGCTGTTAACCCACTTGGCAAGAATTTGTTCTTTAGATGAATGTATGCCTTGCTCATTTACATGGCATGGCTTCGGATATGATTAATTAACTATGCCAGTGTACTTGTGCAGGCCGTGTAGTGCTTATTCATAACACGTCTGTCATCATTAAACGAGGCTTAGCATTGCAGAGTAACTTGATGCATGTCATGCCACTAGCGTGTGCATGGTTTGTTAAGCCATGGGCGGTATATTTGGTTTACAGTGCATGTGCTGCCAATCATCACGACCTGACCTGAGCCACCACCATCTCATGTGCACCACCACGACCTGCGCTGCACCACCACGACCTGTCCTACGACCTGACCTGAGTCGCCACCACATGATGTGCAGTACCACTACCTGACCTGCACCACCACGACCTGACCTGAACCGCCACCACCTGATGTGCACCATCACGATCTGTCCTGTCTGTCCTACAACCCAACCTGAGTCGCCACCATCTCATGTGTCCACTATGGCCTGACCTACACCACCACGACCTGATCTACACCACCACGATCTGACCTACACCACCACGACCTGACCTACACCACCACGACCTGATCTACACCACCACGATCTGACCTACACCACCACGACCTGACCTACACCACCACGACCTGACCTACACCACCACGACCTGATCTACACCACCACGACCTGACCTACACCACCACGACCTGACCTACACCACCATGGCCTGACCTACACCACCACGACCTGATGTGCACCATCACGATCTGACCTACACCACTGTGGCCTGACCTACACCACCCGACCTGACCTACACCACCCGACCTGATCTGCACCACCACGACCTGACCTACACCACCACGACCTGACCTACACCACCACGACCTGACCTACCACCATGGCCTGACCTACACCACCACGACCTGATCTACACCACCACGATCTGACCTACACCACCACGACCTGACCTACACCACCATGGCCTGACCTACACCACCACGACCTGATCTCACCACCACGACCTGACCTACACCACCACGACCTGACCTACACCACCATGGCCTGACCTACACCACCACGACCTGATGTGCACCATCACGATCTGACCTACCACTGTGGCCTGACCTACACCACCACGACCTGACCTACACCACCACGACCGACTGCCCGACCTGACCTACACCACCACGACCTGACCTACACCACCCGACCTGATCTGCACCACCACGACCTGACCTACACCACCATAGCCTGACCTACACCACCACGACCTGATGTGCACCATCACGATCTGACCTCACCACTGTGGCCTGACCTACACCCCCGACCTGACCTACACCACCACGACCTGATCTGCACCACCACGACCTGACCTACACCACCACGACCTGACCTACACCACCACGACCTGATCTACACCACCACGACCTGACCTACACCACCACGACCTGACCTACACCACCACGACCTGATCTACACCACCACGACCTGACCTACACCACCACGACCTGACCTGAGTCATCACCATCTGATGTGTACCACTGTGGCCTGACCTACACCACCACGACCTGACCTACACCACCACGACCTGATCTGCACCACCACGATCTGACCTACACCACCACGATCTGACCTACACCACCACGACCTGACCTGAGTCATCACCATCTGATGTGTACCACTGTGGCCTGACCTACACCACCACGACCTGACCTACACCACCACGACCTGATCTGCACCACCACGATCTGACCTACACCACCACGATCTGACCTACACCACCACGATCTGACCTACACCACCACGACCTGACCTGAGTCATCACCATCTGATCTGCACCACCGATCTGACCTACACCACCACGATCTGACCTACACCACCACGATCTGACCTACACCACCACGACCTGACCTGAGTCATCACATCTGATCTGCACCACCACGATCTGACCTACACCACCACGATCTGACCTACACCACCACGACCTGACCTACACCACCACGACCTGACCTGAGTCATCACCACCTGATGTGCACCACCACGACCTGATCTACATCACCACGATCTGACCTACACCACCACGATCTGACCTACACCACCACGATCTGACCTACACCACCACGATCTGACCTACACCACCACGACCTGACCTGAGTCATCACCATCTGATCTGCACCACCACGATCTGACCTACACCACCACGATCTGACCTACACCACCACGATCTGACCTACACCACCACGACCTGACCTGAGTCATCACCACCTGATGTGCACCACCACGACCTGACCTGAGTCATCCACCTGATTGCACCACCACGACCTGACCTACACCACCCGACCTGACCTGAGTCATCACCATCTGATCTGCACCACCCGATCTGCCTGTATCCCTGTGTGCCCCACCTGACCTGAGTCACCACCTGATGTGCACCACCACGACCTGACCTGAGTCATCACCATCTGATCTGCACCACCACGATCTGACCTACACCACCACGACCTGACCTGAGTCATCACCATCTGATGTGCACCACCACGACCTGACCTGTGTCACCACTACTTGATGTGCACCACTGTGGCCTGGCTGTTATGCTCCCGAGCCACAACAAATGGGAATGAATGACAGAGATAATAAATCCGGCGTCGCAGGGAATAAATCACGCGGCCATACCCGTCTGTAGCGCCAGATCAGTTGGACTGATGTTGTCGGGACTCCAGTGACGGGTGCCGCGCTGGGCTGATTCGGACGGCTCCAGCAACGATTACTCCCCGGCGGACTGGACACCGCCATCGGCCTGTCCGCTCGTCAGTGACGGACTCGAGCCCATCATCGTTACCGGCAGACTCGACCCCACCATCGACCTGTCCGCGCGTCACCAGCAGACTCGACCCCACCATCGACCTGTCCGCGCGTCACCGGCAGACTCGACCCCACCATCGTCACCGTCAGACTCGACCCCACCATCGTCACCGTCAGACTCGACCCCACCATCGTCACCGTCAGACTCGACCCCACCATGGGTCTGTCCGCTCGTCACCGGCAGACTCGACCCCACCATCGTCACCGTCAGACTCGACCCCCAGACTCGACCCCACCATCGTCACCGGCAGACTCGACCCCACCATCGTCACCGTCAGACTCGATCCCAGCATCGTCACCGGCAGACTCGACCCCACCATCGGTCTGAGCGCCAGCAGAAGGCAGCAAGGTTCCCACCGCTCGCACAGCCACACATGGCATCACTCCTTCTTCATTAGCACAGGATAGCGGAGCAAGCGGTAGGGCTGTGGTTCCAGATGCTTCCGGATCAGTCGTGGTGCTGCGTTTGAAGCAAGCCAAAATACCTTATAGTTAAAGATATCATTATCAGGTGCATCGGCGGAACGTATGGGTTGAAAGTGAGGGGAGAGAGGAGACACAAGCCACATTTGATGTCATTCCTTTGCAGTTCAAGACATTGGGTGTATGCAAAACTCGTCGTCGGAGGGGGAGGGCATCGTCCATAGGGTTTGCACACTTGTTCAGGTGAGTGACAGATGCAGTGGCCATCCACGCGCTTTGAAGGACGCAGCAAAAGAACGGCACAAACTAATTTTCGTCTGATGATCTGATTTTGTCTGATACTGCTGATGCTGATGATTTGCACTCACTCGGTGCCATTCTCCTTCCCCTCTTCAGCTGCCAAGCGTCGTTTTCTTTTCTCCGTGTTCGGCTACGGGTCTGCCGTCTCATCTCTTTCACTGCGCACATCTGCAGTGCCTCTCAGCTGACCGGACGCCGAACCATCATCATCATGCCTGCAACTGCTGCCTGCTGTGGGACTAGAACTCACTCTCCCGAAGGCACGGCCAATTACTCGGCCACTCTGAACGACTGACTTCCCAAGGCGAGTCGACATGGAAGTGCACCCAACAGAGGCACGTCAGTGCTGCTGGAATGGGCTAGCTCGCCACCACGGGTCAGTGCTGCTGGGATCGGCTGGCTCGCCACCACGGGTCAGTGCTGCTGGGATGGGCTGGCTCGCCACCACGGGTCAGTGCTGCTGGGATCGGCTGGCTCGCCACCACAGGTCAGTGCTGCTGGGATCGGCTGGCTTGCCACCACGGGTCAGTGCTGCTGGGATCGGCTGGCTCGCCACCACGGGTCAGTGCTGCTGGGATCGGCTGGCTCGCCACCACAGGTCAGTGCTGTTGGGATCGGCTGGCTCGCCACCACGGGTCAGTGCTGCTGGGATCGGCTGGCTCGCCACCACGGGTCAGTGCTGTTGGGATGGGCTGGCTCGCCACCACGTGTCAGTGCTGCTGGGATCGGCTGGCTCGTCACCACGGGTCAGTGCTGCTGGGATCGGCTGGCTCGCCACCACGGGTCAGTGCTGTTGGGATCGGCTGGCTCGCCACCACGGGTCAGTGCTGCTGGGATCGGCTGGCTCGCCACCACGGTGTCAGTGCTGTTGGCTGGGAATGGTCAGGCTGGCTCGCCACCACGGGTCAGTGCTGCTGGGATCGGCTGGCTCGCCACCACGGTCAGTGCTGCTGGGATCGGCTGGCTCGCCACCACGGGTCAGTGCTGCTGGGATCGGCTGGCTCGCCACCACGGGTCAGTGCTGGCTGGAATGGGCTAGCTCGCCACCACGGGTCAGTGCTGCTGGAATGGGCTGTGGGATGGCTGGCTCGCCACCACGGGTCAGTGCTGCTGGGATCGGCTGGCTCGCCACCACGGGTCAGTGCTGCTGGGATCGGCTGGCTCGCCACCACGGGTCAGTGCTGCTGGGATCGGCTGGCTCGCCACCACGGGTCAGTGCTGCTGGGATGGGCTGGCTCGCCACCACAGGTCAGTGCTGCTGGGATGGCGGGTGGCTGCTGGGATCGGCTGGCTGCCACCACGGGTCAGTGCTGTTGGGATCGGCTGGCTCGCCACCACGGGTCAGTGCTGCTGGGATCGGCTGGCTCGCCACCACAGGTCAGTGCTGCTGGGATCGGCTGGCTCGCCACCACGGGTCAGTGCTGCTGGGATGGGCTGGCTCGCCACCACAGGTCAGTGCTGCTGGGATCGGCTGGCTCGCCACCACAGGTCAGTGCTGCTGGGATCGGCTGGCTCGCCACCACGGGTCAGTGCTGCTGGTGCACAGGTCGGCTGGCTCGCCACCACAGGTCAGTGCTGCTGGGATCGGCTGGCTCGCCACCACGGGTCAGTGCTGCTGGGATCGGCTGGCTTGCCACCACAGGTCAGTGCTGTTGGGATCGGCTGGCTCGCCACCACAGGTCAGTGCTGCTGGGATCGGCTGGCTCGCCACCACAGGTCAGTGCTGCTGGGATCGGCTGGCTCGCCACCAAGGTCAGTGCTGCTGGGATGGGCTGGCTCGCCACCACGGGTCAGTGCTGCTGGGATGGGCTGGCTCGCCACCACAGGTCAGTGCTGCTGGGATCGGCTGGCTCGCCACCACGGGTCAGTGCTGCTGGGATGGGCTGGCTCGCCACCACAGGTCAGTGCTGCTGGGATCGGCTGGCTCGCCACCACGGGTCAGTGCTGCTGGGATCGGCTGGCTCGCCACCACGGGTCAGTGCTGCTGGGATCGGCTGGCTCGCCACCACAGGTCAGTGCTGCTGGGATCGGCTGGCTCGCCACCACGGGTCAGTGCTGCTGGGATCGGCTGGCTCGCCACCACAGGTCAGTGCTGCTGGGATCGGCTGGCTCGCCACCACGGGTCAGTGCTGCTGGGATCGGCTGGCTCGCCACCACGGGTCAGTGCTGCTGGGATCGGCTGGCTCGCCACCACGGGTCAGTGCTGCTGGGATGGGCTGGCTCGCCACCACGCGTCAGGCACGGGCGTGGCTCGCCCGGTGGCGCTGGGAAGGCTGACTCGGCACCTCGCACGGGCCGGGCCGGATCCGCTGGCTGAGAAGTCCCGACTCGGCACACCTCGGCACGGACCGTGGCTCGCTCCGCTGGCTGAGAAGTCCCGACTTGGCACACCTCGACACGGACTGTGGCTCACTCCGGTGGCTGAGGAGCGGTCGTGACGCTCCGACCCGACACAGGCTTTGGCACCGGCCAGCTGTGTCCAGTCGGGCCGCCACCTGTGACGAGCGGGACGCTGGGCCGTGACTCGGAACCAAGAGCCGCCGATCAGCTCAGCTCGACAGCGCCGCCCAGCTCAGCCCCACAGTGCCGCCCAGCTCAGCGCCACAGCGCCGCCCAGCTCAGCGCCACAGCGCCGCCCAGCTCAGCCCCACAGCGCCGCCCAGCTCAGCCCCACAGCGCCGCCCAGCTCAGCTCCACAGCGCCGCCCAGCTCAGCTCCACAGCGCCGCCCAGCTCAGCTCCACAGTGCCGCCCAGCTCAGCCCCACAGTGCCGCCCAGCTCAGCTCCACAGTGCCGCCCAGCTCAGCCCCACAGCGCCGCCCAGCTCAGCTCCACAGCGCCGCCCAGCTCAGCTCCACAGCGCCGCCCAGCTCAGCTCACACTGGCACGTGCCATGAGTCAACTGGACTGATGCTTGTCGTTTGAAAAGTCAGCAGCGGAATGGATGGTGTGGGGCGTGTCAGCGGTAGACTCAGATCAAATCTGTAGTGTGACGTGGCGCTGTAAAATGGACACAAGTTTGAAATGTCAGCAGCAAGCTGGGCTGCAGCCACCAGCATGATGTCACCGCGGGCTGGACAATGTTAACAGTGGACTGGATTGAAGTTTGCAACTTAGCGTGCCACTGCATAATGCACTGAGGTTTATAACTTAGCGTGTCACTGCATAAGTTTTTAACATACCGTGTCACTGCATAACTCTATAAGGTGTGTAGCTTAGTGTGTCACCGGAGAATGCACTAGAGTTTGTAACTTGTGTGTCACAAGAGAGCACACTGGCGTTTGTACTACTTGACGGCAAATAAGTTTAACTAAAGGATACTTTCCGGAAAATGGATGAATCGTACATGGCCCTGACAGAGGTAGGTCATGACAGGCCAGTTAGGCATACGTTCGGGACAGGTAGGATGGTTAGTCACGCATGGCTCTGGTACAGGTAGGAAACTCAGTCATCTGGGATATAGGCCCGGGTTGACTGGGATGACCAATCAGAGACGGTTCCGTGACGGAATGGAATTAGTTATACAGAATATAACAGTCAGCCATAGGTCTGGGAAGCCGGGAGCGGTCAGGCAGCTCTGGGATCAGTTAGAGCGCCATCCGGCATTGGCTCGGAACAACTGGGGGCAGACGCAGGTGATAGCTGGGGTCAGACAGACGTAGGTGACAGCTGGGGTCAGACAGACGTAGGTGACAGCTGGGGTCAGACAGACGCAGGTGACAGCTGGGGTCAGACAGACGTATGTCTGGGACGGCTGGAGGGTCAGACAGACGTATGTCTGGGACGGCTGGAGGGTCAAGCAGACGTTGGGACGGCTGGCGGGTCAGACAGACGTAGGTCTGGGACGGCTGGCGGGTCAGGCAGACGTAGGTCTGGGACGGCTGGAGGGTCAAGCAGACGTAGGTCTGGGACGGCTGGAGGGTCAGACAGACGTAGGTCTGGGACGGCTGGAGGGTCAAGCAGACGTAAATCTGGGACGGCTGGAGGGTCAAGCAGACGTAGGTCTGGGACGGCTGGCGGGTCAGGCAGACGTAGGTCTGGGACGGCTGGAGGGTCAAGCAGACGTAGGTCTGGAACGGGCACAGAGGGGTTAGTCGGACAGCTGTGGGATGGAAACGGAGGAACATGTAGACATCAAATACTCGGCGGAAATTGGCCTCGATTTTCTACCCGAGATGGCTTAGCGGGGTTAAAAGGGGGTTCAAGTAGTCTGTTGTTCGGGACAGATGAGATTGGCTGTACTGTTTGGCTCTTGAGGTGGCCCAGCGGTTTCTGTCGGGCATCTGGCAGGTGAGGAGTGGGATGGTGGCTAACGAACGTCACAGAATTTCGGGTGCCATTTCCCTTTGGCTTGGCGTTATGTGGTGGACGCTTGGCCATCCTACAGCAATGCTGGGTACGTAAATATGTCACTGTTTGTCAGCGCCCTCTTTCTTGCTGTATTCAGCGTTATTCGGGAGATGTGAATATGAAAGGTTAAGCGTAGGCATTATTTTAATAGGCTCTCGGCTGGGTAATCAGTACCAGCCATGGAGCACATAAATATGCACCGCTATGCATTTTAAGCAGCCTCTGCGAATCGACCTACTGCATACTGCAGCCGAAGAAGTTCATATCCAAAAACCTACCTGAGAAGGTCGAAAGCTACCTTATATCTGTTTGGTTTTCAACGGGTAGACGATAACTCCGAAGTCACCGTTGCGCTGGTTCAAAACTTAGAACTCAGAACTCAGAACTAAAATCAACAATGCCAACACATACCACGCAAACATCGGCAGGATTCCCTCCGGTATAAGTTTTGCTTGCTGTTGAAATTATATTGCTTTCAAGCTGAAACCCTAAATCCTTTGATCTCTTTGAAGCTGTGTCAGCTCGGTAATTCACCACTTGACGGTTCCATTGGCTTGGCGTCGCATGCTATTAATCGTGAGCACTAGGGTTATCTAAGATACCAGGGTATCGACAAGTATAACCCAAAATAAGGGTACCTTAATCGAGTCGGGTTATCGATCACTGCCATACAGAACTTGTTCGTTGGGTTATCGATCAATGCCATACTGAACTTGTTCGTCCGGTTATCGACCTCTGCCATACAGAACTTGCGCGTCGGGTTGCACAAATTACCACCACTAACTTGCACATATGAATGCATACCATTCGCATTGTGCGATCAAGGAGCAATGCACCACGGTACACGTCTCCAGAACGTTCTTTTATGACCACAACAGTAGCACCGATGACACCCATTCGCGCCGCGTGCCGGCAGAAGCGTCAGGGCGAGACGGACGAGTGCCGGACCCACATCGGCGCGGCCTGAGCGGACGCGCAGTGCGGGGCGGTTCGGCAGGATGCGCCGACGTGCAAAACAGCCAGCCGAAAACACGCGACTGGCCGACGGGCTGGGCGAGACTGGCTGGTGCGGCCGGTGAGGCTCATCGGGCGCCGGCGCTGCACAAAGCCAGCCGCTACCGCTGGCCGGACACACACAAAGCCGCACTCGATCCCCGCGCCGGCGAGTCACAAAGCCGCACTCGATGCGCGCGCTGACTGCGCTCAAAGGCGCGGCGCCAGGCGCGACGCACAATGGCGCAGAGACTGCGGCGCCGGCCACAATGGCGCGCCGCGCCACGATCGCCGCTGTGCCATTCAGCGGGCCGGCTGTTTTTTCCAGCCGATTTTTAAGGCGGCCGGCCGGCTGCGCCGACCGTCACGGACGTGGCGACGGGGCGGCGAGAAATGTCGCCGCTAATCCCGCGCGGCCGGTGACAAATGAGACGCGCAGTCTGACACGGCGCGGCACACACCGGCGGTGTCGCCGCACCAAGTTCCCCGCCGGTGGCGCACGGGGCGGGGTCCACTGTGCGATGACCGCCTCCCGGTGGGATGAGCCGCTGAGGCGGATTTTCGGATCAGAACTCAAACCCAGCGTGGCAGAACCCAACCCAGCTCGTCGTTTCGCCGCCCACCGACAATGCCCACAACAAACATTAATTCGACTCAGTGGCCTAAGTCACACGAGGGGTAGTCCCACCGATAAGCCGACACTCCACCATCCGCCAGGGACATTACGTGACTGTGCGGCGATGTAGGTGGCCAGCTGACCGATGGCTGGGGACGACATTACGTGACTGTGGAGCCATGTAGGTGGCCAGCTGACCGATAGCTGGGGACGGACGTTGACATGTCGCTGGGCGGTGAAGGCAACTGACGGGTTCATAGTCACGTGCAGTCTTGCTCGTGTTTTCTATCAATATGCTTCTGTCCGCAACATAACTGAGCCTTTGTATTTATGTGATCTGACTACAATGTCCGAGCCCTTCCCCAAGTGGTGGAGCGCATCTAAGTTCTCATCGGTATGATCAGGTGAGAGTCCCGAGTGGTGGCTTCTAATAATTCGACGACCTTTTATTTGAGGGTCTTTGGCGCTCGGCCTGTATTTGGTGCAGCTGCGGGTGCCATGCGAGCTTCGGCGTCACCAAACCGCAGGCTCAGGCCGGCCGTCTCCTGTGCCAAGGAGGGCGTGCGCAAATTCGTTACGAGACTACGCTTCTGAGCTTCACAGCGTTTTAAGCTCGCAATTACGTTTCTACACAGGCACGAGGTTCCTTAAGCAGCGTCAACATCCTCGTCATCACCATCTGCCTCACTAGGTGAACGGGTGATGTCCCGTACTGTGGGCGGATTGCCACAGCACGGGACACAGTACGCCAGATACAGCCATCGTGTCACGCCTCCTGGCCAGCAGCAGCACCTCTGCCTCGGGTGGTTCACCCCTGCATCACACGATGTTTCGATGTCGATGGGGTCCGGGCCGAGTACGCTCTTATGTGTTTTGCCTCGACTCACTAACTGAAACACGGCTGAGGAAGGATGCAACTGAAGCTGTGGCTTGAGGTAGTGGCATACAAGCCTGTCATCGATCCATATTAACCCGTCCCGTCTCGGGGGGTCTTCACCCCCCCCCCCATCCGGTTATTCGCGGATAATGAACGAACGGCGCTCGGCAGCGCGCCAAAATTTGGTATGCATTTTCCAACGTCAATTTGGCATGCTGTTTCAAAATTTTGAAGTCAGGTCATCTAGGGTCAACGAGTTAGTCAAGGTCAAGTGAGGTCACCTCTAAAAAAGTTCAACAAGTCGTCACGCTTTAACGGATGCAGATATTTTAATGAAACTTTCAGCGTTTGCTCATCTTAAGGGATGCAACAAAACGTACGAGAGGAATTTTTCATTTTTTCTCGTTTTTGACTACATATAAATTTTGCATATTTGCCTATTGCAGTTCAAATCGAGGATTCTGGCTAAAGTAATCATTTTTATTACGGCAAGTTGACTTCCACCAACGTTTCTCGGTCTGCTCTACCCATTAGAAAAGGAAAATTATAGAAAACTGGAAAACTCAAAATTGTGAAATTTCAACAAAAAAATGGGGGGGAGGCGAACGAAAGATTATTATGGCCCTGGTCTATTTCGCTGTCCTTTTCTGATTCCAAATGTTTTTTTCTCAAATTATCCCCAAAATGAACTCCCCAGAGCCAAAAACATAATGTAAGTCGTGCAAAGTCGTGAAAATCTAGGCCCCTAATGACGTCACGTTCGGGGAAAATTATTTTCGGGTGGATCCGGACCCTACTCGTCGAGCGCTTTCCGATGACACCTCTTTCGTTTTCGCGCGACGCTTAGTTTGGATTTTAGAGGGGGTTACTATCCCCCCCCCCCCGAGACGGGGAGTGAGGATCTCACGGGAGGGTTAAATCACACGTTTGATTGTTCTGAGCGTTATTACCGTCCTGCTGGGCCATGCCCCACTGGTGACTACCGGACGAATCAGCTATGTGTCAAATATGTTTATCTTGGTGGAACGAGAGACGGTGAAACTTACTGGCAAGTCTTCTATGTATGCTGATTGAAGAGGCGTACACAAATGCATCGTCCGTGACAAAATTTGACATCGGATCCGATTCTACGCTCATATCCAGTCACTGGAACGTTGCAGAAATGTAGCGTCTGAAATTGATATCTTGATAAGGTTAATGATACGGCTTAGCATAAGGATAAGATTTGGTAAGACTTGTTAAGGTTTGGTGTTGCATGAAAGTTTCCTTACTCTGTGTACAGGTAAATACTGGATGGAAAATTTGGACACCACTCTCCAAAAATGCACCCTCCGCTCAGTGCTAAGCCACATACTCAGCGAGTAGCAGAGAATGTCATAATTACCACACCGGCTTAATCGGTAAGCGTTACGTCAACAACACAGTCTGTCACATAACATGAAATATCTGCTCGCAGAACACCGACTCCAGTACATGCATTGGGAGAAAAAGACGCAGCGCTCGACAATGCTTCAACTGACGCCTCAGAGACGCCATAGACAAAACCCAGAGCACTCCTTCAGGCGACCACGTTCGCAACAGCTACCCCACGACACGATCACATTGCAATCACTCAGTGTCAGCATCCTTCGAGCATTCAACACGTAACCGACCGGGACATTGTCCAGTCATTAGAAATTAGAAGACACACAAGCTTCATCTCGGTGTCTACTCGCACCGGAACCACACGATCCACCATCAACTACACTACAACCCGCGCCGTCTTTCCGGTCAAATCCTCACCCCGTCTGAGAGGGGCGGCTGAAGACCCCCCTCTAAAATCCAAACTAAGCATCGCACGAAAACGAAAGAGGTGTCATCGGAAAGCGCTCGACGAGTAGGGTCCGAGTCCACCCTCCTAAACAATTTCCCCCCAAAAGTGACGTCACCAGGGGGGCTAGATTGTCACGACTTGTCACGACTTTTCACTTTTACATTATGTTTTTGACTCTGGGGAGTTCATTTTGGGGATATATGAAAAACACAATTTATTTGGAATGAGAAAAGGACAGCGAAATCGACCATGGCTATAATTTTGTGCCCCAAAATATATATTTTTTTATTTCAAAATTTTGAGTTTTCAAGTTTTCTTTAATTTTCCTTTTCAGATGGGTAGAGCAGACCGAGAAACGTTGTTGGAAGTCAACTTGCCCTAATAAAAATGCTTACTTTAGCTAGAATCCTCTATTTGAACTGCAATTTGGCAAATACGCAAGACTTATATGTAGTCAAAAAAAAAAAAAATTCACTAGTAGGTTTTGTTACATCCGTAAAGATAAGCAAACGCTGAAAGTTTCATTAAAATATCTCTATCCGTTAAAGTGTGACGACTGGTTGAACTTTTTTGGAGGTGACCTCACTTGACCTTGACTAACTCGTTGAACCTAGATGACCTGACCTAAACATTTTGAATCAGCATGTCAAATTGATGTTGGAAAAGGTATGCCAAATTTGGGCGCGCTGCCGCGCGCCGTTCGTCCGCTATCCGCGAAAAACCTGAGGGCCGGTTGAAGACCCCCGAGACGGAACGGGTCAACGCTACTGCGTATACATCGGCATCACCGATACCCTTTGTACGTCTTCCCCTATTGAACACAAACGCACAATTACCGACAAGTAAATCCACATCCACGCATGCACACGAAATGCGTTCGACACAAATTGAGCAAATCATTAAGTATAAGTAAGTAAGTAAGTCTACTGTATTAGCATGGCGCTCGCTTTTACGGTGATGCATGTTCGCCAACAGTGCACTTCGTTTGATGCAGGGTTAGCGAGTCCATTGCTTATTATTATTGTTTTTACATTCCTATCTACTATGTAGGTATGTTCTGAATTATGCAGGAACTTTCATTGGTTGTTCTCGCTCTTCATGATAATAAGCAAAACACATATATGAATCAAAATTAACGGATACCTAGTTTAACGAAGGCCAGGGTTGGACAAATTTGTGACTGACAAAATTTATTAATTATGGCATGCTATAGAACAGATGCAACGCTGAATATGGCAACAGCTTAACAAAACTTTGTCTTCAGCAAGGGCGGAAGATGTTTTTTTCTCGATTTTGCACGTTTTGTTCTTGCTTATTGGAGTATTACGCTGAATATGCCATGCCACGAAGATGAACCTTGACCAAGATAAGTACTCATCTACTGCTCGTTCGGCATACCTATGTAGCCTGTTATATGCGTGTCAGGCCGCCAGACTTCTGTCGAAGATCTTCTACAGTGTGCTATGCTGTGCGTGTCTACCGAACTGAGAGAGACACGAGAGACACGGTTGAGAGACACGGGCTGCATAGGGGAGCCGCGATCCCACTGCGGCGATTTGCCTACCGGTTATCGCTACAATAGGCTCGTAACGCTACGACAGTTTATGGAAAGGAGACAGCTGAAAATGGGGTCCGTCACCGAATGGCTGCAACACCCGGCACGCGTCTGTGTCAGGTTAGCTGGTGTATTCTAGACGGGTACGAACACGGACATGGGACAACACAATTGATGAAACGACTTAAAGCAGGCCTAATTATCCTTGTCTCGACAAACCAACGTGGGCAATCGTCCCCTCATCGACTGCATGCCAGCATGCTAGCTTGCGAGTTCGTTAATGCGTATTCTATTGCCAGAGGTTACGCATATTTGCGTTTTCTGGTGGGAGACGCTGGTGGGCAATGACAGATCCAAGAAGGGTACGCAGGCCCTTTCATTTTGCGATATTTGTCCTCGGGACAGATAGTCGGATTGCTGCGCTGGTTCAGCCGGTCAATGGCTCCTTAGTTGGCATTGTTTGGGAGTAGGATCACTTAAGATAGCATGGTTCGCAACTAGCAATGTAAATACAAATACATCCATATTTTCGGATTAAGAATCTCGGTCAATTATTGGCTAATCAGCAGAACTGACACTTTTTTACTTCACGAACATCATGAACACAATTTGAGACTGGCCATTCCGTCTTGTTTGTTGTTTGGGCTTAGGGGCGCATCGACTGCGCTGGTCAGGCCATTCAGCCTTGTTTGGTTATGCTGTTCACCTGCAACAGCGCCATCTATGGAATGGCTTGTAAGGTAGCGGTTGGCTCGACTCACACATGCTCTACGGGAGGGGCCGCTCGTGTAGAAATCTCACTACTTATGTCTTATGTCTTCTGTAGTCTTGTGAGGGCTTATATGTAGTCTTATGTGGGCTCATATATAGCTTTATGAGGGCTTATATGTAGTCTTATCAGGGCTTATATTAGTCTTTGGTAGGGCATGTGTGAGAGGACAACGTACAAGTAGGGCCTATTTTAAAGTAGTACTGTATGTCCATTTGGGCATCCTTCCGTTAAGATGGACACCATCACCCGAAAATGGACACCCAGCGAAATCGGGTCGTCAGAACCGATTTCATTACTTCCAATGGTATGATGAGTTGCTTACTTCGAAAAAAATGTGCGTACGCGAGTTACAATTTATGGCCCGCAATTTCATGGGAAGGTATATCGAGGAATGATAATCTGACGCCATGCAACTGAATTCAGCTGTCACAGTATCAGCCAGTCTCATAGTTGTCTCGTGGACGGCGATCGTTGGAGTTGCGTTGGCTGCGCGACAATGCGAATCTCGGTCCGTCCCTGTGGTGCCGGTCGGGATCGCGCGGACAAAATGTTCAGTTTCCCTCCCCGGCCATCGGTTGAGATTTCTCGTACCAAAATGTTTCGCCAGTGGACGGCGGGGAGCCGCGCAGAGGCGATCACTGTCGATAGCCGACATGGCCGTCATCTTTACCGGACTGCAAATGGTGTTCCAACACAGCCACCTGCTTCTTCCAGAGTTTCGCCAGACCCGCGACTCAGCCCTGGGAGAGCTGAAGATGACGGAGTCTCAGCTTCGCGTGGGTGTTCGGCTGATCATGTCCCAGTCATGTCCTAGCTGAAGATGACGGAGTCTCAGCTTCGCGTGGGTGTTCGGCTGATCATGTCCCAGTCATGTCCTAGCTGAAGATGACGGAGTCTCAGCTTCGCGTGGGTGTTCGGCTGATCATGTCCCAGTCATGTCCTAGCTGAAGATGACGGAGTCTCAGCTTCGCGTGGGTGTTCAGCTGATCATGTCCCAGTCATGTCCTAGCTGAAGATGACGGAGTCTCAGCTTCGCGTGGGTGTTCGGCTGATCATGTCCCAGTCATGTCCTAGCTGAAGATGACGGAGTCTCAGCTTCGCGTGGGTGTTCAGCTGATCATGTCCCAGTCATGTCCTAGCTGAAGATGACGGAGTCTCAGCTTCGCGTGGGTGTTCGGCTGATCATGTCCCAGTCATGTCCTAGCTGAAGATGACGGAGTCTCAGCTTCGCGTGGGTGTTCGGCTGATCATGTCCCAGTCATGTCCTAGCTGAAGATGACGGAGTCTCAGCTTCGCGTGGGTGTTCAGCTGATCATGTCCCAGTCATGTCCTAGCTGAAGATGACGGAGTCTCAGCTTCGCGTGGGTGTTCGGCTGATCATGTCCCAGTCATGTCCTAGCTGAAGATGACGGAGTCTCAGCTTCGCGTGGGTGTTCGGCTGATCATGTCCCAGTCATGTCCTAGCTGAAGATGACGGAGTCTCAGCTTCGCGTGGGTGTTCGGCTGATCATGTCCCAGTCATGTCCTAGCTGAAGATGACGGAGTCTCAGCTTCGCGTGGGTGTTCGGCTGATCATGTCCCAGTCATGTCCTAGCTGAAGATGACGGAGTCTCAGCTTCGCGTGGGTGTTCGGCTGATCATGTCCCAGTCATGTCCTAGCTGAAGATGACGGAGTCTCAGCTTCGCGTGGGTGTTCGGCTGATCATGTCCCAGTCATGTCCTAGCTGAAGATGACGGAGTCTCAGCTTCGCGTGGGTGTTCGGCTGATCATGTCCCAGTCATGTCCTAGCTGAAGATGACGGAGTCTCAGCTTCGCGTGGGTGTTCGGCTGATCATGTCCCAGTCATGTCCTAGCTGAAGATGACGGAGTCTCAGCTTCGCGTGGGTGTTCGGCTGATCATGTCCCAGTCATGTCCTAGCTGAAGATGACGGAGTCTCAGCTTCGCGTGGGTGTTCGGCTGATCATGTCCCAGTCATGTCCTAGCTGAAGATGACGGAGTCTCAGCTTCGCGTGGGTGTTCGGCTGATCATGTCCCAGTCATGTCCTAGCTGAAGATGACGGAGTCTCAGCTTCGCGTGGGTGTTCGGCTGATCATGTCCCAGTCATGTCCTAGCTGAAGATGACGGAGTCTCAGCTTCGCGTGGGTGTTCGGCTGATCATGTCCCAGTCATGTCCTAGCTGAAGATGACGGAGTCTCAGCTTCGCGTGGGTGTTCGGCTGATCATGTCCCAGTCATGTCCTAGCTGAAGATGACGGAGTCTCAGCTTCGCGTGGGTGTTCGGCTGATCATGTCCCAGTCATGTCCTAGCTGAAGATGACGGAGTCTCAGCTTCGCGTGGGTGTTCGGCTGATCATGTCCCAGTCATGTCCTAGCTGAAGATGACGGAGTCTCAGCTTCGCGTGGGTGTTCGGCTGATCATGTCCCAGTCATGTCCTAGCTGAAGATGACGGAGTCTCAGCTTCGCGTGGGTGTTCGGCTGATCATGTCCCAGTCATGTCCTAGCTGAAGATGACGAGTCTCAGCTTCGCGTGGGTGTTCGGCTGATCATGTCCCAGTCATGTCCTAGCTGAAGATGACGGAGTCTCAGCTTCGCGTGGGTGTTCGGCTGATCATGTCCCAGTCATGTCCTAGCTGAAGATGACGGAGTCTCAGCTTCGCGTGGGTGTTCGGCTGATCATGTCCCAGTCATGTCCTAGCTGAAGATGACGGAGTCTCAGCTTCGCGTGGGTGTTCGGCTGATCATGTCCCAGTCATGTCCTAGCTGAAGATGACGGAGTCTCAGCTTCGCGTGGGTGTTCGGCTGATCATGTCCCAGTCATGTCCTAGCTGAAGATGACGGAGTCTCAGCTTCGCGTGGGTGTTCGGCTGATCATGTCCCAGTCATGTCCTAGCTGAAGATGACGGAGTCTCAGCTTCGCGTGGGTGTTCGGCTGATCATGTCCCAGTCATGTCCTAGCTGAAGATGACGGAGTCTCAGCTTCGCGTGGGTGTTCGGCTGATCATGTCCCAGTCATGTCCTAGCTGAAGATGACGGAGTCTCAGCTTCGCGTGGGTGTTCGGCTGATCATGTCCCAGTCATGTCCTAGCTGAAGATGACGGAGTCTCAGCTTCGCGTGGGTGTTCGGCTGATCATGTCCCAGTCATGTCCTAGCTGAAGATGACGGAGTCTCAGCTTCGCGTGGGTGTTCGGCTGATCATGTCCCAGTCATGTCCTAGCTGAAGATGACGGAGTCTCAGCTTCGCGTGGGTGTTCGGCTGATCATGTCCCAGTCATGTCCTAGCTGAAGATGACGGAGTCTCAGCTTCGCGTGGGTGTTCGGCTGATCATGTCCCAGTCATGTCCTAGCTGAAGATGACGGAGTCTCAGCTTCGCGTGGATGTTCGGCTGATCATGTCCCAGTCATGTCCTAGTCCCAGTCGTGCCAGAACCAGAGACGCCGGGCGGACCGCTATCTGGCCCGAGGCGTGTGCCCAACAACCAGATCACTGCAACGTGGGAGTGTTATGACGACGTTCGTGAGAAAATACTGACGGCGCCCAGCCAGATCACATCCGACCAACTGAAGGTCGCCTGAAGGTCGAACAGGATGCCATGTGCAAGACAATGGAGTATCCGCTAGGAGATGGCGATGGGGTAGAATTCGTCACAGTAGAGGAGGGGTGGCGGATCTGTTTCGTGCGGAAATGTTCGATAGCTTCACCGGTACCGTGGTTAGTTCGCGGCTGAAAATCAACAGACCAGTATGCACGGAAAGCAGGGAGTGATTCATTGAAATGCTCCGTAAGAGGATCATGTGGCGCCGCTGGGAGCGTCCATGCCCCTGTCACCTCATGGTATCGCCACGGAGCGTGCAGTTTCGCTTAACAATGTGAAGCGAAACCGCACGGTATGGCCATAGCGTGCGGTCAGGGCACAAACCGTCCTGCCAAATGAAGCTGCACATAGTCACCTGCTGGTAGCTGTAAACGGGGGCTGGGGACTCTCATTGGGACCCTCAGTGGGGCCCTTACTAAGACCCCCACTGGGACCTTCACTGGGACCCTACTGAGACTCACATTGCGACACGAGCCCGTCAATCGTCTATTTTCTGCAAAAATCGCACGAGTCGGACCTCCAAGCCGAACGCGGCTACGTACAAGCAGCAGTTCCGCCTGCGAACTATATCGAAACACTGGGAGGACGTAATGTTTCCAGGAAAGTCCTGTACACAAGAATAGATATGAATTGTCCATCGTTTTACTCATGCAAATTCACTACATATGCACTCATATTTCTGAGTAGCATGCATAGCGTAAGGGATACATGCGTTCAGGATTTAAAATGTTGGTGTATTTGCGGCTGTTTTGTGCATTTCTTTGGAGAATGGGGTCATTGGAGGTTATGAAAGTTATGAATTGGTGGATCACTGAAATGTGGTCGATATATTGACACAGCAGCGCTAACGTCACCAACAAAAGTCGGCGGCCCTTTCTTGTCGGGTTTGGACACCCATTTGCGATTTTTTGTATAAATAGGCCATGCGTACAAGGCATGTCACGCATTGCACATTCTGCCTTCCACATATAGTGGCATGCAAATCCTAATGAATGGACTTTAATTATGTGTTAGTCCCCATCACCATATTTTTTTCGTTAATGCATTCCCTATGTTAACGGCTTCAAAACTTTAGGTGATTACCCCACTCGGGGTAATTTAGCCTTTCTGATGAAGTAACGGGCACTTGGAAGCTAAGCTGCAAACATGCCACAGTTCACGAAGGTAAAAACCTTCACGTAGTTCAACATATCATTATTGTTGTTTTCACATTGGGAACGATCAATGGTTGCCGCAAATGTAAACAGAGCTATAATTGCACACGGCCTGCGTGTGCACCTGCGTGTGTCCGCGCCTCCTCCCCCTCCCCACCCCCCACTCCTTGTCGGCGGGGTAGCGGTCGTCCGGCGGCGACCGAAAAATAGTGATGCAACATGCAGGTTGAGAAGGTAGGAACGAAACACCCCAATATCGCACGGAACCTCCTTTTACCTGACCGGACCCGTCAGCAAGTGCAGCGTTATTTTAGCTGTGGTAGACAGTCAGAAACCATTGTCGTATTTTGCAGAGGGGATGCTGAGAATGGCAATTAAGGAAAGAGGAAACGAAATGGTCAGGGTAATCAAATTAGAAGCCTGGTTAAACAGGCGTTTTAACATGGGCATGATATTCTTCGTCATCTTGGTTAATTCTTCTTTCTTTCTTCTTGGTTGGTATTGGTAAGGCATCAGCTATATGCTGCCGAACAGATGCCTCCTGAGTCACACTATGCAGTCCACATTGGGAACACTTCATACTGAACCACCTGAAACCATTTATTGACGGCACACACCGTGATGGAGTATGATTTATGCATCCCTTCAATGTTCTAGTAGCTGAACATAAAACATCGCAGCGTATGAGCATGGTGATGGCGGTGGAACGCTTGAATGCGCATCGCTTTTTGTGATACAATAGCACAGCATGGAATTGATGTTAAAATGATGTGAAGATCAGCTTACGCTTTACCATTCGCAACACGGCTCAGACCCGATGCACAGACAGGCTCGGCATTACTACTTATGCATGTATTTTCGCAGTGCTGTGGGGGGGGGGGTGTCCCCATCAATGTTTCCAGAACATATATATAGGTAAAGATCATGCGCTACAATGTGTGTAACTAATGACTTTTGAAAACTACGAAATGCGTTGGCCGTAGATTCAATCTGTCCAATAATTCAGAGAAGCAGAATGAATCCATATTACGACTCGTAGCGAAGCCAGGGGATGGTCACAGGGATCAAAAGAACCCTGAACTGATAGCAAAACTACATGCTATTTGCCATCTTTATATTCTGTCTATCTACTAGAATATGTTTTAAATGCCTATTTCGTTCCGTCAGCTAGTGTTGCTTACGCCACCTTGTCTCATTCTCGTATTCTATTTGATTGTGATAACATATCAAATAAGTGCCTTTTACTCGTTCTCACCTCGTCTGATGATGTCTTTAACCCTTCCCGCTACAAGCCCCCATAACACTACTGAGCATTATCAACGTGCACGCTGTGCTCTGAGCTATGCATTTCGCTAATACATTTCGTAACGTCCTAACGCTTCCACCTATTGCACAATCTCCACCTTTCGGGCAGGCCTGTTCCCCAGCGGTGACCGAGTCCACCACACCGTGCTGGGCCCACCGCGGCGCTACTTCCTGCTCTCCCGATCTCGACCGGCCGGCTCCTTGGCCGGCTCAGCCTCCTTCTTGCCGGCCATCTTGGGCAGACTCCTGGCGTTTCCGCCGCGCTGCTCGGCCGCCAGCAGCTCGGGTGCGTCCGCGTGCGGCCCTCCCGAGCCCCGCGGCGACGACCGCTGGGCGCCGCGGGGCTTGTCCTCCACGCGCGGCAGGGCGTGCACGCCGGCGGCGCGGTTGACGGGACCTCGGCGCGGGTCCAGCACCCGCTGGTTGGACGTGATGCCGTCCTTGTTGCTGGCGAACGGGAGGCGGTTAGTCGCAGTTCCCGACGGTCCGAAATGGTCGGCCAGTACCGCACCGGTACCGTGTCACACCGGCTAGACCGCCAGGATGACCACCCACATAGTCTGGACAAATTTGTCTCGAAACGCTTCTTGCTTGATTGAGTTGTTGGTGATTACTCGATGCCGCGCTGAGCATGTGCTATGGAAGGTATCAGATGCAGGGTTTCAAGGCAAGATTATCGGCGCTTATTTATAAATTTGTGGCTCACGCAGGTTGGTTGGTTATTTCGGCTTAGAGGCGCATCGACTGCGTTGGTCATGCAGCGCCCATGGCTTATGCAGGAAAACGGGGATATTTCTTAAGGGATGAACAGATTGTGTGTTTGCTTATTATACAGAACAGATGTTTATTAATCCTTAATATTTGAGTGTGGGGTCCTTATACGCCCTATTGTTTTTCTGCGATAAAAAAAAAACGGGGGGGAGGCGCCCCGTTTTTTTATTATTTTTTTTTTTTTTTTTTTTTACATCTCACGTGAAAATTTTAATCTCAGATCGTATAGCGTCATCGACCTAGCTCAGATCAGAAAGGACACCTCCAAAATTGTTTGAGGATCGCTAACTCATACACATGAAGATATATTTAAATACAACTTGCTACGTGAGTGCAATTGAGCAGTAATATCTAAAACGTATATCTCGGATTGTTGTTGGAGCTCAGACCAGTGATCTGGGGTCACGGCCAGTTTCAGTCCATTTAGGGCCGATTTTCCTACTTTTGTTATAAGCATGTTCCTCCGATATAATTTTTACCTTGGTATGCAAGCATAAGCATCGGAAGAAGCTACTTGTTTCATTTGATTGGTCTCCGCCAAGTGACCTAAGGTCAAGTCACGATACAGGGCGCAATGTGGGCATTTAATATTTTAAAATTTTTGTTTTTTTTAATTTTTTTCGAATTTTTGGGGGCTTAAAATTTTTAAATTTTAATTTAACAAAAAAAATAACCTTAATGGAAATGTAGAATGTTTTGGAAGGAAGTTTCCTCAAAAACACCCATTTCTACGTTCACCATTATTCAAAGTCAAATGCAATATCATTTCGTTACCTAATCATCGAGAGCTTTCCGCTGATACCTGTTCGTTTTCATGCAACGCTTAGATTGGAAGTTAGATGGATGATCTTTTAGGACCTTCAGGTACGGGGTGTGAGGATCTGACCGGAAAGAGGACCAAAGGTTGTCCGCATTGGCGGGATGTCACCCTTCGGCCCTCAGGTAGCTCCAAGTCGATACCTTGTGTCGATACCTTGAGGTATGTCGCACTTCGGCCAACAGGTAGCTCCAAGTCGATACCTTGTGTCGATACCTTGAGGTATGTCGCACTTCGGCCAACAGGTAGCTCCAAGTTTATACCTTGTGTCGACGATCCTTATTTGCCATATGTGACAATAACATACCTGAGCTAGCTGTGACCTAGTTATTGGCATATGAGGCTTGACATTTTAAAAATCGGAATGGTAGTTTTGTTTCTATTTTTCAGCAAATGTGTTCGAGTGAGTGGTAATTCAAAACATCAGGATACCTGGCCAATTTTTTTTCTCCAATCCCAATCGTTCGAAGCTTATGTTGTCCCGATCCAGTGATCTTCCCAAGATAGGCTTCGGCGATACATTCAGTGACCACATCGACAAGATGAATGTTCTGGAGTGATTTTCAAGCGCAGAATTGCAATGCAAGTACGATAGTATCCGCGACGGTCTCAAATCTCCTTTTGGCGGCTGTTCTACTGTCACATCTGACAACAGGATAGTGCACCTTCTGTACGGTGGAGCCGATAATTGGCCGAACTGACTGCCATGTGTGGTGCAGAAACGGCTCGTCTGTTTCTACATAGCGTAAGCATTTGACTACTAGAATGTGACATCAATTAGGTTATAATAGACTCAGCGCAATAGAGGTGCGCCAGTGCCTACAGACCATTTCAAGATGATCGTGCGAAGTCGGTAGGTGATGCACGAACGTCTTTATCTTACCTTTACCATCGCCAGCTTGACCTGCCTGACTTCACATGAAATTCAAACTGTAACTACTTTCTTTTTATTTCCTTATATATTATCGCTATTGCTGTGCGTCATTACTTAGTCTCCTCCTGACAATTATCCTACACCATCCATACCGTATGACGTGTTATCTTGTCTTGCTGGTGGACCTGGGGCGCACACGGACTCACTTCCAGCGCAGACTGCCGGGCGACGTGATGGGCGACATGGGGCCGTCCTTCTCCACCAGACGACGCACGCTGCGCAGGTGCTCCAGGTCGCGGTTGGTGATGCCGATGTCGGCGCGGTACGTGCGCCGCAGCTCGTCGAAGTGGTGGAAATCCTGCCGCAGAGGACATGTGTGTCCAGGGTTAAAATAATGGTTTTTCGTTAGATGTGAGATGTCAAAGCGAGCACAGTAGGATGTCGGAATTTCACATGGAATTAGTGTCATTTAAAGTGCTTTCGATGCCTCAGACACAAACTCGAGCTGATGGTGTAGGCACTTCGAGCTGATGGTTGTTGGAGTGTGCATACGAAGCTCAGCTTCGCATGATACCGCTAGGTGGCGGGGCTACTAGATGACCTGACCGGTCCATTAGGTGTTGCCGCCTGCGGCGGAAATGGGAACCCGGAAGACAATAAGGGCGTGGCGACATTGGTCATTTGGAGCTGGAGGAGTGAGCAGGGCGGAAGAATAAATCACGGACCGAAGATCCAGTCTCTGGAAAGTCTCGTGTCGCGGAATCAGGAGGAATCGACACACGAACATGGCGCAACTTGCAGGATAACAAGAACTCTTGGGGAAGCCGAACATCTGACTTCTCTCAAAACGAGAATGGCGGCCACCGCGAAGCCGCCATGGAGGATATCGCCGCCGGACAAACTCGACCTTTCGGTGGACAGAGGTGACTCGTTCAGAACATGGAAGGAAAGGTGGGATGATTATGCGCTCTTAGCGGAGGTAAGTCAACAAACCAAAATCGTGCAAATGGCAATATTACGTGCGTGTCTGGTGACGATACACTTCGGATCGTGCGCAATTTCGACATTGCACAAGCCGATCGAAATATGGATGTTGTACTCCAACACCTTACCACCTTCGCTAGAGGACAGGTTAACGAGGTGATTGAAAGAAGAAACAGGAGGAATCGACACACGAACAATGGTGTAGGCTTCAAGGAGCAGGATGTGTATCCTTCTTGGAGAAGGGTGTCGATTGAGCATTCATACAGTGGAATATTCCACCTTATTTCACGAATAATTAATCACTGTGTGGGTCACATGAAAGGCGGTGGCCTGTGGGACGGGCAAGATGCGTCACACAAGCTCGAAGTTCAAAATGATGGGTACAGACTACTTATGCGAGTGGAAGCTTTGTTGTGTCAGGAGACAGACACGCTATTTGAGATGAGTCTTGTGGGCAAGGGCAGACGGTCACGTTATATGGGAGTGCTGTGGCAGGGAAAACGGACACATCAAGTGAGATACAGTCACATGTGGCATGTCGGGAGACAAATCACATGTGGTGGAAACGAATGTACCCGTGGTCACGGCCATATTCCTTTTAGTGTGGGAACAGAAGAGTGACGGGCGCCTAACAGACCCATGTTAAAAAATGTTGTGCCTAACTTAATTTTAAAATTACACTTGTTTCTTCGAAACAAAATTATTCCGGCACTAATTTTGAATAAAAATGAATGATGGTTTGTTTTTTGGTTGGTTCACGACACACTTTTTAAACATTCATCGGCCAAAGGGCCCCCCCCCACCCTTTCCCCGGGGGGGGCGGGGGGGGGAAAATGCCCTGGGGGGAAAAAGGGGGAAACCCGGCCCTTTTAAACCCAAGCCTACCACCCACACCCCAAAATGAATGATGGTAGCACCAAAATATCACATACTGAAGAACTCGGATCAAGAATACAATCATTCTTAACTTGATATTGCTTCTTCGCAGTATACAATTTATTGATTGATGTACATTTTTTGGCTACTTTTTGGAGATCCACAGGAAACAACGAATATTTATATACCCAGACGAGGTAGGGAAGGAGGGAATTCAACTTGCTTGGATCTCCGAAGCAGCATTTGTTTTCGAACAACTAGTGCTATAGTGCGCCACTACCGGCTTAACGTTACCGGGAGACGGCATAAGTCACCAAGAAGACCGTGTTCCGCACCTTCGACTCCTTGTCGATCTGGTATTGCAGATGTTTCAGTGAAGACATTAGGTCCAGCTTCTTCCGCTCCAGCTGCTTGGTCAGCTTGATCAGCTCGGATTCCGTGTACCTCTCGAACTCGGGGAACATCATGTCGATCTTGTACACTGGAACGAGGCGAGGTCGGATCAGACGTTCCGGTGCCGACAACGTGATGCAGTGGTGTGCCTCGGGAAGCTTTTAACCAACCAAGTCTTCGCCGGTTGTTTAAGACTGGAGGCGGATACGTAAGCGGTGCATAGGACAGTTACGCTTCCGCTTCCGCGAGCGAGAGTGGCCAGTGTTTGGTGCGCTACATAAGCACCGAAGCCCACAAAGCAAGCACATACGTGTAGAACCATCCCTCGAGACAGCAAAATGCGCGTTGCAGACAACGACCGGCGAGGTGGCGTTCCCGGGCGGTAAGTTTAGGAATATCGCTTGCAGACAACTAGGCCGAGACACTGCGCCGAATCGCTCATGTCGCTCCATTCTGGCACAGTTGAGCATGCGACACAAAATCACCGGCAACCCCACAATGCTTGCTCTTCGGATGAGTCACATGCGAACACAAGAAGAGCGATATACCAACTGTGACTTCCCTATTCATGCACAGGGGTCAAACGACCCGAGCTGTCTAATGCCAGGTCAGATTTAACGGCTGGCCAGCAGGTGTTGCTTGGTGTCAAAGGGCGCATGCCACACACAAATACCGGCAGCCACCTTCGCACACTACAGCCTGTAGCTATGGTGACGTAGTTAGCGTGACGTCACTAGTGTGACGTAGCTGGCGTGACGTCACTAGTGTGACGAAACTAATGTGACGCACGCGTCCGTCCAAAACAAAACAGGGCCAAAAATGTCGGGCCTATCTACCGCAAACCGCACGGCACACCGGGCAGTGGCGACCCCGCCGCCCCCGGCCACTCGCGCCCTCCCGCCCGGTTACGATACCGTCGCCGCCTGGATGACCTTCCTTGAAGTTGGTGCGCACGATGTTCTGCTGCTCGGCGAGGGCGTCCTTCTGCTGCTGCAGCTCGCCGTTCAGCGCCACCTGGCTGTCGTAGCGCGTGCGCCACTCCATCGCGTCTGCGCCGGGGGAACTCGTGTGAGAAGCGCTAGAGGTATGGCTGGACACTGACATACTGCAACTGGCAGTCATACCGAAGGTAATACTGAAATATTTGGCATCCATCACAACGTTAGAGTCTGAAGGAGCTACGGCATCAGATGCAGATATATGCAGTTAAATCCCCGTGTAGCTAGCTGGTTGGTTATTGGTTTTACGACACATCGACCGTTGAGTCATGTAGCGTCGCCAATCTCTCACGCCGATTGGTCGCGGGCGAAGAGTAGCGACAGGTGAGACTCGAACCCACAACCTTTTGATTGTGAGACGAGCAACTTACCCCTAGACTACTCGTCTCACCGTATAAATAAATTAACATATATACACATATACACAAACAAATATATATATATATATATATATATATATATATAATATATCATCATCATCATCATCATCATCATCATCATCACATCGCCACCAACAGCTGTGGTTTTTCGGGGAAGATAGATGAAACTGGTCATGAGCAGGCACTGTTCAATTACGCGCACTTTTGTGCGTACTTGTTCTAAAAAGGGACAGTTTTGGGAAGACCCTTTAGGTGGCCAAAATTGGTGCCTTAAGTTAGAACAGATGCGAAATAATAGGTCTGGTGATCGGAAGGTCGATGGCGAACGGCGATATTTCGGAGCAATATGCCGAACGGTGACTTATTCCACGCATCGTGTGGAGGATCGAGAAGTGGAGGTGATAGCCAGGTATCAGTCTAAGGCCACATACGTCATCGTGGGATCCGGATGTGCAGCATGCCACCCGAAGGCCTGATGCTAGGTCCTCGAACATCGAGTATGGGGAGCACTGGTGTCTCATGCTGTCACAGAACTCCTAATGTTACATGTCATATCTGAGCAATGGCAGCAGGTCATATATGTTCAGTTCAGGTGTGCGAGGTCATGTCTGGGGCAATGGTGTAACATGCGATCATCAGGGCCATCGGTGGTGCCCTGGCGTTATGTGCTTCCATCGGTGGTCATCTGGTGCTACACACCTCCATCCGTGGTTCTCTGGCGTGAAATATTACCATCGATAGTGATCTGTCGTAGAATAGAACTATCGATGGTGGTCTGTCGTAGAATATAACTATCGATGGTGGTCTGTCGTAAAATGCAACTATCGATGGCGATCTGACGTGGAAATACTATCATTGATGGTGTTTCGGTGTCACATGCTACCACCTGTGGTGTTCCGGTACTACATACTACCATCCGTAGTGCACTGGTGTTACATACCATCGTCCATGGTGTTCTGATTACGATCCATAGCTCGGAGTTTCTCCTGGAGATCCTCGACAGAGTGCTCCAAGCTGGCATTGGACCATTCCAGGGTGTCACTGCAACAGGCCAACGCTCCATTTATATAGCGTACCGAGAAGTGAACCCCAGCAAATAGCAGCTAACAGCAGTATATATGAGGGGTGTGCAACTTTGTCACTAGGAGCAGGTCGCTGGCCTCCGCCTTGCTGCGTTTGTGTCGTACGGTGCGTGCGCTGCCCGCTTCCGCCAGTTGTCAATGGAGAATAGGTCTTACCCATGCAGGGGCACATTTCACACATTTACCAGCCATGAGTCACTTAAAAACCTACTTACAGCTTCCTAACTTACAATGGGAGCTTCAGACACGTGACATGGCTCGAGCACCTCGTGTATGCAAATCCGCAAACGGTCTCCGACTCTTTGCGCCCTACCCTCACCCGCTCCAAGTCATCGTATTTGTGTACCCTCACATCAACAGCACAAACCAGAGCTGTACCTGCGCACCGGTGGCCGACGTGTTCTGCAGCTCGCGTCCCTCACCTGAGCTGCAGCTCGCGTCCCTCACCTGAGCTGCAGCTCGCGTCCCTCACATGAGCTGCAGCTCGCATCCCTCACCCGAGCTGTGCGCGCCGGTAGCCTACCTGAGCTGCAGCTGGCATCCCTCACCTGAGCTGCAGCTCGCTGTCCAAGCTGCAGCCGGTCCCCACCTGAGCTGCAGCTCGCGTCCATCACTGAGCTGCGGCCTCCCTGTCGCCGATCCTACCTGAGCTGCAGCTGCTCCCTCACCTGAGCTGTGGCGCCGGTGACCCACCTGTGCTGCAGCTGGCATCCCTCACCTGAGCTGCAGCTCGCGTCCCTCACAGTGAGCTGCAGCTCGCGTCCTCACCTGAGCTGCAGCTCGCGTCCATAGTGGCGCCGGTGACCCACCTGTGCTGCAGCTGGCATCCCTCACCTGAGCTGCACCTCGCGTCCCTCACCTGAGCTGCAGCTCGCTGTCCCTCACCTGAGCTGTGAGCGCCGGTGAGCCACCTGTGCTGCAGCTGGCACCCCTCACCTGTGCTGTAGCTCGCTGTCCCTCACCTGTGCTGTGTGCGCGTGTCCCCACCTGGGGGCACCTGTGCTGCCTGTGCTCTCACCTGTGCTGCAGCTCGCTGTCCCTCACCTGAGCTGTGTGCGCCGGTGGCCCACCTGTGCTGCAGCTGGCATCCCTCACCTGAGCTGCAGCTCGCTGTCCCTCACCTGAGCTGTGAGCGCCGGTGACCCACCTGTGCTGCAGCTGGCATCCCTCACCTGTGCTGCAGCTCGCTGTCCCTCACCTGGGGAGGCGGTGACCCACCTGTGCTGCAGCTGCACCCTCACCTGTGCTGCAGCTCGCTGTCCAGGTCGGCGGTGACCCACCTGTGCTGCAGCTGGCATCCCTCACCTGTGCTGTAGCTCGCTTGTCCCTCACCTGAGCTGTGAGCGCCGGTGACCCACCTGTGGTGCAGCTGGCATCCCTCACCTGTGCTGCAGCTCGCTGTCCAGGTCGGCGGTGAGCCGCTCGAACTCAGCCAGGTCGACTTCCCGGCGCGACATTGAGTCGCCGTTAAACACCAGTCCGGTCGTCTGCCCAGCCCGCAGTTCGACACCGACCCAGCCGTCTCAGCTCGGCCAGCTGACAGTCCCAGTCACCTGCTCAGCCCGCGGTCCAAGACCACCCAGCCGTCCCAGCCCGGCCCGCCGACTGACACAGTCCCGGCCGGCCGCCCGGACTTAGCCTGACCCCGGCGCGGACGCCTGTTTGGCCCGTCGCCCGGCAACGGTCAATCGATGGCCGGGCGGCCGTGACGAGACCGACGGACGCGTGACGCCGATCCGGGTCAGCGCCGGCTGATCACACAGACGGCGACGGCACGAGCGGCGCTACAGCGGCGCTACAGCGGCGCCACATTACACAGACGGCGGCGGCACGAGCGGCGCTACAGCGGCGCCACATTACACAGACGGTGGCGGTACGAGCGGCGCTACAGCGGCGCCACATTACACAGACGGTGGCGGCACGAGCGGCGCTACAGCGGCGCCACATTACACAGACGGTGGCGGCACGAGCGGCGCTACAGCGGCGCCACATTACACAGACGGTGGCGGTACGAGCGGCGCTACAGCGGCGCCACATTACACAGACGGCGGCGGCACGAGCGGCGCTACAGCGGCGCCACATTACACAGACGGTGGCGGCACGAGCGGCGCTACAGCGGCGCCACATTACACAGACGGTGGCGGTACGAGCGGCGCTACAGCGGCGCCACATTACACAGACGGTGGCGGTACGAGCGGCGCCACATTACACAGACGGCGACGGCACGAGCGGCGCCACATTACACAGACGGTGGCGGCACGAGCGGCGCTACAGCGGCGCCACATTACACAGACGGCGACGGCACGAGCGGCGCTACAGCGGCGCCACATTACACAGACGGTGGCGGCACGAGCGGCGCTACAGCGGCGCCACATTACACAGACGGTGGCGGTACGAGCGGCGCTACAGCGGCGCCACATTACACAGACGGTGGCGGCACGAGCGGCGCTACAGCGGCGCCACATTACACAGACGGTGGCGGCACGAGCGGCGCCACATTACACAGACGGTGGCGGCACGAGCGGCGCTACAGCGGCGCCACATTACACAGACGGTGGCGGTACGCACGCCGCCAACACGCCACTGGTGCTGCATTGCACCGACGGCGGTGGTGTGTGCGTGTGTGTGATTAGGGTTTTATGGAGCATCGATGATGGTAGACCATTTTGCGCCTATGGACGGCTATGGTACGAGTACCGCCAGCACACCTTTAGTGTTCCCGCTGCATCGCCAATTTACTCCCAAACCACATCCACCAAAACATATCCATAACTGTCTACATGTAACGTTCAACTGAAAATGAATTTAGCCACATCGGTTAACATTTGCAAGTCAGTGGCGCACCCTGCCTTCACTATCCCTGCACCAGCCGGTATCCACCCACCCCAGTTGATGCAAGCGGCTCATGAGCGCGCGATGACTTCATAACCACCGTCCCCGTCACGTCAGCTAGTCACTCTTGTGATCGCGCACTTCAATCCAGCTGGACCCACTCGCGGTTTCCCTACCACTTGAACAAGGTGAACATGAGGGCGAAATTCGTCATGAAACGTAGACTAAACTATCGACCAGATCAGTGTCTGCCCCTGGCCCGTGAACGAGGAAAAACAATGTCCTGAAAAATCGCTTTATCCGCACCATCAAAAAAGACGGGTTTGCAATATGATGTATTGGACATGATGTGCATTCACCAGCCAGACTATCCGCCGGCGTCTCACACCCACCACCGCGTCACTTCGCCCATCACTCAACAACGTCACAACCAGCGACACGCTACGTCACACGGCGACCTGGGAGACGCGGCTCGGGGCCGGCTGACGTCAGACGAGCGTCAGCGGGTCGGTGTCGGCGTCGGCGTCGGCCAGCAGGTACATGGACGCCATGGCAGACTCGTCATACTCGTCACCGGCCGACACCTGGCGGCAGCGAGACGGACTCAGCACGGCCTGTCACCACCATCACCGGACATGGGGGCAGAGACGACACTGATACTGCCGACCCGAACAATGGTGGCCGAGCCAGCAACTCGGCCCAAAATGTTCAGCAGCTACCAACTTCGACAAAACATCAATTTAGCACTGCTGAAACACAGAACACGGAATAAGAGGTATCACGGGTTAAAAATAAAACCGGCTGAATATCACCCGTTTCGCTATGATCGAGTTCCAGTAAGGGCATTTTAGTACGGAGTGGCCTCCGACAGGGCGCGAGACACTCATTATTCAGAGCAATCGACCAGCCGTTCGGAAGGCGGAAGGAGAAATCAGGCCTACGGAACAGCATTATCAAACTAGGACACCTGTGCAGACGCGTGATTGGTAGCTGTCTGGGCTTAGGGCGAACTAAAGCCATTGGTTACACAACGGCTGGTTATTTGATCGATTAGCAAATCGCCGCCAGGTAGGGCGTGCCTGCAAAGCTCAAACGACCAACTTACAACGGATGAAATCATGACCAAACAGCATGAGACACTTCGAGGAAAATCCATTAAGCAAAGATCAAGGCGTGAATCCAGCCGACGAAGTAATCTGAAAACATCTGACCTTACAAGAACAAAAAGCAATGAAAGCTAAATAGGGTCAACATGTAATAAATATTCGAGAACAATGCTTAATATAAGCCATCTGACATAAGAAACCCACAGGGGATTGTTGGATAATTTACAATGTGGGCACAACAACATGAGGAATAAGACGCCTGCACGGTCGCACGGACAAACGACCAGTAAGGCGGCCAATTACAGACCGGGTCAGGCAATGTTGGGATTGGCTACCGGTCTCGAGCCAACCGCCCAGCAGGGCGGGTAACTACAGGCTAGGCCAGGGAATTGGGTCAGTCGAGCGACTGACCTCACGCGACTAAGGAGGATACGCCTTTAGCCCCCGATTGCGTGCCGTGTTATCGTGGCGATAAGCATGGGAAACGTTGCCACCACTATCCCGGCCCCGTTACCGATAGGTATTTGGCGTGCAAGGCTTCCGCCATCATGAAATGTCGCCATCTCCGCAAGTTCAACTACGACGCCAATACCGTATTGGTGCCCATATGACATTTAAGTCCACTTGTTGACCCACAAATCCGACAGCGGCCGAACGCTGTGGCGGGTCGCAGCACCGACGACGCTAGTGCCATCTACCCCAACGATGACGTGTCCGCCAGCTTCCCAACATTATTTGTGGGGTTATCAAGCAAGATAGGGTGGGGTGCGGGGGTATAGTTTAACATGCGCCCTGGAGGGCCTCTGAAAATAACACGCACTGTAGGGGGGCGGATTCCGCCCCTACTATTCCGCGGATTCACCCTGCAACGAAATTTGCAGGGTGGATGGGCACAACAGTGAACTCTATTGTGTGCAAAGTTCATGACCTTAGGTCAATATCTTCAAGGTCAAATGAGGTGAAACCAACACAATTTTCTGGTTTTGCGTGGCTTGGCTTGTCACTGTTATGGATCGCCGTGATTGTGTTTAAATGCTCCAAAATTGGCATTAATGATGTTTTGGACATTACTAATGATGCAATACAGTTGTCAGATCCACCATTTGACCTCAGGTCACCTATATAGGAGCACTTGATTAGATCATTACCTGCTCCAGCTACCGGAACCGGACTCCCAACCCGACTGCTCCTTTGGGCGGCTCGGCACAATCGGCTTCGCAAAGAAAGGAGTGAAATACATAAATAAAGTATGGGAACGCTTAAGCACACAATGACAAACAGTAGATTTCGGGATGTGTAAGGTGGTGGATTGGAGTTTAGGGGCGCGTCGACGTCAAGGGTCATTTTGTGTCCATGGGATGTGCAGGGAGTAACATGTAAAGTGACATCAATCGCATGGCAGTCATTTGCATTTGACACATTCCAGTTGAACACGTTTGGTTCCATTAGTCTGTCATAAACTTGACCTGACTTGACCTCGGCGACCTAACATGACTTTTAAATTATATAGCATAACAATATGCAACAAGTCGCTAGTGTTGTCAAGAACACTTCCCTTTTGCCAATATACGGAAAGCGCATCAGCGCCGATTTGTGTGGTTTGGCGCTGCAAATTGTTTTTACTTGAACGGCCCCTAACGTCTCGGCCGATTTTTATTTTTCTTGCTTTAAACAATGCGCCGGTCATTTCTAAGCAGGTACGCAAAAAATGGCGTACATCGGCCTGTACAATATGGAGTTTAGTACGAAAAATCGGAGGGGTTGGCGGATTTCGCCATCCCCCTCCAGGGCGTGTGTTAGCCTGTCATGAACTTGACCTGACTTGACCTCGGTGACTTGACATGACTTTGAAACAATGTAGCATGACAATGTATATCAAACAAGTCGCTAGTTTTGCTAAGAACACTTCCTTTTTGTTAATATAAGGGAAGCGCATCAGCGCCGATATTTGTGGTCTGGCGCTGATAATTGTTTTGACTAGCACCCCTAACTCGAAATATTTTCAGTAGATTTTCTTTTTTTCTTACTCTAAACAACGCGCCGGTCATTTATTAGCAGGTACACAAACAATGGCGTATATCGGACGGCAACATCTAGAGTTACCTACGAAAAACCTGAGGGGGGGGGGCAGATTTTGCCCCCCCTCCAGGGCGCGTGTTAAGCAGAGGGACAGAGTTGCACTGCACCGTACCATGAACTGAGCCGCCTGCGACTGGTCGATGGTGGTGCCGCCGTCCGTAATCACCATCGCCTCTCCGTCGTCGCTGGTCACAAACTGCCGCCGAGAGGCCAGTGTGAGGAGACTCACAGTCTCCGTATGCTCTGCACAGTCTCTCACAGTCCACCATAGCATACGGAGACTGTGATAACACGGCGCACCAAACCGTCAGGAGCGCGGGAGGTGATGGAAGCGTCAGGGGTGCAGAGGACAGTGGGGACGTTAGCAGCGTAGGTAACGGAAGAGGCAGGGATGTGGAAGGCAGTGGACGCGCCATGAGCGTAAGCGTCGGGGAACATATCAGGGGCGAAGGTGGCGTTGTGGTGGTAAGCCAGCCGAGAACATGGAACACCGGACGCGCCAGCAGTGTCGACGGCGATGTGCACACATGGACATGGTCCAGCTAGGCGACTGACCTGCAAGTTACACAGCTGTGAGTTGTTGAGGAGCACGAGGTTGTTGTTCTCCGCAGGCCGCTGGGCGCCGTCGCCGTCGGACATGGTCAGCTTGCGCAGAGAGCGCCGACCGGACGACTCGTGCGCGTGCGTGAAGATGTGCCGCTTCATGTCGGACCGCATGCGGAACGCCTTCTGGCAGATGGGGCACTGATGAGCCCGCTCGCCTGGCGACGGAACGGCCGTTAGTCGGACGTGAGCAGCACACGGCCAGCTGATGCACACGGGATCGTCAGGCTGCAGACCACACTGCTCCATACATCGCTAGGGCACACTGCTCCATACATCGTCAGGCTGCAGACCACACTGCTCCATACATCGTCAGGCCACAGACCACACTGCTCCATACATCGTCAGGCCACAGACCACATTGCTCCATACATCGTCAGGGCACACTGCTCCATACATCGTCAGGCTGCAGACCACACTGCTCCATACATCGCCAGGGCACACTGCTCCATACATCGTCAGGCCACAGACCACACTGCTCCATACATCGTCAGGCCACAGACAATGGTCCATAAATCGTCAGGCCACAGACCACACTGGTCCATATCGTCAGGCCACAGACCACACTGGTCCATACATCGTCAGGCCACAGACCACACTGGTCCATACATCGTCAGGCCACAGACCACACTGGTCCATACATCGTCAGGCTGCAGACCACACTGCTCCATACATCGCCAGGGACACTGTAATCGACACACTGCCATACATGTCGGACACCACACTGTCCATACATCGTCGCCACACTGCTCCATACATCGTCAGGCCACAGACCACACTGCTCCATACATCGTCAGGCCACAGACCACACTGCTCCATACATCGTCAGGCCACAGACCACACTGCTCCATACATCGCCAGGCCACAGACCACACTGGTCCATACATCGTCAGGCCACAGACCACATTGCTCCATACATTGGCCCACATACCACACTACTCCAAGCAGTCTCGAATACAAGCAGGCTCGAACCATAAACGACTTTTCCCGGTCATTCAACGAATGCAAACTTCCAGTACGGTGCGCACCAACACCTACAGTGCGCACTTTTTACACAAACCATGCTTGATTTCCACAAACAAATTTAGAAAGGAAGAAGGTTTCGGCCCACAATGATTCCGTAGCATTACTACCAGCAGCAAGTTGCAAGACTGCGATCAGGGCCATTTCAGCCCAATGACAAATTATTCTTGAAGCAGGGTGGAATACACCACTTACTGAGCAATGAGGATGCATCATCCCGAACGAAATATCGACATCGTGCTTCTTTTTGAGTGTTTCTGAAGTTTCCATGCCTGGTGTTTAATGGTGACTGTGTGTAAATAGCCTGCTCATGCTCACCACTACATAGTATGATACTGAAACATCTTGTACCTGACGCGATTTCAAGTAGAGATTACTAATATCATGGTTTGCTGTTCAGTTCAATTGAATGTACTGATAGTATGCCACTCGTCATTCTCATTAACATAAGTATCCCTATATTATGCATCTCCCAAGATAAACAAAAAGATGCAAATATGAGCAGACCATAATACCAAATATATATAATAAATTCAACCAAATAGGCTGAAAATTGAGTTTGAAGGACTTTAACGATATGCTAAACGAAATCGTTTCCATGGGGAATTTCGCAAACTTAGTGGACTCGTTTCGACATCTCACACCTAATGAAAAACCAATATTTTAACGCTGTTTCAGCCAAACGTGGCGGCGACGCGAACATACCCGTATGGATCTTCATGTGCCCGGTGAGGTAGGTGGACGCGCGGAAGCCCTTGTTGCAGATGTGACACTTGTAGTTGCGCTCGTTGGTGTGACAGCGCATGTGTATCGTCAGCGAGTACTTGCGCGCGAAGCCCTTGTCACAGAACCGGCAATGGAACGGCCTGCGGGAGGAGGTGCGGTCAGGCTCGGCAGCCCCCACCTGAGGTGCGTGCCATAGGCGCTCCGTGACATCGCGAGGGACGAGGTGCCGCTATATGATCCGGCCGGCTATAACGGGCGGCCACAGAGCACATCGGCGGCCCACGCCGTTCGACACCACGGCCACCACCGCCAGTCCACGCTGTTCGACACCACGGCCACCACCGCCAGTCCACGCTGTTCGACACCACGGCCACCACCGCCAGTCCACGCCACACGCCAGTGGGAAGCAGGCCAGCGCCAGCAGCGCGGAACACAGCCGCATGCAACCCGCCGGCTGATGGCATGCGGACCACGTCCTGCAGTGGACACACCGCTTTATTGCTAAATCCACCAACGTATAAATTACGCGAGTCTGATGATTGGCTATTTGGGCTTAGGGGCGAATCCACTGCTTCGGTCATACAGCGCCCATACGCGAGTCTGAGAAAAGTTGCCTGACCGGGTAATTACACTCGGTAGATAACTCAGGGTCACGGACTTGTGACCAACCTCGTCCCAGCTTGATCAAAGGCAGTTCCTCTCGAGCCCAGCACGTACCGTTCCCCGGCGTGTACCGCCATGACGTGAACGCTCAGGTCGGTCGACTGCCGGAACCGCCGCGGACACAGGCTGCACGAGAACGGCCGCTCGCCCGTGTGCACGCGCTCGTGCACGCGCAGCGCCGCCTCCGTGAAGAACGTCTTCTGACACGTCTCGCATGTGTGGCCCTTCAGCACTGTGGGGAAACAGTCGATCAGGGGCCTGGCTAAACTGACACAATCAGAACAATACTGCACCCACCAACACTGTAAGGGTCCTCGCAAGAATACCGAGCAACACGCGCACAGCACGATATCAAAACCACCACTCAACCACTCACATTGATGAATAGGGTAAACTTTAAACCTAAAAAGCTGAATGTCACGAAATCTGATAGAGGTGCCGATAACTGCAATGTTGGCTGACAGCACTCCACCATCAATACATAGGTGACACTGAAATGTGTAGGTTTAGAAGAAAAAAAACTTTTGGGTGGCAGACCAATTTTATGGGATGCAAACCGAGTGTCAGGACACTCGGTAGTTCTTGCTTCACTGTGTCGAGAAAAACGTCCCTTGATGGAGGGAGGTGCTCTGAATTTCTTTTACTAATTTACTTTACTCTATTAATTTAATTCATTGTTCATTTCTTAATCTTGTACTGTGCTATTTTGTAATTAATCTATGATATTTAATTACTTTAAGCCTTATTTCTGAGATGTAGAATTTTTTTTTAAGTTGGCTTGACAAAGTATAGGTGTGGCAAGCCACATCAATACCATTTGAAGAGAATCATTAGCATTTAGAAAAGCCAGCAAAAACTAGCTGTAGCCATGCCAGTGGCTAAACGTGGCTTTGAATGGTTAAAGCTAGCTGAAACCCGATACAACTCTAAACTACATTAGTTAGTTAGTTATTTGGGCTTTCGGGCGCTTCGACTGCTCTGGTCATATTGCGCCCATCTAAACTACATTAGCACAGCAAACATGGCTAGTGCTTTAGATTGAACAATGCATAAATACAACACCACACAAATGTGTCATAAATGTATTGTTTGCAAGATGTAAATAGCAACACATATTATTTCTTTGACTGCATTAACCAAAAGGAACATCGAAAATATAGTTCACGTTGAAAAAACATCTACGATATGGAAGAATGTCTAAACAGAATCCAGTCTACAAAGCATAATAATTTCAATACGATCTTGCTACAGTTATCGTATCAACACTAAGCGTTCAATGCATTCTTTTCTGTCTTCATTCATGCTGGTGTTTGCTAGTGCAGACCTTTCTGGTGTACCACTTTTGATGTCTGTTCGGCCTGTTTTGGTGCCCCACGACTTGTTCAGCGTTGTACGTTTTGGTATGACGTAGGGTGCTTCTCGTTGACTTCCCTACAACTCTTTCCAGGCTGGAAAATATTTCAACTCGACAAACGCGGTCACCCCTAAGCTAAAATAACCAGCCAAGGATTCCAACTTAAGCCATTATGATATTACACGAAGTAGGGTATGATTTCCGTTGTGGCCCTACAAACATTGGCATTCATAATGCATACATTTTTAAAGCTTGTCACCTTTCAGTTTCATCCAAATATATTATGAAGTATATTCAACTCTTATCCAAATCAGGCTCATAAAATGACCATGCTCAATCATTGCTGGGTGAATCCGGAAGGATAAATATTCTGCGACTATTGATATTTCCTGTGACACAGGTAAGTTCTATGAAACTTCGAACCTGGCACTTTCTAAGCCAACATGATTAGCTCCAGAGTATACTTGTCAATAAAAACTGGTGAGCCAAAAATAATGCATAGTCACCTAATTTCGTACTTTGTACCAAGCTCTCACGAATTTCAGTTAAGAGCATGGACATTTGTCTGGCTGATGGCCAGATTTTCTTAAGTTAGTGTTTTAAGCTGTTGTCCGTACCGAGGGATCAGATATTTTTGCTGCAATGAAAAGGGAAAAATATTTAGCATGAGTGGAGGTTATATGGTGGATAATGAACACTACTAATGCATAACTTTGCTCGTGGCATACCTTGTTGTTTATTGATTGGTTCACGATACACTTTATGCACATTCACGGCTAATGGCACCGCCCGCACTGTTTCGCCGGTGGGCCGCGGGATTGGGAAATGTCCTGAGTGGCGCTACGTGGCATATCTCAGATTTATATCTTCATGTCAGTGTCTAAAATCAGAAAGTGTAATGAGTCAGCAGGCTAAAACCACCAGGTGGCTAAACTTTGTTTCGACCAATCAGTTGAAACCATGACTTAAACCCGCCAAAAGTACCCTAGCATTAAAAACCTGGTTGCCACCACACACTGCTTTTCACGATGATGACCCTGAACGCAAAGTACGACGAAGGTGGCACCGACAAAAATGCTAATTGGCGAGAACTGCGAACAGTTGACAAACTGGTGAGATTTCTGCCCATGTATGAACACAGCAGAATTTCATAAAATATACTAAACCTTGAAGCAATTTGCCATGTACCAGTTCCATTACGGGAGTACTGTTCCGAGCGTTGCCATCGAAACAGCTAAATTGCATTGGCCGTAAATCAGCGGGCACATTGCAAAACACAAGAGGCATCACGCCCAGTCTTAAAAACCGTGCCAGTGCAGTGCAATTATAAATTATTCGTGAAATAGGGTGGAATACACCAATTTTTGAACACTCACTCGACATCCCCCTCCAAGAAGTGTCAGCATCCTGATTCGTGAAGCGTGCTTATGAAGGCTTCGTGCCTCCTAGCAGTATCTTGTTCATAAGTATGATACTCATGCTCCTGATAAGGAATGTTGATACACAAACATTTCACAATGCAATTTCAGGTAAAGTATTGTATACCATACCTATAATATGGTATGGTATATAATACCAGTGCATAGCATAGGCATTTTATTCGCTATCCCGAATATACTCTTCCTAACTCATGCATCTCAAAACAAATGTTAAAGGTATAGTCATAAATATGCCTTTGGCCCAAATTGTGGTCTGAAGGACATCAAGAGCATTTGAAATGGTACTAATTCCATGCCAAATTTTGACACCTTACTGTGCTGGTTTCGATATCTCACACCTGACGAAAAATCACTACTTTAACGCTAGTTCAGTGACACACCCACAGTGTGTGGACTGTGTGACGGCGTGCACTAGGCTATCGAGCGTCGCTCACCGTTGTGCTTGGTGCTGACGTGGTAGAAGAGCAGGTGTTTGTTGATGCCCGTCTTGCCGCATATGGCGCAGCTGTAGGTGCCGTCGTGCTCGGAGATCAGGTCGTAGACGGCCTGTCGGTCCTTGTCGGAGGAGCCGGCCGGCCGGCCGATGGGGCGCCCCGTCGTGGACTTCGCGTTACGACGCGGATGGTAGACGGGGTGCTCGCGCAGCTGGTGGTGCTTCAGCTGCTGCGACGTGATGAACGCGTTGTCGCACGACGTGCAGGCGTGCGGCCGGCGCCCCTCGCGCTGGTTCTCGTGCATCACCAGGTGGCGCTCGTAGATCTTCTGCGAGGTGTACGTCACGTGACACTGCATGCACTCGTACTCCAGCTTGTAGAGACGCTTGGGCGATATTCCGCCGACTTTACCGTCAGAGTGCGCGCGCAGCTGATGGTTGGTGAGCGCCGCAGTCGTGGTGAAGATCTTGGGGCACGAGGCGCACGGTCGAAGGTTCTTCATCTCGTACGTGCCATCGCCACTGCCACCGCTGCCACCGCCGGCCCGAGGCTCTTCGTCGCTGCACGCCACGTTTTCGTTGCGGCAGGCCACCTCCGTCCGGCGCGCCGCCGCCTTGTTCACCTTCTGGGCGGCTCTGGTCTCCTCGGAGGCTCGCGCCACCATCTCACGCAAGTGGACCTTGCCGTGAAGGTCGAGCTGCTCGGCCGTGTGGAAGCGCAGATGACAGTGCTCGCAGCCGTGTAGGTCTCGCCGCGACGCTATGATGTCCACGTTGAGCTCGGCCGGGCCGTCGTACGCGTCGCCCTCCTCGTCGATCATCTCCGCGTCGCCGATGACGCTGCCGTCGGCCGGAGCGGCGCCGTCGCTCTGCGGCGCGTCGTAGTGTTTGCGCAGGTGGGCGAAGAACTTGGCCTGTGTGGGCAGCTGGCGGCGGCACAGCTGGCACGAGTACACGCCGACCTTGGGCGGCCGGCCGCGGCCCCGCCTGGGCGCGGAAGGAGCGGGCGCCGCCGCCGCCGCCGCCGGACTCTCGGCCTCGTCGTCATCGTCTTCTTCGCTGTCTGACCGCTTGAGAGCGGCGACGGCACGGGCGATGCCGCGCGACGCCAGTCGGTGGGTGGGACGCGCCCACGCCTCGGACCAGCAGAGCGACTCGGCGTCGTCCGCCTCCCCGGCCGGCTCGCCGGCGCTCTCCAGCGCCGCGTCCAGGGCTCGCTGCCCGCCCGTCACGCTCACTGCGCGGAACTTGGCGGCCTGCTGCGTCTGCGCTGGCGCCGGCAGCGACGGCAGACGAACCGTCAGCTGGGCACCTGTCGACAGAACAGGGTTAGAGAGTTGACAGAAGCAGGCTTTCAGCGTCACATACATGTAGTTTAAAAAACAATGCAATGCATCATAGATGCACCAATTTTACAGCTATAAAGAAAAATCCGAACAAACCTACAATTAAAAATTACATTAATATATTGAGTTTAACGAAGTCAGAATAGCTTGACAAACAGCGACAATGGGGCAAGTGGGTGCCTGCTGTTGTGGTAGAAACAATAGGCCGTCCTTGTTTCTGTAAAAGTGTCATGATCGGCAGGGCTGGATGCTTTTTATGAAGTGTTTCTCTGCAATATAAACGAGACTCGCTGGGCTCCGCCCCGGCTCGCAATTAACCGTGATAGGCGAAACGAGGTAGCAACATTGCCTAATCAAGCATCAGCCACAATATATTGTGCGAAACACAGATCTGAAATTTTTGCTCCAATTTAATTGTGCTGTGAACGTCAACTCCCAGTGGTATTCAGAGTACAATCTGCTTGAGAGAAAAACGAAATATTTGTTCTAGGAAATAGAACAGCTATGCAATTTCGAGATCAGTCCTACCTCCGAAAGAAGAAAAATGCATGACATTCAACGTGGTCAAAATTGAATCAGATCCAAAATTAGCATGGCAAAGCTAATCTGATCTAAGTCATGCCCTTCATTAGCCCTAAGCAACCTACTAACAGAAGTATCTTACCATGGGGAAATTTTCAATTCACGGCGACATTCGCACCTCTACTTCTACACATCTACACATCCTTAGATATTGTCCGTTATTGTAGATCGCAAGCCCATCGACTGCATAGGTCATATAGCGCCCACAATTCTAGGTGAGACATAAAAGCAAGTAGACACATGTAATTTAGACAATTTAGACGAGAGCACATTGCAGGAAACTAGTTATAAGCGGCAATGTCGGGCCTTTCCATGATGAAACTGGTACTAGCAATGTCTGCATTGGTAGACGCAATGCATGAGTACAGTGATGGGTGTAGATTTATGAAAATACATTTTCAAGATAAATTTGTAAAGCTATCCCAAGTGGACAATGTCCTTCGCCAATACTTCCCGAAGCGAGACAAAAGTAGGTCCAAAGTGACATCTCCGTTCTAGAGTAAGCAGGAGACAAGCCGGAGATACCGAGACTGAAATGTTCTGCCTGATATTTATGTGGAATAACAGAAAAAACGTATTTTGTTTCAATTCGTTGTCCTCTGCACATTTTTTTTGTTGTTGCTTGGCATCTATGAATTAGCTCTGAAGTTCGGTATCAGGTGTCAAAAGGACATCCACGTTGTTTTCAGCATCTTCCAGCTGGGCTATGGTTAACTTCTTTCTCACTAAATGACAACCATCTCACTAAATGACAACCACTCACATATTCTGGAATGTGTTTGCTTACTAAGTCAGCTGTCTCACATAAGTCATCAGGCATATGATGATGGTTACGACGCGGAGGGCTGTGTTGTGGTCTACAGCAGTCATAGACACCAGAACAGCTTTCAGACTGGCTTGAAGTGTGAATGGAAAGTACCATGAGGGGATTCTATATGTATCTGGCGAAGAAGTCCAAGAGATGTTTTTATATGTATTTTCCATCTATATTCATAATACTTTAAACTAATAGTGATATATTTTGGTGCTTAAATACCATATGAATAGTTTGGTGTAATGACGAAGAGGATATCGGAAACTGTGATAAAACACTTGCTAGGTGTTAAGTTGCACATAACTGTATGAATCCGATAACCCTAGCGAGATGACGCACCGGACGCAAAAATGCATGGGGGCAATTTTGGCAGGATAAAAATAGATTAGTTATGTTGCAACACCTTGAACAGCTCACCTGTAGACGAAGTGATTGATGCCTCCACCCATTCAGCGTTCATGACATCTACACTCTCCAACTTGTCGGCCTCATTCTGAGGATGCGACGCCAAATCGCCGTTTTGGGCCAGCGTAGCATCCGATGTTTTTTCATTAACACTCTCTTTGATGTTTTGAGCCTGAGATTCTACCAGAACGTGTTCCAGGTGAGTGTCCCGTACTTCAGGACTGCCTGGATTCGGTTCATCGCCCGGAGGGTCTGTGCCAACCACCTGCCGCTCGTCTTCCGCCGCAACTTCGACCGTCTGGGCGTCAGCTGGTCCAACGACCTCCACATTCCCCTCAGTTCCTTCTGTGAGAGCGATCTGCCCATCGTCGCCTGTGATGACGATGCGGCAATCGTCTCCTTCCCCCGAGACGAGGATATGCCTCTCGTCTCCAGACGTGACGAGAATATGTTCGCCATCCTCTGTGACAACAAGCTGGTCATTCTCTTCCGTGGCGACGATCTCTTCGTCATCGCCTTCGGTGAAGATGATCTGCTCCTCCCCTCCTTCGGTAACGATGATCTGCTGAACGTCCGAAGAGCCATCCGCGCACAGACTCGATAGGTTCTCCTTCAACCTATTGGCCACCTGAATCCGTCGCCAAAGTGAGACTATATCGATCAAACAACACTAGATGGATGGCACAAATCATTCCGAAATATTGAAAATGGACAGAACACACCAGACTGACGGAGTGAGGGCATACGAAACAGGTCAGACATAGACAAAAATATCGCCAAGGGCCGATCAAACCCAAACGCACAGTACGTCTGTAGCACGCGAATCTTGGGGAGAATGAGATATGGAAACTGATGCGACGATGACATTATACCTGAAGAACTTTCTCAGGGAACTAATTATGTAGATTCAAAATGCAATTATTTACAGGGTGAGCATCTCACCTCTGGTGGCAGGGTGAACACCTCGCCAGTTGAGTTGGTCACCAGCCGGATCTCCTGGCAGCCATCCTCCATCTCGACCACCATGATCTCGGCGTGCTCCTGGTGGCTGCCGCACTCTTCCGCCGATCCGTCACCATTCTTTGTCACCATCAGCTGGTCGATAGTAGCAATCGTTACCATCCAGTTACAGCAAGCAATTGTTGAGGGGTAATCCATGCTGTCTGGTCAGCTGATCATGCCCCCATCTGTCCAAGTGCGGCGGCGAGATTCATAACTTGGTTCAGAGTAAGCCATGCTGTCTGGTCAGCTGATCATGCCCGTATCTGTCCAAGTACGGCGGCGAGATTCGTACCTTGGTTCAGAGTAAGTCATGCTGTCTGATCAGCTGACCACGAACTAATACGTCCAGGCACAACAGTAGGATTCATACTTTGATTCAGACAGCTTGGTTAGTCAGGATGGCAGTAGAACCGATGTGGGCCTCTGAACAAGTGGGAAGGACTTCTCCGCCAAACCACCATCATAATTGGATGATTATCTGAGTTTACGGACAACACTGGATGCGATGACAAAGATGTGGTGTCAATTGGCATGAATTAACAGACTGCTCTTGTTTATAGAGCTACAAAATATGTTCATTAGACATAAAAAACGACATTCAGCAAGAGGGAAGAACAGGAAAATACTTGCTTATAGCTTGATTCACTAGTCAGTGAAAAGTTGCAGATAACAGAGCAAATTTGGCTGGGCTGAAATGCCAACCCTGATTAGCTGATTTTCAACTATGAACATTTGCATCTCAGTATATCATGATTTCTGAAATCAGTGCAGTAAACCAAATTAGAGCAATCAGGAAGGTTGACATTCTACAACTGTGGAATATATGTGCACATCACAAAATGAGTGAACTTGTGCATTACACTAACCACCAGGATCGACCTCTTGTGCTTGGAAAATTGTGCTTGGAGCCCTGTACTTGAACAGCAATTTGGCAAATACACAAAATTTATGTAGCCAAAAATGAAAAATTCAACTCATATGTTTTGTTGCATCCATAAAGATAAGCAAATGCTGAATGTTTTATCAAAATATCTGTATCCATTAAACCATGACAACTGGTTGAACTTTTTTAAGGTGACCTCACTTGATCTTGACTAACTCGTTGACCCTAGATGACCTGACTTAAAAATTTTGAATCAGCATGTCAGTTAGTTGGTTATTGGAGTTTAGGGGTGCATCAACTGCCGAGGTCATGCAGCACCCATGAATCAGCATGTCAAATTCATGTGGAAAAGGTATGCCAAATTTTGGAGCTCTGCAGTATGCTGTTAATCTGCTATCCGTGAAAAACCTGAGGGGGGGGGGCAGTTGAAGACCCCAAGATGGGATGGGTTTATATGCACAAAGCTGAATGCAATATACAATGGCATAAATAATATGTCAAAGCCTGACCATAACTAAAAAATTACTTAATAATTAACTTATGCAACCAAGCATTATATAAAATGCCTTACCAATTTCCCAATGGAAGGGATGTCCCATTGATATTATTGGCAAATATCTACACATATGCTAATCTGACAGCCCCAAGAGAATTGACAACACAACACATTTATTTGGTTGAGGCACCCTCAACCAGCACAATTGGTACATCAGTTACTTACTTCACCATCGTCCATTGTCACCACTATAGGTGTTGCTTCCTGTGCTGGATCAGCAACAGACTGTGTGTGACCTTCCATGTCTCAGGAGTGGTATCATTCAGTGATTCATGCAGGCCTGGAAAAGAAAAACACATGTGTTACAATATTCTTGATAATCCCTTGAATATACATCCATTCAACATATATAAAATTGAAATGGATATCATCTTTTGAGCCAACCATGTTATATGTTTCTGGAGGCAGTGAAGTATTCCAATAATTGTGTTGCAATATCTGGTATCAACTATGATTGTTAGTTGTTTCAGTTTAAGGGTGCTTCAACAAAAGTGTGATCAATTAGCACCCATAACCTTCAATTCAGCATTTAAGTGAGTCATGCACACTACAGGTGTTACCGGGGTGAGTAGATGGCCCAAAAGCTGATCACTCTCAGAAAGGAGAATGGTTCCTAGAACAAACTATGTCTGAGTCATCAGCCAGGACATCACTATGTTGAGCAGTGTAGTATTTCCATAAAACATTGACTAATGTGGACCCTGAGGAGCAGTGGGGCAGAGTAATATACAGTAATTTTTGGTCACACCAAAACATAGGAACAAAGAAGCTAACAATGTATGGCACAACATATGGCAGCAATGTATGGCACTCATGATAATCAGCTCAGCTTCGTCTGTCATGGCTAACAGGAGCAATGTGCTTTCCTTTCACTGCTGGTCACAGTACAAGGCTAGCAAAATAAAAAACAAACAAATAATTCACACAACACCCTCATCTCAGGGAGCATACACATCTTCCTACACAGCCAATTCCTTACATAATATGAACCCAACACCACTACTGCACACACAAGTTGGATGCCATAGTGGGGAGCAAAGCAAAGGATCAGTAAAGGTATTGTATTTGCAGCCTGACACAGTTAAACATGTGTTCAAAGTTGCTAATAGTTATGTTAGTTATTTGAGTTGAAGGGTGCTTCAACCAAAGCATAACTGTTTAGTGCCCATGCTAATGGTTATGACACCATATAACAATACCTTGCACTGATGACACAGTTTTCAGAACAGAAAATTCCAGCAAAGCAAATTCTGGTCAGCAGCTTCCCAGACTCGAGAAGACATCTCATAAAACTGCCAATTTTTCCACTATAGGGTGGCTCCAAAGCAGGTTTCGGGAGATGCCTTGGCCAAATTCATAACAACCAGAGGTAACTGTTCATTGTGCAGGACTGTTGTTCTCAGCATTTCCATTGGCTGTGGTTTGATGTAGTGTGTGCTTGATGTACAGTGGCTGGTTTATTTGGTAATAGAAAGCAGAATAGCATATTATTTGGTTGATGTTTTCTTCAATTTTGTGTTTGTTTTAGTGGTAATTTTGTTCATTCAACATGTCCACTTCAGAGTACATGTGAAGCCCACTCTATCCAGTATGAATCCAGAGTGGAAAAATACTTTAGGATGAAATATCTAAAGAAGTGCTTTCATTCCACCATGTTTGTGACACACTGGGTACAGATAATCATACACAGTGGGTTATATTTGTAGCTGGAAGATTATTATAGTGCATTTATTTCCAAAATTAAAAATAATCATTTTCAAAGAAAATTAGGTGGTTGTTACCTATTTGGACTAAAGGGCTCATCAACTGCAATGGTCATACAGCATCCTTAGAGAAAATGAATGGTCACATCTCTTTCACAATAAAATACATCATATTTAAAAATTATGAGGTACCAAATTTTACCTTGATCCGCAACAATAGGTACCATACCAATACAAAGACTTTTTGGTTATTTTAGCAAACTTAAAAATAAGCATTATCTATCAACATTGGTGTCACAAGGTGAATGCAATGAACTGATTTCCATTGGTTCTAGGTCTTTTTCTGACAGGTGAAGTCATGGAACTTACCTTAGGCTAAAATTGATATTAGACTTGCAATTGTCGCATGGACGGAACATTCTTGCGGTTGAACGATGACCGTCTAGGGGTGCATGCAGTTCCTTCCCGGCAGCTGACACCAGCCATGTGAAAACCAGCCCAGTGTCCATAGCCAATGAAGATCCGAACCTTGACTACTACCTATAAATGTCAAACTAATTAATTTTACACAGAGCACAAACTACACCTATCCGCAGGGAAAAAATATTATATTTATATTCAAAGCAACGCTGTATACTCACCGTTGTCTTTTGATTTAACTATAACTGTTGTCAAAAAGCTTCCCACTTCTTGAGATGTGAGAACGTAAAGCAACTGCAAAAATATTAGAGCTCACCACACGTCGAACCAAAGCACGTGAACAACGCCTGCCAGGGCGAATAGAGCAACGCATAGAAAGCGGATGTGCCAAGGTATATAGAGATGTAGTTGCTAGAGTACTTGTTTCTAACAAACTTTCACTAGCCCGCGGTACTTGCGCTCTTCACTAAAATAAGTATTCACATGAATACTTATTTTAAAGTCAATAAAGAAAAGTCGCCATGTGGCGACTTCTCTTTGCAGGTGATCGAAAGAACCGCTGGGAGAGTGTGGGAATGAATATAACAGGGGACATACTCGGGATACAAAGAGACCTGTTCCGTGTCGATGGTCTACTTCCCTTCTTGCCCCCCCTCCCTTCCGTCTTCCCTGTATACGGCATGCCGCTGCTGACCCATGGCTGGAGTCGCCTTGGTTGGAGTCCCCGGCCGGGTTCTCCATGTGGGCGGGTCGGGGAAAGTTTGGACCCCTGTTTTGGTGCCATGCTGATGTCAAATTTTTATTTTCACCATTGAACCATAAAATATGTCGTGAAAGTAAGGACTTGGAACTCTGGTTTCGTGACACATCTCCAGCCCTGTGCTGACCCCTTGCGGGATGGTATGGGCAACGAGTGCGAGGGTTGCCCGTAGGAAATTCACCATGGTGCAGTGGTGTACCTAGGATTTGTGCTAGGGGCAAGCGGATTTTGAGGGGGCCACCTTCCCACAGTCCCTCAATTTTAATCACTATTGTTTTTTCAAAGGAGCTAATTTTTTCTTAATATAATAATTAGTGACCAACTTCATTGTCCAGTGCAGGGGATCCAATCTACCACCGTCCTTTCCATGTTACCGGATTTCAACCTTAACTCCCTCATCATGTTTGAATGCTTTTTTTTGGCATCCCTGGCCAAGTCACCTCGCACTATTGAAATTATACCTATACAAATCACTTCAACATATTTTTATTTTCCAACTGCAGGAATTTCAGTCAATATCGCCCGGTCGTCAAGGTGTTAACGTTCATGCACGTGCACACCTGTCTTGCGCATTCGCCACACTTCGTGCGATTCTCCGGTTTCTGCTTCTGCTATGTTTTGCTAATTGCTGTCACATGATAACCTTGCCATATTTGAAGTGTGGAATGTTTGCTATGTGGATTCGCCGAGAAAATAAGATTAATTCCGTTCGATGATTAATTATCGTCTGTCCACATTATCTGGTGGTTAAGAAATTCGGACACCCGCTGAGGTTTGATGCAACTCATCTTTGATTAAATACGTTCCCAGATTGGCTACCGAATCTAGGCCCTAGCTAGGTGTTCTTATTTTGCACCCGTTGTGTTTTTCTTCGTATACGGATGTTTTTAAGGCCCCAGGCAGTTTTTGTGAGGGGCCCGGTACATTTTGCAGATCTAGGTTCTTTTTTTTAGACCTTTGTTGCTTGAATGCGCATCGACGATATTGTTGAGGCATCGGCGCGTTTTCGAAGATCCCGAGGTGTGTATTTTGTGTTCGATCTTGTATTCCATTTTAGGGCGATGCCGCTTTTTTATCGCCTCAGCCTGTTCTTGAGACACCCATGCAGTCCCATGGCCCCGGTGTGCCTTGTGCGCCTCCGTCGACTTTTTTTAACTCTCCCTGTGTGTTTATGTAGAATCGCAAGGCAAGTTTAAGACCCTGCCGCTTTTTGCGAAAATCGGTACACTTTGTGGGGGCCGTTGCATTTTCTGTCTCCCATTGTTCTCTTAGGTTCCCACTGTATTTGATTGGGTTTCTGATACCATATTAGTCGAACCCCACCATGATTCTGGGGGTCCGGTATAATTCATCGGGTCCCTGCGCGACTTTTCGGGCACAGGCACGTGGTTCCGGTGGACCCGACACCAATTTTCTGTGCTTGACATTGTTTTAGTGATGTCTTGGGATTTTGTTATAGTCCTAGTCCCGGACTAATTTATTAGGCCCCGGTGCCATATTTCTGAGTTCCTCTCTGATTTTCCGAGCTCCGGTACGTTTTTTTCCTGACCGTAAGCGATTTCTAAAGGCATCTGGTCGTATGTTTGGGGCTCCGGAGTGACTGTCCTGGCTCCTGCAATTATTTTCCTGAACCTCGTTTTATCTTATAGGGCTTGGTTTGATTTTTGTCAGGTCCCGATGCGATTTTTGAGCGTCATGTGCAACACCATCGTTGCAATTTTTGGAGCCCTGAGGGGAATCTTTGATGCCCCGGCAGACAATTTTAACACCTGAGCATTTCTCGTCACTTTGACCTTAAAATGAGTGCTGTCAACTTCCTACCATTTGTTTTTGTTTGTTTGTAAAGCAATGCACCGTTCTAAGGAAAGACACTCCTGCTACGATTACCATAATTACAGTCTTCTTGATTGCTTTCTCCATTAAAACTCCCCTTGAATGCAAAAGTGTTTCTCTCCACTAGGTGGCAATTCATGGTACTAGGTGGGACGAATTCCGCCTAGTTAGCATGTTAAAGTAGGCCCTGCAGTGGATGGTAGTTATATATAAATGTATAGGTATATATATATATATATTATTATTTTATATATATAAATATGTATATCATATATATATATATATATATATATATATTATTATATATATATATATATATATATATATATATATATATATATATATATATATATATATATATATATATATATATATATATATATATATATATATATATATGTATATATATATAACAAGAGGTAAGTGTCAGATGACGTGTGCAGACCTGTGCCAGCGGTGCATGACCGACTGTGTCAGGCGTCAGTGCCGACCTCGACCGCCGCCGCGCTGGCAAGGCCGAGCCCCCGTGGTGGACGGACGAAAATAGCGCTGGCACCCGCCGGCGCTGAGCCGACCATCGGCCGACTCTGTTCGCCGTGCGCCGAAATAGAGCGCCACAACTGGCGGCGTTTGGCGGCGGTGGCGGCGCGGCGCGGCGTCGTCGGCGCTGGTCAGCTGACGGCCGACCGACGCGGCTCGTCGTCGTCAGTGAGGACCCGGCGGCGGCGTGGCACCTGCGGCACCTGTGGCGCCCAGGCAGTGACGCTGTGCCGGTGGCGACGCGTCGATAGGTCCCGGCTCCCGCCGTGTCGGTCTCCCTCGCCAGGTGCGCTGAGCGGCGGCAGTCCCCACCTGCGGGGTTGACATGCTGAGAGGCGATACGGGCGTACAGACGGCGCTATGTTCCCGCAACGCCACGCTTGATTGTATGACGACTCCTCAGAGGTGTAGGTGAGCTCAGCAGGCAATGATTCACTTAAGAGGGTCACAGCCATTGGCGTCAAGCCCGGTCATGGAGGCGCGTCCAGTGGTTAGTGCCGGCTGTCCGGTGGTGGCCAGGTAAGCTACGCACCGACGGATGCTTGATAAAAAGCCACGCACCAGCGAGAGAGCGTACCGTGACTGTGCCGCAACTGCTTCAAAGACACAGTGAATTGCGGCGGTGGAAGTTGGCGTGAATCTCGGTCCTGCAGGAGCGTTCGGACGTTTGGAGAGAGCCAGCCACACGGCTGGCTGAGCCTCCTGGCCAGCACTGCTGAGCCGGCACAGCGTCGGGTGAGGCGGCCCAGCGCCGCGGCTGCATGACGTCTGCCGCGCCGTCAGCTGTTCCCGCCGTCCCGCTCGTCACCGGCCGGCACACCCATGAACTTCCTGTACGGCGGGCTCGGCTCCAAGGCCTCCACGGAGAGCTACCATCCGATCCAGGTGTCGCGCACGCGTGTCAAGCTGCAGCCGCGCCGGCTGCGCTGCACGGGCGCCCCGGGCTCCGAGCCGGAGCCCCCGGCCGCCGCCGAGCGCCCAGTGCGCACCCACATCTTCATGGACCTGGTGGGCAGCGGCGGCGTGCCGCCACCGCGCCGACACAGCCCCAGTCTCATCGACAAACTGCGCCCCTCCGCCCGCAAGGAGAGCTGGCGCAAGCACCAGCGCGATGACCCGGCGCCGCCGGCGGCAGCTGCCGACCCGCCAGCTGGCCGGCCGCAGCAGCCGCAGCGGCTGGCTCGTCCGAGCCTCGGCGGCGTCGAGCAGCTGTCATCGCTCGACCAGTTTGACCAGGACTGCTTCATCGTGCCGTTCGACATGGTGGACAGGTTCCTGCCGACCGGGCACAAGGTGAGTCTCGCAGGCCGCCTGTCGCAGTCCATCGGTCCCACTTCGTTCCTCGGGGAGATGTCCTACAAGGCAAGCGTAGCAAACCGCCTGGTGCTGTCGAGTCCATCGACCCCACTCCGTTCCCTCGGGAAGATGTCCCACAAAGATGATGTCACAGACCGCCTGGTGCTGACGAGTCCATCGAACCCACTCCGCTCCTCGGGGAGATGTCCCACAAAGGTGAGTGTCGCAGACCTCCTGGTACTGCCGACAAACTGCATAGCAGATACCAACGAGTATCCTTCAGCAGTTCGTGCTTCGACAGTTCGTTCAGCAATACTTTCCGAAGTCCTTTCGGCTCTGTGGCAGTCCACCGCCCAGATACAACATCCACTCCGCTCCGCTCAGCTGAGCAGGCCGCCACTCGGGCGAGGGGCCGCAACATGCACCTCGCTACACCCGGCTAAAGTCACGAGAAGCCGTCTGGGAAACCGTCGGAGAAGCCGTCGGAGAAGCCGTCGGAGAAGCCGTCGGAGAAGCCGTCGGAGAAGCCGTCGGAGAAGCCGTCGGAGAAGCCGTCGGAGAAGCCGTCGGAGAAGCCGTCGGAGAAGCCGTCAGAGAAGCCGTCGGAGAAGCCGTCAGAGAAGCCGTCAGAGAAGCCGTCGACAGATGGACGCTGGCTCAGTAGCTTAGAGCACCGTACCATCAAAACAAAAATGTGAAGAAGCAGAGAAAACTTTCGGCGCAATGATGTTTATTTTTATGAACCTCCCAGAATTTTCCGTTTCACATGGCGCATTTTTGGCTGCAAAAGCGTGAGGGAGGGGGCGGGACACTGTGCACCCTTGGCTGCGCGTACGTAAACATATATGATTTTACATGAGGCGTTGCTGATGAGCGTGAGAAGCTGACTTCTGCACAAGAAAACGCAAAGTCTTAAGCTTCGACTTTGCTTTTCCGAGACATTCCGAAATCCACTAGATTATTATCGGTCAATTAATGAGTTTCTATTCGCTTTCGTACGCTCACGAAATACATAATTGACTAGACCTTCCAAAATGAACATTACACATATTCCTACGTTGTCTAGTCTCTTGTTCTTTCAGACGACCCTGGCACCTGTTCCATGTTAGCTCCGTTTAGAATCGCGCGCAACTCGAATCGCGAAGTGCGGAGGGCACTCGCGGCATCACCGGTGACGTCATAGTCACCTTCTGCGGGACGTCCGCGGGTGGGTTGACCCGTATACGTGGTCCGACGCTCCGTCAGATCGTGGTAGGCAGGCGCCCGCCTCAGCCGGTCGCCGTCAGCTGCTGTAGCGGGTTTGTGGTCCGTGATGACGTGAGCCGGATCGACTCGTCCAGCTCGATGATCAGGTCGGGCACGCACTGATCTGCTGATCGGACAGGGGCGGATTCGAGGGATGTTCAGAAGGACCATGCCGCCTCCCACGAAGATGCCGAATTTTGCCTTAAAATGTTTACTCGAATGGTGACATTTTATCCAATGCTAAGGACATATTATGATATAAATATCGTCTTAGCAGACTGAATGGATTTCATCTTCAAATCTTATGAGTTTTTTTTTCGAAATTGGAGAACATTTTATAATTCACCTCGCAAGCCAGGCTTCTGGATCCACCCATGTGATCTGATGACGTCAACCCGCCTTCACCAGGCGGAAGGGGCGGACAGGTCGGAACTTGCTCTGGGCTCCAGGGAACAGAGCTCGATTTCCATTCGAATGGACAACGGAAGGCAGCACCTGCCGAGTCAGCACCGTCAACATTCAGGGACGGATCCAGGAATTATCATGGGGCACATGTCCGGAGGGACGCCACTTCGAAAGTACCTGGAGGGACGCTTCTGGCCGAAAAAATATAGAGAGTGCACTCGAGCCATCCGAAGAGGCGATTCTGACTGAGAAATTCGAGGGGGTGTACCCGGACCTTCTGGGAGAGGCACCTTTTCTTACAACGGACTCAATTCTCACCGGCCCTTACAGCCTCTCAAGCTCTCAGGGGTTTTCTTGCTCACTAGGACTACTAGTTCCCAAATAGGGCAGGGGTCGTCAGTTCCCACTGAGCCGTCCTGCCTCTCAAGCTCCCAGGGGTTCTCTAGCTCACCAGGACCTCTATCTCCCAAGTGGGGTAGGGATCCCGTCAGTACCCACTGACCCGTGCAGCCTCTCAAGCTCTCGGGGTTTCTCTCGCTCACTAGGACCTCTATCTCCCAGGTGAGGCAGGGTCTTGTTGGTTTCCGCTGGCCAGTTCAGCTCCTGAACCAGCTTCGTTCTCATCCAAAAGTCGAGATCGACTTTCGGACTATTGGTGTGTGATTTATTTTGTTTTAGCCTAAACGTTTAACGTTTTCACTCGAATGGACAGCTGAAGCTGTGAGCGAGAAGAATGCCCCTCGGCGACTCGAGTGTTAAGAATATACGCAGCGAACTGTCTCGACGCCACGAGCCAACCAAAACGGATGCTAGTTATGGCACGATGCTATCTGTATTGCAGCGCAGAAAATAGCCCCGACTCAATGTCTGGAATAGCCTTCAAGAATGGCAATTTAATTACAACAATGCATGTTAGCCATACCAGTTATGGTCGCGCATATTCTGCATGACCATAGACGATAAATGCCGATATTCTGAAATTTAGCAGTGCAAAGCAAGCAAGAATGCTTTGGCGAATTGCTGAATAACGGATTTCAGGCATCAATTTGGCCGGTGGTAATCCTATATTTCGCTCGTGTCTCTCGTTCCTCAGTGGAACACCTCAAGTACTCTGTCCACAAAGCACATCATGTAGCCCACATCGCATACATGCGTCTCCCTACGCCTTCTTTGGAGGTATCTTTATAACATCGCACGTCTTTCTGCATGCGTTAGGTCCCATTCTTCCCTCAGAAGAGGAGTTTTGCTGGAACACCTGGTCAGACTATCATGTGCACGCAGCAGCAGAAACATCCGGAGAGACCAGATTTGAAGACGTGTGTGCAGAGCTGCTGCCTGTTGAACTGCTGGCAGTGGCGGACACGGGTGTGCAGAGCTGCTGCCTGTTGAACTGCTGGCAGTGGCGGACACGCGTGTGCAGAGCTGCTGCCTGTTGAACTGCTGGCAGTGGCGGACACGGGTGTGCAGAGCTGCTGCCTGTTGAACTGCTGGCAGTGGCGGACACGGGTGTGCAGAGCTGCTGCCTGTTGAACTGCTGGCAGTGGCGGACACGGGTGTGCAGAGCTGCTGCCTGTTGAACTGCTGGCAGTGGCGGACCGAGTGGCGGACACGCGTGTGCAGAGCTGCTGCCTGTTGAACTGCTGGCAGTGGCGGACACGGGTGTGCAGAGCTGCTGCCTGTTGAACTGCTGGCAGTGGCGGACACGGGTGTGCAGAGCTGCTGCCTGTTGAACTGCTGGCAGTGGCGGACACGCGTGTGCAGAGCTGCTGCCTGTTGAACTGCTGGCAGTGGCGGACACGGGTGTGCAGAGCTGCTGCCTGTTGAACTGCTGGCAGTGGCGGACACGCGTGTGCAGAGCTGCTGTCCGTTGAACTGCTGGCAGTGGCGGACACGGGTGTGCAGAGCTGCTGTCCGTTGAACTGCTGGCAGCGGAGGACGTGTTTGTGGGTCACATACTGGGGACGAGTGATCTAGGGATAAGTTGCTTGTCTCACAATCGAAAGATTGTGTTCGAGTCTCGCCTGTCGCTACTCTTCGCCTGCGACCAATCGGCGTGAGAGATTGGCGACGCTACATGACTCAATGGTCGATGTGTTGTAAAGCCACTAACCAACCAACCAGGGTTACATGCTAATAATTTTGTGGGTATGACTTCTCTCGATTTGTCAAGTGAAGAACCATGTGTAGACATGTTGCACTCGAATATGAAGAAGGCGACTATTTAGCCACTGGCTTTTGCGGCCAGTGAAACGTCTTGCCACAGGGAGCATCTCTCACTATATTTCGCTCCGGCGCATGCATAACCTGTCAAAATTACTGACAGGTTATGACATGAGCTGACATCACCAGACTGACGGTTCTGACATCATCTGGCATCGCCAGACTGACGGTTCTGACATGAGCCGGCATCGCCAGACTCACAGTTCTGACATTATCTGGCATCGCCAGACTGACGGACAGTTCGCTGCTTCCATGCAACATCACATGTCTATTCCTCATCATGCCTCATTTGTTCCGGTATTGACATTGCAGTGGTAGGTATCGGAAGTGAAGCGGACAAATCTCGCACCGCATAACTTCTCCGCCAGCTCCCTGTCCCTTTACCACGGAATCGATCACATTAGCTGGGCCGACAACGCGAAAGCTACCGTTTGGAACTATTCCTTTCGCCACATCGATATTTTATAACTATAAAAGACTTCTGACCACTGGGTGCGAGGAAGGCGGTAGCACTTGGGCGTCCGCTCGCTGATTTAAGCTGTATGTGCGTTAATACTATCGTATTTCTATGTCTCCATCTCAAATTGATGCACCTGCACCTTGCGGCTCAAAGACCCAACAAGACAGGGAAGGTATCCGGACAGTTTGCACGACATATCCAAAATTAAAAGGGCAGACTCTGACGTTTTTTATCGTCAGAGAAGGAAATGAGGCTTCTGCAAACGCGTCAACAAGTGACAGAGGCCTGAAATATGCGCATTCTCACCCGTCGGCGATGACCTGGAACTAGGCCGAGTGGCCAGCCGACTAGAGTGCTGCTGTGCCAGCCGAGAACAGGAGCGGTGCAGTTGGCAGCCGGCTGGAGTGCTGCTGTGCCAGCCGAGAACAGGAGCGGTGCAGTTGGCAGCCGGCTGGCGGCAGTGAGGCACCTGGCACAACATCACAATGTGTTGCGCTGACCCCGATCCGCTGGAGCCGGCCCATTGCCAGCTGACATCAGACGACCAGCCATGCCGATATATCGCTGCTTTATGGCTGCAGCCGCAGTAGACTGTCAGCCAAGTATGCGGTGACAATAAGAAACTAAGCACGCCTGCGCACGGCTGCGTGTGCTCAAGGTGTGTGCTGGATATAGCCTAACAAGAAACTGCTTCAAGAAGGGAATCGGGAAAGCGAGGATCACACCAAATCTATCCACAACTGGACGAAAAAATAAACAGCAAGAGAACCGCAGCCCGCAAACGCAGTTAACACTGGTATTGTCGGCGATAATGGACAGTATTCCCATGTGAGATGCAAATTGCATCTGCTGTGGCTGACTTCAGCTAAAATTTAGAAGCATATTCACGGTGAAACTATTGCATTGTATAGCAATGGAATGGGTGAAAGCTTTCAGATGCTTGAGCAAAGCGCATCTTATGCACTGGAGCCGCAATACGTAGCCAGCTTCTGGCTGATTGCAATATTTGCGTCCTTGATCAATATTTTACTCATCAATTTAGCAGGACATAGAATTACACATGAGATTCATCATGTCCAAATTTCCCAGAAGTTGGGTCGCGCGCACGCAGCGGGCACGCTGGGATCGCTCTCGTGGAGTGGTTTGGCCAGGTTGAGTGGTCTGGCCAGGTGACTTGGTCTGGCCAGGTGGAGTGGTCTGGCCAGGTGGAGTGGTTGGCGGAGTGGTCTGGCCAGGTGGAGTGGTCTGGCCAGGTGGAGTGGTCTGGCCAGGTGGAGTGGTCTGGCCCGGTGGCGTGGTCTGGCCAGGTGACATGGTCTGACCAGGTGAATGGTCTGCCCAGACGACATGATCGGTTGGCCAGGTTGAGTGGTCTGGCCAGGTGGAGTGGTCTGGCCAGGTGGAGTGGTCTGGCCAGGTGGAGTGGTCTGGCCAGGTGACACGGTCTGGCCAGGCGGAGTGGTCTGGCCAGGTGGAGTGGTCTGGCCAGGTGGAGTGGTCTGGCCAGTGGTCTGGTCAGGTGGACAGGGGTGGTCTGGCCAGGTGGAGTGGTCTGGCCAGGTTGGCCAGGTGGAGTGGTCTGGCCAGGTGGAGTGGTCTGGCCAGGTGGCGTGGTCTGGCCTGGTGACGTGGTCTGGCCTGGTGACATGGTCTGCCCAGGCGACATGATGGTCTGGCCAGGTGGAGTGGTCTGGCCAGGTGAGTGGTCTGGCCAGGTGGGTGGTCTGGTCAGGTGGAGTGGTCTGGCCAGGTTGGTGGTCTGGTCAGGTGGAGTGGTCTGGCCGGGTGGCGTGGTCTGACCAGGTGACATGGTCTGGCCAGGTGACATGGTCTGCCAGCGACATGATCCGGTATGGCCAGGTGGAGTGGTCTGGCCAGGTGGAGTGGTCTGGCCAGGTGGCGTGGTCTGGCCAGGTGTCGTGGTCTGGCCAGGTGGAGTGGTCTGGTCAGGTGGAGTGGTCTGACCAGGTGACATGGTCTGGCCAGGTGGAGTGGTCTGGCCAGGTGGAGTGGTCTGGCCAGGTGGAGTGGTCTGGCCAGGTGGCGTGGTCTGGCCAGGTGGAGTGGTCTGGTCAGGTGGAGTGGTCTGGCCAGGTGACATGGTCTGCAGGTGGAGTGGTTGGTCAGGTGGAGTGGTCTGGCCAGGTGGCGTGGTCTGGCCTGGTGACATGGTCTGCCAGATGACATGGTCTGCCCAGGCGACATGATCGGTTGGCCAGGTTGGCCAGGTGGAGTGGTCTGGCCAGGTGGAGTGGTCTGGCCAGGTGGAGTGGTCTGGCCAGGTGGGTGGTCTGGCCAGGTGGTCTGGCCAGGTGGAGTGGTCTGGCCTGGTGGAGTGGTCTGGCCAGGTGGCGTGGTCTGGCCAGGTGGAGTGGTCTGGTCAGGTGGAGTGGTCTGGCCAGGTGGAGTGGTCTGGTCAGGTGGAGTGGTCTGGCCAGGTGACGTGGTCTGGCCAGGTGGAGTGGTCTGGCCAGGTGGAGTGGTCTGGTCAGGTGGAGTGGTCTGGCCAGGTGGAGTGGTCTGGTCAGGTGGAGTGGTCTGGCCAGGTTGAGTGGTCTGGTCAGATGGAGTGGTCTGGCCGGGTGACATGGTCTGGCCAGGTGGCATGGTCTGGCCTGGTGGCGTGGTCTGGTCAGGTAGCACCACTTGCTGATGTGCCGCGTGTTGCACAGTGGGCCGCTAACTGTTACCCGCCGTTATTAACACCGGCGCCTTATCTCCTTCGAAGCCACCGCAAGGCTGGAGAGCATTGTATTGTGGTACTGCTGTATGGATGGGGTTGTACGCACTATGGCGATACTATGATACGGGTTGGGTAGAAGGGAAGACATAAGCGAAACAAGCAGCTTCCTTCCCTAAGGAAAACATTTCCAATGATATCTTTATGCCATTGTTCTACCGCATGTAGCTTTCAAATGGAAGAAAGCTTACAAAGAAATCCGTCCCGCCCGAGAGACGCAAAATCGCAAAGTCATGATGAGCGAAAGGTTCTTTCGGATCCTTATAAGATGACGTCTTTGAAATGTTTGTTTGGTCAGAGAAATCGTGCCTACTTTTATTTCGGCTGTCAAATTGATCAATTTTGATGGGCTAAAGGACATGGGAAATCACGAAGTCACGGAATCATGAGTTCGTGCGGTCAAATGTAGTAAATATTGATATTTTATTTCATGAATGTTTCAGCTGGTTCTTTTCTTCGTAAGTACACACAATTTACCGCCATTTATGTTCTTATCGATAAGATATCCATCGTCAAACCAACTCATGTTGTTTGACCAAAAAATAATGTCGGAGGCTACACCTCGAAATCCGTTGGTTGAACCGTGCTGAAACTTCCACAGCCGTATTCAGAGCCCAAAACTACCATGTGGGTACATTTCAGTCTCCGTCAGAATGTATCGGGTCAGGTGCATCGGTCGATCTGTCGTGGAATGGTGTCGCACCAGATGTGTCATGTGCCGCGCAAACGGCCGCGTACGGGCTGAGGCGACACAGGCGTAGACGAAATATTACCTACGCCTCACATGTGTGACGTAAAGCCGCCCTCCTCTCCCCCCCCCCCCACGTCGATAGCAGTTGGCGCAGGCAGCCATATTCGCTTGTCGTGTGTGTGAATAGATGTCACGGCGCAGCTGTTTGCTCGCGTCTCCATCCGTTCTGTCAGGCAGCCGAGTACGCAGTCGCCTGAACACATGGGGCGACGTCGCCTGACTTCTGAGGGTACAGTCGCCTGACCTCTGAGGGAGCAGTATCCTGACCTCTGAGGGTACAGTCACCTGAACACACGGGGTGGCGTCGCCTGACCTCTGAGGGTACAGTATCCTGACCTCTGAGGGTACAGTCGCCTGACCTTTGAGGGTACAGTCGCCTGACCTCTGAGGGAGCAGTCGCCTGACCTCTGAGGGAGCAGTCGCCTGACCTCTAAGGGTGCAGTCGCCTGACCTCTGAGGGTACAGTCGCCTGAACACACGGGGTGGCGTCGCCTGACCTCTGAGGGTACAGTCGCCTGACCTCTGAGGGAGCAGTCGCCTGACACCTCTGAGTATGCTGTCGCCTGACCTCTGAGGGTACAGTCGCCTGACCTCTGAGGGAGCAGTATCCTGACCTCTGAGGGTACAGTCGCCTGACCTCTGAGGGTACAGTCGCCTGACCTCTGAGGGTACAGTCGCCTGACCTCTGAGGGTACAGTCGCCTGACCTCTGAGGTTGTAAAGTCGCCTGCCCTCTGAGGGTGCAGTCACCTGACCTCTGAGTATGCTGTCGCCTGACCTCTGAGGGAGCAGTCGCCTGACACCTCTGAGTATGCTGTCGCCTGACATCTGAGGGTACAGTCGACTGACCTCTGAGGGTACGGTCGTCTGACCTCTGAGGGTGCAGTCGCCTGACCTCTGAGGGTACAGTCGCCTGACTTCTAAGGGTGCAGTCGCCTGACCCCTGAGGGTACAGTCGCCTGACCTCTGAGGGTACAGTCGCCTGACCTCTGAGGTTGTAAAGTCGCCTGCCCTCTGAGGGTACAGGAGCTCAGTCGGTGGGTAAGTTCATGAATGTGTTGCTTCTTCTTGATCCTTGATCCTTGATCCATGCTCTTCAGCATGCAAGCTGGCAGGGCTTGTAAACGGCGCTAATTGTTAACCATGTTATGCACTACGTGTTTGACTGCTTGTTCGAACGCTATAGTTGTTGGCAAATTAAACATGCGAAAGTTGAGCACGAGGAGCACAACGTGCCAGTATATTTTATCAACTGCTATGGAATTTTATGTAGTGGATTTTGGCTGTCGCATTTGAACATAGGCATGCTCAAGCATGTATTTTCAATGCATGGAAGCATGAAGCATGGAAAATACAACGAAAAATGTAATTCGCGGTAGCATCAACGTCGTTAGCAGGCAAAGACAAAGCGACAAGACTCGTCGAACAAATGCAAGGAGCTATCGAAAGCAAAAAGCGCATTGGAGCATCGCAGCATATCTCAATGAGAATATATATACCCACCCCACATATACACACACACATATATATATTTAAAAAAAAGATATATACGTATGTGTGCATGGGTCAACTCTGTGGTGGTTTTCAGCTGCCGCCGGCCAAGCCAATACAGGGCCAGCTGCTCAACATCCGAGAGACACACAACCCGGGCCTGGCCGTGGTGATGCACGTGCTGGGCCATCTGCTGCCGCTGGCTCCCAGCCCCCTGGACCCGGCGCCGCCCCGACACGTGCAGCTCAACGCCTGCACCTCCCTGCTGCGGGAGGTGGTCCAGCAGGGCGGCACACGAGACGCCATGCTGCTCAGCAACCTCGAGCGGACAGGTGAGCTGCTCCGGCTGCACGGCTATCACGTGTACATGGGTCCGGACATGTGAGCTGCTCCGGCTGCACGGCTATCACGTGTACATGGGTCCGGACATGTGAGCCTCCGGCTGCACGGCTATCACGTGTACATGGGTCCGGACATGTGAGTCTCCGGCTGCACGGCTATCACGTGTACATGGGTCCGGACATGTGAGCCTCCGGCTGCACGGCTATCACGTGTACATGGGTCCGGACATGTGAGCTGCTCCGGCTGCACGGCTATCACGTGTACATGGGTCCGGACATGTGAGTCTCCGGCTGCACGGCTATCATGGGTACATGGGTCGGGACATGTGAGAAGGAGGAAAAGGAGTGAATGTAGGGCAATGTGTGTCCGTAGGATATCTCTGAAAAGGAATGAATGTGATACAATGTGTGTCCGGATAGTATCGATCAAGATGAACGAATGCGGTGCGATGTGTGTCCATAATGCAAAGACTACAAGCCACACCGTGACAACAAGACTCTTCAAAAACTCCAACCGTATAAATAGGGAATATCAGAGGGTAGTAACTATCCTATTAGAGATGAAAGATGCACTTATGCCACCAAGGATGTCTTGTAAAATTAACTTCATGCGGCCCAGACTACAGAAGCTTGTAGTAATAGGAACCTTGGTTTTAGAACGCTTAGTTCCCATATTCCTTCTGGCCCTACGCGCCTACTGGGAAAGGTTTTTTGTCGGTTATTGGCTGCAGATTTGTGACTCTAACACATCTGCCGTGGATGAAAACGAGTGAACGGGAACGCAATGATCACCTCAAGCAGAAAATGTAACGCCAATGGAGCTATTATGAGGGTGAAAAGCTGGACCAGTTGCATATGTTCAGTTCCTACAATATTGTGGCAAATTTGTATCCACAAACCGGTACACCAAGTTCGAACATATATGTGAACGAACATATATGTCATGTTACCATATTCGTTTCATGCAGATATACTTGATGTGTTTATCCTCTTTCATGCTAATTATTGAACACGGAAACTATAAAAATATCATCTTTGTTGGTGCACGGTGGCTAATGCAATTAAGATTTACCGGCAATTTGAGGACACCAGCCTTCGCACCATTTCTTTCACGCTTCAGCCCCAAGGAAAACAAAAATATATAAGCTTACACATTTAGTCGCCTTCTTTAATTATCTTGGCATGATTTCGGTTTCTAGGAAAGTATTGATGGAGTTGCCAAAATGCTAAGATAATGCGCCACAACGCAATGCGACGCACAAGGGCGTTCGTGCCTGATTTGTCCAACTGAAAGCGAAGCCAATCCAGCTCTTGGCTTCGATGAAAGATGTGATAAGGCAGGAATCTCTGATGACGATGGACACTAAGCGCCTACAACGCCAGGGGTCAAAAGGTCAGTGGGTATTCGCGGTGATGACAACGCGAGTATCTCTTGTCGCGGGGAGAAATCCAGCACACCTAACACGTGATGGAAGAAATGTCATTACAAGGGCCGGAAGTGCTGTGGTGCCGAATATTTTTGGATTGATGACACGTGGGACGATCTAAAGCGGATAGAACCGAAGCACTCTGGGCCGAGAGGAAGCACCGATAAGATGGACAGATGTGAGCGTATCAGATGTGAGCGTATCAGATGTGAGCGCCAACAAGCTCGCTCAGATATGATCGCAAATGTGCTTCCGTTTCATCTGATCCTGTGGGTTAAACTGGGCATATGTTTAGGCCGAATGGTCGCCGTTTTGTTTTCCCCGGAGTTGCTTGGAAGTCACACTGCACGATTTTTTCATCATGTATCTGGCGTATAATTCCAAGTAAACATATTAATAGCAGGAAGCGAAATCTCGTTCAATTCTATGCAATCCAAGTAATACATTTAACTTTTCGTACGTTCAGTTTTTGAGTATGTTTACCTACAGACATTCTGCCCGTGTTGTTTTCAATACGCCAGGTTTGGTCACTTTCTAAAAGAAGCGATTGCATGAAACGATGCACACAACAATTTCGATTGGAAGCGGTCAGGCCTTCTCGCAAATTGATGTAACCTTTGTGCACATGTTCTACCCAAGTTGAAGGTGTAGAGTACGCGAGACATTTATTCGTGTGCTTCTCTAGCTGCCGGTGTTCTGGGCGTGGTGACTCGTAGTAGATCGTCGATTGGTTACGTTGTGACTCACGTGACAAGTGCACAGCACCACTGTCCCTAGCATGTGGCAGACCTGTCACACGTCATGTGACAGGTGTGACGGGCCGTGCCGGTACGCCGCAGAGGAGTTCCCGTTCCTGCTGTACTACACGGTGGACAGACAGCGTGGCAGCGCGGTCGACACGTTCTCGGGCATCGTGCACCGCGTGCAGCAGACATTCTCCCGACTGGAGTCGAGCTACGTCGCCGAGCACACCATCCGGCTGTACGACGAGGTGGCCTCCATCGCCCGACCGCCACTCAGTGAGGAGAGGTCGGCTCTGTCTCTGACCTCGCCCCACTCCCTCCCTGACCTCGCTCCACTCCCCCCTGACCTCGCTCCACTCCTTCCTGACCTCGCTCCACTCCCTCCCTGACTACACACCATCCGGCTGTACGACGAGGTGGCCTCCATCGTCCGACCGCCACTCAGTGAGGAGAGGTCGGCTCTGTCTCTGGCCTCGCCCCACTCCCTCCCTGACCTCGCTACACTCCCCCTGACCTCGCTCCACTCCTTCCCTGACTATACACCATCCGGCTGTACGACGAGGCGGCCTCTATGTATCGCTCTATCGCTCTGTCTTTAGCTACATCATCTCTGATCTCACACATTAACCCCTGACCGGTCCTGGTAGCCATTGTGTTTGCGTGTAGTTGAAGCTTGATGGCCGGAGCGCATTGAGTGAGGTCAGCCTCGTGCCTGTAGAGACCGGGGATGTCTGGGGATGTGTAAGAGCACAGTCCTGTCCTGCCTCCACCCTGCAACGCAGTAAAGACTGGGTTCATGGAGGACCATATCCCTGCCTCCACCCTGCAACTGAAATTTGGAAGCGCCGGTACCGAAGAGCTGTAATCCTACTAAGAATCCGTGCACACTGGGATGACAAAGAACAATAATGGAGCATTCGAAATCGGTGCCGGAAAAATGTCCTTCGTTATTTCCATTGCATCGTTGCATCAGAATTATGCGGCGCGTGCCTCTCATCGTCTTGGAGCTGACCAGTGCGGTGTGTGACATTTTGCTCTGTGACCCAGATGACATACGACGGCCGACTACTGACGCCACCGGCTATATTGTGTCAATATTTCGGGTCATGGAGGGCGACGATCGCGCTAGCTTCGAACGCGACTGGCTAAGTTGGACAGGTGAGGTGTGGACAGCTCCTGAGGTAGGGCACGTGAGGTGGGGACGGTTCCCGAATTACGATTGGTGAGGTCAGATCAGGAATGGTCCCTGAACATGTCAAGATGTGTCATGGGAGGTGAGGATAGTTGAGAAGAGTTTAGGAAAACTCAGGGACAGGCCAATACAACTCAGGAGCAAATCTTGTGCTTGTTGAAGTTGTGTATGTGTCGGTTAGATGTGCCTGGTCCTGCCCATGCACTATATGTGTGCAATTCACGTGTGGTCACAGCAACATCAGTCCAATCCACGCTTAGTCACGTTCACGTCAGGGAAGATCGATCAAGATGAAGGTCAAACCATGTCCAGAGCGCCCGGAGTACAGCTGGAAGCCAGCTAGTTTCATTATATAGAAACCGAACAGCAATTTCTGCTTCATCATCCATACAACATCATCATCACTTCCCTGGCCGCCCAGCGTCGTGCATCCTCAAATGCCGTCCTTAGAGGGTACATCGGATGCAGCCTGAGAGGGTAGCCGGAGTGGAGCATCAGGCAGCATCCACAGTACAGCTTCAGATATCACCTGGTGTATGGCAACAGAGAGTACGCGGAGTACAGCCTGAGATTGTCTTGTGTCTTGTGTATGGTAACAGAGGTTACCCGGAGTACACTCTCAGATAGAGCCTGGTGTATGGTAACGGAGAGTACCAGAAGTACAGCCTCACATAACACCTGGAGTATCGTAACAGAGAGTACGCGGAGTACAGCCTCAGATAGTACCCGGAGTATAGTCTCAGAGAGTACCCGGAGCACAGTTTCAGATAGTACCTGGAGTACAGTCGCAGAGGGTACCAGGAGTGCAGCCACAGATAGAACCTGCAGTATAGCACCTAGAGTACAGTCTCAGAGACTACCCGTAGCACAGTGTAGGGGTGTCCGGAGTACAGGCTCAGTGTACAGTGTCTGCTGTACACTGCAGTCCGGCGGGGCAGCGTTAGGTGCCAGGTCGTGACCTCTGGGTCTGCTCGCGGCAGGGGCACGGCTGCTGTACCGCAGCATCCCGAGCTGCGCCGGGCTGCGCCGCATGGTGCTGCACAAGTCGTGCGACGGCGGCGACGTCTACTACATCCTGATGTGCGAGTGCAGCAGCCTGCTCGACAACGTGGTGGCCTCGGTGCGCGCGCTGCCAACGCTACGGGCACGGCTGGTCGGCTACATCGGCATCTTCAAGCCCATGGCCGTCTCCTGACGGTCGACCAGACCGTCGCTCTGCCTTTCTTTTTATCGGCCGCGCCCGTGGGTCGACTGGCCATGCGGGCGATCGCTCAATACGCGCCTGCGGTGGCCTATGTGGACGGATGTCCAGAGTGGTTCGTGTCAGCAAGACTTACTTGATAGTAAGTCAAGTGATTAGTGGCAAACTTTGGGAGGGTAGTGGGCTTCTGATGACAACTTTGTGGATGAGTTTGTATAGAGAACAATGCCGCAAGCAACCTCTTCATAATACTGTATGCCGATGTACTGTTTCGTGTTTTTTTTGTTTTTGTTTTAATGTCGCGACATACAGCGTTCTATATTGGCACGGCTGCCTGAGAGGTCATTCTATGAAGAGCCTCAACGACATAGCCGAGCTATATGCAGGTTTTCTATGACTAAGCATATGTTGTTATGCAGATTGCATGGGTCATCATTATAAGCACTGTTCTTTACTCCATGCCATGGCTATGTGCCAACCTAGCTTGCTGTGCAGCTGTCACAACGAACACCTTCATGAAAGTGCGAGACTGCGACATCGTGTGCGTCTGACTGATTGTATCTGCGAACAATGCTATCGGTAAGCTGGTGGAATCGGATGCGACCGCTGATTCTTGGGCTTGAAACTCTTAGTCGGTTTAGCTCATCCTAGATTGGGTTGCAGTCAATTAAAATGCACGTCAGTTGACCTCGCGCAGGCTTATCGGTTGAATGCGCTGTAACAGCACACTCAGACTATTCTTCGGCACGCGCAGGCTTTTGGATTTTTCGTGACCTCACTGTCATCTCTGCATGCTATCATCCTCCAATAATGCCGATTTCGAGGGCGTGATCGAGTGGTATCCTGAGGACAGACGGCGCAGATGGAGCTGCAGTGACGACTGAGCAGTGATTCAGTGACGACCAGGTGGCCCATTAATGCTGCCAGCTCAGTGACGGTTGGGCAGTGACCCAGTGACGGTCAGGCACCCCACTAATGCTGCCAGCTCAGTGACGGTTGGGCAGTGACCCAGTGACGGTCAGGCACCCCACTAATGCTGCCAGCTCAGTGACGGTTGGGCAGTGACCCAGTGACGGTCAGGCGCCCCACTAATGCTGCCAGCTCAGTGACGGTTGAGCAGTGACTCAGTGACTCAGTGACGGGCAGGTGCCCCACCGGCACTGGCACCGTGGTGACGTCACACAGAGCGGGGGCGCCGGTGTGGTGGGAGCTCAGATGGGTGAGCCATCAGTGCACGTGGGTATCCGTCAGTTCAGCAGCTGCTGTGGCCGTCCTACGGATATGGAGAACAGCTGAGCTCATCAGCTCGGTACGTGAAAGCTAGGAAATATCGATGTGCTCAAAACATGAATGATGTGCTACCCCTTAGGCTTTCGTTTGAATACACTTCCACTAGGTACCTGTTTCCGTGGTATTTTGACACGAGTGTAATAAATATCCCGTCAAGAGATCGTGAGGGACCCGCGTTTTTCATCAGTCTCGTCAGGTCGTGAAATACCGGCGACTCGGAATAGTAGGCTATAGCTACCGGTAGTGCAAATCCTTCGAAATCTGTATGGAAGTTGTGAGCTACTTCAAAGGCAAAGTGGATTTACCCGTGTTGGTCACATCGTTCAAGGCAATGGTATGGTGACTGAGTGCTATGCGCGTGTTTATGTTCGTGGTGCATTGAAATAATTCCTGTGACCATTTTCAGGTTATTTGTGATAGTCCGCCCTATTGATCTCTAATTAGTATGATCCCTGCAGGTCGCCTATTTTAATGCGGCTCGATGGAACATGCACGGCTGTATCCAGTGAATCGTGTCTCCGGAGTGTCAGAGCCAATTGCACGTGTATTGACCACCTCCTGCCCGGGGAGTCAGAGCCGACCACATGGGTGTTGACCTCCACCCGCCCGGGCAGTCAGAGCCAGCCACATGGGTGTTGACCTCCACCTGCCCGGGGAGTCAGAGCCCGCCGCGGTTTTCACCTGCCCGGGGAGTCAGGCCGGCCGCGCGGGTGTTGACCTCCACCTGCCCGGGAGTCAGAGCCGGCCGCGCGGGTGTTGACCTCCACCTGCCCGGGGAGTCAGAGCCGCGCTGTTGACCACCTGCCGGAGTCGCGCGGGTGTTGACCACCACCTGCCCGGGGAGTCAGAGCCGACCGCGCGGGTGTTGACCTCCACCTGCCCGGGGAGTCAGAGCCGGCCGCACGGGTGTTGACCTCCACCTGCCCGGGGAGTCAGAGCCGGCCGCACGGGTGTTGACCTCCACCTGCCCGGGGAGTCAGAGCCGGCCGCGCGGGTGTTGACCTCCACCTGCCCGGGGAGTCAGAGCCGGCCGCGCGGGTGTTGACCTCCACCTGCCCGGGGAGTCAGAGCTGGCCGCGCGGGTTGTTGACCTCCACCTGCCCGGGGAGTCAGAGCCGGCCGTACGGGTGTTGACCTCCACCTGCCCGGGGAGTCAGAGCCGGCCGCGCGGGTGTTGACCTCCACCTGCCCGGGGAGTCAGAGCCGGCCGCGCGGGTGTTGACCTCCACCTGCCCGGGGAGTCAGAGCCGGCCGCACGGATGTTGACCTCCACCTGCCCGGGGAGTCAGAGCCGGCCGCACGGGTGTTGACCTCCACCTGCCCGGGGAGTCAGAGCCGGCCGCGCGGTGTTGACCTCCACCTGCCCGGGGAGTCAGAGCCGGCGCGCGGGTGTTGACCTCCACCTGCCCGGGGAGTCAGAGCCGGCCGCGCGGGTGTTGACCTCCACCTGCCCGGGGAGTCAGAGCCGGCCGAGGCGCGGTGTTGACCTCCACCTGCCCGGGGAGTCAGAGCCGGCCGCGCGGGTGTTGACCTCCGAGCGGCCGCGCGGTGTTGACCTCCTCCTGCCCGGGGAGTCAGAGCCGACCATACGGGTGTTGACCTCCACCTGCCCGGGGCACTTGCCAGCTGTCCGCCCGATCGGCTGCCAGCTCTTTATTGTTTACCTCGCGTGATGTTGAGGCCTGACACCACTCGATCCGCCAATAAATATATTGTGCTTTCTGCCATACGAGTTATCCAATAGTACTCATCATCATAGTTCGATCAAATAGTTGCATAGGTCAGGTCGAAGGTTGATGTCCCCCTCACCGCACCATCCAAATATCCAGTATCGAAACCTTCCAATCGGCCTTGCACCGAATTCATTTTGATGCAATTGTAAAACAGGCGACATCATATACTTTTGCCCGTAGACAGGCGCGCACCCATGATTTTGTCATGGGGGCCGGACAGAAAAGGGCACTTGGACTGCTGCAAAATGGCACTTGACCGGCTCCAAAAGGGCATACTGGAAGGTTTGTTGACCGTGGGCGGTGCGTGAATTTTCCATGCCGCATAGGACAGGAAAGGGGACAGGGAATGTCATTTTTAGGCCAAAAGGGCAGTTTTGGGCCTAAGGGCACCTTTGGCACAGGCGGGGCACATAAGGCAGATAATTTTTTGGCTAAATCTGGGACATTCCGGCCAATAGGGCACTTTTCGGTCAAAAGGACACTTTTGGCCAAAAGGGCACTTTGGTCTCATGGGTGGGGGGGGGGGCGGGCCCCCCCCCCCCCCCCCGATGCGCCACTGCCCGTAGACACTTCTACTCAGCTCACCTGACTTAATAGTATGCCATGTTATGCCATAGTGTGTACAGTTCAGGACAGATATAGTCGTTTTTATTCGCTCCAGACTTCACGTCGCTCCTCCTCTGGGTCTCTTCCACTTCTAGAAACAGCTGCCAGCAGCTTCCTGACAGGTATGGCTTCACATCAGCTTCACGTCGGCTTCACATCGGCTTCACGTCATCTTCACGTCAGCTCCACGTCAGCTTCACGTCAGATGCACGTCAGTTTCACGTCAGCTTGTCGTAAGTTTCACGTCAGCTTCACGTCAGCTTCACATCAGCTTTACGTCAGCTTCACGCCGCGATGACGCGCCACTCGTGTTTTCAGACGACATCCGTCGGCGTCCAGGCTGCACCCATCCGCCTGACGGAGAGTCGGCCGTTTTTTCCACTGGTCCGACTGTAGCCGGGATGGTGGCGAGCGGCACGGCAGGTCACGTTCTTCCAATAACCATCAACGGTTCGATCGGAGACCCGACTGTTGTGTCATTAGTGCGCCCACGCTCAGGCAGCCGTATGGTGGCGTGGTTAGGCTGACCTGGCGTCGCTGACCGACCCATGCCCAATTCGCCCACGCGGTTGTGTGGCGGCGTGGTTGGGCTGACCTGGCGTGGCTGACCGCCCCAGCCCCCATTCGCCCACGTGGTTGTATGGTGGCGTGGCTGGGTGGGCCTGGTCAGCTTTTTTTTGTCACGGCTGTCTTGAAACGCGACCGAAGGTTAGCCTTTGTCAGCGTTTGAACACGAAACTAAGTGCTACGATTTAAGCATAGGCATATTGCTAGGGTGCTCCGATGCTCTACACACCGAACAATTTAAATCTCAACTTACTGACGTAGATATTCGACAAGTTGTTGTGATGTAGAGCATGCGTTCAAAACACTTGAATATGAACAAGAAAATCTCAAGATATCACGGTGACAAGTTTCTTCATATGGACATATCTCGTCATTAATGCTATCGTGACCTCCACTTTCTTTCTGATTCCGGACTTGCCGAGATTTGACCCCAGCTCGTCGCTCTACGGACCCATGCACATTTCAGCACACTGTGACCTGATTGTGTTGCCCGTGGCGCTGCCCTGGACTGACCCGCTGTGAGGGAGGGGTGCGCTGCCAGGGCCGGAGTAGCAGACGGACAGATCGGGCTGCGTTACGTGACGTTACTGCTGAACTCTACACCATTGACCGATTAAAATAAAGCTGGCTGAATCAATGATACTCGCGTAGGGCGGCAGATTCCACCCCTTCCTGAAGTGTTTCGAAAATATATGTACAAAACAGTAGCGAGCAGCAGCTTAACGAGGTCAACATCAAGTTATTCGCTCTGAACAGTGCCGTTTTTTGGACAACATTCAAAGTACCACCTCCAAAATACAGTGTTAAGGGTACATCCAATGCTCGTACTTGGATGTACTCATAGCTTGCAAAAAAGGATCTAGGGTTACGCAATGAGGTCAGGACAATGTTGAAACGTAAGGCTGCCTTTTCGTTCGAAGCTTGCCCTCTTATGGCCCCAGCCAACAAACTGTAATGCATGTCATATGCCACAGTTTATTCTGCAGACTCTCCAGGCAAGATCACCTGACTGAGAAATATCTCAAAGGGCACGCTGACATATCCGCGCCGTGTGGGACAAAATGTTATAAAAATACGATGCATTAGTGAATGCATTTTATCAAATCAAAATTATGCAAAATAATGTCGAGCACATGTTACCACAGGCTGGCCTCTTCGACGCCAACTAAGGTCACCGACCTGAGCCGACCTCGAATGACCATCATCATTCAGTTTTGGATCATAGAAATTACATCGAAGGAAGTTTGTTCAATCTTGATTCGTGTTCAGCGCCCACATTTACCCTGGAGCCTTTAACACTCGCACGTCCGGAGGTCCGCGCCAACTTCGCATGTCCGGGGAGGGGCAGATGTCTTCCCCACTAAGATCTCTAGAACTATGCTAGCTAGCGACAAACGGAAAACGGTGTTGGCTAGCTGGTGACGGGCTCTATCGAAAGTGTTTCTGTCATTTTTTCGATCATGTCAACATTCAGGTCACTGGGTCATCATAGGTCAAATTCCTCCAGATCAGGCTGGACTCAGATATTGACACATATCTCAGGACCTGTAACAGACAGAAACAAACGGCGAACGCTATTCGACAGTCCTTGAAATGCGCTACCGACAATAGGCGGTGTAATTTAAGGTCAGGTCAACCGAAACTCAGGTCAAGGTCGGTCATGCCCTCAGGTCAAGGTCATGGAGTCATGACCTCAGGTCAAGGTCATGAAGTTACCTAGGGAGGCCATGTGATGTATCAATCGACACGTCTTGGCGATACAAGCACAATGATGGTAATTTCAGCCTATGCAGCTCAATGCAGTGCGATATAATGCGCACAAATGTGTAGTGATCTCAGGTGACCTCAGAGACCTTGGTGAGGTCACTGAGCAAACATGTCAGCGGTAGCATTGAGCATGGCTTCCATCTACATGCCGCAACCGTTGTGAGCTCATTCCGAGCGCAAATATGTAACCAGGAAACATTTGTATATTTTGCCATAGCCCTATAATGGGGAAGCCATGGCCGCGACCTGACCGAAGGTCAATGCTACAAAAAAACGATATACATATTATGGTCCCTGATGAGATCATGACATGTTATAAGTTTGAAATCAATCGCCCAATTATTGTGGAAGTTATGCCACCTACAACTCCGAGTGTAGTTGAGTCACTTCGCCTGACCTGGTGACCTGACCTGAGGTGACCCAGGGTAAAAAATGTATGAGAATATGCGGAAAAGACCAATAAACAGCTATACGAGGTTTAACCTTGCTAACCCGATTAGTTGGGCGGCAAATGATGAAAAACCGGAGGGGGGTGGGGGGCAAATATCTGCTCCCCCGGACGTGCGCGTGTTAGCACAAGTGACACATCACACAGGGATATAGTAAGATGCTATGACAGCCTAAGCTGAACTTAGACCAAGAAGGCGTAGGTTATCTGTCATTTTTTAAATATAACTATGCCAGAATGTGCAGAATCGTATTATCGGTAGAGTTGATGCACAAACTAGCGCTATCTTCATTACATTTCTCGAAAGAAGCAAAACAAGAAAAATGTAAGCTTCACCGATACCCCGCCTATTGGTGTAGTTCACACCGCTTGACTTACAGGCTGTGATCTAAAAACATCACGCACAAGCATAAAAACATAAGGTGTGGCGAGCCGCTCAGCCAACCAGCGCCCGACTCTTCAGCCTCGACGTCTGCCACTTCTGACTGAAGAGACAGCTTCGGCTCTCTCATCAGCTCTCCAGCCTGCTGAGCTGAAGAGCACGTCAGCAGCCTTCCAGCTTCGCCGAGTATGGCACGACTATTTCAACATTAAGTGAAAGCATAACTCCGCTTGATTCTGGCAGTTGGATCCGATCACAGACGCGTAATTACCTGCTTTGTGCGCCTCCTCCACCGTTGGGCGATGTGGTATTCCACCCGGTACACATCCTCCCACCCCGTCCCCCCCCCCCACCGTCAAGAACGTTGCTCTGTGGCGTCGTCCCTGTGCTCCATCAACACCGATTGCTTGACAGTGCTGTTCAGACGACTGGCCTTTTCTTAAACACGTTTCTTTCGTTTCATTTTTTCTTTCACACGCGTCTGTGTGTACTGCTGAGTTGGTGCGGAGCTTAAATTAAAATTTTGTGTTTTGGGGGCTGGAGATGAAACCCAACATGTCATGGTAACATACTTGTTGAGTATTCTTAGAGTTTGGTCTGTTCACCCACAGGCGCACACCCAGGATTTTTCCATGTGGGGGGGGGGCGGACTGAAAAGGGCACTTGGCCGGCTCCAAAAGGGCACTTTTTGCGGTCCGGGGCACAATGGAAGGTTTGTTGACCGAGGTGTGGGGGAGGGGGGGTGAAAAAAATCGCCAAAAAGGGAAGTTTTGGGCCCATAGGGCACCTTTGGCACAGGCGGGCACATCAGGCAGGTGATTTTTGGGCTGAATTTGGGACATTCCGGCCAGAGGGCACTTTTCGGTCAAAGGGCACTTTTGGCCAAAAGAGACTTTGGAGGGCACTTTGGCCGGGCACTTTGGTCTCTGGGGGCCTCCTGGCCTTGCTCACCCCCCCCCCACCGTCAGAACGTTGCTTGTGGCTCGTCCCTGTGCTCCATCAACACCGCTTGCTTGACAGTGCTGTTCAGACGACTGGCCTTTTCTTAAACACGTTTTTGTTTCATTTTTTTTTCACACGCGTTGTGTGTACTGCTGAGTTGGTGCGGAGTTTAAATTAAAATCTTGTGTTTTGGGGCTGGAGATGAAACCCAACATGTATGGTAACATACTTGTTGAGTATTCTTAGAGTTTGGTCTGTTCACCCACAGGCGCACACCCAGGATTTTTCCATGTGGGGGGGGCGACTGAAAGGGCACTTGGCCGGCTCCAAAAGGGCACTTTTTGCGGTCCGGGGCACAATGGAAGGTTTGTTGACCGAGGTGTGGGGGGTGAAAAAAATCGCCAAAAAGGGCAGTTTTGGGCCCATAGGGCACCTTTGGCACAGGCGGGGCACATCAGGCAGGTGATTTTTGGGCTGAATTTGGGACATTCCGGCCAAGAGGGCACTTTTCGGTCAAAAGGGCACTTTTGGCCAAAAGAGCACTTTTGGCCAAAGGGGCACTTTTGGCCAAAAGGGCACTTTGGTCTCATGGGGGGGCCTCCGGTGCGCCTATGCTCACCCATCAAGTCAATGTACTCAATAAATTTTTGCAAGCCCAACAGAATTGCATGAAATGAGCAAGAGGATTTATTACTGCTGGGTACAGAGCCATATCGGTATCACGGGCAATAAACTGGAGGGCGCTGCAACCAAGCTTGCCGAGAAGTCGAGTAGGATTCTAGCTTTGCCCTCCCCGCCAGAGATTGTCATTCAGAAGAAAACACTTATCTCGAAGGAAAATAGCAGGAACGCTGGAATTCCTAGGTACTAAGCATACTGTGTAAACAATAAGTTCGAGCACCATGGCTGTCGTCACTGAAGAAGTGTGGAGGGGAAGAGGCGATTTGGACACGCTTGTGAATAGGGCACTCGTGCTTGCAAAAGGTTCGCACGTGCACCTTTTGAGAAGGGATGCAGGGCAACTTTACTCCCAATGTGGTGCACTTAGGACAGTTCCACACATGCTGTCTTCTTGCCCAGACTTTCTGGTAGGGTGAAGACGCCACATCGATTCTACCTTCCTCAGATCTGACAGTATGAGATGCTGTGATGTTTTAGATGGAAATTTGGAGATTGTCCAGGCTGGTCAAATAGATCGTGGCATATCAGATACCTAATTCGATCCATCTGATGCATTCAATATATATATATATCGTCAAGTGTAATGTTATGAAAAAGCACATATGGGCGCTGCAAACCCGAAAGCAGTTGATGCGCCCTTAAGCTCAAACAATAAATAAGTCAAGCATGCAGGGAAATGGCTTAGTTCTCGTTCGTCCTTGCTGCTTTTGCACAATGGGGTGAAAATAGCATGCAGTAATATGTATGTAGCAATAGCTTGCGGTGGTATAGAGTAGTCTCAAGTTGGTTGCTGCTGAGTATGGCGGGAGTGGGTCGCTGTCAGGTGTGGCGGGAGTAGGACGGCTGTCAGGTGTGGCGGGAGTGGGTCGCTGTCAGGTGTGGCGGGAGTGGGTCGCTGTCAGGTGTGGCGGGAGTGGGTCGCTGTCAGGTGTGGCGGGAGTGGGTCGCTGTCAGGTGTGGCGGGAGCAGGACGGCTGTCAGGTGTGGCGGGAGTAGGTGGCTGTCAGGTGTGGGTGCGTCAGTGTGGCGGAGTGGGTCGCTGTCAGGTGTGGCGGGAGCAGGACGGCTGTCAGGTGTGGCGGGAGTGGGTCGCTGTCAGGTGTGGCGGGACAGGAGGCTGTCAGGTGTGGCGGGAGTGGGTCGCTGTCAGGTGTGGCGGGAGTGGGTCGCTGTCAGGTGTGGCGGGTAGGCGGGGGGGGGCGCGGGGGGGAGGTGTGGCGGGAGTGGGTCGCTGTCAGTGTGGCGGGAGTGGGTGCTGTTGTAGGTGTGGCGGGAGTGGGTGCTGTCAGGTGTGGCGGGAGTGGGTCGCTGTCAGGTGTGGCGGGCGGGCAGGGCTGTCAGGTGTGGCGGGAGTGGGTCGCTGTCAGGTGTGGCGGGAGTGGGTCGCTGTCAGGTGTGGCGGGAGTGGGTCGCTGTCAGGTGTGGCGGGAGTGGGTCGCTGTCAGGTGTGGCAGGTGGGGAGTGGGTCGCTGTCAGGTGACGGCTGTAGGTGTGCAGGTGTGGCGGGAGTGGGTCGCTGTCAGGTGTGGCGGGAGTGGGCGCGGGAGTGGGTCGCTGTCAGGTGTGGCGGGAGTGGGTCGCTGTCAGTGTGTGCAGGGTGGGAGGGGTCGGCTGTCAGGTGTGGCGGGAGTGGGTCGCTGTCAGGTGTGGCGGGGTGTGGCAGGTGTGGGGGCTGTCAGGGTGGGGCGGCCGCGGTGTGGGCGGGGGGCTGTCAGGTGTGGCGGGAGTGGGTAGGTGTGGCGGGAGTGGCGCGTCAGGTGTGGCGGGAGTGGGTCGCTGTCAGGTGTGGCGGGAGTGGGTGCTGTCAGGGAGGCTGTCAGGTGTGGCGGGAGTGGGCGCTGTCAGGTGTGGCGGGAGTGGGTCGCTGTCAGGTGTGGCGGGAGTGGGTCGCTGTCAGGTGTGGCGGGAGTGGGTCGCTGTCAGGTGTGGCGGGAGTGGGTCGCTGTCAGGTGTGGCGGGAGTGGGCGCTGTCAGGTGTGGCGGGAGTGGGTCGCTGTCAGGTGTGGCGGGAGTGGACGGCTGTCAGGTGTGGCGGGAGTGGGTCGCTGTCAGGTGTGGCGGGAGTGGGTCGCTGTCAGGTGTGGCGGGAGCAGGACGGCTGTCAGGTGTGGCGGGAGTGGGTCGCTGTCAGGTGTGGCGGGAAGGAGGCTGTCAGGTGTGGCGGGAGTAGGACGGCTGTCAGGTGTGGCGGAGTGGGTCGCTGTCAGGTGTGGCGGGAGGGGGCTGTCAGGTGTGGCGGAGTGGGTCGCTGTCAGGTGTGGCGGGAGTGGGTGCTGTCAGGTGTGGCGGGTGGGTCAGGTGTGGCGGGAGTGGGTCGCTGTCAGGTGTGGCGGGAGTGGGTCGCTGTCAGGTGTGGCGGGAGTGGGTCGGGCTGTCAGGTGTGGCGGGAGTGGGTCGCTGTCAGGTGTGGCGGGAGTGGGTCGCTGTCAGGTGTGGCGGGAGTGGGTCGCTGTCAGGTGTGGCGGGAGCAGGACGGCTGTCAGGTGTGGCGGGAGTGGGTCGCTGTCAGGTGTGGCGGGAGTGGGTCGGCTGTCAGGTGTGGCGGGAGTGGGTCGCTGTCAGGTGTGGCGGGAGTGGGTCGCTGTCAGGTGTGGCGGGAGTGGGTCGCTGTCAGGTGTGGCGGGAGTGAGGACGGCTGTCAGGTGTGGCGGGAGTGGGTCGCTGTCAGGTGTGGCGGGAGTGGGTCGCTGTCAGGTGTGGCGGGAGTGGGTCGCTGTCAGGTGTGGCGGGGTGGGCGCTGTCAGGTGTGGCGGGAGTGGGTCGCTGTCAGGTGTGGCGGGAGCAGGACGGCTGTCAGGTGTGGCGGGAGTGGGTCGCTGTCAGGTGTGGCGGGAGTGGGTCGCTGTCAGGTGTGGCGGGAGTGGGTCGCTGTCAGGTGTGGGGGGGGTCGCTGTCAGGTGTGGCGGAGTGGGTCGCTGTCAGGTGTGGCGGGAGTGGGTCGCTGTCAGGTGTGGCGGGAGTGGGTCGCTGTCAGGTGTGGCGGGAGTGGGTCGCTGTCAGGTGTGGCGGGAGCAGGACGGCTGTCAGGTGTGGCGGGAGTGGGTCGCTGTCAGGTGTGGCGGGAGTGGGTCGCTGTCAGGTGTGGCGGGAGCAGGACGGCTGTCAGGTGTGGCGGGAGTGGGTCGCTGTCAGGTGTGGCGGGAGTAGGACGGCTGTCAGGTGTGGCGGGAGTGGGTCGCTGTCAGGTGTGGCGGGAATAGGACGGCTGTCAGGTGTGGCGGGAGTGGGTCGCTGTCAGGTGTGGCGGGAGTGGGCGGCTGTCAGGTGTGGCGGGAGTGGGTCGCTGTCAGGTGTGGCGGGAGTGGGTCGCTGTCAGGTGTGGCGGGAGCAGGACGGCTGTCAGGTGTGGCGGGAGTGGGTCGCTGTCAGGTGTGGCGGGAGTGGGCGGCTATCAGGTGTGGCGGGAGCAGGACGGCTGTCAGGTGTGGCGGGAGTGGGTCGCTGTCAGGTGTGGCGGGAGCAGGACGGCTGTCAGGTGTGGCGGGAGTGGGTCGCTGTCAGGTGTGGCGGGAGTGGGCGGCTGTCAGGTGTGGCGGGAGCAGGACGGCTGTCAGGTGTGGCGGGAGTGGTTCGCTGTCAGGTGTGGCGGGAGTGAACACCTGCTCGCCGTACATTGCCTTCTCATGCTCCGTTAGCGCCTGTCAGTGGGAACACTTGGCGATATATGAACACCTGTGTCCTGTGTGGGTGGGTACCAGACGCCCGTGGCAACGGCACTACTCAAACTGGCACCAGCTCTGACACGGTATCCATCACCAAAACTAACGGGATACCTGTCGCAAAACCTGTACCTCACTGACTACCCGGACTGGCTATATGAGCAGCATGATCGATGCGCCCTAAAGCCCGGTGGCCAAAACCGGCACAACCCTCGACACTAAAGCTAGGACCACACTTGTCGTGAAACAGACACCTCGCTGTTTTCCAAAAGTGACACCACTTTGTCCCCAAAGATGGCGTAAAGCAAATGCGTGATCTTCTGATCGTTCACTGTTCCCAATAGGTAGCTAGTTCATGCCATCCACCAACAATTATTTCAACTATTCATCATAATCATTCGTGCATGACATAGCTTCCATACTTTACTTTAGAGCGGAGGTCCCCATTGCTGTACAATGCTCAATATTCTCATTCACGTACACCTTGGATACTTCGGCTCTCTGTATATTTCCTGGGCAGTCCACGCAGAGTGCATACATTTAATTTATGCGAATCTTCCTATCGCATACAGCACTTACTAAAAGAGCTAAACTGACGTTAAAATACCAATGGCCGAGTTTTTTAAAGCAATTCCTGACCAGTACCAGATTCCTCCGGGGTTAGACAGTGGCCAGACTGGATATCTTCGAATCAAAGTGTTGACTTACTTCGCTATCCACGAGCCCCCCCCCCACAGCCATCTTAATGCGCTAACCACGACCACCTCTCTAAACTGTTATCTCACTGCTCTATTCACGAGCAGTAGGATAACAGCTTAGTTTCAGTTAATAACAGCTTCACTGCATGATTCGCCTGAAAAATATTGTAATATTTTAATATCGTCAGCCATA